>OZ024911.1:82717349-82736593 GCA_964017125.1 Flabesymbios commensalis
TTATAGAAACTAATAGAACAAAGGGTTTTTTCAATTTGCAATCATCATAAATGTCTTAGTTCTGAGTCACTTGAATACCTAGTATGCTATGGGTCTGCGGCCATTATAAATATTTGACTCTTTCAGTGCGGGGGCCGACTGTAGACGTTATAATCAGTGCTCTGTAGACGTCAGATTCTGACGCCTAAAGACAGCCTTCGCGATGACGTCTAAAGACAGTCTTCGCGCTGAGAGGGTTAGCTTACGTCTCATTCGTTGCAATTGAAATTTTGACCAATCACCGGGCGGTAATACAGTTCAATGCAAGTCAGGTCATGGAAGTCAGCGGCATTGTCAGGCATATAAATAAGGCATAGAACGTGTGAAGGAACACGCAGCCCTGCGCCAAATTAACGTACGTACACTGGTTTCAACCTTAACTCGACGAGGCCGCCATTAACGTGATTGCCTAGTCACATTGAGAAGGGTCAAATTACATGCGCTGGAATACAAAGACAAACAGCAGTAGCTGCTTATTATTCAAGAAAGCAGTTACTGCTGTTTGCCTTTGCACGGTGGTCAGTATGCCAGTACTCGATGGCACAAGAGATTCCTGCAGCTCAAAGACAAACAACAGTAACTGCTTACTTGAAAAGTAAGCAGTTACTGCTGTTTGTCTTTGCACGGCGGTCAGCATGCCAGTACTCATATTCAACAGCTCGGTCACACCTGACTGATTATAGTATCATAGGCCTGCCATGATAATTGATCTGTACTTGTACTTACTGTACTACATTCCCGGCTTAGAATGTAGTGGTCAGACAAAGAGAATAATGTAGTGGTGTGTTTTAATGGGAATGAAACGAGTGTTTAAACATCAACATTTCCAAATGTCTAGTCTCAAATTAAACAAATATGGGTAATTTTCAGTCACGTGAAGTTGTGGATCGCGGTAGCGAAACGCCCCCTCCGTTCGGCATGGACACACCTCTGTACCGTAAACTTAGGCTTGCAAAAAAACATTAATATCACAGGGATGTTTGAATAGTTTACATTACACTATATGACAATTAGTCCAGGGATTTTAGATTTTGAAATGAAAAAAAACTAAACTGAGGCTGAAAATTTCAGGATGTGTTCAGAATGTCCTTCTTTATTACCTGTAAAAAGTCCCAAAGTTTCCCCTGAGTAAATTTGTTTTTAAACAAAATTCAAAATGGCCGCCAAGCGCTATGTTGAAGCTATAATTTCTGAACTATTTGACACATATTTTAATGTAATACCTCATTTTCACATGATTTTTAACACTGAACTCATTTTTGAAGCTATTAGTATAATCGGGTTCGCGGGGATGACGTGATCTCCCATGAATACCAACTCAAAAGACTTCACAGTAACTATGTTCTTTATTATCCCTAAAAGGGACCCCCGCCGTTCTAGTGGACCATTGCTACCAGGTAAACATCGGAATAATACACATAGGCTACACCTGCTTACATGACTTAGAGCTTTGTTCTCCAAATACAAAACACTGACAGTGAAGAGCCGAGACCAGTCACCAACAACTGATCTCCATGGCTTCATAAAACGGAATGCCAAAGACTGAAAACGGCGGCAAGAAGGTGTAACATGGCAACTATGTCAACAAACATAGTTGTCATGTTAGTCACCAGAGGGCAACAACGGCAACCTGAAATAACTATACTGAAAACCGTTAAAAGTCCCGGCTACACAGTCCCCCTGAAAAATGAATGTTGCCCCAACATTCCACTGCTGTAGGCAAAAGACGGTAAAAACCTTGCAACACATATATATTTAAAATTTACATTGTTAGCACAATTTTGACAAAAGCTTGAGAAATGTACTCGGGCATTTTGTCAATGCCGTGCTCAGTGACGACACCCAAAAGGTAGTCAGCACGACATCTCCATTCCTCATGATGACTTGATGGCTCGATGTTGCTTAGCTGATTCACATAAAAAGCTGCGAAACGTGGTGGTAAACCAGCGTTCCGCCTAGACCTTCGGAGCTGCTGGGGTGGTGAAGGGGGTGGAACTGGTTGAGGAGCTGGCACTTCCAGATGCACTGGTGGCGGAGGTGGCAGTACCAACAAAATGTCGGCATCCTCCAGAGCTTCCTCCACACTGCTCTCCTCCTGAGAGCTATTTCTTTCGGAATCAAATGTTTCTTCACACTCGGGAGGTGGAAGCAGCGTTTCATCCCCTGGCTCTACTGGAGGTTCTACTGGCTGAGGAGCAGGTGGTACAAACACTTCTACTATTTCACCATAGCCAGCTAAGTCATCTTCGTCACTACTAGAGGAGTCAAGTTCTGGTGTGTCTTTACAAGTATTTGGTTGTACACGCTTCTTCTTCTGTGTGGTGGTGCTGCGCTCCAGCTCCAGGTCATTATGATCTGGGAAAGGAAGATCACTCACAGAGAACAAGTGATTACGATGGAGAGTCCGAGTTCTCCCTATGCCATCCTCACGTCTCACCACATAGACAGGCATTTCTGGATTAGAATGCTCCAGGACGACATAGGGGCGGTCCTCCCACTTGTTTGAAAGCTTGTGCTTCCCTTCGAACGCCAAGATTTTCACCAGCACTCTATCTCCTACCTCCAGCAACCCTGCTCGAGCTCTCCTATCGTAGAACAACTTCTGACCGGCTCTTGCCTTGTCGGCTTCCTCCGTTGCTTTCTGGTGAAACTGCCAAGCCCGGGGACCGAACCACCAAACCTGGCATCGTGATGCCTGAGTGCTACGCGTCTAGCCAAAGAGTCGACTCGTTGGCCAGAGTAGTAATTACTCCAGTCCGCCATACACACACCCGGCTACATTAGTAACTTTCAAGGTTTCGTTAAAGATTAAATCATAGGCAAGGTCTGACACACAGGCCTGCATGTTCTTAGGTAAAGACTCACTTCCGAGCCTACAGGTCCTAGACAAGGTCTCACAACCGAGCCCGCAGTGCCTAGGCAAGGACTCGCAAACGATCCCGTAATGACCTAAGCAAGAACTCACACTCGAGTCCGCAAGGTCCTGGGCAATGTCTCCCAACCGTCCCTACAGGTCCTAGGCAAGATTCACACCCAAGCCTAGAGGTCATAGGCAAGGATTCACACCGAGCGCGCATAGTCTTAGGCAAGGACTCACACCCGAACCCGCAGCGTCCTAGACAAGGTCTCAAACCCGATCCTACAAGTCCTAGACAATCATTCACCGTGAGGAAGGACAAGAACTCACACCCGAGCCTGCAAGTTTCTAGGCAAGAAGTCACACCCGAGCCGGTGGGTCCTAGGTAAAGGAGCTTGCAGGGTCCCATAGTCCAGCACTCACACCCAGGCCCGCAGAGTTCTAGGCAAGATCTCACACCTCACATGCGGACATAAGTGTCCAATGCAAGCCTGCAGGATCCTAGGGAAGGTCCCATACCCTTTTTATCATGTTTAAATATAGTTGATGCAACATTAATAGGAACACAAATAAGTTTGTTTTGTGTTTGAAATAACGAGGCCGTCCTGATGGCCCATTCGATCCGGCTGTGGCTCGAAACTGGGTTCGAATCCTGGTCGGGTCTGATTTTTGTCATCAAGGTTGTGCATAAACCGTGCTCCAAACTGTTCAAAAGCATGGAGTGTGCAGTGATGTCTATGGCACTGTGCACTATAAAGAACCCTTCAAGTTATTCGATAAGAGTAGGGCATAGTCCCTTCCTTCTTTCGCGATATTGCTATGATTGCGCAGAAAGCAACGTAAAGCAATATTCACTTGATATAACGAAACGTGTAGGCCTATAGATAACAGATATTTTGTAGTGTGATTTAGCTGGGTAGGTCTATATCTTGTAACCTCAGTGGGCATATAAACGTGTAAAACACCATATCAACTTATCAATAGTGATAACGGCACCAACATTGATCTGTGTGGGCACTGTGAGAACAGCATGTCAGCCAAACATTAAATCAAAATGGCCGTGATTTTTCAATATGAGCACCATAATATGTATTAATATATACTAGTACATGAATTATTTTATTGACGTTACTCATACGATTGTTTAGTTTTTATTTGATATTGTTATGTTTTAACATGTCTTTACAATTTCTAAATGGCAAACTTTTTGTTTCTACATTTTAACAAATATTCAACATACCTGCAAATTAAAAAAATGATTGATAATATTGATTTTTATATTATGAAAGTTGTTTTAGTGCATCTGAATGCATATGACAGCTCGTCATTAGATAAGTCTGATTGTGTTTAATTACAACATAGTATTTTTCTCCATAGGCCTACAGAATGCCCGCTATTTTTTAAGATGTCTGCTATTAAACTGACCAGCTCAACAGATACTTGTGAGTCACCACACTGAACACCTGTTCGCAAAAATGCATTCCAATTTCTTGCTTCCAATCTCAATCTGTTTTTAAGGTTCATTCCAATTTTTTCATATCTGATTGATGTCTGATTTCGGATGTGATTGGTTTGTCTCGTGAGATAAATTGATTTTTTTGTGAGTTATGTTTATTGTGTCCCTCCTTCCCGTGTATCTGTTATGACTAAATAATATTATATTATTATATATTTAGTAATAGCATTTACATATTCACAAACATGAAAATATACTGAATTGTTAAAGGATTTTTAGGGCTGAAAAATAAAATTAGGAGTAGGAAACGTTAAGCCGTCTTGGTGTGGTAAATTGTTGTGACATGCACAATGACACAACATACCCTATTATCATCGTCTTTTACATATTTTCATGCATCTTAATTTATCATTATTGGGCAACACCGAGGACAATTTACTGGACTAAACCGCATAGCATTACCACCCTTGATTCCAGAAAAACTTTTTACTGCCGCTGTGTTTCCAAATAAAAAAGTATGTAGACAAAAAATGACATAATTTTTAAAATTGTTCTTCTTCGCCAATTTTGTATTGTGCAATGACAGATGCTTTACAATGTTAAAATAGGACCTGAAGTTTATCGTGAAACATGCAAAAAAAAGATATTAAAAAGGAATATATTTGAAATTTATTCATAAGTTACAATTTCAGTATTGTATCAGGCGGCCATTTTGGGTTTTTGCAAACAAAGCACGAATGAGGCTCTAAAACTTAAAAAAGACGATCTGTAATGAGTTCCCCGTACCAAAAATAAGTCAAAAAGAGGTATTACAAAGTAATATTTTGGATTTTTTATCCAAAACCTGGGAAACCTTGGGACTTGTGACAGGTCATTAAGAATGTCCATCGTCTTGAAATTTCCAGCTTTATATTATATTTGTTCATCTTTGCCCTTTAATATGCATAAAATTTCTGGACCAAATATGACATCACATCATTAGTGTTACCAAAAATGTTATTGCTTGTCCGACTAAGTTATCTTTTTTTTTAAGTTTCACCCGCCACCCACAACTTCAAATTAGTGCAAATTACTCATATTTGTTTATTTTGAGACCAAACTTTTGCAAATCTTTATGTTTAAACACTCATTTCATTCATACTAACAATAATTTAATCGGCTTAGCCAAAGACAGAATCTGTTTTCTTTACAATAAATCACATACTGGTCTTTTGGTTTCCGAGAGCACAATAGCACCGTAAACCCAGATTTGCTCTGGATCTGATTATATTGGTAATATTTCTGTAACATTCCAACAGATCTCCTTGAAAGGGTACGTATGGCGGATGCAAGATAATAAGCGATAGTTTGTCCATAAGCGATAGTTTGTCCAGTCTTAAGTCGTAAGTCTCTTATTTGGGTTGCACAGCAAGACAATTCGTTGACCCATTGTTCTTTTAATGTTGGTCCACCGTCCACAAGGAAGGCCCACCATTATACCAACACTGTCAGCAACTCGTCTTGGCTGGGGACTCAATTTTAAATCACATACTATTTATGTGCACCTGTCGCTTACAATATGCTCGCTCTTCTCACGTTTCCCCGTACTGTGTTTTCTAGGCCTGTTGACTTGCTGCAGTGCTTGATTTGTTGGTCATTTGTGGATCCTAATCAGGACAAATCAAGGGTATCATACATAAATGTCCCATTCCTGTAGTGTAATAGACATAACAAATGCAATAATACTAATCAGAATAACCAAAAAGTGACTACAAAATTAACAGGTCCATAAATTACTAGTTGTTTTCTCTGAAGATGGATGCTCCACTCGCAACTCGGATGATTCTTGATTTCTTATGGTACCACCCCAATGTCGCAATGCACAGACTGCTTCAAAAGTAACTATGCATTTTTTTGTATAAACAATGGAGAAAAAAGTTGAAATCATCATAAATGTCTTAGTCAGCTCTTTTCGCTTCATTTGAATACCTATGTTATGGATCTGGTGCCATTGTAAATATTTTAATTCTTTCAATGCCGGAATCGAGTTTAGACGTCAGATTCTGACGTCTAGACTCGATCCCCGTGCTGAAAGGGTTATTAGAATAGTTCTCATGTAGATCTGCCACCGAATGTACGTCACATTACAAATTACTCTCAGTTATACCCAATTGAAGACCTTTAACCCTTACAGCGCGGGAATCGACTTTAGTCGTCAAAATCTGACGTCTGTGGACGTAAGAATTAAAATATTTATAATGGCCGTAGACACATAACATAGGTATTCAAATGAATCAGAAAGAACTAACTAATGCATTTATGATGATTTCAAATTGAAACCCTTTGGTTGCGATGTTTTGTACCAAATTAATTCAGCGCTTTAAGGGTTAAAGTACATAATGTTGGAAAAATGTAATAGCTGTGTTGCAATTAGTGACGGCTGGACATGGCTTTTTGAATGTTTGTGATGTAATTGCCGTTGATCTTTATCTTAATGGCTATAGTGGAAATAGAACATGTTTAGTGACTGCTGGACATGGCTTTTTGAATGTTTGTGATGTAATTGCCGTTGATCTTTATTTTAATGGCTATAGTGGAAATGTATTGGAACTACTTACAAAGGCTGCAATTGATGATTTCTAGTTTCTCTCCAATATGTACTTTTACGTTTTATTCTTTATATGTGATTATATGATTATTTACACTATGTACCTATCTTATCGTGTTATTTGACATCTTATCTGATATCAATACATGCACTGAATAAATTGAGTTGTATTGAATTAGTCTTCGGCATTGATCGACATGGTGAATGATAGGCGTATTGATACAGCGCATTCAGATATAAAGTCTACCAATCTGCGGACAATGATAATCCCGATTCTCCTTGATGTCTGCTCCATCCAATTAAGCGGTTTGATTTATCACAAGCCTGGATCCATCCCAGATAGCACGATATACAAATAATGTTGGTTCAATGTTGGTCCACCGTCTGCGAGGCTGGCCCAATATTAAACCAACATTGATTGTGCATCTAGTGATTGCGTGGATACTGGCACACTAAAGGGTCTTGTCAAGTTAAAAAAATAAAAAAATCCGAGAAAAACTCGGAGTTAATCACAAGTAATGTAGTAGCTAATAAGCTCACTATGATTTTTCGCATAGTCACGAGGCAGTAGCCTAACTGCTCACTAGCTAAATAAGCAGTTACTGCCTGGTAGACAGAAATTGCGTCTCTATCGTAAATTTGTGGAAGAGCCATGAGAGGACTGTTACACAGGCTAGGTATTGCACGGCTTGAGTAGGCCTAGTCTTTCTTTCGTTTGAGTATTATGGAGCCTTCCACTGTGTCACTGTCATAAAAATACAATTCGATTCGCCAGGTGACTCTCAATGCCGCGTCTCTGCTGGCCTGTAACTAGCAACGTTTTCACCAGGTGTCTCTGTGACTTATGCATATAACTGTGGAATGGAAGCAGCATATCCCTGTGATACATTCTTTCTAACTAGTCCGTTATTATAATTGTTTGCTTTGCGCTTTCGAAATGTAGACTATATTTTTTTATCACATATTCATGTGGATTGCTAACAGTGCAGCTCTGGATGACGGAGCGAGCAGCGCGCGGCTCTATAAGAGATAACCTTGGACACAAAATGAAATGAAAATAAATGAATGGGGGTTTAGGGTTTTGTGCACATGTAGGATAAACTGGACCAGGAGAACCCCATTAGGATGTTAAGATGAATTAAATGAAACTGCCCTTCGTAGATACACATGTTTCAACATTAACTCGACGAGGCCACCATTAATGTGATCGCTTGGTCACATTGAAAAACAAGATCAGCATGGTTCGAACCCAGGTTGTATGCATGTATATTTATACAGGGTGGACATTATTAGCAGTACAAACATTCAACTATATAATATATAATACAAGTGAGCTTTATAATAGAGATAAAAAACGTATCAAAGTTAAAAATTAGCAATTAGAATTGTTCTGCTCTTTATTTTGTTATACTTGTATAATAAATAGAAGAGTCTGAGTCTGTCGTGCTCACTGGGATGCTGTTCTCGCGTCCGCAGACCACTCTTTTGATTTCGGATCATGTAAGACGGTGAGACAGGGATTTAACACGCCAAAGGTCAATCGCTGATTAGCCTTGTAAAATGTCAGTTGATCAGCGGATAGCGTCTGAGTGCAGGATTATTACAATCAATAATGTCAGCCAGAAGAACTACTCCTCATCAAAGCCCCCAAGCATCTGAAATGCGAGGATTTGATACAATGCTGATTTAATGTTGGGTCAGCGTTTCAGCGGGAGTACCGGGCTCGAATCCTCAGAAGACACGAGGCTCTGAACCAATGCTAATTTTAACCTCAAAGCGCTGAAATATTTCTCCAAAAACCGAGACACCGAAGGTTTTTTTTAAATTTGAAATCATCATAAATGTCTTAGTTAGGCCGAAAAAAAATATTGTTTGTTTCCGATTTCCGACCGACCCTATTAAAACATCTGCGACCCAAATTTATTTTATGGATTTTCTAAAAAAAAAAAAAAAATTTTTTTTTTTTTTTTTTTTTTTAGAAAATCCATAAAGTGAGGAATGATGAGTTACTGGATGTAGTCAAAGTAGCTGAAAAAACGTTACGAAAAGGAGAGGAGAGGGTCGAAAAAACAAAAAATAGTTACGTAATGTACAGATAAGACATGCATGGAAGTGAATCTGGCCCCAAATAAACTAAAAAATAATTCTTACCTACCGATTTGGTTAAAGTGACAAAAAATAAAATAAAAAATAAAATAAAATACATTTCCTACCTACCAACTGGTTAAAATGACAACAAATCGGAAACAAACATATATTTTTTTTGGCCTTAGCTCTTTCCACTTTGTTTTAATACCTATGTTATGAGTCTATGACCATTATAATTTTGTAATTCTGCCAGTGCGGGGATTGAATTTAGACGTCGGAATTGTAGACGTCAGGTTTTAAATTTGGGACATGTCTAGTTATATAATTATAAAGATTTGTTTGTTATTTAAAGCAGGACATTACATTTAGCTGGCGGGATTATGGTCTGGAATCCAATCAGCACATCTTAATCTCCACACAAAGTTGGACCTCTGCTTATACCGGGCAGCATACAATGTGGTAATCAAATAATTCATCTTAAATTTGCGACATGTCTATTTGTCATAATTATAAATACTTGCTTTTTATTTGAAGCATGAAATTCCATTTAGCTGACAGGATTATGGTCTGGAATCAAATCTGAAACTCCACACAGAGTACACAAAACGTCAGATGGGTGGAAAATCAATGCTCTAAAACATGAAAAGAAATGAATCGGGCTTTAGGCCACTTTTATGCACATACAGGCTAAATTAGGCCAGGAGAACCTTCTGAGGATGGTGAGATGATTGAGATCACACTGTCCTCCAGACACAGGATTCGAAATTCAAACCCTGGAGGTCTGAGGCCGAGCACGCTACCTCTCGGTCACGGATGCTCCCCACAATACTGAGTTTTACGAGAGGATGGGGAAGAAACATTTTTGTTTCTTTCAAACCGCAGAGACCGGGACGAGCCCCGAACTCTAGCGTGAAAGACAGCGGTGCTAACCATTACCCTAGTGCCCCCGCCCCAATGCTTTATTACCGTCAACGAGGTGGGAGGCGGCAGCTTGCAGCGCATCACACATTTAATCTTCACGAAGTTCAAGCACAGGGATCTTTTGATCGTCATTTGAAGGATAATTGAAAGCCTTGCTCTCGACAGTTGACATTTACATTGTATTCGATGGTTTATAATAAAGTTGATGTCCCAGAGAACACGAAACGTTGATTAAATGTTAGATTTATGTTGAGCCACTGTCTACGACGCTAGCCAATCGTTAAAACAGCATTGCCATCGTCCTCTAGTTCAACCCTTTAGCCGCCAAATTATTTAATTTGAATTTAAATATTTGGTCCCAAATTAAACAAATATGAGTAATTTTCACCCACTTGTGGGTCGCGGTAGCGAGACACAACTCTAAGAGGGTGAAAATTTAAATTATTTTATTTGGAGGATTAACGACCATCTTTGTTTTGATTATTTTACGGGAAGTATTATTTGCCCCCCCCCCTCCCCTGGCTATGAAAGGGTTTATCTGTCACTTTATGAGGTATAATAATAATAAATAATAATAATATACACTTATATGGCGCCATATCCAACCTCAAGTTGCTCTTTGGCGCTACAAACAAAAATGTCAATAAACATGATCAACTTGGTACATTAAGGTGAAAAAATCATAGCATCTCTACAAGTATGCGATACTGAACAAATGACTTTTTAAGTGTCGCTTAAATTGATCAAGTTTGTTACAGCTTCGTATGTGATATGGTAATTTGTTCCAAAGTAAGGGGGCAGCTTTATTAAATGATCTATCACCATATGTTTTTAACTTTGTGGGAGGCACCACCAACAGATGTTTGGTGCGCAACGGGCGACATGGAGAATAAGGGATAATACAGTCTTGAAGGTAACTGGGTGCTAGGCCATGTTGCGCTTTGAAGCAAAGAAGGAGAAGTTTATATTCTATCCTTTGTCTGATTGGCAGCCAATGCAATTGTTTCAAAAGAGGAGTCACATGATCAAATTTCTTTCTTCGATATATAATCCTTGCTGCACTATTTTGAATTCGTTGTAGTTTTAAAATACAGCTATTTGGCAAGCCATACAAGAGAGAGTTGCAACAGTCAAGTTAAGATGTCACGTAGGCGTGGATGAGATGCTCAGTGGTAACAATCGATAAGCAATTTCTAATGTCACCGATCTTTTTCAAAAGAAATTGTGCTTTTCTGCAAATTTGATTCACATGCTCACACATGTTAAGATGTTTGTCAAACATTACTCCTAAATTCTTTGCACACACTGATGGCTCAATTTCGATTCCACTAATATTAATAGGGCGTAATGTTATCTTTGGTAAAACGTTTGGAGATGCAACAATAAGATACTCAGTCTTATCGGCATTTAGTTGAAGTTTATTGTTCTTCATCCATGTCTGTATTTCATTGATACAAGCTTCTACACGACACAGTGCAGCGATTGCTTCTGTGTAGCTTGAAAATCGGAACGACACATATAATTGAGTGTCATCTGCGTATAGATGTATTTTTAGATTATGTTTTGCTGCTATGGCTCTAATAGGTTTTGTATAATAACTGAAAAGTAAAGGTCCCAGGACTGAACCCTGAGGAACACCAAAATTTAATTTTGTGTATTCAGAGGAATTGTCTTTAATATGTACAGATTGATATCGATCAGTGAGATATGATTCCAACCAATCAAGTGCTTTTCCACTTAGTCCATAGTCATTTCGCAAACGATTAACAAGAATGGTATGATCAATTGTGTCGAATGCAGCGGAAAGGTCCAAAAATACAACTAGTGATGCTTTGTGATCATCCATTGCCAACAACAAATCACTCTGAATTTTCAAAAGTGCAGTCTCTGTGCCGTGATGGCGTTTATAAGCCGACTGTAGTGGCTCTCCAAGATTATTTGATTCTATGTGGTTTTAACAGCCGCGATGATACAATTTTCTCAAGAATCTTTGAAATGAAAGAAAGGTTAGACACAGGACGATAATTTTTCAAAACATCCTTGTCAAGCGTTAGTTTTTTTAAAAGTGGGCTGACAATCGCCTTTTTCATTGAATGAGGTACCGTTCCGGTTTCCAGTGAAATGTTAATAATTTTTGTGATTGTTGGTAGCAGTGTTGGTAAAATATCTATCAAAAATCCAGCTGGTATTGGATCTAAAGCACATGATTTCTTAGGACTTTTGCTAATAATCTTAACCTCCTCTTCAGTTGCTGGTCTAAAAGTGTCCAAAGAAATATCAGAAGATTTAATGTCAGAGATACCTGTGAAACTTATATCAGTGCAGCTATCAGAATCAAGTTTTTGTCTGATTTGAGATATTTTTGTGATGAAAAACTTGTTGAAAATATCAGGTAATTCACTAATTGAGCCGGATGATGGTAGTGCCATTTCTTTTCTCTTGTTCTGGAGACTATTTATAATATTAAACAGAGCCTTTTGATCTGTTCCACATTCTTCAATTTTGTCTGCATAGTATTTCGTTTTCAAAGATTTCATAAGATTACTCACAAGTTGTCTTTGCTCCACAAATATCTCTCGGTGAACAATCAAACCTGTTTTTCGCCATTTTTGTTCAAATTTTCTACGTTTTCTTTTTTCTGATCTAAAATCTTCATTCAGCCAGGGATAGTTTGGTTTGATGGCAACACGCTTTTTTGTAATTGGTGCATGATCATCTAATTTTGCAGCAACCACGGTGTTGTACTGGTCAGTCAATGTGGTGAGATCAGAGGATGGAGATTTGTATAACGATGAGGATAAGATATCTTCTTGGAATTTCGCCTTGTCTATATTGTTTATTTTTCTCGATTGAACAACTGTATATTGAGTCTGTGGTTTGGGATGTGTCAATTCAAAAAGTACAGACTCGTGATCAGATATAAACGAGCCAGGTCGTACATCCGCTACTATGGTGCTATCACTATCTGAGATAACAAGATCTAATGTGTGTCCACTCGTGTGAGTTGGCCAATGTACATGTTGCTGAAGATCAGCTGACTGGAGTAAATCAATAAACTGAGCAGCATCGGTTTTTTCTAAGCAGTCCACGTGTATATTAAAATCTCCTAACATAACAGTCTTAGCAGAGCTTGTAGAATGGTGTTCCAATAGTGTTGAAAAATCAGCCATATAATTTTTAACTGAACAAGTATGTTTTCCTGGACAGTAAACTGCAACAAGACATATTGAAGACGTTTTGTTTGTGATGACCACCTCAAAGCATTCAAAAGTTGCGTATTTTGTGCATTTACGTGTTGTTAAAGCAAGTCCAATTTTGTGGAGAAATGCTATCCCCCCTCCTCGCTTTCCGTGACGAGGTGAATGAACTAGGCTGTATCCTGGCGGAGAGAGGCTGCCTATAACATTATCAAAATTGGCACCTTCACCTAGCCAGGTTTCAGTAATAACAGCTAAATCAATATCATTGCTTATAATATAATCCAAAAGAATGTCATTTTTATTACACACTGACCGTGCATTGATGAGACAGCATGAAATTTGTGCATCAAACGTAGGTGTTGTGGGAATTTGAATCAGGTTTTTTGGATTTGCTTTCCGTAGATTTTCGGAATGAGCAAGCCTCTTAGCTGGGGATAAAACTGGTATACGACGTCTGGATCCACCCCTACAGCGCCGATAGGGTCGCCTGCCATCTGAGATGGCCGTTGACAGATACTCGCCAGGCGGCGGTGGAATGCCGGCCGGGTCTGGGCACAGTGACCTCAGCTCCGCGCTGCTGTAGCACTGCCTCCTGTGGTACATGCTGTTGATAAGCGAGAAAATTCAACAGCTTCCCAGTATAATCCACCAGCGTGGCATTCTCCATTTCAATATGTGTTCACAAAACGCATCACAGTAAAATGTTTACCTATATATTTCCAATATCCAATTAGGATAAACAAATAAGTAACATACTCAAATCAGAGACTATGTGTTTATGTATCCAATAATCCAAAAATATATCCGGTGTACAAGAGAAATAACTACAAAAACACATCAGAATGAACCAAGAAGACAAACACGTGTGGCAGCCACGAGGGCGCATATACCCTTTCATAGCCAAAGAGACGAATTATTGTGAGATGTTGACCAATCACATTATGGTCGCATTTGACCGCTAAAAATGGTCAACCAGGATCGCATGATTTTCGGCGATTTCTCCGTCAATTTTGAACTAATTTCCTTGAAATTTTGGAGAGGCCATTTTCTATTAAAGTCCTAACGGAGGTAAAAAATTCGCAAGATTATGTTTTATATTTCAAAAGTTAGACCAATTGCCATGCAATAAAATATTAGAATTCGTTTAATGGAGTTATATTATAGAGGGACGTCGTAATTTCAATTCATTACATGTAAAATGGTCTAACTTTTGAAATACGCTATATAATTTTAGGAAATTTTCAGGGCTGTTAGGATTTGAATAGAAAATGGCCTTTGCAAAATTTGAAGGATCATTATCGCTTTTAATCTGTTTTATCCCCCGATTAAAATGACTGTAATTGGGAATTAAATGGGAGTTTAAAAATCAATATTTGCAAATGTTTGGTTTCAGATTAAACAAATATGATTAAGTTTCACCCACTTGAAGTTGTGGGTCGTGATAGCGAGACACAACTTCAAGTGGGTGAAAATTTAAATCAGATATCTTGGCAGGAAAAGGTTAAGCACAAGTGAAGTAATTAACAAAAGTGAAGTAAGTAACACAAGTGAAGTAATTAACACAAGTGAAATAATTAACACAAGTAATTAACGAGCACCAAATTGTTCATTTAGACTGGTGGCAGAATCTGAAAAGTAACACTTTGTTCCCATGTGGGAACCATTTTTTTATTGTCAATTAGGGTGTCAGGCTTAAGAAAAACGTGGTCATGCGTTTTTCACATTATAAATATGTTTATATGGGGGGGGGGGGTGCACCCAAACATGTCTATATTGATGGGGTTGGGTTACGTAAGCGTCTGTCTTTGCTGTTATAATTTACCAATCAACACATGTGATATGCCTGATAACAGATAATTACATTGATGTTCTAATGATGTACTGCAGGTTACCGTGGAGTATATAGTCATGTCTCTACATACGTGGGAACATAATTGTTTTTACAAATAATTAGAATAAACAGCAAAAACAAACTAGTCAACATGGTGAATTGAATCGGCCTGATAAAATATCATTATTGGTAATATTTATATCTGGGGATAATAAACGAGTTCAGTTGAATCGTTTGAAAACAAAATCAAACCTTCGGTGCACTCAAAACTTTTAAATAATGTCATTGAGCCTTGGTGTTACTTACTTGGCAAAGGTCTCTGGGCACAAAACAAATTAGTAATTACACTTTGGTCCAAAGATCGAGAGGGTAACATTTCGGATTGGATTCATTTTAATTAACAGTGATATTCACAACAATCACAGCAAAATAAATAACTTAGAATATGAATTATAGGATACTTTAACCCAAATTGCACCTGATATGCAAACGGTGTTCATTCGAGTGAAATATGGGTATATACAGGACTCATGAGCCTTTTCTCACACAATACCGTCACAATACGTCTAACAGTCAAAACGAATATGTTATAGGCTGATAACAGAAATGCATTTCTGCTGATAATGATATACGTGACATGGTGAAAACCACAGCACAGAGTGTGATATGGGGTGATACCGATATACGTACCATAGTGAAAACCACTGCACAGAGTGTGATATGGGATGATACCGATATACGTCCCATAGTGAAAACCACTGCACAGGGTGTGATATAGATTGATGCCGATATACGTCCCATAGTGAAAACCACAGCACAGAGTGTGATATGGGCTGATACCGATATACGGCCCATAGTGAAAACCACTGCACAGGGTGTGATATAGATTGATGCCGATATACGTCCCATAGTGACAACCACAACACAGAGTGTGATATGGGGTGATACCGATATACGTCCCATAGTGAAAACCACAGCACAGAGTGTGATATGGGGTGATACCGATATACGTCCCATAGTGAAAACCACAGCACAGAGTGTGATATGGGGTGATACCGATATACGTCCCATAGTGAAAACCACAGCACAGAGTGTGATATGGGCTGATACTGATATACGTCCCATAGTGAAAACCACTGCACAGGGTGTGATATAGATTGATGCCGATATACGTCCCATAGTGAAAACCACAACACAGAGTGTGATATGGGCTGATACCGGTATAGTCCCATAGTGAAAACCACTGCACAGGGTGTGATATAGATTGATGCCGATATACGTCTCACATTGAAAACCACAGCACAGAGTGTGATATGGGCTGATACCGCTATACGTCCCATTGTGAAAACCACAGCACAGAGTGTGATATGGGGTGATACCGATATACGTCCCATAGTGAAAACCACAGCACAGAGTTTGATATAGATTGATGCCGATATACGTCCCATAGTGAAAACCACAACACAGAGTGTGATATGGGGTGATACCGATATACGTCCCATAGTGAAAACCACTGCACAGGGTGTGATATAGATTGATGCCGATATACGTCCCATAGTGACAGCCACAGCACAGAGTGTGATATGGGGTGATACCGATATGGACGTGTAACACGCCAGCAGAATAAACAGCACACATATAAATGTAGAACATCTGCCGCAAAAAAACATCAGGTGTTATGGTGTTATTCCATGGAATGAATTAACCAGCACAGTATGTTTCAATGTCAGTTTTACATGTTATAAACGAGTTTTAAAAACATTTTTTTCAAAAAAGTATATATTTTGTTGCAAATCGTATTCTCTTATGTATTATATTATTTGTTTACACCATGCACATCTGCACTAGTTATCCGGTACAAATAAAAAATGTAGCTTTTTGAGAGCGCATACGCCAGTGTGCGTTTTGTCCTCTTTGTCATTAGATGCGATATTTCTTTTATTTCAGCGGCATAATGTTGTATTTGTTTTCATCTTCTTCACATCGTATATCTAATGACAAAATATACCCTACGAATTGAAATTAAATTGGACGTCAGATTCTCGCGCCTGAAGTCTGTCCTCGCTTTGGAAAGGTTAATCCATGTTGCAGACTTCCAGGAGGTCAGGGGGGGGGGGGGGCATCGGATAGCGAACATGTCGGGAGACAGCGTGATTGGTTGACCTTGAGCTGGATGATCTCCATCAAATTAGCAACACGTCAATAGTCAGTGAAGGTCAACACTGTTAAACTAAGAAACTTGTTGGTGAATGTTATTCTGTATACTGGTTAGATCTTATTGGACTATGTTATTTTAGAAATACAAGTAACTACAAGTAAAGACTGCCTCACCGTTGATGCCCCTGAGTTGGTGACAAACACGTCAGCTAGTGCATTTAACCCGTACAACGCTGAATTTTACCCAAAAAAGTTTTTTCGATTTGAAATCATCATAAATGTCCTCGTTAGCTCACTCCGATTCACTTGAATATCTATGTTATGGGTTATTAAAAATATGTTACTTCTTTCAGTGCGGGGATCATCTTTATAAGTCAGAATCTGACGTCTACAGACGTCAGAATCTGACGTATAAAGACGGTCTCCGCACTGAAAGGGTTAACCATGGTCACCATGGTACCCTTTGCCCACTAAGTCATCGAATTTAAGTTGCGCGACCCACAACTTAACCCTTTTAAGCCCTCACGATGCATTAAAGCATCATTTTACATCCCTGAAAACAGACTTAATTTCCCTACAATTAATAGTTTCAGAACGAAAATTTCAATGAAATTGGTTTACCAATACATGGCAATTTTCTTTAATTTTTAAACCACATCAAATCGTCTTCATTCACTACAAGTCGAGAATTGCGACAGCAATTCGCGGCTTGTAGTGGATGGAGATGACAATGATAAATTTAGGCCTGAAAGAGTTAAAGTAGGTAAAAAAATTCCGAGTCGGCTATACGCAGTACAGTAGTCACTTTGTCGTCTGCATAACTTATAATATTAACTTTTAAAAACATAGAGAAATATTAAAGATACTAGTGCTGGGATATATCCCCCTCAATATTATCAAAGCCCACTCGCTTCTGTCATTGTCGACCCTGCAAACTGTGCTTCATTGCTTTCAAGTAAGAGACGACTAGCTGAATACGGGGGTTCTGAAGGTCATTTGCTTTCAATTTATCAATTGACAAATTATGCGGCATTCCGGAAAAAATAAACGAAATGAATGGGGTTTTAGGCCACCTTGAGCACATTAGAGGCTAAACTGGGCTAGGAGAACCTCCTGAGGATGGTGAGATGAATGAGATGACACTGCCCTCCAGACAAATGATTTCAAATTTGAACCCTGGCGGTCTGACGCCGAGCACGCTACCTCTCTGTCGCGGAGGCTCCCCAAAATATTGAATCTTTACGATGTTCTCTAATTGTTTTTTTTACTTCTGTAAGAGCTAATGATCCAGCAAACACGGGACGTGAAATCAATGCTGGTTTATTGTTGGGCCACCGTCTCCGACGCTGGTCCAACATTAAACCAGCATTGTTTCAAAGTGCTATCATCTTGACAGCTGTAGCCGTTTCAGAATGCAGTGAGAGTTTCGTAAAATAAATCCTCAAGCAAGGTAGTATACTTACAGATCGATATATATATTTTAGATTGCCAGCCTTCTTCTACCGAGGTATCCCCTCAGTCTGGAAATATTTCTTCATAAATGGATTTATTGATCATGTATGTAATTATTTTTTTAAAACAGACCACTACATGTTTTTCTTTGTCCGACCATTATAAGAATATAAATTATAGAACTCCTCGGGTTTTATACTGTACGAAAATGTCAGGTTCGGCCAATTTCACCAGCTCCGGTGGAATATGGTCATGTCCCTGTTGCTGTTTCATAGTAGGAATTGATCTTATATTTGTTTCACCTCTTTCTGTGTCGCATGTCTAAAAGTAAACTTGATTCTGGAGGTATTTTTTCTGAAACATATTTAACCTTTATACCCCTAATCATGATTAAAGTTCTTTTGTATTTGTTTTATTTGTATATCAAATCACTGATATTGGGAATTAAAGGAGTATTTAAACACCAAGATTTTTAAATGTTTGGTCTTAAATTTAACAAATATGAGTAATTTTCAACCACTTGAGGTCGTGGATCGCGGTAGCGAGACACAACCTCAATTAGTTAAAAATTTAAATAAATTAAAAATAAATCAATCAACTTAGCGTGATAAGGGTCAAGGCCAGTATAGCCCTTACTATTCATTCTATTGTCTATC
>OZ024911.1:82736793-82950675 GCA_964017125.1 Flabesymbios commensalis
CAAAGGTTAACGTATATATACGGCCCTAGCAGGACAAGGGTTAACCTATATACACGGCCCTAGCAGGACAAGGGTTAACCTATATATACGGGCCTAGCAGGACAAGGGTTAACCTATATATACGGCCCTAGCAGGACAAGAGTTAACGTATATATACGGTCCTAGCAGGACAAGGGTGAACCTATATATACTGGCCTAGCAGGACAAGGGTTAACGTATATATACGGCCCTAGCAGGACAATGTTAACCTATATATACGGCCCTAGCAGGACAATGTTAACCTATATATACGGCCCTAGCAGGACAAGGGTTAACCTATATATACGGCCCTAGCAGGACAAGGGTTAACGTATATATACAGCCCTAGCAGGACAAGGGTAACCTATATATACGGGCCTAGCAGGACAAGGGTGAACCTATATATACGGCCCTAGCAGGACAAGGGTTAACGTATATATACGGCCATAGCAGGACAAGGGTTAACGTATATATACGGCCCTAGCATGACAAGGGTGAACCTATATATACGGTCCTAGCAGGACAAGGGTTAACGTATATATACGGCCCTAGCAGGACAAGGGTTAACCTATATATACGGCCCTAGCAGAACAAGGGTTAACCCATATATACGGTCCTAACAGGACAAGGGTGAACCTATATATACGGCCCTAGCATGACAAAGGTGAACCTATATATACGGTCCTAGCAGGACAAGGGTGAACCCATATATACGGTCCTAGCAGGACAAGGGTTAACCTGTATATACGGCCCTAGCAGGACAAGGGTTAACCTATATATACGGCCCTAGCAGGACCAGGGTTAACGTATATATACGGCCCTAGCAGGACAAGGGTTAACCTATATATACGGCCCTAGCAGGACAAGGGTTAACGTATATATACGGTCCTAGCAGGACAAGGGTGAACCTATATATACGGGCCTAGCAGGACAAGGGTTAACGTATATATACGGCTCTAGCAGGAAAAAGGGTTAACGTATATATACGGCCCTAGCAGGACAAGGGTTAACCTATATATACGGCCCTAGCAGGACAAGGGTAACGTATATATACGGCCCTAGCAGGACAAGGGTGAACCCATATATACGGCCCTAGCAGGACAAGGGTTGACGTTTATATACGGGCCTAGCAGGACAAGGGTTAACCTATATATACGGGCCTAGCAGGACAAGGGTCAACCTATATATACAGCCCTAGCAGGACAAGGGTTAACGTATATATACAGGCCTAGCAGGACAAGGGTGAGCCCATATATACGGGCCTAGCAGGACAAGGGTGAACCTATATATACGGCCCTAGCAGGACAAGGGTGAGCCCTCCAGGTGTTGATTATGTCGTAAAGTGGGGTCCTTTATTCACAAAGAGGAACCCACTTCTCAACAACTCAACATTTCCAGATAAGACGCATAATCTCCTCTTGTTCTAAGGGCTACCAATTTCAGTAACACCCTCTCTCCACTTGTCACGCAGATACTGGGCTACCAATCTCTGTAACACCCTCTCTCCACTTGTCACGCAGATACTGGGCTACCAATCTCTGTAACACCCTCTCTCTACTTGTCACGCAGATACTGGGCTACCAATCTCTGTAACACCCTCTCTCCACTTGTCACGCAGATACTGGGCTACCAATCTCTGTAACACCCTCTCTCTACTTGTCACGCAGATACTGGGCTACCAATCTCTGTAACACCCTCTCTCTACTTGTCACGCAGATACTGGGCTACCAATCTCTGTAACACCCTCTCTCTACTTGTCACGCAGATACTGGGCTACCAATCTCTGTAACACCCTCTCTCCACTTGTCACGCAGATACTGGGCTACCAATCTCTGTAACACCCTCTCTCTACTTGTCACGCAGATACTGGGCTACCAATCTCAGTAACACCCTCTTTCCACTTGTCACGCAGATACTGGGCTACCAATCTCTGTAACACCCTCTCTCTACTTGTCACGCAGATACTGGGCTACCAATCTCAGTAACACCCTCTCTCCACTTGTCACGCAGATACTGGGCTACCAATCTCTGTAACACCCTCTCTCCACTTGTCACGCAGATACTGGGCTACCAATCTCTGTAATACCCTCTCTCCACTTGTCACGCAGATACTGGGCTACCAATCTCAGTAACACCCTCTCTCCACTTGTCACGCAGATACTGGGCTACCAATCTCAGTAACACCCTCTCTCCACTTGTCACGCAGATACTGGGCTACCAATCTCTGTAACACCATCTCTCTACTTGTCACGCAGATACTGGGCTACCAATCTCTGTAACACCCTCTCTCTACTTGTCACGCAGATACTGGGCTACCAATCTCTGTAACACCCTCTCTCTACTTGTCACGCAGATACTGGGCTACCAATCTCTGTAACACCATCTCTCTACTTGTCACGCAGATACTGGGCTACCAATCTCTGTAACAC
The DNA here is from genome assembly GCA_964017125.1 of Flabesymbios commensalis. Lineage (NCBI taxonomy): Eukaryota > Metazoa > Annelida > Polychaeta > Terebellida > Flabelligeridae > Flabesymbios > Flabesymbios commensalis. The sequence goes on from OZ024911.1 coordinate 82,739,241, forward strand.
CATCTCTCCACTTGTCACGCAGATACTGGGCTACCAATCTCTGTAACACCCTCTCTCTTCTTGTCACGCAGATACTGGGCTACCAATCTCTGTAACACCATCTCTCCACTTGTCACGCAGATACTGGGCTACCAATCTCTGTAACACCCTCTCTCTTCTTGTCACGCAGATACTGGGCTACCAATCTCTGTAACACCATCTCTCTACTTGTCACGCAGATACTGGGCTACCAATCTCTGTAACACCCTCTCTCCACTTGTCTCGCAGATACTGGGCTACCAATCTCAGTAACACCCTCTCTCTACTTGTCACTCAGATACTGGGCTACCAATCTCAGTAACATTGAACCAATGCGTTTGAATGCTAGCCCAAGGTCGCAGACGTCGGGCTAACATCAAAACGGCATTGGTTCAATGTAATGTGTTTTCCGTGAATCCCATATCACTGTCATAATAATTGTCGCTATCATACCACCAGCGATGTACAATGGCGAGATTTCGTTGCAGAAACCATAATCTTTCAGTTGAGTCTGGTTGCCGTACTAATATCCCTCGTAATTTGAGAGTATGTGAACTTTGTAACGATTTGGGCGATGAATTTCATTTCTTGTTTATATGCCCACGTTTTAACGAAGCCCGTAAAAATACACTAAAAAGGTGTTGGTTCAATCTCGGTCAGTTCTATCGTTTTATAATCTAATGAATGTGAAAAGCACCATACAGCTGGCGAATTTATGTAAATATTTACAAATATTAATGAATGCACTTAATCTCTTTGCATAGATATGACGAATAGTACCATAGTAATAATAATTATTATAACCCTGTGTAAATATTGTATTATATGGTATAATTGTCACCACCATACGAGCCCACCTGGCCTAAACATACATGTCTGTACATATACAGAGCTTATGAATAAACTACTGTCTTACTGTCAGGAAAAAAAAAACGCGCTTAATCAATGTTGTTGTAATGCTGGGCCAGCAGCCGTGACTATGGGACAGCTTTAAACCAACATTAGCTTGGCGCTTTTTTTGCGTATGTGTTTGACCACGCGGAGATGCGGCCCTGGCCAAGGTGAACACGATCAGGTAATCATGGCAACGTTTAATTAAATTATAAGATGCATTTCTTTTCCATCAGATATATATTTAAGGTCAATCGATCATTGCAGTAGGACAGTGATGTTCGCCGCATAGAATGTTTGTTCACATTGTCTATCTTCGATTATTTCAATCATTTTTTGAACAGGCGTTATTTACCAACTAGATTAATTCAAATTATCTGTACAAAAAAAAATTGTGAAACGTATCAAAAATTAAAGCTTTCAATGTCATATATATCAGCTGTTTTAGATCAGGTTATTAGTACTAATCTGCTAGCAGGCAATATGTGCACGCTCATAATTTATCATAATTAAAGCTTTCAATCAATGTCATATATATCAGCTGTTTTAGATCAGGTTATTGGTACTAATCTGCTAGCAGGCAATATGTGCACGCTCATAATTTATCGTAATTAAAGCTTTCAAAGTCATATATATCAGCTGTTTTAGATCAGGTTATTGGTCCTAATCTGCTAGCAGACAATATGTGCACGCTCATAATTTATCGAAATGTCACAGCATTTAAAACACACCATTGTATTCTTTCTTTGTCCGACCACGACATTCTAAGCCGGGAATTGAGAGTTATTGTTGATGAAGTACAGAACAATAATCATTGTATGCCTATGGTACTATAATCAGTCAGGTGTGACCGAGCTGTTGATTATGAGGGATCAGAATTATGTTCGGATCTGTTTTAAGTCAGAGCTCTACAGAGCTCTACATTTTTAGCTGTGGAAAAGGCCACGGCCTTCGGCCTCGGCATTTTCCACAGCTAAAAATGTAGAGCTCCTCGGTTTTTATGCTATACCTACCATGTATATTGCGTGCCTGTGACTCTGTCTCTACATTACAGCAGCACTGGGTCATTGTGTACAGAAGGGGACGTGGCACAATGGTTAGAGCACCTGACTGCCTCGCAGTCATTCATGTGTCCCGGGTTTGTACCTCGCTGTTCTTGTGTTGGGTTTTCAAAGACACATCATTGTTTCTCCCTTCTCAGTGTGACTAGGCGATCAAGTTGATGGCGGCCTTGACGAGTTCAGGTTGAGACCAGTATATCGAGGTTATTTTCGCGCAGGGCCACGCGCTGCGCGCTCTTCACAGAGGTCCGTGTTTGCTAGGCAGGTACCCAGCAAACAATGGGTCAATGCTGGGCCAACGTCGTACCCTTTTTTTTTGGAACAATATCCAGAGATCATCGTTTTGTGAGAAATTATTATAAATTGTAGTAAAGACACTATTGAGATCGCTGCAGGCCTGGAGATAATAACAATCAGACAGTCCCTAAAATAAAAATCCTTTGTCATCAAATTATAATTAATAATAAAAAGTGCAACTTAATTAACCTTTGTCACATATTATATGCTTCGGATGCTATGTTTATTATTTAATAACCTGCGATTTTCTTTACCACTTGTTGCATATTATATGAGTCATATTTATTATTTAATAACGTTCTACTTTATGTAACCTTTATTGCATGATTTACGTGTCATATTTATTATTTAATAACATTCTACTTTATGTAACCTTTATTGCATGATTTACGTGTCATATTTATTATTTAATAACATTCTACTTTATGTAACCTTTATTGCATGATTTACGTGTCATATTTATTATTTAATAACGTTCTACTTTATGTAACCTTTATTGCATGATTTACGTGTCATATTTATTATTTAATAACATTCTACTTTATGTAACCTTTATTGCATGATTTACGTGTCATATTTATTATTTAATAACGTTCTACTTTATGTAACCTTTATTGCATGATTTACGTGTCATATTTATTATTTAATAACATTCTACTTTATGTAACCTTTATTGCATGATTTACGTGTCATATTTATTATTTAATAACGTTCTACTTTATGTAACCTTTATTGCATGATTTACGTGTCATATTTATTATTTAATAACATTCTACTTTATTTAACCTTTATTGCATGATTTACGTGTCATATTTATTATTTAATAACATTCTACTTTATGTAACCTTTATTGCATGATTTACGTGTCATATTTATTATTTAATAACATTCTACTTTATGTAACCTTTATTGCATGATTTACGTGTCATATTTATTATTTAATAACATTCTACTTTATGTAACCTTTATTGCATGATTTACGTGTCATATTTATTATTTAATAACATTCTACTTTATGTAACCTTTATTGCATGATTTACGTGTCATATTTATTATTTAATAACGTTCTACTTTATGTAACCTTTATTGCATGATTTACGTGTCATATTTATTATTTAATAACATTCTACTTTATGTAACCTTTATTGCATGATTTACGTGTCATATTTATTATTTAATAACGTTCTACTTTATTTAACCTTTATTGCATGATTTACGTGTCATATTTATTATTTAATAACGTTCTACTTTATGTAACCTTTATTGCATGATTTACGTGTCATATTTATTATTTAATAACGTTCTACTTTATTTAACCTTTATTGCATGATTTACGTGTCATATTTATTATTTAATACTCTGTCAAATCAGTTTGTTTTGAATTCCAATCTCATTTTGACCCAATGCTGGTTCAACGTTGTGACACCATCTGCGACGCTGGCCCAACGTTGAAACAACATCTGGTGAGCAGAAGTCAGAAGCCATAGCTTGGAGCTCAGATGGGTAGTGCTTATTTTATAGAGAAGATAATTAATTTGAGTTTTTTTTGTTTTAGGCGAATGTAGTAGGTTCAGTGCATATGTATACATACATAAAAAATTATACTTCATACTTTATTCTACCTACGAGCATGTATTGAAATAAATAGAGGTGTATCAAAAAATGTATGAAAGAAAGAAGAGTATTAAAAAATAAATCAGCAATGATGTGAAGATCAGATGAGCATGTAAAAAAGACTCGAGAAAAACAAATCACTTAGATATCTGGATTTTTATCCTAGCTCCTGCTCGTAAATGGTCTTTCTTTTGAACGTGCAGGGGGGGGGGGCAATATTGACGTCCCTCAAACGCACTGATGTGCCAAAGACTTCAATGAATATATTAATCGTCCTAATTATTTTACCGAATTCCAATCTATTGTAAAAAAAAAGAAGACGAAAATTGATTTTAAAAACTCAGTAGAAAATTTGGCCTTGACCCTGATCCTGATTCATTCAAATTTTCAGCCACTTGAAGTTGCGTCTCGCTACAGCAAAATCAAATGAAATGAATCGGGCTTTGGGCCACCTTTGTGCACATATAGGCTAAACTGGGCCAGGAGATCCTCCTGAGGATGGTGAGATTAATGAGATGAGACTGTCCTCCAGACACGAAATTCGAGCCCTGGCGGTCTGAGGCCGAGCACGCTACCTCTCGGTCACGGAGGTTCCCCACAATACTGAGTGTCTTGCTACCGCGACCCACAACTTCAAGTTGCTGAAAATAACTCATATTTGTTTAACTTGAAACTAAATATTTGCAAATCTGGATGTTTACAGTGGTTTGATCAGCTAATAGAACAGAATAAAAACGACAATAGTCGTGATCAGCAGGACATTTAGGGTCACTACGTTCCGCTGTCGGTGCTTGACCATTTATATTATTACCTGTATATATTGTAACACTGTAGTATTCTTCGCACAGAGTTCTTCTCTTTAAAATGTTTTGTCCGGTTTACGGTAATGATATTTAAATTGTCCTACCTGTTAAACCTCTGCATTTATTCCCTCATCATATGCCATCCTTTCCAAACGAACACGAGACGTCGAGTCAATGTTGTTTTAATATTGGGCTGACGTCGAAGACGGTGACCCAACATTAAAACAAAATTGGCTCGACTGATCTTGTTTGCTGGGTTCGCTGTGCTCAACCAGAAAAAACTGTGAGTGAGTGAATATTGCTTTATGCCCTTTATGCCATCTGGGATCGATCTTCTCTTCACCGAGTGATTTTTCTATACATTCACATAATTTTACACTTTAAATGTTATTGTTCTATTGCATGTGCATGTACCCTGAGTAGACGGTGGGCCAATATTAAAACAACATTGGGTCAACGGCTCGGAATTTTAAGTTGTTCACCCATTGTTGTTTATATGTTGGGCCGATGTCAACATTGGATAAACGGGAATCAACCACTCCCAAGTGTTTCTTCTTCGTGTACGATTTGTTTTGAAAGAAAGGGGATGAAATTAAAATAGATGCCAGGCGTGAAAACAACAATAAGAGGAATAACAACAGAGAGAAAGACACGTCCCAGGTGAAGACTGCATGAAAAACGCCAAGTGTATACACAGCGCTGGGCCAGCATCTCAGACGGTGGCACTTTCCCCGCACTCTGGCAGTGATTGACCTACTTGTGTACAAGTCCGGATAATCCCGCACTCGCACTCTATACCACGCGCTGGCATATCACATCTGTATTTATTTATGTAACATAAATCCAAAACAAAGTAGTTCGTTACTGCTACTATGATGATTTTTTTCAGAAGCTTAATTGTATTTTCCCACAAAAGATGTAAAATCTATATTGTAATTAAAACATTTTAGTTTCAAAATGTACTGTTTATTTTAACGTCACAGCACCTGTGTCTCAGCGTAGGAATATGTCAGGTGATTGCTGGCAAGATTGGTCAGTGATGCGTCGGTGCTGGTGGAAGTTTCAATTTCCAAATAAATCCTGATGTTTTAAATAGTTCTAGGTCTATACAATTCATTTTTTGTATTTTTTGTGCGAGAAAATGCATAAAGATCACTCGTATCGTGCTAGTGTGGAAATTATGGCACTGGTTCAGTCCACCAGGCCTCGTCCTGCGGACTCGGCCTGGTGAACCGAACCAGGGCCATAATCTCCACACTTGCACTTTCTCGGGACCTTTATCCATATAAGCCGGCATTGAAGCAGCTGTACCTTCTTCAGATCGTGGTAGAGGAAGCCTGTCCCGATGTCTCATTCGTATCGACTGGGGCTTGTAACCTGGAGGCACCAGGTTCGAATCCCGGTCGGGTCGGATTTTTGTCATCGTGGTTGTGCATATCCAGTGTTCCAAACTGTTCAAAAGCCTGGAGTGTACAGTGCTGCCTATGGTATACTGTGCACTAGAAAAAGCCCTTGAAGTCATACGAAATAAGAGTAGGGCATAGTCTCGGCTTCTTTCTTCATGATTATGTAGAAAGCGACGTAAAGCAATATTCACGTCACTACCCGGCTAAACCAGGCTAGTCACATTGGGTGCGATGTTATCAGGGTGTCACGTCACGTGGCTCGAGAGGAATTAACTGGTTTTTATACAATCCTGCAAACATTATTGAGCCGCAATTGGATCGGCGTCTCCTGAACTTTTAAAATATACTTCATTATTTTTGGTCAGTTAAAACCCTCGGGGTTATCTGTGAAAAAAGCCCCATAGGAACGTATTAGTGTGAATGTAAGAGCTCATAGGAACGTGTTATTGTAAATGTAAGAGCTCATAGGAACGTGTTATTGTAAATGTAAGGGCTCATAGGAACGTGTTATTATAAATGTAAGGGCTCATAGGAACGTGTTATTATAAATGTAAGGGCTCATAGGAACGTGTTATTATAAATGTAAGGGCTCATAGGAACGTGTTATTATAAATGTAAGGGCTCATAGGAACGTGTTATTGTAAATATAAGGGCTCATAGGTACGTGTTATTATAAATGTAAGGGCTCATAGGAACGTCTTATCGTAAATGTAAGGGCTCATAGGAACGTGTTATCATAAATGTAAGGGCTCGTAGGAACGTGTTATCGTAAATGTAAGGGCTCATAAGAATGTGTTATTGTACCTATGTGGACTCATCTAATAAATCTTAAGTCTTATGTAAATATCAGTGATGGAGTCTCAACCGATCGATGAGATTAAGACTTTGAGAAGGTTTAGACTTAAGACTTAAGTCGATTGGTAAATTCGGCCATTTGTGGAATACTCACCGCTGTGGCAACAGTTCCCATGCCTCCTGTTGTGTTAGACATTGACACATTGATTGATTTATCTCCAAACCCATTCCGCGGATTTTTCTCAGACTGAGGGTGATTTTTCTCAGAGCTTGTCGGACAGCTGCGTGGCTTCTGGTGATTTAAGACAAACGTTGTTTAACCCTTTAACCCTTAAAGCGCTGAATATTTAAAAAAAACATAGAGACCAAAGGGGTTTTTTCAAATTGAAATCATCATAAATGTCTTAGTTAGCTTTTTCCGATTCATTTGAATACCTATGTTATGGGTCTACGACCATTAGACATATATTTGTTCTTACAGTGCGGGGATAGACTTTACGTCGTCAGGATCTGACGTCTATAGACGTCAGATTCTGACGACTAAAGTCGAACCTCGCACTGAAGGGGTAACCCTCACAGTGCGTTCAAGCATCATCTTACATTTCTGAAATTAGCCTAATTTCCCACACCTAGGTGTTTTAGAACTCACATTTTCAGAGAAATGTTCGAATAATAACAGTATTTTTAAAATTTTCCACACACTTCAAGTCATCTTCATTCACTGCAAGTCGATAATTGGGACAGCAATTCGCGGCTTGTAGTGGATGAGGAGAAAATAACAACTGAATGACGGCGGTGGTTGGCTGATCTCGTCATGTGACCGACTCTACACTTCCATTGTTCGGGGGTAGAATATCATAATTGGTCCCTGTTTCTATACGTTCCCATTTATACGTTTTAATTACACAAAGGAAGCATCTTATAACATATTTGCGTACTGACCATATACAGCGACTAGTTTTATATTTCAAATTTAGTCCGTGATTTAAAACTTCAAATGTGTAAAAATAGTTATGATTATGTTTCAAGTGTGAGGCCTCAAATTCCTGTTTAACATGCGAAAGCTGTTTTTATGTCACGATAATATGCAGATATACCAATATTTATACACATGAACAAGGCCTAAATGGGAATTCATACTCTGTCATCAGAAGTCTGTTAGTGTTGTGAAAAGTACGATAGTGATAATAATAGCTCGTGTTTTATCTGGGAATATGTGGGGTCACTCCTGTACTATTTGAACTGTTCCAGTATGATTAACACTCTGGAATATTTGTGTATCTACTATGGAGACAAAAGAGTATCTTATGTAATGTCATCGTAAATGTCTTAGTTAGCTCTTTCCGTATCACTTAAATACCTATGTTATGGGTCTACAGCCATTAAAGATACTTCACTCTTTCAGGGCGGGGATCGACTTGAGACGTCTATAGACGTCAGATTCTGACGTCTAAAGGCGGTCCCCGGGTTGAAAGGTTTCAGAGAAACTGCTGAAATTTGTCTGTTTGTTTGCACTTTGTTAAAAGAACTGGGTGATTTATTTTGCCTTAGGCTAATATTTAAGTACGCATACGCCACTGGGTGTCAGTCACTTTTGCTTGTATGTTTTATTTATTGTTTAGATTATTGTAATAGGCTATTTTTCTGTATGACAATAAACTGATTGATTGAATTGTGATTGGCGACAAGAGGTTGAACAACTGTTTTCCTAGTTTGGTGATTTTTGAAGAACACTCGTCGCATTCTTCACTTATATTTGGGTGTTTTTGGAGAACGCTCGACGCCGACATCAAGCCAGCATTGGGTCAACGTCTTGTATTTTCTTGTCTTTCCCCAAGCTGAACAAAAACACTAAACCACCGGCATGTAGCAAACTGAAGACATTGGAGTGTTGGTTCAATGCTGTCCGCGACGCTGGCCCAGCAACGAATTAGCACTGGTTTAGCATTTCTGGCATATGTAGTGAATGCCTGAATTAGCACTGGTTTAGCATTTCTGGCATATGTAGTGAATGCCTGAATTAGCACTGGTTTAGCATTTCTGGCATATGTAGTGAATGCCTGAATTAGCACTGGTTTAGCATTTCTGGCATATGTAGTGAATGCCTGAATTAGCTTTGGGTTAGCATTTCTGGCATATGTAGTGGATGCCTAGAAGCTTTTTTATTGGCAGCACAAGAACCAATACGTCTTACAATAGGTCTCACACATGGGAGGCTGACTTCATGTCGTTTTATTGCTGGGCCATCGTCTGAGACGCAGGCACAGCATTAAGACTGTATCGGGTGGTCGTCTAGTGCTTGCAGGAATTCCATGCTGACTGTGAGAACCAGAAACAGGGTAAATCATTTAGTATGTTTTGTTTTGCAAAGAGTATTGATCCCACTTTGGAACGTTAAAATACAGACAACATAATAGTCCAACAGCACCACAAAGCTTTTAAAGAAATAATTTAAATTTTCACCCAGTTGAAGTTGTGTCTCACTACCGCGACACAAAAATTCAGGTGTGTGGAAATTGCTCATATTTATTCACTTTGAGAACAAACATTTGCAAATCTTGATGCTTAAATACACACTTCGTTTCCAATAACTGCAATTTAAACGGCTAATAAAACGGAGTAGGAACGACTATGGTCGTCTGTTTAGCGCTTTAACCCATACAGCGCGGGGATCGACTTTAGTCCTCAGAATCTGACGTCTATAGTCGATCCCCGCAATGTAAGAGTAAAAATATTTATAATAACCGTAGACCCACAACATAGGTATTCAAATGAATCAGAAAGAGCTAACTAAGACATTTAGGATGATTTTAAATTGAAAAAAAACCTTTGGTTTCCACGGTTTATAGATAAAAAAAAATCAGCGATTCCAGGGTTAAGTGTTCGGGCAGCACTGAGTAAACGTCTGGTGTTCGCTGGGCAATCATGGCAAGCTAAGTAAGCATAATCGCGTTGTGAAAAATGGGTTGAGATGTGGAAGCGTGTGGTGTTGATCTTGTTCGCCAGATGGCGTATGTTAGTGCCAGATTAAAGACAACACGTGACATCTGTACCAGATGCTGAAGCATGCCTGTTCTCCGGGCCGATACAAGCAAATCCATTAAGTTTTGGGGGATGATCTGGATTGCACTATTTTCTTAAACAATACTAAAGAGCTTCGATCAAACATATTTCGTAAGTACTAAAGTAATATATCAAATAATAATATATATAATATATATATGTCATTCTATAACATTCACCAGTAGGCCCTACACTAAATTTGTTTTAAATCCAGGAATTTCATTGCTTTTGAAATACTCGATATAATTTTGCGTATTTTTTTACAGTTGTTAGGATTAAACTAGAAAATAGTATTTGCCAAATCTCTCCGCAGCAACTACAGCAGGCTGCACAAAAAACTTGAACTGTGTTATCAGACGAGGTGGGGCATCATGCATGGAGGATTTCACAGTGTCAGGTTTTCTCTATGAGCTCGGGAATGTATTTCTTCGATTGCATCTCCGAGTATTGTGATAAAATGAAATGAAATGAAATGAATCGGGCTTTATGCCACCTTTGTGCACATATAGGCTAAACTGGGTCAGGAGAACCTCCTGAGGATGGTGAGATGATTGAAATGACACTTTCCTCCAGACACAGGATTCGAAATTCGAGCCCTGGCGGTCTGAGGCCGAGCACGCTACCTCTCGGTCACGGAGGCTCCCCACAATACTATCTTTCACACGTGGATGGGGAAGAAACATTTTTGTTTCTTTCAAACCGCCGAAACCGGGAACCGAACCCCGAACTCCGGCGTGAAAGGCAGCGGTGCTAACCACTACCCTACGACCCCCCCCCCCCCCAGAGTATTGTGATACTAACTAGGTCATGATTGAAATGGTATGAATTAATCACTAGTTAACTAAAATAAGCTGTAATGTTATTGTGTAAGTGTCATGTCCAGTGATGTGAATGGCACAAATAATTAGTATCCGTCAATATTCTTGTTATTACGTTACTAAATGTGCACCAACAGCTAATATCAAGGAATCTCCGGGCATATAACGGCTGTGCTTGCATAGTCACATGGCTCGGAACTACCTGTTTCGAGAATTGTCATATTTATTGTACTTGGGATTATGATTTATTTTCAAAATACCATTTCATTTTTAACGTTGTTTTGCAACATACTCCAGTAACACAATTATGCAAAAAAACATATTTCAGGTTTCTACCACCGAATATAATTTTTATATTATAAATAGTAGCTATTTTATCTCTGGCTTTGGTCAGGAAACAGAATAATAGACCCCCTGTCTTCAGATCTTGGCAATGCCTTCCAAGTGTATTTCAAGTAGTAATCACTTTTATTATCGACATATCCAGTGTTTTATTATGGCAATACAACTTAGCACGATCCTAATTCTGTATGTGATAACAAGTATATTGTAATCTGATTTTAGCAAATGAACCATCCTGTACATTCATGTATATATATATGTGTCATTTCTATGACAAAATAGTCTGTATGTCCCGTAATGACTTTTCTTATGTCAATAAAATATATGTCTGTCTGTCTGTTCCCTTCAAATCATCCGACATTTGGATATATTTTAATCCTTTTCATTTTTCAGTGCATTAGGAAAAATAACATAAGCAATTAGTATCTTCAGAATATGTTATTCGTGGTTCCAAGATTCATATAGAAAGTGGTTACATTTTACTCACTTTGAAACTTTGAAACGATTGTGATTCAGAAGACCGTGATCACCCCATCATCATTGCGTGATCACGATCTGCTGACGGCAGGTCGAAACGTCGCAATCGTTTCACGGTGTTCGAAAGTGAGTAAGACATAACCACTTTCCATAATAAGTATGTTATTTTTAGAATATCGTCGATTAAAGTAAGTGTTCTTTCACGGTCGGTGAGGGGGGGGTGGGTGGGTGATTTAAATACTGTTCTTTGGCTCAAGGTTGGTTCAATATTGGGCCATCGTCTGCGACGCTGGCCCAAAATTGAACCAACCTTGGGTAAATGTCTAGTTTTTTTGTAGGATAACCAGGACAACAAGCAGACTGACCTGACAGCGGCCGTGATGACTTTTCTTTGTCACGTTATCACGTGACCTCGTCTCAGCAAGACTTCCGGTTCCGTCTGAGATTTGTCATTAATCCTCGCCAGGTGGCGTTATCACAGGGATCAGACCGGAAGTTGTGTAATCATGTGATTTTTATCCAGAGTTTAGAAATTGAAACTATGTACGAACACAATCAACTTAGTGGCGGTACAACGACTGCATTAACTATGCTATATAGAGCGAAGTTTCCCGACTGCTAACTTCACTGGCAATTTTAGCAGACAGAATCGTCCACTGACAATTCCTACACACAGGCTCGTTTTAACTTTCCGAGACGCAGCCAGACACCCGAGAACTCTTCTAAACTAAGGAATGAGCTCGTGTATTTTCAAAATTCTCGTGACCTAATTATTCCTGCCACTTACGAGAATGATGTTCCTCGTATGCCTCCGCCTTTAACATGCACAGGCAACAAACCAGCCTTCCGACCAACTCGTTCAATCGTTGGCCATTCTCGTTTTGTCAACGCGCTTGCTGAGAAATGTTAGTAGAGAGAGGCCCTGAACACATCATTGAAGGGTAGGGGTGAGCTATCTGTGAACTTGTAGTGGACTTGTAGTCGTTGTGTGGTTGGTGACACTATACACACAGTGCGCGACTTGATGATGCTGTTTAGGTTAATTAACCCTTGCGTTTCTTGAACCATATAAATATATATACGTTTTTGTATATGAATAAAAAAATAAAAATTCTATTGATAGATAATTTAATTTGTGATATTTCTACTTTTCATAAATAAGCAATTTTTCGCCATTTGCAGCTAGTTTAGCTTTATGACAAATGTATAGTAAGCAGTCCAGCAGTGCTAGTGTAAAGATAACTAACAGTCCAGCACTGATATCTCCACTGGCATGTCCTGCAGACAGACGTGTTGTAACTTTCCGAGACGCAGATCTCACGGGGGGGGGGCTGATGCAGTGGTTAAAACTTCCTGATTTTAAAGTCGGAGGTCGTGGGTTCAAACCCTCTCTGGCCTTCAAGTTTCACAGAAAAAAAGTTTCTTCCCCGCTCACTCGTAAAAGTTCTATATTGTGGGGAGCCTCCGTGACCGGCCTCAGGCAGCCAGGGCTCGAGGTTCGAATCCGGTGTCCAGAGGACAGTGTCATCTCACCATCCTCAGGAGGTTGTCTTGGCACGGCTCAGCCTATATCTGCCCAAAACCCCATTCATTCATTCCCAGGCGCAGATATATATCTAGGGACAGTTATATACTAAAGAAAGAGCTGCACAATTATCGTGACCTAAGCAAACAATCCAACAGTCTCCATCGAAATTGTATTCCAATGTGTTCTTAATCCACCTGTAGAGCAATACAATAGACTTTTGTAACTTATTTGACGACCCACTTCAGCATCAGCACACATTAATACATCCGCTGATAAATCACGATGATCGTAATCCAGTACTCCAAAAATGTGAATTCTCCATATCTGCCGCACTGCTGAGTCAGCAATCCGTCACATATGGCTTATCCTCCAGGAGTCTATCATCCCGTCATAATAGCATGTATACATCACACCAGATGACGCAGCGGTAACTTAAGAGTCTTAATATATGGGAGCGACAGATATCTGTGGGTTTCAATCAACCAGATCAACTGATAACAACTGTTGACAAGTGATCAGAGCAAACATATGTGTAATCACTCCATATAATCAGCAGACAGATATTATAAACATCGCCGTTTTCAGTTTTAGCATTGCAGACTTCCTGTCAAATTAGACAGATAAATAGATTATATATATATAGTTATCACTCGATCAAGCCGCCTAGTTGTACAATCCCAGGTCGGCCTTTTAGAGTGAAAACAACAAGAGCAGCATCTTGTCATGCTGTAGTAGCAGCCCATATGATCTCTACAGCAGCAGTTGCCGTGGAAACCACAATGCCGAGAAATGCTGCTGCCACTGATCAGCCGATGAACCACCGCCTGTTTACCGTAAAGAGAGATATTCTGTGCAGCTGAATATAGCGATTTTAACCCTTGAAGCGCTAAAATATTTATATATAAACCATGGAGACCAAAGGGTTTTTTCAATTTGAAAGCATCATAAATGTATTATTGAGCTCTTTCCGATTCATTTGAATACTTATGTTATGGGGTTACGGCCATTATAAATATTTAAACTCTTACAGTGCGGGGACCGACTTTTGTTGTCAGAATCTGACGTCTACGGACGTCAGATTCTGACGACTAAAGTCGGTCCCCGTGCTGTAAGGGTTAAAGCGCTGAAATACTGTTGTACAAACCATGGAGACCAAAAGGTTTTTTCAATTTAAAATCATCATAAACGTCTTAGTGAGCTCTTTCTGATTCATTTGAATACCTATGTTATGGTGATAATGCCACCAGAAAGATTTGCATTATTTGTGTGTGGAGCGCGCAGCGCGTGGCCGTGCGTGAAATTAACGTCGATACATGGTCTCAACCTTAACCCGACGAGGCCGCCATTAACGTGATCGCCTAGTCACATTGAGAAGAGAGAAACAAATCTGTTTCTCTGAAAACCCCACACGGGAACATCGGGGTTCGAAACCGGGACGCATTGCGCCACGGCCCCTTCTCTTTTTCATTCTTTCAGTGCGGGGTCCGTCTTTATACGTCAGAATGTGACGTCTGAAGACGTCAGATTCTGACGTCTAAAGACGGTCCCCGCGTTACATGGGGTAATATTGGTATATTACGTAGGGGCATACTCAGTCAATTCACAAGCGATTTTCGTGAAATTTCGCAAGCAGTATTATCATTTGGCAACAACACTGAACATTTGACATGATATGACATTCTACCCCATATAGTTTACAGAGGTGCGTGAAAATTAGCAATTTATCACATGTCATCTTCTGAACTATAGGCATATAATTCTGTTTTGCGATCTTTCCAGGATAATGCCAAATGACCAGACAGTAGCGATTGCAATTGTCAGAGAAAAGCTGGTTTTTATATTGAACAACCCTCCATCGTTGAATAAACTGTATAAAGGTAGACGAAGCGACTCCGACCTTCCAGAGGAAACATTATACATTTAAAGGGACTTAAAGGTCTAAAATCATCAAGAAATCGGTGATTTTATTTTGGTTTCTTAATATGACCATATGATGTAAACATTCCCATAGACTAGAACTGCAAAAGTTAGTTTTTTTTTGTGCTGCACACTTACCAGTTAGGCTAGATATAGAGACGAAATTCCCGTATTTCTTATTTTTGACATGGTTCTCAATAATTAGAAATCAGGAATTTCGTCTCTATATCTAGCCTAACTGGTGAATGCGCAGCACAAAAATTAAAAACTTTTGCAGTTCTAGTCTATGGACATGTTTACATAATATGGTCATATTATTAAGCTAAAATAAAATCACCGATTTTTTAATGATTTTAGACCTGGGCATGTCCCTTTAAATTTATGCGAGTCCATCCCCTTCTATTCGTCACATGGCATGTCTAACTCTCACAACGCTGACATATTGATATTTAAACCATGGAAACCAAAGGGTTTTTTAAATTTGAAATCATCATAAATGTCTTAGTTAACTCTTTCTGCTTCATTTGAATACCCATGTTATGGGTCTACGGCAATAATAAATATTTTAATTCTTTCAGTACGTCTTCAGACGTCAGAATCTGACGCCTATAGACGTCACATTCTGGGGACCGTTTTCAGACGTCAGAGGTCCCCGCGCTGAAAGGGTAAACAATGCGAATGCATCGCCCGCGACGCTGGCGGCCAAATATTTAACCTGCTTATGTTTAACCCTCTATCTTATCTAAATTTTCACCCACTTGAAGTTGTGTCTCGCTACCGCGACCCACAACTCCAAGTGAAAATTACTCACATTTGTTTAATTTGAGACCAAATATTTGCAAATCTTGGATGTTCAAACGCTCATTTCAATCCCAACAACAGTGATTTGAACGGCTGAAAAAACGGATTAAAAACGACAATGGTCATAAAACAGAGTTACCCGATTACTAGGCATAAAACAGGGTTACCCGATTACTAGGCCTGTTACAGTCGCCGACAGGTCTTGTTTATCAAATATGCAAACGGTGCTCATTAAGTGTGATATAGGAAAATACAGCAAACGCTCACACTTTATTCACGGGATTTCCCCATATGGGTTTTCCCAAATTAAAAGCACTTAGCTCTTAAAGGGTACAGTGTTTGTTGGAATGTTTTTTTTTGTTTTCTTCACGATTTTTCTGCTCAGTGAAACGTTAGGAATATACGGTATGGAACTCAATGAAAACCTGAGGTCCAATGCATCCCAGCTAAGAGCAAGAAACGTTGACCCTGTCAGTGTTTGTTTAATGTTGGCAGTTTGGGGCCGAGCACGCTACCTCTCGGTCACGGCGGCTCCCCACAATAATAAGTTTTACACGTGGATGGGGAAGAAATATTTTTTCAAACCGCCGAGACCGGGAACCAAACCCCGAACTCGGGCGTGAAAGGCAGCGGTGCTAACCACTACCCTTTTGTTGCTCAGTGACGGATCAGTGACGGATAAGCTATGGGCCACCGTCGCAGCCAATCACCCAGCATTGAACCGGTGCTAGGTTTTGTACACTTCTGAGCTCAGACTACAGACGGTCTGGTGCCGGCGAATTGATGGGCCAACGTCGCAGGCGTCCATCCAACATTAATCCAATGCTGGATTTTTGTACACTTCTGGAAACAAACTCTGCAGACTACAAAAATATGTGTGGCATCTGTTTGTGTTTGTGTGTGTGTGTGGAGGGGGGGTATTTTATGACCCACCACATTCTGGGGAGTTGAATTTCTAGGTCTGTGATTTTGTATTTTCCCTGTATTGATGCTTGACTGAGAGTAACAAGTAAAAAGTAGTATGTTTCTGATGATCTTTTGAAAAGTAAGAACACGCTTGCAATCAGAATAATTATTATATAGTTCGATTTTTTATGATAACCCAAGCAAACACAAAACAGTTGTATAACATTAATACAATGTTGGAAATAAAAAATGAAATGAATCGGGCTTAAGGCCACCTTTGTGCACATATAGGCTAGACTGGGCCAGGAGAACCTCCTGAGGATGGTGAGATTATTGAGATGACACTGTCCTCCAAACACAGGATTCGAAATTCGAACCCTGGCGGTCTGAGGCCGAGTACGCTACCTCTCGGTCACAGAGGCTCCCCACAATACTAACTTTCACACGTGGATGGGGAAGAAACATTTTTGTTTCTTTCAAACCGCCGAGACCGGGAACCGAACCACTACCCTAGGGCCCCCGCCCAATACAATGTTGGACCAACGTTGAAGACGTTGGGCCGCTGCTGTATAATGCCATACGTTTTTTTTTTGTTTGCTGCAACGTTTTTACATATACAATATTTATTACTTAATTTTAGTTAAAAGCATTTTATGAACAGGGACATTTTTTAATATATTATCAGAATTGCTATCATCCATCAGTTTTTCAACTTTAAAGTATAATGTAGATTGCCTTTCCTATAATTTACTCCCGACATATATTTTATTTTACTTTAAAATGGCCGCAGATTAGTAAATAATGATATTTATCACATATATATTTTCGGCAATAAGGCCACCATGTTTATTTTCTCTTTTTTTTAGATGAGAGAAAATACAAAATCTAATGAGGGAGGGTGGAAAATAAAAACGTTTAAGAAAAAACAACATTGAACCTATTTATGAAAAAGTTAATGAGGGTCACAATAAAAAACATTGGACTTAATTTCTTGAAAGGTTATTGAGGGCGACAATATGAAAATAACTTTTGATCTTTTTTTAAAAAAAAAAAGGTAATGAGGGTGACGAAAAAAACAAGCAAAAAAAACATAGAAGGATAAATGTTTTTTATCTCCTGAGATTAACAGGTTTTTTCGGAAATCGGCAATAATCTAATGCGAAGCCTCAAACTAATGAGCGAGCTCGTCTAAAACAGAAGACACCATAGTGGCCTGATGGCACAAACGCATATCAGACAGACGCAGGGACAGATCCTGAGTTAGAAGAAATGGGGCGCCGGTGGTATCATGGGTATGGGGGCCTGCGCCCCACCACCTGGATTCGCCACTGGTCGGGATGTTCTTGGGATTTTCAATTAAGGCTCAGGGTCCCCTTTTACACGGTACCTACATTGGCCCATTTTGGCCTATCGACGCCAATTATTTTACAGTTTTAGGCTCAGTGAGACATCGGAAATTGAAAAACAAATGTAATTCACTTAAAAAGTATATAAATTTATGAGCATCACAAAAAACAGGTGGTAGCAGAACAGATTACCACATACTTCAACATATTAACTGATATTTACTGGTCCTGAAAATAGAACATAATGAAATACAACATAGGATAACAAGACCAAATATTAACGTTAACGAATATTAACGAATCCCACCCCCTTTCGAATCTGAATTGTCAATAAATCATTCAGGTGCCCTGAACCTCATGTAGTAGTTTAGACTAGCAATACGATTGTTTAACTCCAAGATTAAAACCGACCAAATTCGGTTTGGATCCCCCTTTTCTGAAGTTCTGGATTTGCCCCTATATGATATCATTCCTTGTATAAAGTTATCAACTGCTACTGCAACATCAGCACAGTGACTGGACAGTCTACCCAATGCTAACAACATCAGCACAGTGACTGGACAGTCCACCCAATGCTAACAACATCAGCACAGTGACTGGACAGTCTACCCAATGCTAACATCATCAGCACAGTGACTGGACAGTCCACCCAATGCTAACAACATCAGCACAGTGACTGAACAGTCTACCCAATGCTAACATCATCAGCACAGTGACTGGACAGTCCACCCAATGCCAACATCAGCACAGTGACTGGACAGTCTACCCTATGCTAACAACATCAGCACAGTGACTGAACAGTCTACCCAATGCTAACAACATCAGCACAGTGACTGGACAGTCTACCCAATGCTAACATCATTAGCACAGTGACTGGACAGTCTACCCTATGCTAACAACATCAGCACAGTGACTGAACAGTCTACCCAATGCTAACAACATCAGTACAGTGACTGGACAGTCTACCCAATGCTAACATCAGTACAGTGACTGGACAGTCCACCCAATGCTAACAACATCAGCACAGTGACTGAACAGTCTACCCAATGCTAACAACATCAGCACAGTGACTGGACAGTCTACCCAATGCCAACATCAGCACAGTGACTGGACAGTCTACCCTATGCTAACATCATCAGCACAGTGACTGGACAGTCTACCCAATGCTAACATCAGCACAGTGACTGGACAGTCCACCCAATGCTAACATCATCAGCACAGTGACTGGACAGTCTACCCAATGCTAACATCAGTACAGTGACTGGACAGTCCACCCAATGCTAACATCAGCACAGTGACTGGACAGTCTACCCAATGCCAACATCAGCACAGTGACTGAACAGTCTACCCAATGCTAACAACATCAGCACAGTGACTGGACAGTCTACCCAATGCTAACATCAGCACAGTGACTGGACAGTCTACCCAATGCCAACATCAGCACAGTGACTGGACAGTCCACCCAATGCTAACAACATCAGCACAGTGACTGGACAGTCTACCCAATGCTAACAACATCAGCACAATGACTGGACAGTCTACCCAATGCTAACAACATCAGCACAGTGACTGGACAGTCTACCCAATGCTAACATCAGCACAGTGACTGGACAGTCTACCCAATGCTAACAACATCAGCACAGTGACTGGACAGTCTACCCAATGCCAACATCAGCACAGTGACTGGACAGTCTACCCAATGCTAACAACATCAGCACAGTGACTGGACAGTCTACCCAATGCTAACAACATCAGTACAGTGACTGGACAGTCTACCCAATGCTAACATCAGCACAGTGACTGGACAGTCTACCCAATGCTAACATCAGCACAGTGACTGGACAGTCTACCCAATGCCAACATCAGCACAGTGACTGGACAGTCTACCCAATGCTAACAACATCAGCACAGTGACTGGACAGTCTACCCAATGCTAACATCAGCACAGTGACTGGACAGTCCACCCAATGCTAACAACATCAGTACAGTGACTGGACAGTCCACCCAATGCTAACATCAGCACAGTGACTGGACAGTCTACCCAATGCTAACATCAGCACAGTGACTGGACAGTCTACCCAATGCCAACAACATCAGCACAGTGACTGGACAGTCTACCCAATGCTAACATCAGCACAGTGACTGGACAGTCTACCCAATGCTAACATCATCAGCACAGTGACTGGACAGTCCACCCAATGCTAACAACATCAGCACAGTGACTGGACAGTCTACCCAATGCCAACATCAGCACAGTGACTGGACAGTCTACCCAATGCTAACATCAGCACAGTGACTGGACAGTCTACCCAATGCTAACAACATCAGCACAGTGACTGGACAGTCTACTCAATGCTAACAACATCAGCACAGTGACTGGACAGTCTACCCA
This sequence comes from Flabesymbios commensalis, assembly GCA_964017125.1. Classification (NCBI taxonomy): domain Eukaryota; kingdom Metazoa; phylum Annelida; class Polychaeta; order Terebellida; family Flabelligeridae; genus Flabesymbios; species Flabesymbios commensalis. The sequence continues at coordinate 82,759,716 of OZ024911.1, forward strand.
ATGCTAACATCAGCACAGTGACTGGACAGTCTACCCAATGCTAACATCAGCACAGTGACTGGACAGTCTACCCAATGCTAACATCAGCACATTGACTGGACAGTCTACCCAATGCCAACAACATCAGCACAGTGACTGGACAGTCTACCCAATGCTAACAACATCAGCACAGTGACTGGACAGTCTACCCAATGCTAACAACATCAGCACAGTGACTGGACAGTCTACCCAATGCTAACATCATCAGCACAGTGACTGGACAGTCTACCCAATGCTAACATCAGCACAGTGACTGAACAGTCCACCCAATGCTAACAACATCAGCACAGTGACTGGACAGTGTACCCAATGCTAACATCATCAGCACAGTGACTGGACAGTCTACTCAATGCTAACATCAGCACAGTGACTGAACAGTCCACCCAATGCTAACAACATCAGCACAGTGACTGGACAGTCCACCCAATGCTAACATCATTAGCACAGTGACTGGACAGTCTACCCAATGCTAACATCAGCACAGTGACTGGACAGTCTACCCAATGCTAACATCAGCACAGTGACTGGACAGTCTACCCAATGCTAACATCAGCACAGTGACTGGACAGTCTACCCAATGCTAACATCAGCACAGTGACTGATCAGTCTACCCAATGCTAACAACATCAGCACAGTGAATGGACAGTCTACCCAATGCTAACATCAGCACAGTGACTGGACAGTCTACCCAATGCTAACATCAGCACAGTGACTGGACAGTCTACCCAATGCTAACATCAGCACAGTGACTGGACAGTCTACCCAATGCTAACATCAGCACAGTGACTGGACAGTCTACCCAATGCTAACATCATCAGCACAGTGACTGGACAGTCTACCCAATGCTAACATCAGCACAGTGACTGGACAGTCTACCCAATGCTAACATCATCAGCACAGTGACTGGACAGTCTACCCAATGCTAACAACATCAGTACAGTGACTGGACAGTCTACCCAATGCTAACATCAGCACAGTGACTGGACAGTCTACCCAATGCTAACAACATCAGCACAGTGACTGGACAGTCTACCCAATGCTAACATCAGCACAGTGACTGGACAGTCTACCCAATGCTAACAACATCAGCACAGTGACTGGACAGTCCACCCAATGCTAACAACATCAGCACAGTGACTGGACAGTCCACCCAATGCTAACATCAGCACAGTGACTGGACAGTCCACCCAATGCTAACATCAGCACAGTGACTGGACAGTCTACCCAATGCTAACAACATCAGCACAGTGACTGGACAGTCCACCCAATGCTAACAACATCAGCACAGTGAATGGACAGTCTACCCAATGCTAACATCAGCACAGTGACTGGACAGTCTACCCAATGCTAACATCATCAGCACAGTGACTGAACAGTCTACCCAATGCTAACATCATCAGCACAGTGACTGGACAGTCCACCCAATGCTAACATCAGCACAGTGACTGAACAGTCTACCCAATGCTAACATCAGCACAGTGACTGGACAGTCTACCCAATGCTAACAACATCAGCACAGTGACTGGACAGTCTACCCAATGCCAACATCAGCACAGTGACTGGACAGTCTACCCAATGCTAACAACATCAGCACAGTGACTGGACAGTCCACCCAATGCTAACATCAGCACAGTGAATGGACAGTCCACCCAATGCTAACAACATCAGCACAGTGACTGGACAGTCTACCCAATGCTAACAACATCAGCACAGTGACTGGACAGTCTACCCAATGCTAACATCAGCACAGTGACTGGACAGTCTACCCAATGCTAACATCAGCACAGTGACTGGACAGTCTACCCAATGCTAACAACATCAGCACAGTGACTGAACAGTCTACCCAATGCTAACATCAGCACAGTGACTGGACAGTCTACCCAATGCTAACAACATCAGCACAGTGACTGGACAGTCTACCCAATGCTAACATCATCAGCACAGTGACTGGACAGTCTACCCAATGCCAACATCAGCACAGTGACTGGACAGTCTACCCAATGCTAACAACATCAGCACAGTGACTGGACAGTCTACCCAATGCCAACATCAGCACAGTGACTGGACAGTCCACCCAATGCTAACATCATCAGCACAGTAACTGGACAGTCCACCCAATGCTAACAACATCAGCACAGTGACTGGACAGTCCACCCAATGCTAACATCATCAGCACAGTGACTGGACAGTCTACCCAATGCTAACATCAGCACAGTGACTGGACAGTCTACCCAATGCTAACAACATCAGCACAGCGAAGGGACAGTCTACCCAATGCTAACAACATCAGCACAGTGACTGGACAGTCTACCCAATGCTAACAACATCAGCACAGTGACTGGACAGTCCACCCAATGCTAACAACATCAGCACAGTGACTGGACAGTCTACCCAATGCTAACAACATCAGCACAGTGACTGGACAGTCTACCCAATGCCAACATCAGCACAGTGACTGAACAGTCTACCCAATGCTAACATCAGCACAGTGACTGGACAGTCTACCCAATGCTAACAACATCAGCACAGTGACTGGACAGTCCACCCAATGCTAACAACATCAGCACAGTGACTGGACAGTCTACCCATGCCAACATCAGCACAGTGACTGGACAGTCTACCCAATGCTAACAACATCAGCACAGTGACTGGACAGTCTACCCAATGCTAACAACATCAGCACAGTGACTGGACAGTCTACCCAATGCCAACAACATCAGCACAGTGAATGGACAGTCTACCCAATGCTAACAACATCAGTACAGTGACTGGACAGTCTACCCAATGCTAACAACATCAGCACAGTGACTGGACAGTCCACCCAATGCCAACATCAGCACAGTGACTGGACAGTCTACCCAATGCCAACATCAGCACAGTGACTGGACAGTCTACCCAATGCCAACATCAGCACAGTGACTGGACAGTCTACACAATGCTAACAACATCAGCACAGTGACTGGACAGTCCACCCAATGCTAACAACATCAGCACAGTGACTGGACAGACTACCCAATGCCAACATCAGCACAGTGACTGGACAGTCTACCCAATGCCAACAACATCAACACAGTGACTGGACAGTCTACCCAATGCTAACAACATCAGCACAGTGACTGGACAGTCTACCCAATGCCAACATCAGCACAGTGACTGGACAGTCTACCCAATGCCAACAACATCAGCACAGTGACTGGACAGTCTACCCAATGCCAACATCAGTACAGTGACTGGACAGTCTACCCAATGCCAACATCAGCACAGTGACTGGACAGTCTACCCAATGCCAACATCAGTACAGTGACTGGACAGTCTACCCAATGCCAACATCAGCACAGTGACTGGACAGTCTACCCAATGCTAACATCAGTACAGTGACTGGACAGTCTACCCAATGCCAACATCAGCACAGTGAATGGACAGTCTACCCAATGCCAACATCAGCACAGTGAATGGACAGTCTACCCAATGCCAACATCAGCACAGTGACTGGACAGTCTACCCAATGCCAACATCAGCACAGTGACTGGACAGTCTACCCAATGCCAACATCAGTACAGTGACTGGACAGTCTACCCAATGCTAACAAAATCAGCACAGTGACTGGACAGTCTACCCAATGCTAACAACATCAGCACAGTGACTGGACAGTCTACCCAATGCTAACAACATCAGCACAGTGACTGGACAGTCTACCCAATGCCAACAACATCAGCACAGTGACTGGACAGTCTACCCAATGCCAACATCAGCACAGTGACTGGACAGTCTACCCAATGCTAACATCATCAGCACAGTGACTGGACAGTCTACCCAATGCCAACAACATCAGCACAGTGACTGGACAGTCTACCCAATGCCAACATCAGTACAGTGACTGGACAGTCTACCCAATGCCAACATCAGCACAGTGACTGGACAGTCTACCCAATGCTAACAACATCAGCACAGTGACTGGACAGTCTACCCAATGCTAACATCAGCACAGTGACTGGACAGTCTACCCAATGCTAACATCAGCACAGTGACTGGACAGTCTACCCAATGCTAACAACATCAGCACAGTGACTGAACAGTCTACCCAATGCTAACATCAGCACAGTGACTGGACAGTCTACCCAATGCTAACAACATCAGCACAGTGACTGGACAGTCTACCCAATGCTAACATCATCAGCACAGTGACTGGACAGTCTACCCAATGCCAACATCAGCACAGTGACTGGACAGTCTACCCAATGCTAACAACATCAGCACAGTGACTGGACAGTCTACCCAATGCCAACATCAGCACAGTGACTGGACAGTCCACCCAATGCTAACATCATCAGCACAGTAACTGGACAGTCCACCCAATGCTAACAACATCAGCACAGTGACTGGACAGTCCACCCAATGCTAACATCATCAGCACAGTGACTGGACAGTCTACCCAATGCTAACATCAGCACAGTGACTGGACAGTCTACCCAATGCTAACAACATCAGCACAGCGAAGGGACAGTCTACCCAATGCTAACAACATCAGCACAGTGACTGGACAGTCTACCCAATGCTAACAACATCAGCACAGTGACTGGACAGTCCACCCAATGCTAACAACATCAGCACAGTGACTGGACAGTCTACCCAATGCTAACAACATCAGCACAGTGACTGGACAGTCTACCCAATGCCAACATCAGCACAGTGACTGAACAGTCTACCCAATGCTAACATCAGCACAGTGACTGGACAGTCTACCCAATGCTAACAACATCAGCACAGTGACTGGACAGTCCACCCAATGCTAACAACATCAGCACAGTGACTGGACAGTCTACCCATGCCAACATCAGCACAGTGACTGGACAGTCTACCCAATGCTAACAACATCAGCACAGTGACTGGACAGTCTACCCAATGCTAACAACATCAGCACAGTGACTGGACAGTCTACCCAATGCCAACAACATCAGCACAGTGAATGGACAGTCTACCCAATGCTAACAACATCAGTACAGTGACTGGACAGTCTACCCAATGCTAACAACATCAGCACAGTGACTGGACAGTCCACCCAATGCCAACATCAGCACAGTGACTGGACAGTCTACCCAATGCCAACATCAGCACAGTGACTGGACAGTCTACCCAATGCCAACATCAGCACAGTGACTGGACAGTCTACACAATGCTAACAACATCAGCACAGTGACTGGACAGTCCACCCAATGCTAACAACATCAGCACAGTGACTGGACAGACTACCCAATGCCAACATCAGCACAGTGACTGGACAGTCTACCCAATGCCAACAACATCAACACAGTGACTGGACAGTCTACCCAATGCTAACAACATCAGCACAGTGACTGGACAGTCTACCCAATGCCAACATCAGCACAGTGACTGGACAGTCTACCCAATGCCAACAACATCAGCACAGTGACTGGACAGTCTACCCAATGCCAACATCAGTACAGTGACTGGACAGTCTACCCAATGCCAACATCAGCACAGTGACTGGACAGTCTACCCAATGCCAACATCAGTACAGTGACTGGACAGTCTACCCAATGCCAACATCAGCACAGTGACTGGACAGTCTACCCAATGCTAACATCAGTACAGTGACTGGACAGTCTACCCAATGCCAACATCAGCACAGTGAATGGACAGTCTACCCAATGCCAACATCAGCACAGTGAATGGACAGTCTACCCAATGCTAACAACATCAGCACAGTGACTGGACAGTCTACCCAATGCCAACATCAGCACAGTGACTGGACAGTCTACCCAATGCCAACAACATCAGCACAGTGACTGGACAGTCTACCCAATGCCAACATCAGTACAGTGACTGGACAGTCTACCCAATGCCAACATCAGCACAGTGACTGGACAGTCTACCCAATGCCAACATCAGTACAGTGACTGGACAGTCTACCCAATGCCAACATCAGCACAGTGACTGGACAGTCTACCCAATGCTAACATCAGTACAGTGACTGGACAGTCTACCCAATGCCAACATCAGCACAGTGACTGGACAGTCTACCCAATGCCAACATCAGCACAGTGACTGGACAGTCTACCCAATGCCAACATCAGCACAGTGACTGGACAGTCTACCCAATGCCAACATCAGTACAGTGACTGGACAGTCTACCCAATGCTAACAAAATCAGCACAGTGACTGGACAGTCTACCCAATGCTAACAACATCAGCACAGTGACTGGACAGTCTACCCAATGCTAACAACATCAGCACAGTGACTGGACAGTCTACCCAATGCCAACAACATCAGCACAGTGACTGGACAGTCTACCCAATGCCAACATCAGCACAGTGACTGGACAGTCTACCCAATGCTAACATCATCAGCACAGTGACTGGACAGTCTACCCAATGCCAACAACATCAGCACAGTGACTGGACAGTCTACCCAATGCCAACATCAGTACAGTGACTGGACAGTCTACCCAATGCCAACATCAGCACAGTGACTGGACAGTCTACCCAATGCTAACAACATCAGCACAGTGACTGGACAGTCTACCCAATGCCAACATCAGCACAGTGACTGGACAGTCTACCCAATGCCGACATCAGCACAGTGACTGGACAGTCTACCCAATGCTAACAACAGCACAGTGACTGGACAGTCTACCCAATGCCAACATCAGCACAGTGACTGGACAGTCTACCCAATGCCAACATCAGCACAGTGACTGGACAGTCTACCCAATGCCAACATCAGCACAGTGACTGGACAGTCCACCCAATGCTAACATCAGCACAGTGACTGGACAGTCTACCCAATGCTAACAACATCAGTACAGTGACTGGACAGTCCACCCAATGCCAACATCAGCACAGTGACTGGACAGTCCACCCAATGCTAACAACATCAGCACAGTGACTGGACAGTCTACCCAATGCCAACATCAGCACAGTGACTGGACAGTCTACCCAATGCTAACAACATCAGTACAGTGACTGGACAGTCCACCCAATGCCAACATCAGCACAGTGACTGGACAGTCCACCCAATGCTAACAACATCAGTACAGTGACTGGACAGTCTACCCAATGCCAACATCAGTACAGTGACTGGACAGTCCACCCAATGCTAACAACATCAGTACAGTGACTGGACAGTCTACCCGATGCCAACATCAGCACAGTGACTGGACAGTCTACCCGATGCCAACATCATCAGCACAGTGACTGGACAGTCTACCCAATGCTAACAACATCAGTACAGTGACTGGACAGTCCACCCAATGCCAACATCAGCACAGTGAATGGACAGTCCACCCAATGCTAACAACATCAGCACAGTGACTGGACAGTCCACCCAATGCTAACAACATCAGTACAGTGAATGGACAGTCCACCCAATGCTAACAACATCAGTACAGTGACTGGACAGTCTACCCAATGCTAACATCAGCACAGTGACTGGACAGTCTACCCAATGCTAACAACATCAGCACAGTGACTGGACAGTCTACCCAATGCTAACAACATCAGCACAGTGACTGGACAGTCCACCCAATGCTAACAACATCAGTACAGTGACTGGACAGTCTACCCAATGCCAACATCAGCACAGTGACTGGACAGTCTACCCAATGCTAACAACATCAGCACAGTGACTGGACAGTCTACCCAATGCCAACATCATCAGCACAGTGACTGGACAGTCTACCCAATGCTAACAACATCAGTACAGTGACTGGACAGTCTACCCAATGCCAACATCAGCACAGTGACTGGACAGTCCACCCAATGCCAACATCAGCACAGTGACTGGACAGTCCACCCAATGCTAACAACATCAGTACAGTGAATGGACAGTCCACCCAATGCCAACATCAGCACAGTGACTGGACAGTCCACCCAATGCTAACAACATCTGCACAGTGACTGGACAGTCCACCCAATGCCAACATCAGCACAGTGACTGGACAGTCCACCCAATGCTAACAACATCAGTACAGTGAATGGACAGTCCACCCAATGCTAACATCAGCACAGTGACTGGACAGTCCACCCAATGCTAACAACATCAGCACAGTGACTGGACAGTCCACCCAATGCCAACATCAGCACAGTGACTGGACAGTCCACCCAATGCTAACAACATCAGTACAGTGAATGGACAGTCTACCCAATGCTAACAACATCAGCACAGTGACTGGACAGTCCACCCAATGCCAACATCAGCACAGTGACTGGACAGTCTACCCAATGCCAACATCAGCACAGTGAATGGACAGTCTACCCAATGCTAACAACATCAGCACAGTGACTGGACAGTCCACCCAATGCCAACATCAGCACAGTGACTGGACAGTCCACCCAATGCTAACAACATCAGTACAGTGAATGGACAGTCCACCCAATGCCAACATCAGCACAGTGACTGGACAGTCTACCCAATGCTAACAACATCAGTACAGTGACTGGACAGTCTACCCAATGCCAACATCAGCACAGTGACTGGACAGTCCACCCAATGCTAACATCAGGACAGTGACTGGACAGTCTACCCAATGACAACATCAGCACAGTGACTGGACAGTCTACCCAATGCTAACAACATCAGCACAGTGACTGGACAGTTCACCCAATGCTAACAACATCAGCACAGTGACTGGACAGTCTACCCAATGCCAACATCAGCACAGTGACTGGACAGTCCACCCAATGCTAACAACATCAGCACAGTGACTGGACAGTTCACCCAATGCTAACAACATCAGTACAGTGAATGGACAGTCTACCCAATGCTAACAACATCAGCACAGTGACTGGACAGTCCACCCAATGCCAACATCAGCACAGTGACTGGACAGTCTACCCAATGCTAACAACATCAGTACAGTGACTGGACAGTCTACCCAATGCCAACATCAGCACAGTGACTGGACAGTCTACCCAATGCTAACAACATCAGCACAGTGACTGGACAGTCCACCCAATGCCAACATCAGCACAGTGACTGGACAGTCTACCCAATGCCAACATCAGCACAGTGACTGGACAGTCTACCCAATGCTAACAACATCAGCACAGTGACTGGACAGTCCACCCAATGCTAACAACATCAGCACAGTGACTGGACAGTCTACCCAATGCTAACAACATCAGCACAGTGACTGGACAGTCTACCCAATGCTAACATCATCAGCACAGTGACTGGACAGTCCACCCAATGCCAACATCAACACAGTGACTGGACAGTCCACCCAATGCTAACAACATCAGCACAGTGACTGGACAGTCTACCCAATGCTAACATCATCAGCACAGTGACTGGACAGTCCACCCAATGCCAACATCAGCACAGTTACTGGACAGTCCACCCAATGCTAACAACATCAGTACAGTGACTGGACAGTCCACCCAATGCCAACATCAGCACAGTGACTGGACAGTCCACCCAATGCTAACAACATCAGTACAGTGACTGGACAGTCCACCCAATGCCAACATCAGCACAGTGACTGGACAGTCCACCCAATGCTAACAACATCAGTACAGTGACTGGACAGTCTACCCGATGCCAACATCATCAGCACAGTGACTGGACAGTCTACCCAATGCTAACAACATCAGTACAGTGACTGGACAGTGCACCCAATGCCAACATCAGCACAGTGAATGGACAGTCCACCCAATGCTAACAACATCAGCACAGTGACTGGACAGTCCACCCAATGCTAACAACATCAGTACAGTGAATGGACAGTCCACCCAATGCTAACAACATCAGTACAGTGACTGGACAGTCTACCCAATGCTAACATCAGCACAGTGACTGGACAGTCTACCCAATGCTAACAACATCAGCACAGTGACTGGACAGTCTACCCAATGCTAACAACATCAGCACAGTGACTGGACAGTCCACCCAATGCTAACAACATCAGTACAGTGACTGGACAGTCTACCCAATGCCAACATCAGCACAGTGACTGGACAGTCTACCCAATGCTAACAACATCAGCACAGTGACTGGACAGTCTACCCAATGCCAACATCATCCGCACAGTGACTGGACAGTCTACCCAATGCTAACAACATCAGTACAGTGACTGGACAGTCTACCCAATGCCAACATCAGCACAGTGACTGGACAGTCCACCCAATGCCAACATCAGCACAGTGACTGGACAGTCCACCCAATGCTAACATCAGCACAGTGACTGGACAGTCTACCCAATGCTAACATCAGCACAGTGACTGGACAGTCCACCCAATGCTAACAACATCAGCACAGTGACTGGACAGTCCACCCAATGCCAACATCAGCACAGTGACTGGACAGTCCACCCAATGCTAACATCAGCACAGTGACTGGACAGTCTACCCAATGCTAACATCAGTACAGTGACTGGACAGTCTACCCAATGCTAACATCATCAGCACAGTGACTGGACAGTCCACCCAATGCTAACAACATCAGCACAGTGACTGGACAGTCCACCCAATGCCAACATCAGCATAGTGACTGGACAGTCCACCCAATGCTAACAACATCAGTACAGTGAATGGACAGTCTACCCAATGCTAACAACATCAGCACAGTGACTGGACAGTCCACCCAATGCCAACATCAGCACAGTGACTGGACAGTCTACCCAATGCCAACATCAGCACAGTGAATGGACAGTCTACCCAATGCTAACAACATCAGCACAGTGACTGGACAGTCCACCCAATGCCAACATCAGCACAGTGACTGGACAGTCCACCCAATGCTAACAACATCAGTACAGTGAATGGACAGTCCACCCAATGCCAACATCAGCACAGTGACTGGACAGTCTACCCAATGCTAACAACATCAGTACAGTGACTGGACAGTCTACCCAATGCCAACATCAGCACAGTGACTGGACAGTCCACCCAATGCTAACATCAGCACAGTGACTGGACAGTCTACCCAATGCCAACATCAGCACAGTGACTGGACAGTCTACCCAATGCTAACAACATCAGCACAGTGACTGGACAGTTCACCCAATGCTAACAACATCAGCACAGTGACTGGACAGTCTACCCAATGCCAACATCAGCACAGTGACTGGACAGTCCACCCAATGCTAACAACATCAGCACAGTGACTGGACAGTTCACCCAATGCTAACAACATCAGTACAGTGAATGGACAGTCTACCCAATGCTAACAACATCAGCACAGTGACTGGACAGTCCACCCAATGCCAACATCAGCACAGTGACTGGACAGTCTACCCAATGCTAACAACATCAGTACAGTGACTGGACAGTCTACCCAATGCCAACATCAGCACAGTGACTGGACAGTCTACCCAATGCTAACAACATCAGCACAGTGACTGGACAGTCCACCCAATGCCAACATCAGCACAGTGACTGGACAGTCTACCCAATGCCAACATCAGCACAGTGACTGGACAGTCTACCCAATGCTAACAACATCAGCACAGTGACTGGACAGTCCACCCAATGCTAACAACATCAGCACAGTGACTGGACAGTCTACCCAATGCTAACAACATCAGCACAGTGACTGGACAGTCTACCCAATGCTAACATCATCAGCACAGTGACTGGACAGTCCACCCAATGCCAACATCAACACAGTGACTGGACAGTCCACCCAATGCTAACAACATCAGCACAGTGACTGGACAGTCTACCCAATGCTAACATCATCAGCACAGTGACTGGACAGTCCATCCAATGCCAACATCAGCACAGTGACTGGACAGTCCACCCAATGCTAACAACATCAGTACAGTGACTGGACAGTCCACCCAATGCCAACATCAGCACAGTGACTGGACAGTCCACCCAATGCTAACAACATCAGTACAGTGACTGGACAGTCCACCCAATGCCAACATCAGCACAGTGACTGGACAGTCCACCCAATGCTAACAACATCAGTACAGTGACTGGACAGTCCACCCAATGCCAACATCAGCACAGTGACTGGACAGTCTACCCAATGCTAACAACATCAGCACAGTGACTGGACAGTCTACCCAATGCTAACAACATCAGCACAGTGACTGGACAATCCACCCAATGCTAACAACATCAGTACAGTGACTGGACAGTCCACCCAATGCTAACAACATCAGCACAATGACTGGACAGTCCACCCAATGCTAACAACATCAGCACAGTGACTGGACAGTCTACCCAATGCCAACATCAGCACAGTGACTGGACAGTCTACCCAATGCTAACAACATCAGCACAGTGACTGGACAGTCTACCCAATGCTAACAACATCAGCACAGTGACTGGACAGTCTACCCAATGCTAACAACATCAGCACAGTGACTGGACAGTCTACCCAATGCTAACATCAGCACAGTGACTGGACAGTCTACCCAATGCTAACAACATCAGCACAGTGACTGGACAGTCTACCCAATGCCAACATCAGCACAGTGACTGGACAGTCTACCCAATGCCAACATCAGCACAGTGACTGGACAGTCTACCCAATGCTAACATCAGCACAGTGACTGGACAGTCTACCCAATGCCAACATCAGCACAGTGACTGGACAGTCTACCCAATGCTAACATCAGCACAGTGACTGGACAGTCTACCCAATGCTGCCAACATCAGTACAGTGACTGGACAGTCTACCCAATGCCAACATCAGCACAGTGACTGGACAGTCTACCCAATGCTGCCAACATCAGTACAGTGACTGGACAGTCTACCCAATGCCAACATCAGCACAGTGACTGGACAGTCCACCCAATGCCAACATCAGCACAGTGACTGGACAGTCTACCCAATGCCAACATCAGCACAGTGACTGGACAGTCTACCCAATGCTAACAACATCAGCACAGTGACTGGACAGTCTACCCAATGCCAACATCAGTACAGTGACTGGACAGTCTACCCAATGCTAACATCAGCACAGTGACTGGACAGTCTACCCAATGCTAACATCAGCACAGTGACTGGACAGTCTACCCAATGCTGCCAACATCAGTACAGTGACTGGACAGTCTACCCAATGCCAACATCAGCACAGTGACTGGACAGTCTACCCAATGCTAACATCAGCACAGTGACTGGACAGTCTACCCAATGCTAACAACATCAGCACAGTGACTGGACAGTCTACCCAATGCCAACATCAGCACAGTGACTGGACAGTCTACCCAATGCTAACATCAGCACAGTGACTGGACAGTCTACCCAATGCTGCCAACATCAGTACAGTGACTGGACAGTCTACCCAATGCCAACATCAGCACAGTGACTGGACAGTCTACCCAATGCTAACATCAGCACAGTGACTGGACAGTCTACCCAATGCTAACAACATCAGCGCAGTGACTGGACAGTCTACCCAATGCCAACATCAGCACAGTGACTGGACAGTCTACCCAATGCTAACATCAGCACAGTGACTGGACAGTCTACCCAATGCTAACATCAGTACAGTGACTGGACAGTCTACCCAATGCCAACATCAGCACAGTGACTGGACAGTCCACCCAATGCTAACATCAGCACAGTGACTGGACAGTCCACCCAATGCTAACATCAGCACAGTGACTGGACAGTCCACCCAATGCCAACATCAGCACAGTGACTGGACAGTCTACCCAATGCCAACATCAGCACAGTGACTGGACAGTCTACCCAATGCTAACATCAGCACAGTGACTGGACAGTCTACCCAATGCCAACATCAGTACAGTGACTGGACAGTCTACCCAATGCCAACATCAGCACAGTGACTGGACAGTCTACCCAATGCTAACATCAGCACAGTGACTGGACAGTCTACCCAATGCTAACATCAGCACAGTGACTGGACAGTCTACCCAATGCTAACAACATCAGCACAGTGACTGGACAGTCTACCCAATGCCAACATCAGTACAGTGACTGGACAGTCTACCCAATGCCAACATCAGCACAGTGACTGGACAGTCTACCCAATGCCAACATCAGCACAGTGACTGGACAGTCTACCCAATGCCAACATCAGCACAGTGACTGGACAGTCTACCCAATGCTAACATCAGCACAGTGACTGGACAGTCTACCCAATGCTAACATCATCAGCACAGTGACTGGACAGTCTACCCAATGCTAACATCAGCACAGTGACTGGACAGTCTACCCAATGCTAACATCAGCACAGTGACTGGACAGTCTACCCAATGCTAACATCATCAGCACAGTGACTGGACAGTCTACCCAATGCCAACATCAGCACAGTGACTGGACAGTCTACCCAATGCCAACATCAGTACAGTGACTGGACAGTCTACCCAATGCTAACAACATCAGCACAGTGACTGGACAGTCTACCCAATGCTAACAACATCAGCACAGTGACTGGACAGTCTACCCAATGCTAACAACATCAGCACAGTGACTGGACAGTCTACCCAATGCCAACATCAGCACAGTGACTGGACAGTCTACCCAATGCTAACAACATCAGCACAGTGACTGGACAGTCTACCCAATGCCAACATCAGCACAGTGACTGGACAGTCTACCCAATGCCAACATCAGTACAGTGACTGGACAGTCTACCCAATGCTAACAACATCAGCACAGTGACTGGACAGTCTACCCAATGCCAACATCAGCACAGTGACTGGACAGTCTACCCAATGCTAACATCAGCACAGTGACTGGACAGTCTACCCAATGCTAACAACATCAGCACAGTGACTGGACAGTCTACCCAATGCCAACATCAGTACAGTGACTGGACAGTCTACCCAATGCTAACAACATCAGCACAGTGACTGGACAGTCTACCCAATGCTAACATCAGCACAGTGACTGGACAGTCTACCCAATGCTAACATCAGCACAGTGACTGGACAGTCTACCCAATGCTAACAACATCAGCACAGTGACTGGACAGTCTACCCAATGCCAACATCAGTGCAGTGACTGGACAGTCTACCCAATGCCAACATCAGCACAGTGACTGGACAGTCCACCCAATGCTAACATCATCAGCACAGTGACTGGACAGTCTACCCAATGCCAACATCAGCACAGTGACTGGACAGTCTACCCAATGCTAACAACAGCAGCACAGTGACTGGACAGTCTACCCAGTGCCAACATCAGCACAGTGACTGGACAGTCTACCCAATGCCAACATCAGCACAGTGACTGGACAGTCTACCCAATGCTAACAACATCAGTACAGTGACTGGACAGTCTACCCAATGCCAACATCAGCACAGTGACTGGACAGTCTACCCAATGCTAACAACATCAGCACAGTGACTGGACAGTCTACCCAATGCCAACATCAGCACACTGACTGGACAGTCTACCCAATGCCAACATCAGCACAGTGACTGGACAGTCTACCCAATGCTAACAACATCAGCACAGTGACTGGACAGTCTACCCAATGCCAACATCAGCACAGTGACTGGACAGTCTACCCAATGCCAACATCAGCACAGTGACTGGACAGTCTACCCCATGCTAACAACATCAGCACAGTGACTGGACAGTCTACCCAATGCTAACATCAGCACAGTGACTGGACAGTCTACCCAATGCTAACAACATCAGCACAGTGACTGGACAGTCTACCCAATGCCAACATCAGCACAGTGACTGGACAGTCTACCCAATGCTAACATCAGCACAGTGACTGGACAGTCTACCCAATGCTAACAACATCAGCACAGTGACTGGACAGTCCACCCAATGCCAACATCAGCACAGTGACTGGACAGTCTACCCAATGCCAACATCAGCACAGTGACTGGACAGTCTACCCAATGCTAACATCAGCACAGTGACTGGACAGTCTACCCAATGCTAACAACATCAGCACAGTGACTGGACAGTCTACCCAATGCCAACAACATCAGCACAGTGACTGGACAGTCTACCCAATGCCAACATCAGCACAGTGACTGGACAGTCCACCCAATGCTAACAGCATCAGCACAGTGACTGGACAGTCCACCCAATGCCAACATCAGCACAGTGACTGGACAGTCCACCCAATGCTAACAACATCAGCACAGTGACTGGACAGTCTACCCAATGCTAACATCAGCACAGTGACTGGACAGTCTACCCAATGCTAACATCAGCACAGTGACTGGACAGTCTACCCAATGCCAACATCAGCACAGTGACTGGACAGTCTACCCAATGCCAACATCAGCACAGTGACTGGACAGTCCACCCAATGCCAACATCAGCACAGTGACTGGACAGTCCACCCAATGCTAACAACATCAGCACAGTGACTGGACAGTCTACCCAATGCTAACAACATCAGCACAGTGACTGGACAGTCTACCCAATGCTAACATCAGCACAGTGACTGGACAGTCTACCCAATGCTAACAACATCAGCACAGTGACTGGACAGTCTACCCAATGCCAACATCAGCACAGTGACTGGACAGTCTACCCAATGCTAACAACATCAGCACAGTGACTGGACAGTCTACCCAATGCCAACATCAGCACAGTGACTGGACAGTCCACCCAATGCTAACAACATCAGCACAGTGACTGGACAGTCTACCCAATGCTAACAACATCAGCACAGTGACTGGACAGTCTACCCAATGCTAACAACATCAGCACAGTGACTGGACAGTCTACCCAATGCTAACAACATCAGCACAGTGACTGGACAGTCTACCCAATGCTAACAACATCAGCACAGTGACTGGACAGTCTACCCAATGCTAACAACATCAGCACAGTGACTGGACAGTCTACCCAATGCTAACATCAGCACAGTGACTGGACAGTCTACCCAATGCCAACATCAGCACAGTGACTGGACAGTCTACCCAATGCTAACAACATCAGCACAGTGACTGGACAGTCTACCCAATGCCAACATCAGCACAGTGACTGGACAGTCTACCCAATGCTAACCCAAAAAGCGCTACCTTAAACACATAATTTGTCACTCCCTTAAACAGGTACTGGTCGAGCCGTTTATAAATGGCCGCCCATTTAATAACACGTGCGTTTATAAGCATTCGCAGCGCATTGTACAATCATAAGGCTTGTTCGAATTGTTATTCTGAAGACTTCGACTGTACCGTGTTCATGTTTTACAGAATGTTACCTGTGAACCCGGCCTGTGAAATACTTACATTCTGTCGTTCATGCTGAAATTTGCCCCTTTTTATAGTGATTCAATATTTTATAGAATTTCTGATTTAAGTAATGACATGGTATTCTTACACAAACTTTTGTGTGTTTAGTTTACTTGATGCCTAAGAGTAACACAAGAAGAAAAGATGTCACCTGCACAAGTCAATAGTCTTTGTTTGTGACCCTAAAAGAGCGGCTGTTATGTCATGTGTGACTTGATCGAGTGCAAAAATACAAACGTTGTTCATTTTTCGTGCGATATTGGAAAATACAGCACTCGTTCAATGAATAAGCTTACTCAATGGACAGGTACTGTATGTTCCTATATCGCACTTGAACGAACACTGTTTGCATATCACGTGACCCTCGAGCCGATTCGTAATGCACAGATCTTTATTATTCAATGAATTGATTTTCACCCACCCCATTTGTTTATGATAAAAACCTTTTAGAAAAAGCTTCTTTAGTTTTCTTGTCCTTGGGGGTTATATAATTTCACAAATACACTTTTCATGCTCATTGAACTGAAAAAGTGTCCACTAATTAGTACTGAATAAATATGTTTGAAAATCGGCTGGATAAAAACTAATGAAACTACTATTATCAGAAGAGTTCATATATTACCCCCAGTACATTAATAAAATTTCTTATAATTGCGCATTACCTTGTCACACATGTGTGATTAATCAATCACAGTTTGACACACATATTATTGATTGAATAAACATGCGACTTTGGATACGATTTTGTTTTTAGTTTCGACAATATACTTCCTACCAACTTTCTTTCAGAAAATATTAATGGACAGCCTTTACTTACTGAACTACTAATAAAATTCCTACATTTTGCAAGTGGAAAATTGTAATTCGTGGCGCCATTACCAGATATAGCAGGGTCACGGTGTTCTTATAGGCTTCTGACAACAATCGAGCAGCCATAGTTCTGGAAAGCTTTGTGGAGGCCAGCAAGTCGTACGGAGTGCCATTCAGTGAGTACCGACCATAGGGGTGAAAATGATGAAGTAGCAGCTTTAATGGAAAGATACAGAGGGTCAAATCGTGGAAGTAGCTTTTAAGGGAAAAGTGTCCATAGTCACCGAATAGAGCGTCTGTGGCACGATGTATGGACATCTGTGGTCAGTAGCTATATTCTCATTTCTTTCACCTAATGGAGATAAGGTAAACTTATGGCGGCAGCGAATTGCTGAATATAAAAAATGAGACCCACCATTAGGCTCTTCCTTATGCATACATACCACGCATAAAGCGATCTCTCTAGAAGAGTTTAAATAACACTGAGCAATTATTATTAAATATAATTCACCTTAAATGACATTAAACAATCATTATTCAATCATTAAACACAATTTATTTCAGTTTGTATTGTTTGAAAAAGGTTTAATTCAGAGGGGCATGAGTCATCTAATAAATATTCATGTTTGTGCCATGTCTCCATTGTATGCTAACGCCACAAGATGTCACGCTGTGTGTGCAGTCAAGCCTGAATGATGACGTTGCGTGTTGTCAAGCCAAGGAAGGGGTCGTGTGCAGTCAAGCCTGATGGAGGGTGGTGGTCACTTCCTTGCTGTAGACAGACGCCTACTTATTATTCACAATGCTAGGGCCGATGAGTCACCCATCAACTCATTGTTCAACCAATGCCAGTGACGCTCTTGACGCAGCGTTTCCTAGTGCCATGCTGACAATGCAATCCTACAGATGTGTATTTATTATTCATAGCAGGAGATGAGTCATGATGCGGACCATTGTTCAACCAATAAAATATGTCATAACATGACGCCATTTATCTCATATTATCGGAAAACGCCTTTTAATTATTCACAAGGCTAGGGCTGGTGATGCCATACTCGACCCCAATACCATACTTCAAGTTTAATGACGCGTTGAGGGTGAATCAACACTTTAATATATGATAATAATATTAACAAATATTTATTGACATATTACATACTTCCTATTGTCAAATTTCAAACATCATAATACTCCACCTAGTACATAACGTATCTATTCATCATGCTTTATCAAAGAAACTCTGGATTCAATATATGGGGTAACGGTCCAAGGGGGTCTCAAAATGTCCAAGGGTGGGGGAGCAGGTGTCAAGAGGAGGGGTGTGTGGGTCCACGTGAGGATGGCGAGCGGGTCATCAGCCAATCACAGACAAGGAGAGGGGGAGGCCGTTGCCAACGTTAAAGCAACCATGTCGCAATGTTGCCAGCATCACCAGCGTTAAACCAACCATACACCAACAATTTTATACATGAATGTACTGATTTTTGACCCGCCATGGTCACTACTCTAATATAATACAAATAATATAGATATCAGGATAACTACCATTAAGACCATTAAGCCACCTAATTAATAAGTTAACGTACAAAAAATTGTAATGACCATATAATTTTTTATAATATAAAATAGAGATCGACGGAAATCTTGGGAATGGAAATGCATGCTATAGATAAACGAATAAAGTAGTCTACAAACATATGTCCACATTTTGCACATCCCAACCTGGGCCAACATTAAAACAACATTGACTCAAATCTACCTATCCACATGTCCCCTCCTTTATGTTAAAGCTTAAGGGACGCATATAGTTCTGTACTTCCATGACACTCTTTGACATTTCCTCTACAGTTCAGTGTATACCAAACCGATCGAAAAGTTCTTGTCGTATCGTCCTCAAGTTGATATTGAACACGCTGATAAATTCAAATAAAAAAAAGAGTGATTTTAAAAACTTTGTAAGATTATATATTGGTATTCAAAATAACAGCAAACATTGTAATAAAAATTTAGATGGTTCATTCTCGTCAATATACCTGAAACAATGTGATTAAAATAATCACAATTTAAATTAACAATATGTCCGTAAGTCAGAAAAGGTATTAGGCCACATGATTTAAATTGAGAGAATTATGTTTTTCTAATATTACACATTGCAAAATAGTAGTATAATCTCTTAAAATAATTTAGGTTTGATTCTCAAAAAACAATCCAAGTCCAAGTATAGGACAATCCAACGTGTAGTGTAAAGTACACTTAATTTAGAATTTAACATGTTTAAAACTTGTTTTATTTCTTGGATAAATGTCAATATTTTTTGTCAAATGTTGGTCATTACATCGAGATATATTTATATATGTATATATATATATGTCACTAAAATAATATAGTGTTTTCGAAACTTACGGATAGTTTTTGATATTCACATTCCAGGTGAGCTTTCCAAGTGGTGACAATGTTACCAAAACACGTGAATCAAATGCTTTCTTCAGTAACCTAATAACATCATCACTGTCTGCATTGTCCTTAAAAAATGCCTTCATGATACTGCCATCATACGCTCGGCCAGGGTCAGGATGGGCCGCCTCAAAGTACAAAAAACAAGTACCTGACAATACAATATACTGGATTAAATATAAAACTTTCTAAGCAAACAAAGCGTCCATATTCATATAAAATACATTGAACACATTGACCATCTGAATGGGCATTATCACATACTAATTTCACCAACCACTATTCAATAAACAACATTGCATTGCCAACTGCATTCTAATTACTGTGATATAGAAGAGAAAACAAGGTCATATACACATTTACAAATATGGCTCAGAAAAAGCTTAAATATATAATCAGTCCGTATTATTGAGAATGATTGTCTTTATGATGAGGTCACAAAAGTGACACAGGAGTGTATGAGGCATCCCAGCATGAAGTATGGTGTCTACAATATGAGTATTCTAGAGTTCATATCGGATTTCATTATCACATTTATATCATCCAGTGGTAGATTGCTACTCTGTATTATCATTATAATGAAAACTTACAGTTTGTATACCTCCGATAAATTCACATTTGATGTATTTCTCCTCATCATTATATATTCTAGTTTTAAAAGTACCACTCACAGGCTGTGGAAAATGGGTCTACATTAGAAAAACACAAGAAAGTAAAAATCTGTTTTGCTCATTCAACAAATAAACACACATATTACGTGACATACGGTTACGCAATAATTCAAAGGATTTATAGAACTCTAGGCCCTGTTCCTATTCAAATCTACTGTGTATGCTCTCTTTGTGGCTACCATCTAGATACAGTGAATAGTAATAATATAAAATTTATCAAATAATATAATGACATTATATAGCACATGGTATATCGTTTATAATGCGCTTTACAAAAACAATTTTAAACATAGCAATGGAACTAAGAAACAGTAAAATGCATACTTAAAAGATTACATAAAATGTAAATTAAAAAGTAAGTTTTCAGCATTTGAGACATGAAAGTTTTGTAAAATATCAAGCTCATAATAATGATAGTCGCACTGAGAGATTCTGTTACAAACATTTAATGAGATTTAGGTTGCCGTTGTGGTGGATTTAGTCTGAGAAGCCTAGGGTTTTATTTATGTTTTTAGGTCCAAATGTCAGGTTCATTGTTTCTCTGGCCCAATTTAGCTTATATGTGCACAGAAGTGGCCTAAAACCCTATTCATTCATTCGTCGTTTCAATAGCTGGAATCCATATCTGGAAAAGGTAGCCGTTTTCCTAAAATCAACTTTGAAGTAGGATAACAATTGACAGTGGTTCAGGAAGCTCATTGTGTATTTTAACAAACACATATGCAAATGTGTATTTTATTTCAAATCTTGACACTGGACCGATAATGCAAATTTGAGACCTCACAGACACAATGTTGGTCATTTCCTCTTAAAATAATCATTTAATCGATGTTAGTTAGCATCAAATACTATGATCATAATCCCAGGATCGAATCTTTCAAGGACATTTAAGAACGAAATGTACTCCACACCAAGGTATAGTATGCCTTGAGAGGTTGTAGTTTAGAAATCCTAGAACTACCCCAGATAGTTGGTACAATTACGTTGTAGTGTTATTTTTTGCGGGCATTTCAATATAGGGTGTATATGCCAGATCCGATAACAAAACCTGATGATTGTTAATGATTGATATTATTACAAAAATAAATTATATTTTTTTCCAAGTTATAAAGGTCAGAAACTCATGCCACAGTGATCTGAGGAAGGGTTTTCATGCTATGTATACTTTAATGTCATTCGTAAAACGATAAAACTAACTAGGCCTATTGTCTCTACCATATTAATCTGATAGAAATTGTACGGTCAATTTTGTATGTATATAATTTCTATATAGCTTTTCAATCTAGAGGTGTATCTTACGGCATGATTTGAAACATGGAATATGAATGACAAAATTTGGAATATAATTTCGCTCAAATGTGAATATCCCACAACCGTAAGTCGCTTCAAGAGCTATATATAGATACGTAGATAAAACACTAACATTTTCTGGGTTATTTCGGGCTATTTTCTCGGTTAAAAGGTTGTCTATATTTCGATATTCTTTGTTCCAGATAGGTTTACTGTTATATTAATGTGTAGTTAAAAAGAGTGTTTCTTTCAACCGGACAATCGCAGATTATATATGCAATATATGCAATATAAAGCATATATGGCCTTAAAGGTTATAACATTTTAATGTCTGCATAATACATTACAGTGTCAAGCGTCCTCTACATAATATTGGAGCAAAATCAAATGGCATACATCCTTTTCTGTCAAAACGAATATATATAAGATTCCCTATATATGAATATATGACATCTACATGTCTGCCTGCCGAGAAGTAGATGCATATATATTTTCCATGATGGCGCTGGTGGCCATCTTTGATTTATATATGAATGACACTTTAAAATAATAAAATGGTGTTGGAAATAGGTGTTTCTCATAAGTATTATACTTAGAAAAAGTGGTATTACACATGTTCTTCTGTCTATAAAAGTAAAAAAAAAAAAATTGTAAAGTTGCACCTTAGCTTAATGAATGAAAAATTACTCTAAATATAAAAAAGTGTCAGAAATGAGTTTATCATGCGAAATTTATGACGACCAGGCCAGAGGTGTCCCACTTTAAATTTCTACTTCCCAGACCCATTGGCCACAAAATGTTAAGCTGTCAAATTTGTACAAAATGCCATAACTTCACCAGCCATATAATTGTTCCTCATATTATCACTTTTAATTTGGTGTATGGTGCACTTTAGTATATGTTGGTCCAAATGCTGATCTACTGGATTATGAACTGGTTCAGAAGGAATACATTTTTCATGACATGTTTTGTATGGCGGATATCGCAAAATGTGACAATACGTGCATAAATAGCTTTATCAAGAACATTCATGTGAAAGTGAGCTATCACACCACACTATGCTTCGAATATATCAAAAGTTAAGGTCTCACTATGTCGTTCATTGGGCTGCCAATGGTCCAAAATAGCCGCCAAAAAATGCCAAAATCATTTTTTGGCGATTGCAGCTGTCAGTCTTTGCAAAACAATCACATTGGCAATAATTACGCGATAAAATAATAGCTGACATAAGAGTGTGTACTAATAAGTATGCTAATAAAATAAAGGAAATTTAACTCTCTTTCTCACTTGATTACATTAACTTTACCAGGGCCTCACAGCGAAACACTTCCATCCCACACGAAGGCTCCGGCAGATATTGTGTGTTGTCGTCACACGGTCCCCATCTGTCGTCTACTAAGAGCCCCGTACATATTTTGTGATCCGTCAAAAAATAAACATCGATAAAGTGGTATTACATTTCTTTTTCCTCCTAATTGGGAAAATATATTTTTATCTGAGCTATTGTCGGCAATCTTGGAAAAAGGCGTAAAACATGGCAAATAACACTATGAAGTCAGCTTTTTGCATTCCTGATATATTTTTTTTTCTAAAAGCACACTGCCAAATATATATAATTATGAACAGTGAAAAGATGACAACGTAATGCACAGATATGACCCTAAAAATATTGCAAAAAAACATCTTCCCGGCAGCAAGTCTTGACACAGCTTTGCCGTATTAGCCATACCATACCATTCAACTATTGGGGTAGGGGGGAGATTTAGATATTGAATATTCATTAGTTTTTTAGCAAAATGTTTATTTAATGTTGGTCCGCTGTCTGCGACGTTGGCTAAACATTAATCCAACCGTCAAGCATGTGTCTGGTGAGATGTGGTGGGCTGTGTCTGCAACACTTCTGATGAGCTACTCGGCCAGCAGATATGTGTTGTTTAAAGGGACATGCCCAGGCTAAAAGCATAACAAAATCGGTGATTTTAATTTGGCTTCTTATTATGACCATTATGATGTAAACATGTCCATAAACTAGAACTGCATAAGTTTTTTATTTTTTGTGCTGCGCACTTACCAGTTAGGCTAGATATAGAGACGAAATTCCCGTATTTCTTATTATTGACATGGTTGTCAATGATTAGAAATCTGGAATTCCGCTTCTATATCTAGCCTAACTGGTAAATGCGCCGCACAAAAAATATAAAACGTTTGCAGTTCTAGTCTATGGACATGTTCACATCATATGGTCATATTAATAAGCCAAAATAAAATCTCCGATTTTCTTATGATTTTAGCCTGGGCATGTCCCTTTAATGTAGGCCGGTGTCATAGAGAGTGGCCCCACATTAAAACAGCACTCATGCCAGAGGTCAACCTTGGGTGAAACAGAAAAAATCTTTCTAGAAATTCCCCACTCCAATAGGCAGGTTCAACACTCCTTCAGCTAGGTCGGTCTGCGACCTCAGGAGTAGCCAGGCTTGCGGGGGAAGATGTAAAAAACGGGAATTTGGAAAAGATGAAAATCTTTCGGACACATTTTCAGAGAAATATTGTTTTGAAAATAGTTATTTTTGATACAAAATAAAGATACAATATTGAGAAACCTATGCTAGGCCTATTGGGGGGGGGGGGGGGAGGCTCCATCTAACTGTAGATTTAGCTTCGTTCCCAGAACCAGTCCCTGGACTAAGCACATACCTAGTCATATGCCCAGTCAACAAATTGATATTGCAGTGAGTGTATGCACAGGTTGTACGAAAATTGTTGACTGGGTGATATCAGAACGACATCATTTTGTAACCCCTGACACCACAGTGATATCACACATTGCTATCGCAATATGATATACTGTTGATGTCACGGTTATATATTCGGATATCACTGCGAATCTAAGATAAAATTGTTATGTCATTTTGATATCACTTGTGTCATATCCAAGCGTAAGATAATTGTATATTGGGAAGGGATATAGAACAATTTAAAGGCTGAAGGTTTAAAAGTAAAATGTGAAATATAAATTTCTCATCAGATTTTGAATAATAGCAAAATATTATGTTATTTGGACTCACCTTGGTCTTATTTAAAACGCCTGCCTGTAACTTTAACGATAACTTTTTTTCTGATAGCTCCTTTTGAAGTGTTTGTGTGACCTTTATTATACATAAGACATGCTATTAATTTTAATGTAAGATGCACTGTTACAATGTAGTATATTTTACAAAAACATATACAGATCCTCATTTACCTTCTAATTTATTCTCACTATGAAATAATAAATTGGAATATAATTAACTTTAATTTACCTGCTGCTGTTGTTGATGTTGGTGATTTAGCTCTGCCATGGCAATTTTTCTTCTTTGAATATCTTCATTGGCCTTTTTCCACCCTTCAGAATTTTCCTGCACTTTATAATGTGCTAGCTTTAGTCTTTCCTCAACATCTTCGCAACGCTGTGGGATGAGTACAGCAAATGTTAATATGTGCTGAGCGAGTGATTGTTAACATATATGCAGAATACTAGACACTAGATATTTCTTGTTTTTTTTACGCTAAGTACTAGGCCCGACAACGTTAAGAAGTGCAGGAAGGATTAAATGTGAAAAACACACTGATTTGATTTTAATGTAGATTGAGTCCAATATTTCAACTGTCCGACCTGCTTCGTCAGTTGAATGACTTAGTCCACCACGTGTCCATACATTGGAGTAGCAATAACCGTTTTATGTCCCATGTTTTTTTTCAATTTAATTCATCGAGGTGAAAGGTTACAACGGAGATAATTTCCTAGCTGAATACCAGATACATTCATGTTGGTCTCAAAACTAAATTTTCAATTATCAATTAACGTGAATGACATAAACCCACTCATCTACTTCCAAAAATAATTGTAAAAACCCTCAACTAGAATTGTAAGATGTAGTAAATAGCCCATACACATTTGATTTAATACAGTTGGGATGTAGAACCTAGAATTTCTAAAGATTAAAAAGTTGATATATAAGTTTAGTTTGTGGAGAATGAGTTGCTCTGATAAATGGCTCTTCACCTCACTGATATTATATGGTAAGATATACTACAGGTAATTATAAACAGAGATTATAACTTACTTGACTCATCATTGATAGCTCGAGATTCGTTGCTTCAACTTTACTCAACTTGTTGTGAAAGTTTAGTGCCCGTTTTCTCGTCAACTCTTTTTGTATTGATCCATACGTCTGGTAATAAATAAAATGAATATGGCTTTGATTATCATTTTTAACTCCCACAGTCACCGAAGGTGGGACGGAGGGAGCTGGCCTATGTTATCGGCCACCGTCCGGGGTTTGAACTTCTTCTTTTGCCTGTAACTTTTGAAGAAAATAGGATAATAATATTTGGTATGTGGGTCACTTTCAGGTGGAAAATGGACAGTTTAAAATATTTGCTATGTGAATTCAATACACAAGGTCACAGAAGAATTTGAATGATGCTTTGGCGTTACGGCGTTGGGCCGTCCATAGACAATTCGTTTTCGGACCATAACTCAGGATCTACTTTTGCGAATTTCACACACAACACCTCTAGGTCAGTACTATGACCTATTTAGATGTTTTCACGTACACTTAGTTTCCGGAGCAGATCTCGAAAAACTATTTGGCCGATTAAAGTCATATTGCACATATATGATCTCTAAGGTCTCTAGTTGTGCCTTTTCAGGTTTTTGTACCTTGACCTTGATGTTGACCCAGCAGTTTGACCTAATTTATAACATCGATATGTCTGATTAAAATATTTTGCAGAATATCATGAAAACCGCTTAAGATAGCTACACCATTACTATAAAACAAAATGGCCGACAATTGGCCATTCTTTGCCTCGATAGGCCTGACATCCGGTAAACCATGCTAAATAGCTAGACCATTGCTATAAAAACAAAATGTGAGGTTTCAGGAGAAGATGCACCCTGAACAATGTCGACTTGAAAATTGTTTTGATGTGATCAAATTCAAAATGGCCGTCTATCGGCTATTATTTACTTTTACGTGCCCATGCCTAATATTTCATAAATCGTGCTAGATGGCTATACCTTTACCATAAAACAAAATATGAGGTTTCAGGGGAGGATGCACTTTGAAAATGTTAAACTTGATCGAATTCAAAATGGCCGACAGGCCATTATTCACGTCAATGGGCCTGATATCGGGTAAATTGTGCTAGATAGCTGGACCATTACTATAAAACAAAATGTGAGGTTTCAGGGGAGGATACAACCTAAAATAAATCAGCTCGATCAAATTCAAAATGGCTTCTGTTTGCCATTATTTACTTTCATATGCCAATATGGCTACATTAAAATGCTTCAGATTTAGTAAACCGTTCTAGATTGAACATTACTCCAAAACGAAATGCGAAGTTTCAGGGGAAGATGCACCCTGAAAAATTTGATATAATTGACATTATTTACTTTACTCTGATAAGTCATGCTGGATAGCCAAACCACTACTATGCAGCAAAATGCAAGGTTTCATAAAGGGATATGTCCTGAAAAAATTTAAATTGATCAAATTTTAAATGACTGACTTTTTTTTGTCATTATCGGTACTAAAATATGCATAATATCTGACAAACCGTGGTAGTTACATTCAAGACCATTACTCTAAGACAGATAGTAATGATTCTGGGATTGCTCCCACCAGGAAGATAATGTTTTTGGTCGAGTTGGTTTGTTGTCTTTCTGTTCTTCCGTCAAATTACTTGAAAAGTAACAAACAGATTTACATGATTTTTACCTGAGGTGTGTCTCAAGCCAAGGAACAACTGATGATCTAGATTGTGATCTAGATCGGGATCATGATCCGGATCTGATTTGCATGAAACTTTTATCAGAGGTATGTCTCTGGCCAAGGACCAATCCATTAAATTGTGGAAATGATCTGCAGTTTCTGACTGACTGTCTAGTTCCTAGGACTAGGACTACATTAATAACATTGCACAGAATTGCTTCAGTCAAATTCTAATTCGGGGCGGGAGCGCCTGGACTTCTGTAGTCTTGTTTTCAGTGAAACGATATGATTTTAGAACGTGATAGGCCTACGTTGGATAATAATGATTAATTCTGCTATCTGTTATTTATATTGTAGGTTTTTTAGATAAATATACCTTCATGTTTTCTGCTTTGTATTTGATATCGGTGAAGTCTACTCTTCTCTCGGACATTAGGCCTAGGTCCTGTGTATTAGCAGTTATATGGGTCAGCAGTAAAGGAACAGTGGAAAGGTAATCGTCAGGTCTTCCACCAGTAAGCAGGTTCTCCCCACACGATAACACACTGTCTAGTGTGGCTTGTGATAACTCAACTCTTTCTCTATGAGCGTTAAGCTGTTTGTATTCTTGTTGATAAGTCTCATCAATTTGAAGATAAAACACATGTTCTTGGATTTTCAGATCATCATATATCTTTTTGAAAGCATCAGAAACTGAACGCTTTGCTTCAGTGACATCTTTTTCTAATTTGCTTGATTGTTCTTGGAGTTTCAGTACTGAATCACTCATACTTTGCCTTTTTATTTTTGTGTCTTCCATCATGTCCACCAGTTGTGACCTGTATGTGTCTGCCTTCGTCACTAACTCTACATATGGATGGTGGGCGTGATAAAGTGGGTAGCATAGCAAGCACATAGCGATCTTACATTGATCACAGTAAAGCTGTAACAGCTGCCCACCATGCTCTGAACATCGCAATAACTTATCAAGTTTCTTCTTAGTGGCTTCAGCCAAAGATAACATTTTATGCTTCCTTAAAACACCGACAGACCTATGCACCTCCTCACATTCAGTGCAGATAAAACCACAAACTTCACAGAATACAGATGCTATTTTAGAGGTGCAGTCAGGACTGAAGCATTTAGGCCTATCATCTTTTTGTGTATCTTCTGACCCCATTTTACCTGTAGTACCAGGGCCGGGGCAAGTAGACATATTATTGTCTGATATATCTTCTACAGTAGCAACGCCAGATGCTTCTAGGATATATTTCAATTGTTTAACCCCATCATCTGCTGGTGTATCATATTCTGTAGTAAATCTAGGTTTGGGTAGTGAACCTGTCAGTTTTTTAGCCCCGTCATCTTCTGTGGCTTCTTCATCAGTAGTACTTCTAGATGTGTCCCTTATATATTTCAGTTGCTGTTTTCCATCATCTTCAGTAAAAGATCTAGGTTTGTGTATTATACCCTTCAGTTGTTCAAATAAGATATTACCTTTTATTCCAGTCAAGTCTCCATCAGGTATTGAACTCATCTGGCGACACGTGGGACACTCTACCATCTCTTCGGTCTCCTTGCTGCTGATATATTTTTTCAAGCACTCGCAACAGAACGTGTGTTGACAGCTAAGTGTCTTAGGGTTCTTCACTTCTTCCAGACAAAATGCACACACAAGCATCTCTTGTACCTCATTGTATAAAGCTTCTGCCATGTTAAGATATTACATACACTTCCCTAAAACAAACAGGGCACGAAGTTAGACAATGCATTTTTGTAAATGAGTACAAGTGTAGCTTAACAGGTGTTAAGACGTCAGATTCTGACGTATAAAGGCAGTCCCCGCGCTGGAAAAAATAAAATATTTATAATGTCCGTAGACCCCATAACATAGATATTCAAATGAATCGGAAAGAGCTAACTTTAAACGAAAATTAAAAAAACTCCTTTGGTCTCCATGGTTTATACAAACATATTTCAGGGTGCTGAGGGTTAAGCGACTTTGCAATAATGCAATCTAGATAGAAGCGACCGAAGTACATATGATGACGTGAGGGTGGGATGATTAGACATGTTGCGAAAAATACTACCACTAAAATTCAATGAGCCCCAATTGTTTTAAACTGTTTGTATGCTGAAATGTCAACTTACTTGTATTGAAAATATCCGATTGAATTATCCACGGCACTGGTTTGATTTCCACTGAACTGAATGGGTCTATCTATCATATTTACTAATAGCGGTGTACCAGGTTGTACTGGTGCTGAACATAGACACCGTTTATGATAACAGTCAATTCATCATTGATATCTGAATGTTTGATAAGATGTGCTCACTTTTATTACATCATTTATCTCTGATTGTCAGGATTATCAACACTTCATCGTCTGCCATTTAACCCTTAAAGCACTGAAATACTTTTGTACAAACCATCGAAACTAAAGGTTTCTCTATTTAAAATCATCAAAAACGTTAGTAAGACGGTAAACCATTCAGTCAACCAATAGCGTAGCCCGGATTTGCCAGAAGGGGAGTTCGAATTTGTGCTGAAGCCTTTCTCCAGCCTTGAAGTGGCTGCCAAGCCCGAAGGTGTGACCATTTAGGGTGGTACGGTCTAAAAAATACACGATGTGTGCAATGTTGCATTTCGCTCAATCATAATCATGATATTAATGTTTATAATAAAAATACAATTTATACCTTAATGTACTATTCGTAGTACTTTTAAAATTATATGAAATGGGTTTAAACATTATTTTAGATATATATTAAACACACATAAGCTGTAATTAGAATTCTACGCTTTCCAGAGTGTCTTTTTCACTACAATGACATATTGTATTATAAGTTATGTAGTTATTTTATCTCTGGTTTTGGTGCGGGAAAAATATTTACACAACATGGCAATAGTTATCTTTGCCTATCTTTACAATTATCTCTAATTATTATGTACCACGTATAACAATAACTGAATAATAATCTAAAATAAAAAATAATACATTTATCATGTAGTATTCTTAAATAGCCATGATGTTTCTGCAGTGTAAATTTATGTATAAAAATGTAAATATTGTATCATAGTTTGTATTATATCCTGTTTTATTTTTTTTAGCATTGATCATGTATATATTTAAATCATTGTACTATTGCATGTGTTTAAAGAGGGCCCATTGCAAATTAGTACGATATACTAAATGGTCTACCCTCTATAAATAAAGTTTATTATTATTATTATTAAACAACGACTAGAAGACCAATGCAAACAACAGTGGCAAGATGAGATAAGTCAATCCGGCAAATATGCTTCATACCGCATTTTGAAGACAAGTATTTTCTTTTTTACCATCGTATGAAAGACACATATTTTGACAACTTAAGACATGTAATTACAAGCTACCTATTTAAGTTGGACGATACACAAATACACCTGGTATTAACAGAAAATGTAACATTCTGCGATGTATTTAATTTTGTTTTGGAATGTTCAATTTTGCCCGACATAAGGGAACAATTTCCACGTGAATATTGTCACCAACAAACTAATGTGTTTAAAGTTTAAAAAGATTATATCATGTCAAAGTGCACATGTGATTAAAAAATGATACAATATTTAAAATAATCTGTTTATGTTTTTAATCTCTATATTTGAATTGTCGCTTATAGTGATTTTTGTTCATAATCTTTAGTATGTGCGTATAAAATGCCTTGTGTTATGTTGCATAGTGCGCTGCATGCCACCCTGATCAGAGCTTTAATATAGCACTAGCTTTTACCCGTGCTACGCACGGGTTAAAGTTAGTATGGATGGAGTTCAGTGTACAGTGGTGATAGGAATAGGGGCCTAGGACTGAGAGGTGATAGGAGCACCTTCCCATTATGGCAGCAGTTCCTCAGCTCACCTGGGAAGTGTACAGCCTGGCAGAATTCACAAATTATCGACCAACAGTGTATGGAAAAAAATGAAATGAATCGGGCTTTAGGCTACCTTTGTGCACATATAGGCTAAACTGGGCCAGGAGAACCTCCTGAGGATGGCGAGATGAATGAGATGACACTGTCCTCCAGACACAGGATTCGAAATTGCTGGCGGTCTGAGGCCGAGCACGATACCTCTCGGTCACGGAGGCTCCCCACAATACTGAGTTTCACACGTGGATGTGGAAGAAACATTTCGTTTCTATCAAACCGCCGAGACCGGGAGATGAACCTTGAACTCGGTGCTAACCACAGGTAGCTAACCACTACCCTAGGGCCCCCGCTCAACAGTGTATGGAGCAACTTGGGAGATGCCAACCCAAATAGCTGGCAACATTGTGATATAAGGGACGTCGTTCCAAGTGGTCATGTAGTGCTAAACCCCGCAGCCGCGTTGTCATGGCAATTGAAAAATCAGCAAATGGAGTTAAAAAAAGATTGAATGACTCAATAGTTGCAAGTTACACGATGAGCAAAATATGTAGGAAGGTGAATGTTGTATTTTGGGGGGATGTGTAGGATTATAGAAACGGTGGACTAATGAGAGGGTAACAACATTATAGGCTTCGCAAAATGCACATATTAAATCAAAAAATTAGCTGTAATGTCATAGCACTCAGCCAACGTTGACTTAATGTTGGGCCACCGTCTTCGACGTCGGCCAAACGTTAAATTGATTGGGTTAAAACATTGGGTCAAAGCCTCTGCAGTGTTGGGCCATCGTCTGCGACACCGCCGGTGGGTATTTCGTTTGTACACGACTGGCAGGCATCATTGTCCGCAGGCTACTTCACACCACTTTGAACCAATGTTGGTCCAGCGACGTAGAGGGTGGGCGAAATAAAATGACTGATACCCTGACGTCGTTTTAGACATACAAATGTTAATCTTGGACGATGGATTTTGAATTTAGGATTGTAGTAAAATATACTTGTCACCAGATTAGGACATCATGTACCATCTGTCCAAGTGTGAAACAGCTGGATGCCGGAACAGCTGAGTAATCGTGCGCCGAAACTTCGCAAGTCTTTATCTCTATGATAACCAGATAACGTCTAGAAACCTCCTGGACAGAGGTGTGAATGCGACTTTTGTTGAATTATGTATCATTAGTATTCATAGTTTTCGTACATTTTATCGACTTTGGCTGACAGGAACAGGTCGAGACGACCTTTACAAGATCGGACAACCATATAAGTGAATTAAAATTCTATGATAAAATAATATAACAGAGTATAACTTAATACCAACCGCTCACCAGTTGTTTGCATAGTAATCATGTCCGACAACGTAAGATTGCGTGTCTGTCATCAGTTTCCCGCACCAACACCAGAGCTAAAATAGCTGCAAGGTGTTCTACACCATGTAGCTAAAAAGATACCTGGAAGGCGTAGAAACCTAATTAAAACCTCTAAACGCGGCAGTGTTTTTCATAAAAAGATATACAACTAGGGTATGTGTAAAATCAAGATTAAAAACTATATGTTACTTGGTCCTTTTAACCGGGCTTTAAACATCTACACTTACATGCATCCTTAAATATAGGTATTGAAATTAGCCTAAAATGCCTCGGCTGGCGTCAGCTCATCATATCCATCGTATAGATAGATATTCAAAACATAAGTTGGACTGGACGGCTCCGCATCTGCCAACACATTAAAGGGACCCCTTGGGATGAGACATTTTCAATGTTGTCAATTTTGTAAATTTAACTTATATGAAGCTATATAGCCTACTGATCTTAACTAAAAATACAAAAAAAGGCAAAAAACTATTTAAAACACCGAAAAAGAGTGAAATAGTTAAATTTCCAGGTCGTATATTGCCATGTAAACAAAACAAGTCAGCAATATACAAAACTTTACACCACATATTCCCACGTCTTGGACGAGGAGATCAAAGCAATCGCCGCTAATTGGTGTCTGATTGGTGTCTTATAGCCAGGACATGAGGTGATACACCTGCAACACTGTTTGTCTGCCCAACGCTGGGCCGACGGCATCACCATGTGGCCCAATGCTGTAGGAACATTTAACCGTCCTTTAGCAAGTGTTTAGGTGTACGAAAATCCTGAAAAAAATAAAATCATGATCTTGGGGATACACTACTTCATTACAAAACTAAAACGAAAATTGATGTCATCCCAAGGGGCTGCTTTAAGTATCGACATCGGAACCGTGTGTCTCTAGTTGACGATAGCTGTCATGATGCAAACATGCAGCACGTGGAATGGTGGCTTGCTGTTGAGAGAGTGTTTTTTTTGCACCTGGAAACTAGACTTATAAGTATATAATAAATGCAAATATTTTCGAAAGTTGATTTCCGAAAGTTATATAAAGTACACATCGCGATTCTTTTTTGTTTAAATATTTTTTATCGAAGTCATTTCATGTTCGAATATAGGTGCTTTCCTGTTTCTTAAAATATTTTTTTTGTGTTCGAATACATGTGCATGCACCTGTTTTTAAAAACTAAGTGTATCTTCAAATATAAGTATACACACGTTTAGCGCTAGGATATGGTAGAATGCATACAGCCCCTGACTGACTGTGTACTACTGCTGACATGTATATAGAACAATGGATGATTTTTCCCATACAGGCGGGGATTTATATAAAAATAAACCGCTGTATGAAATCCCGATTAAGGGCATTTTTAGCGGCAATATTCTACGTGAATATTAGTTAAGTGTGTCTATTTCATTCACTGTATGGTATCACTCATGTAATTATTGCATTAATAATTAAACTAAAATTCTAGGAAATATATGTAGCACATTATTTTAAAATACACTAAACGAATCATAGAGTTTTCAAGAGTAAGCATATCCTTCGAATTTATATTTGCCTCTACATGAATATGTTTGTATGCTCTATTATAATAATATGATTTATATTATTATTCCATTAATCCAGTATCAGTACTATGTGCTAAAAACATCATGTTTGTGGGAAATCTCGTCATATAATATATTGATATCGCCATATAAATATATTGATATCGCCATATAAATATATTGATATCGCCATATAAATATATTGATATCGCCATATAAATATATTGATATCGCCATATAAATATATTGATCTCGATATATAAATATATTGATATCGCCATATAAATATATTGATATCGCCATATAAATATATTTATATCGCCATATAAATATATTTATATCGCCATATGAATATATTGATATCGCTATATAAATATATTTATATGGCCATATGAATATATCGCCATATAAATATATTTATATTGCCATATGAATATATTTATATCGCCATATAAATATATTGATATCGCCATATAAATATATTTATATGGCCATATGAATATATCGCCATATAAATATATTTATATCGCCATATGAATATATCGCCATATAAATATATTTATATCGCCATATGAATATATCGCCATATAAATATATTTATATTGCCATATGAATATATTGATATCGCCATATAAATATATTTATATGGCCATATGAATATATCGCCATATAAATATATTTATATTGCCATATGAATATATTTATATCGCCATATAAATATATTTATATGGCCATATGAATATATCGCCATATGAATATATTTATATTGCCATATGAATATATTTATATCGCCATATAAATATATTTATATCGCCATATAAATATATTTATATCGCCATATAAATATATTTATATCGCCATATGAATATATCATCCTATAAATATATTTATATCGCCATATAAATGTATTTATATCGCCATATAAATAAATTTATATCTCCATATTTACCGCATGGGGTATGGGTATGATGTGATGACCATCTTCACATAATCTTATCTGGTTGATGTACCAGATAGCTTTCAATAATGGCACCCAATTGTTTATGTTGATAAACTGTTTTGTGTGGATGTTTGAGGTTTAAGCTTTGTTAAATTAGACAGCTTTGGCATATCGCACTGACAACATCGCCTGGTATATGTTAAAAATGATGACTTTAATAATAAACAAAATATTTCTTCGACGAAACATAAATAAAAAATTGTCGGTCGCTGATCGCCAAATAGAAGATTGTTTTCTCTCGGATGTCAAATAAAAAGTTTGCAAGCAACAAAAACTCTAAATTACCATGTATTGGTAAACCAGTTTCATGGAAATTTTCGTTCTAAAATCCCAAGTTGTAGGAAAATTAAATCTCTTTTCAGGGATGTAAAATTATGATTTAATGCATCGTGAGGGCTTAAAGTGTTAAAGCGCTGAAATATTTTTGTATAAACCATGAAGACCAAAGGGGTTTTTCAATATGAAATCATCATAAATTTAGCCCTTTCTGATTCATTTGAATACATATGTTATGGGTCTACGGTCATTAGAAATATTTTTACTCTTACAGTGCGGGGATAGTCGTCAGAATCTGACGTCCACAGACGTCAGATTCTGACGACTAATCCCCGTGATATTAGGGTTGATAGCAATACGATAAGCGTGCTCGTGATCTTCTATATTTGTTGTCACATAAATATCTGTGTTTAAATACAGAATATACTTTAATGTTTTGACAATGTGATGTATTACAACGCTAGCACAACACGGTATTATTTGAATTGGTATTTTCTAAAACAAAATTGAGGTTCTACCAGAAAAAATGTTAAATGATGAAATGTTTAAATTATTAAATGTTTAGTTTTGTAGTCATATTTTACATCATCTTTTACATAGAAACTAGTGCGATAAAATCAACACATTTAAAAATAATTATTTGTTTGGTAATGGTCCGGTAAATCCATCAAGAAAAAAACTGCAGATAAATGTAGGGAAATTTGACAAGACCAGGTGAGTGTTGTGGTGTGGCTAAATTATGAATTTATCACTTGTGAATTTTCCAGTACACACACTAGGCATACTGGAATGTGAAACATCGTCTTATATAATATTTTACTAAACAAAAACAGATCGTCACCCTGGCATTAACTTTTACAGCGGGAGGGATCGACTTTAGTCGTCAGAATCTGACGTCTGTAGACGTCAGATTCTGACGTCTACAGTCGATCCCCGCACTGGAAGAGTAAAAATATTTATATTGGCCGTAGACCCATAACATAGGTATTCAAATGAATCAGAAAGATGTAGCTAAGACATTTATGGTGATTTCAAATTGAATAAAACACTTTGGTCTCAATGGTTTATAGAAAAAAATTCAGCGCTTTGAGGGTTAAATGGTCGTATGTGCCATTTTATCACATGACAGATACAACGTTTTTATTACCCAGGGCAAGATTATATTCACCCCACGGATCACCAGATGTATTGAATCCGTCCACTGTCAGATAATCCACCTTAAACGTACTGTACGTCACTCCCCCTTCGTCGCCAATAAATCTAGTCATCCTGATCCTTAAATTATAAGTGTCCTGGTTTGTTAGTAAATACAAATTGTCATTCCCTGAAAATCAATAAAAATGACAGCTGAACTTTAAAAGTTATGCAAAAATAAAACTTATTATGTTCAAGAAATATCAATGCCGCACAATTCGACTATA
Source organism: Flabesymbios commensalis (assembly GCA_964017125.1). Lineage (NCBI taxonomy): Eukaryota > Metazoa > Annelida > Polychaeta > Terebellida > Flabelligeridae > Flabesymbios > Flabesymbios commensalis. Next base: position 82,797,376 of record OZ024911.1, read on the forward strand.
ACACTTGTGAATAAACGATTATTGTAGACATTATTTGTACATACTAAGAAATGAAAGGTGATTGTATAAAGTAGCATGTTCATAACTATTATAGAGGACTGCTACATCAATGCATGCACTGAATTGAAATAAACATGAACCGGGTTTGATTCCAATCCTAAATCGAGTTATTTTATCATATTCAAGTACATAATTATGCACCTAGCCAATGCTCTCTATGAAGATTGCCAAATCCGTCTGCGTATTCCATCCAATTCCTGTAGAAATCTACAGAGCCATACATTCTCCTTTGAATAACCTGAAATGTATGCAGGTTTCGTAAAACATGTAACAATCTGCATGAAATTATATAGTTTGTGTGTAGCTTAAATTTAATTATTTAAGGATTTGGGCTCAATATTCACAAACAAAATACTAGGCAAGTATTGCAAACGCTTAATTATTTATCAAATAAAAATATTACACTTATTGATATCATCTATCATCAAGTTCTATTGTTTGTCTGGTCAGTTGTACCATTTTTGAAGAATACCGGTATATAATAGGCGAAAGAAATGAAGAATGAAGAAATACCCATATGTATATATACAAAAAATAAATCGAAACAAGAACAGGAGTTCCCGAACCCCGACGGCTTAATATTTTGTAAATATAGCTGTATTGGTCTTCCTCATGGACCAGAATCCTAAATGTTCAGGATATAAATAAGGAAAGAACCAAGGAGACGAGTAAAAATATATATTCAACGTTTATTCCTTCCACCAACTTCAACACACCTGAGCAGACTGCCCAACAGCGTGATTAGTTAAACAACATCATAAACATAGCCTTCCAAACCCACCTGGATCTAATACCAAATAATTTAAATGTAGGGGAGGCTTAGGAGAGTTGGGCCACTTTTAATATTTTGACACCGTTTCCTTTCCCATTTGTCATATTATACTGTTTGCGAAGTACAGACCATGCCAAACATTCTGAACTTTATTTTATTTTATACGCATTATGTTGCATAGGAAAAAAAGTCATCAAAAAAAGATGTTCTCCTGACCCTTCTCTCCCAAGGAGTGGGGGGGACTTGGGCCATGTTGAGAGAGACTTGGGAGAGACTCAATGTCGCATAGAGTATGTGGGTACTGCTACGTCTAAATAGACACAACAGAATAATGAAACAGGAACAATTTAATTATGACCATCTTAATCACTATGGTCATGGGTAAAACAAATTATCGTTGCATGACCCAACTCTCCCACATAGTGGCCCAACTCTCCCTATGTTGGAGAGTTGGGCCACGACCCATGCCCCATGACCATGACCCAAGTCTCCCATAGTGTCCCAACTCTCCCACATTTGACTGTCCCAACTCTTCCTATATCCGCCATTTTTGTTAAAATCACAATCACAGAATGGCTTTTGACGATATTAATTCCTTAAATGCCTTGATGACAAAGGAGTACCATAGGTATATTACACACCACAAAATAGCATTCTATTATGTACTATTGATATGCTAACAAATTGCTTACCTTCGAGTCAATTGTTTATTAATTTTTCAATATAATCGACTTCTTGATACAAAATCGTCAGTACACTTGGGCTCTATAAGCTGGTGACATCAAGCGATAGGTAATGTATCGTTGATTCGTTAGACGGCAGCACCTGTTCATAATGCTTCACGTTACTGTGATACCAGGGGTGGCCCAACTCTTCCTGTGACCCAACTCTCCCAAGCCTCCCCTACATTTAAGTTTTTCGCTAATACCGGGATCAAACAATAACCCCAGAGCATCAGTATCTCTCACCAGGTGGAGCTAGACGCAGCATCACTAAACATTATTAGTGTAAGGCATTCACTAGATGGCGCATGCATACCGAATTTGCTGATTGACATGCTACTGGTAGGCTATGCTATATATGCATGCCTATTTTAAATGACTCCATCCAAAAAGTATTATCTATCAAATTGCTAAAACATCACTTCCTAAATTTCTACCCAATCTAATGCGAAGCAGTATCTGCTTACTGCTGTTTGATTTTGCACTGTAAAATAAAGCAACGTGAATGAAGCTACTGTACAAACACTACACTGTGTCTCATGAAATATATGTATTTTCAACCAATCGGAACCTAGTGCTACGTTGGGTACAAATAATGCAATATGCCATGTTGCTAAATATAGCATTAGGTTGAAGGAGGGTGTCACCTTATTGTTGTCTCTATTATTATCTATAAGCCATGGCTGGGTGGGGGACCCATTTCAAACATTGTTATAATTGTATGCTACATGCATTGTTGGCAAGTATCGCAAACTACAACAGTGAGTTTTATGGCAGCCATTTTTAATTTCTTTGAGTTATTTTTGTTATGACAGATTGATTGCAATTTTGCTTATGGGTTTCTCGGCAGCCATTTTGAATTTGAATTTTAAACTTTAGAATTCGGACTTCAGATTTCAAATTTCCGAGATCAGAAGTCCCCACTAAGCTTTTGTACTCTTAAATAGATATATATTTGTTTGTCAAATGGAAGCACATTCAGAGGGCCAACTAAACGCATTGACTTGTCATTCAAGTAACAATAATGTTTGAACTTGTTTTTATGAGTTTTTTGGCAGCTATTTTTAATTTTGTTGAGTTGTTTTTATTATGACAGATTGATTGAAATTTAGCTTATCGGTTTTTTGGCAGCCATTTTAAATTTGAATTTTGGACTTCAGAATTCTGAATTCAGAATTTTTGGCAGCTATTTTTAATTTTGTTGAGTTGTTTTTATTATGACAGATTGATTGAAATTTAGCTTATCGGTTTTTTGGCAGCCATTTTAAATTTGAATTTTAGACTTCAGAATTCAGACTTAAGATGTCAAATTTCCGAGAATAGAAGTCCCCACTGAGCTTTCGTACTTTTAAATAGATATATATTTGTTTGTCAAATGAAATCCCATTCAGAGGGCCCAGCAAACGCATTGATTTGTCTCTCTATTGGCGGAATACTGCACCACTGTCTGCGACGCAGGCCTAACAGTAAAACGTGTTTGCTGGAATTACAGCTGTTATTTTACTAGTGAAATGTAGCATTTAAAAGCTTTCTGTTGCCCATATCAAACACTCAATGTTGGTTCAATGCTGAACTATTGTCTGCGACGCTGGCCCGGCATTGAAACATTACTGGATACATATATTTTAATTATTAAATGTAAATGGTGCATAAATGGTACTGGTTTGTGTAGTGCCTATTACAATGGACCCCTATTATTGACCTGTTGATTCCATTCATTGTATCAATGGGGCATCACCCATGTACAGCATCGAGCCAACATTGATCCACAGTAAATCCTGGATACGGGTTAAACGTGATGGCACATCAAAACACAAGATTCAACCTTCAGACACTGCATGTGTGGTTACTGGAATAAATCGTAATATAAAAAATATTTATGTAATTTACGGTGCATTCCTCGCGTGTTTCATCGTCCATGCTGCAGTAGACTTGAACCGGCTGCTGGTATGGGCCGATGTAAACTGTATATTCTCAATTGAAGGTACTTGTGAAGTCATAGATATCTTGGCAATCACGTTGAAATCGTTCTGCAAATTTATTAAATTATAATTGGTAGTCGAAATTTAAAGTGGCTACTCACTCCATATTGGAACCAGAGCAAATACAATTCTACAGTATATTTAAATATATTTGTCCTAGAGTAATTCTACTCAGTCATTGTGATGTAGCAATGACACATGTTTTTTGTCCAACTTTTGAGGTGTATGCATGTATGAATACATATATTATATAGCACATATTGCAAATATATATGTTGACAAAAATGTCAGCTTTGACGTAGCTCAAAATCACAACATACCCACGAATACAAGCACATTGTAAGACAAATTAGGTCACTTACAATTGTAATTCTAAAGGGCCACATGTTATGAAACACAATAGCCAATAGTGTCATAACTTGGATTTAATTAAGAACGTTAACACACAAACTCTATCATCTTTTATATCACAAGCACTGTCAGAGATTTTGTTTTTGCTGCTTGCGCATTTATGCAAATATGCAGATGACTTTATATCAATTACTAGAATTAATATTATTAAACCATTTCAGCGCCAGTACCGTCTTTATATGTCAAATTCTGAATGTATAAAGACAGTCCCCGCTCTAAAAGAATTAACATATTTATAATGGTCGTAGACCCGTAAAATATGTATGCAAGTTATCGGGAAAGAAAATACTTTTATGATGCTTTCAAATTGATAAAACCCTTTGGCCTCCATGGTTTATACAAAAGTATTTCAGTGCTTTAAGGGTAAATTATAGGAAATGGCATCACATCACTCACCTGGGCAAACAACGACCTTGGAACAAATCCCGGCGATCATTAAACACAGCACGAAAAGACAAAGACTGGAGGCTGCCATCGTATGACTAGATATAATACTGTAGATCTGGTAATATTTGCCAGGTTTTAATTTTCACGAATTTCGCGGAGAGGACAAATTCGCGAATTCAAGAATATCGCGAAAATTATCATTATATTACCGCTATTGAAGAAAAATGAAAAATCGCTATAAACTTCGTGAAAAGTCACAAAATCACAAATTCGCAAAAATGTAAACACGCGAAAATTACCAGATCTAAAGTAATTCTATTGGAATATCTGCAGAATGTTAGTAACACAGATGTGTGATACACAACTGTCTAAAACTCAGGTGCTTATATACTAAGCATATGAGAATATAACAGTTGTGTAGATAAGGCAAGATAAAAAAGTATTTCCTTGTATACAAGGAAACAAATGTATAGTTTGTATCCACACACACCGCTGTAATTTCCAGTACATCGTCTAATACATACGTCAAAAGCTTTAGACTAGGAATAGAATGCAAAAAAGTCAAGTCAGTGGGAATGGAATGTTACAAGCTGTCACCTATTTCTATTCGGTTCCAAGGTCTTTACTGATCAACTTAAGCCGATATGACACTTGATATTTTGTTTTTCCTCAAAATTATGACCTTTTTGTGAAAGCAAGTCAATACGAATTAGCCGATTATATGAAAACCACAAAATTGTAAAAAAAATTAATGGAACTAAGTAGAGCCACATCAACTAATATGTAAAAAGTGAGATAATTTTATAAACACAACTTAGAAAATCACATATTTTTATGATAAGTTTTTTAATGAATTTTATAGAGGCATACATATAGTATAAATTAGCATTCTTTCGCCTGTATGTTTCATTAAATTTCATTACAGTAAGTCACCTAATTACTTTTGCAAACCTACCTTCTAAGTATTTTATATTATTTTATTCAAAGATATTGACAACTTAACGAGATGTATTTAAACAAATATATATTTACTAAATTTTTAAATCACTGAAAACGTTATTAGGCGTAAATATCACACAGTATGAAGGATTACATAAATCAAGAATGAATATTACTCAACTATAGAAATCAACTAAACGGCATAGCTATCATGTAATGTTAACATAATGCCGTACAGTTAATTAGCAGTAGGGTCACCTATAATTAATAAATACATTTTTATCAACATCACAACTCTATCTGTGATTAGCAGGCCCGATGATTCTAAAGGGCCACATGTTATGAAACACAATAGCCAATAGTGTCGTAATTTGGATTTATTAAGAACGTTAACACACAAACTCTATCATCTTTTATATCACAAGCACTGTCAGAGATTTTGTTTCTCCTGCTTGCGCATTTATGCATATATGCAGATGACTTTATATCAATTACTAGAATTAATATTATTAAACCATTTCAGCGCCAGTACCGTCTTTATATGTCAAATTCTGAATGTATAAAGACAGTCCCCGCTCTGACAGAATTAACATATTTATAATGGTCGTAGACCCGTAAAATATGTATTCAAGTTAACGGGAAAGAAAATACTTTTATGATGCTTTCAAATTGATAAAACCCTTTGGCCTCCATGGTTTATACAAAAGTATTTCAGTGCTTTAAGGGTAAATTATAGGAAATGGCATCACATCACTCACCTGGGCAAACAACGACCTTGGAACAAATCCCGGCGATCATTAAACACAGCACGAAAAGACAAAGACTGGAGGCTGCCATCGTATGACTAGATATAATACTGTAGATCTGGTAATATTCGCCAGGTTTTAATCTTCACGAATTTCTCGTAGAGGACAAATTCGCGAATTCAAGTATCTCGCGAAAATTATCATTATAATACCGCTATTAAAGAAAAAGGAAAAATCGCTATAAACTTCGTGAAAAGTCACAAAATCACAAATTCGCAAAAATGTAAACACGCGAAAATTACCAGATCTAAAGTAATTCTATTGGAATATCTGCAGAATTTTAGTAACACAGCTGTGTGATACACAACTGTCTAAAACTCAGGTGCTTATATACTAAGCATATGAGAATATAACAGTTGTGTAGATAAGGCAAGATAAAAAAGTATTTCCTTGTATACAAGGAAACAAATGTATAGTTTGTATCCACACACACCGCTGTAATTTCCAGTACATCGTCTAATACATACGTCAAATGCTTTAGACTAGGAATAGAATGCAAAAAAGTCAAGTCAGTGGGAATGGAATGTTACAAGCTGTCACCTATTTCTATTCGGTTCCAAGGTCTTTACTGATCAACTTAAGCCGATATGACACTTGATATTTTGTTTTTCCACAAAATTATGACCTTTTTGTGAAAGCAAGTCAATACGAATTAGCCGATTATATGAAAACCACAAAATTGTAAAAAAGTTAATGGAACTAACTAGAGCCACAACTAATATGTAAAAAGTGAGATAATTTTATAAACACAACTTAAAAAATCACATATTTTTATATGTTTTTTAATGAATTTTATAGAGGCATACATATAGTATAAATTAGCATTCTTTCGCCTGTATGTTTCATTCAATTTCACTACAGTACGTCACCTAATTACTTTTGCAAACCTACCTTCTAAGTATTTTATATTATTTTATTCAAAGATATTGACAACTTAACGAGATGTATTTAAAAAAATATATATTTACTAAATTTTTAAATCACTGAAAACGTTATTAGGCCTAAATATCACACAGTATGAAGGATTACATAAATCAAGAATGAATATTACTCAACTATAGAAATCAACTAAACGGCATAGCTATCATGTAATGTTAACATAATGCCGTACAGTTAATTAGCAGAAGGGTCACCTACAATTAATAATTACATTTTTATCAACATCACAACTCTATTTGTGATTAGCAGGCCCGATGATTAGACCTTTGTGCACTGATGACCAATGAGATCCTGCAGGGGTTTTAATGGATTCGCCTTGAGGGTTGGTGTGTATCCAATTGGCTGACAGAATTTAGGTAGTTGTGTAATCACTTAAGCAAGAGATCTGGTCGGAGAGACATCAAGTCTAGTGTGAAGTGCACCAGCTGGAATGAATGAATACAACGTCACTGTGCCTGAGAGAGTTGGGTGTCACTTACTGCTCAAGTAACTACTCTTATCATCCGGTGACCCATCATCCCTGGACGTTTGATGCTAGTCCTAGGAGTAAGGCAGGGCGATCTCCCCACAGATTCTGTGAAAAATATCTGTAAAGTCACTCACGATCAACTTTGCATACAGTTTGCCAATCTCAGGATTCTCGTACAAACCATTTTCAATTTGAGATCCCTGTCAGAGATAAGCAATATCTGCTTGAAGCAACACACATGCCTGATATTGTGCTCCTCCAAACAGCATTATGTCGGTCCAACATTGAACCAGCATTGGCTTAGTATATCAGGCTGACTGGGTGCCCTTTCTCACCAGTGTCAAGTAGACACAGCCCAACAGGTCGTCAATGAATTTGAAATACATTTTGTTGGTTGAAAAAGCATAACTGCAGTAGATTTAAAACAGCAAATCATATATTTGTCCAATGTTCTTCATTCATTACTTGTGTTTGATTGTTTACATGGCATAGACCTCAGTCAAACTTGTGATGTATAGTACCACCAGAGCAGAGATCTTGGTATTTGTTGATACTGAGTGTGAAGTTCACTAATCATTTCACGTGATCGAAATTGAAATTGATCAAAATGTTCAGCAAGTGCACTCTGAATCTTGACTTTCGAAGTTGCTTTTGAAGAAGGAGTTGTGTGTGTCATCAGTTTCCAAGTCAAAGATGCATCTCTTGCACTGTCTGACTGTGTTATGCCAATTAGGTCGTTCCCAGGAAAATCTGTCTATAACAGATAATTACATTCCTGTTCTAAAAATGCATCACCGATTGCAGTAGAGTAAATAGTCTTCTCTCCACATACGCACAAACATGTTTTTATTATAAAATAATCAAAATGAACAGTATTGGGGCCTAGCTAGTGTATTGGACAACAACATATGAGCTATCAAAAAAATTCAATCCGGAAGATAAAATTAATACCTTGTATTTCATTCATACACATTTATATTCTGATAATTAAACATTCATGTGTCTGTCAGTTATAGGCCTATCAATGGCTGGATTATTTAACCCATTTAAATGAATAAAATTATAAAAATAAATATTCCCGCTAACTGAGCACAACTAACATGTATAGTATATGCATTGTTTTCAGTAGTCTTGTCCTCTTTACGTTCTGGAGTGTGATCATTCTTCATGTAGTCAACGGTAGACAACATCTTCAAAGATCTAGTTGTCAGGGTGGTAGACATTATCTTGAATGTGGTAGACAACATATTCAAAGATCTAGTTGTCAGGGTGGTAGACATTATCTTGAATGAGCTGGCTGTCAGGGTGGTTTTGTCTTGGTTATCTGATTTTTCATTTGCAGCATTATCTATCTTACGTTTATTGTCTGTATAACTACTTGTGGTAGCACCTAGTTGATATATTTTGCTGCCATTGTGTTTAGCGTTATAAATGACGTTCCATGAATGTCCATTACACAATTCATCTTCGCAGAGACAACTTTTACCAGATCCAACGGAAACTATAGTTCTGTTGCCGTGAAGTTGGTTCGCTATAACTCTATGTAGAGTGTCGTAGCAGTATCTCGGTGAAAGGTTGGACTTACCTACACAACGCCTGACAGTGACTAATGTTTTAACATATTCTGAAAAAAAATAAAGTGTTCATCAATCAGGCAGCAGCCAAACGCACTGCATTTATTTTCTGTGTGTTTTATGTTTTAACCCTTTCAATCCTGAGTTTACCATTGTCATCTTCATCCACTACAAGCCACGAATTGCTGTCGCAATTCTTGACTTGCAGTGGATGAAAATGACTTGAAATGGGTGACAAATGAAGAAAATATACTGCTATTTTTAAAACAGTTCCGTTTTTTTTTTGTTCTAAAACCACCAGGTTTCAGGAAATCAAGCCATTCTTCAGAGATGCGAAACGATGCTTTAATGCATCGTGAGGGTTTAAAGGGTTAACATTGTAATAAGAACCATATGTTGTAATATGGATCAATCTCATAATTAATATGTTGACTTGATATCACCAATACCTTAAACCAATTGTTTAGATCGAAAATAAATTAAGAGGAAACAAATTACATTAATATTTTTACTTTGCCTCTACGCTTGTAGACATTGTAGGTAAATATCATACCTACTGTAGAATACTATAGGGCCTACATTCAATCGATTATATTTATTTGATACGCTTGCTGGTTTTGTACTTATATCTCATATGTTCAGTAGAATACATATATACAGATCGGGGGATGGGTGTCAAATCCTCGTGGACCCCCTGGGTAACTTCACAGAAGGCCAACAACACCCAAGTCATTTAGACAGACGCACACATAATTATATGTATTTTTTGCTATTTTGTTTTGTATGTCCTTGTATGTTGTAGTTTTTTCGATCTCCCATCATATAGGTTGTTTTCTTGTGCATGGCTTCTTTACTTAGTAAATTCTAGTCTTTTGTATTCTGCATTGTTTTTGAAATTATAGAGGTTTATTGGTTGAAATGGTTCATCTAGTGATGCCATATAATTAGTTTGTGGTTCTCACGGTTCGTGATCGCTCTGTGGTGCTCTTCCATCACAGGCCTGGTCGCCAACTGTGAAAGCATTGTGAATCTGTTCATAATTTGTTATTTTGTATGATTTTGCTCTGTTTCTCAGTGGATTAGCTTGGGGTGACTTACAGTGCTCTCGTGGTTCGTGATCGTTCTGTGGTGCTACTCTCCAATCACAAACCTGATTGCCAACTGTTAGTCAGCCCATGATCTTTTATCATTTACTTTTTTGTATGATTTTGTTCTGTGTTTTTTTTGTAACCATTTTCTCATCGTATAAACTATTTTCATGTGTATTGATGTCTCTCTCGTGTTAACCTACAGTGTCCTTTCTTATGTGCTTTCCTTTGCCGGAAAGTGACGTTAAGTATTACTTACCTCTACTAAGTACTACTGCTAACTGTGGCAGAATAGCCGCGTATTTGATGAATAGTGAGTCTGCTCGGAATTTATTGATCACCAGATAGTGATTACTTTGTTATTAAAGTATCAGATAATAACAGCGTTTAATGTTCATAGTCATTCACTAGGTGTCAGTTAGTTTCTTCCTGTTTCCGCCGCGTCTCTATTTTAGGGGCCTATGTCAATCTGTGCTCTGTGTGTTTCGTCGCAGATCTCGACGGCTATTGAACTGTTCAGACATTTTTCGGGTGAGTGGGCCTAATCCTGCTTTAAAAAACCATATATTTATTCATAAAGAGTTTTATTATTATGAACTTAGATAGTAGTAACATATTTCATTGAAATTAGTGAGATGAATCATGAATCAATCACAATTCTGACGTTTTACAATTTTTTTATGAATCTGCTGTCGGTAAACATTTTTCGGCCAATCAAGAGGCCGCTCTGATAAACATTTTTTCCGATTGACATAATTTCGCTGAGGCACATTTAATTGTGCTTTAAATGTATGATACCATAGAGAGAACAGTAGTAGCACAGCGGCGCTTCTCTGTTCGTGTGGTAGTTGACTGGACTATTAATAATAATATTTTATCCATATTTTGTTGATGAAATTGTCGAGGACTTATGTATATTTCATGACACTAACTACCTTATTGTATTATTTAGGAGGCCTGTCGAGCCCGGCCAACATAACAGTTGTCAATCAGTTAGATTATCGAACACGTATATGGTTGTGTAATTTGTCTAAGATTCAGAATTATTGGTGGAATTGACGCATTTAATTGATGTCTGTGAAACTGTACAAGTGTACGCCTTTGTCTGGAGTAACATAATCTTTACATTGTTATGTTGTGTCTAATGATGTTTCTTTCATTTAGTAGATAGCCAGTCAGTGCCTAATCTTTTACTTTAACCTTTTGTGTGTTGTACGGGACAAGTGCCAATAGTTTGTAAGTGGCATCGAGTAAAGTATGCTGAATTGAAATACATTATTGATTACCTGCTTGTTGTACGCGGATGTAAATTACAATTAGAATTGTAATAGTTATCACCTTCTATCACAATCATTGTTCGTTTATATGTACATATGTATTTATAGAATATATGTGAGATTTAATAATCATCCTTGTAGTTCATTTTGCTATCAATAAATATACACATTGTGTTTCCAGATTCACCAGCTAAAGTCAACTAAGATCAGCTAAAGTCAGTTAAAGCTAGTTAGAATCAACTATAATAATTTTCTCAGTTCAGTTTAACTCAGCTCAGCTGAGTTCAGCTCTGCTTGGCTTAACATTGTCAGCTTGATCAATAAATCATCATCACAGCTTCATCTTGTTCTGTCTTCGCTGCGTGATTGAAAATTGCCCCCGACATGCCACAACTACCGTATTTTGACACAGACATTGCTTTGTGGTTTTATATTGTTAATTGTTTCTCTCATTGTTATTTATGTTAATGTATTTTGTGTATCGGCACTGGCGCTGTCTCAGGTTTTTAATACAACTTGGAATACAGTTAAATATTTAAATTGTGTCCATAATGCACCACCATTAAATCATGTTTATTCATTTCACTTTATTATACGTATATGATCGTTTAAAAAATATTTACAATAAATTCACTTACATGTCATTTAACCCTTTCACCACTGAAGCCCATTTTATGTGCTGAATGCCATAGCATTCAGTACATAAAAACGGGCTTCAGTGGTGAAAGGGTTAAATTACCATAAGTGCCGAAATGTGACGCTAAGAAATTGTTGTACTTACTGACCTACATACAAATATTTCTCAAAACCCTCAGATGCAAATTAATACGAATTTTGTATCCTTGTACCACCGTATAAAACGTATGTTTTTCATATTCTCAGTTAACAATTCAGTTAATTAATAAATGTATAACAATGTATAGAATACCTACTTTCGTTTTGTTGAACTGTCATATAAAACGCACTTTCCAGACATTGATGAGCCTCAGTTTTACAAGTTTTACTCTGTATGTTTTTTCCTTTGTAATACGAGGGTTGTCCCTTCATTTCCTCTGACGGCCACTCATTTTGACATTCACGACACATAAATGCATCACCTGTTATAGGGATTGAGCATGGACATGGTAAACAAAATAATAAAATATTACAGTTAATAAATATATATATTTTGCTGAAGCCACAGTCACTGAGGTCACTGAGTCATAACTCCGAACTCTGTTCTACCAAATTTCAAGAAGAAACTTTGCAGCCAGATCTTGGATCTGTTTAAGATCGCTACAAATGTTCTAGGTAAACCCGTTATTGCATATACAAGTGCATTTGGAACAACAGATTAGTTTCTAGTCTAGATATTTAGTTGCTCATAGTTCCTAAGTTATCCAGGGCGGGGGCCCTAGGGTAGTGGTTAGTACCACTGCCTTTCACGCCTGAGTTCGGGGTCCGGTCTCGGCGGTTTGAAAGAAACAAAAATGTTTCATCCCCATCCACGTGTAAAAGTCAGTATTGTGGGGAGCCTCCGTGACCGAGAGGTAGCGTGCTCGGCCTCAGACCGCCGGGGTTCGAATTTCGAATCCTGTGTCTGGAGGACAGTGTCATCTCAATTATCTCACCATCCTCAGGAGGTTCTCCTGGCCCAGTTTAGCCTATATGTGCACAAAGGTGGCCTAAAGCCCGATTCATTTCATTTCCTAAGTTATCCATTAGTGATATTGTTAAAAATATGAAACTGCAAGCACATCCCAGCAAACACGAGGTCCACCCAATGTTGGACCAATGTTCTACGACGCCGGCCCAACATTGGTCGAAACATTGGGTGGATGTCTCGTGTTTGCTGGGATGCCTAAACTCTCATCTCGTGCCAGCTAGTCATTGGACTAAGGTTGAGTTAGTATTTTCTTTTGTAAGAGCAACGAATAAACTTAAAAGTATTGAAAGCACAGAAAACATTAAGACACAGTAGTGGACATACGTGTTTTTGGATGTACTCTGCGGTATTTATATAACAATATTTTGTAAGCATATAACAAAATCCATTTGTTCATTTACCCGTTTCAGAACATTGTATCGCGAAATTATATAATCTTAGGACTGATGCCATAGCGGCGAAGCACCTATGGATGATGGGGTGGGGTAAAAAATGTAACTTATATCTAATATTGTTCCACATCAGTCGGAACTGAAGATTTATTTAAAAATCTACTTTTTTTTTAATTATGCTTTTCTTTGTACATCTTGACAAATCGTAATTGTACACGAAATGCTTCCGAGTAATGAACTATAATGTCCAGTTATTTGTATTTCTTTGTGATGACAATTGTGGTTGGTACAACATATCAGCGTAATAAAGTTATGGAGACCAAACACAATCCAGAATGCAATCTCATAATATATTTAATTTGTGGTATATTTTGACCCAAAGTGTCATCTCGCAGGAACAAAGAATATGTTGAAAACAAATACATCCATTATAGTCACATCTGACTAGCAATACATTAATCCATAGAGCAAACTCGAAAACAATTTAAAAATCAAATTATAACTTGTTACCTAAAGCTCGAAACCAATGAACAGAAGTATGATACAACTACATAGATAAGCAGAAAATTGCCATCTACACTATTTTCACTGTTTCCACTCACCTGGTGTTATTAGTAATGCCATGGCTAGTATAATTATATGCATATTGGCCATGTTACTGAAATAATAAACAATAAAAATGTAGCAAAATATGTCTTCTATTTTAAAGGAAATTAGTGACATTTCAGCAATTTTTAACTGATGGGCTCGGAAATGAAATTATCCAATGCGTCAATACTTACCATACACTGGTAACCTACTGTAGCAGTAGGATTAGTTCAAATAGAGTCTTTGATAACTCAGTCTGTATTGTCTCTGCCTCTAGCTGATTTATTTGATGTGACAAGAATCAGCTAAAACACAGGTGTATAATTCTGCTGTGTTCCAAATGTTATAAATCTTGCCACGCTGACCTATCTCTACCTTGTTAATGTAATATCGGATATATTTCATGTATAACTTATATTAACCCTTAAAGCGCTGAAATAATTTGTATATAAACCATGGAAACCAAAGGGTTTTTTAATTTGAAATCATCATACATGTCTTCGTTAGTTCTTTTTGATTAATTTGGATACCTATGTTGTGGGTTTACGACCCATATATTTTTTTTTACTTTTACATTGCGGGGATCTACTTTAGACGTCAGAATCTGACGTCTTTAGACATATATAGTCCCAGTCTCCCTAACTGAAGTCAGATTCTGACGTCTAAAGTAGATCCCCGCACTGTAAGGGTTAATGTTATATCAGCTGTATTTCTTTTAACTTAGATTAATGTAATTTCGGATATATTTCATGTAAACACGTTTGACTTTAAACACGAGTCACGTCTCAGCATCTACATTTCCACTCCAAGCAAAAGTCACCATCAACATCTGATACCCCCCGTGACTTAAAATGGTTGTAAATCTAAAGATGAACTGAAGGTCAAACCAGTGGTATTATGTTATTTTACACCTCCTATTAGGCCTACACGGACATCTCTATCATGTGAATTGTTTTGCAGAAAAGCGTGTCAAATTTATCTGAAAACGTATTCTTCAAATTATTTTTTATGTAACTGGAATAATGTAAAATTTAAAGCACTCGTTATTCGGAGACCAGGCGCACATTTTACGACATGGTGCAGGCCCGTGCCCACAAATTTTTGAATGGGGGGTCGAATTTTAGATTGCTAGGGTATTTTAGCCTGGGCCAGTCCCTTTAAAGTCGACATATATGATCAAGTAAGGTGAAAACTTGACTTTTATGACCATCTCAGTGGCTAAGATGTTGTAAACTGGTTTTATCCGTGACACAAATCCTGGTCACGGCACCAATGTAAACGGGTCTTATCCGTGATACGTTGACACGCTATCGTCGGTTGTCCAAATGATCTGGCACGGCAAACACAACACTCGTGGATAAACTTAAATTAACTCTTGAATATATATAAAATATATATTAAACAAAAAACATTCAATTTCTCAGTACACTGATGTTAGTACTTATATCTCGTTGTGTAATTTTGCTGTTGCTTCAGTGATCTACAAGATGTTAGATACCGAAGCAACTCCCACTAAACTTAGCCAAACCCGAAACGTCTCTGTTACAATACTCCCCAATTTCTCTCTGACTTCTCCCTGAATTTCCCTCTGAATTTCCTCTCGAAGACTGTGGGCGCCTTCCTTTATAGCGGATCCCGACGGGCGCGGTCCCTTCCTGTGATGAAATGACATCTCCACCAATCAGGATCCTTACTTTGATATACATTCACATTCCTGGGCTGTTTTCCAGAACCGACTCACACAGGCCTCTAGAAATAGGGGACGTCCTGTATGACAATTAGTACTTGTCGCAGTACCGTCTCCACCATGTGGTTCACATGTAAACAGCCCAGGACAGCATGTTTATTCTACCCTTTACTTACCGAAACCCCAATTTAGCCACCTGTTACTTTACATTGTTACATACCTCCCCCTATGGAATCCAACTTGTTCACACGCTTGAATTCCATATTTCAATCCCTTAAAATCCCTATGATTAGTAAAATCATATAAAAAAATAAAAATATAAGTTTCGGAGGTGCGCACATCTTCCACCTATATTTTTCTTATACAAATATAAATTATTTTTACTTAAACAATGTATATGTATTGTCATCCTCTTCTCTGGAACAATGTCTTGAGTGGAATACACTCTAAAATCATATATGATGTTTTACTTACAATTTACATTTTAAACATCACTTCCCAGCATATACGGTGTCTGGAACATAGTTATTGCATAGTTACAGTCATTATGATATCAGGTTTATCCAATATATAAGTATATCATCCTCTTCTCTGGAACAATGTCTTGAGTGGAATACACTCTAAAATCATATATGATGCTTTACTTACAATTTACATTTTAAATACACTTCTCAGCATTCTCTGCCTCTGGAACATAGTTTATATACAATCAATATAATCTCACGATTATCAATGTATCTTATAGGACGTCTCCTACACACGTGCACTACCATCCAGTCATCAGGAAGCCAGTCTGATTGGACCTCTGACCGTCTCAGACAGCGCCAACACCTCCGTGTTCTCACCACTTGATGTTTGGGCACTTGCAGGTGTTATAAATACTAGGCTGCGTTTTTTCAATTTTTTGAAACAATTTATTAATATCCCAGGGTATCTCCAGTATACTATGCCCACTGCACCTACCCCGGTCATTAACAAAATCATCAATCCTCCCAGTGTGAAGGTAACATACCTGTGGCGTTTCTGTACTGGTGTCATAGCTACAATCTTAGTCTGATGTAACTTCTCTATCAATTGACTTAAAGGAATGTCATCTATGTCATTTAATTTGGGTAATCTATTGATTTCATCTATTAGATCTATGTCGTCACCTAATTCGTCGAGCGGTCCCCACACAATGTCACCCGTAAATTTCTTCAAATGAAGTAAGTCAACTTGCCTAGATTTCAAATGATATTCTGATTCGTGATAGTAATAGGGTGGTAAAGTCATTTGATCTGAGAAAGCATGGCATGACATGTTCAGAGCAACATACGATACAGCTGGACGAACTGTAGTCTGATAGCGTTTATTGCCAACACACATAACCGTAAAAACAATGGGTTCTACTGTAATCACTACCCATGTCCCGTCTGAAATATATAGTGCTATCGGCAGCTTATTGTTTAAAGTGACAATTGTTTTACAAAAATTTTCAATTCTCTCAACATCTTTAAAGAAAAGTGCCGTAACACATCTCTGAGAATCATGTAATGGAAAAGAGGGCTTTCTCAAAGCGCAGAAACTAGTTCGAGGAGCCGCACATTGGAGGAAATCAGTGTCAGATAACAACATGTATTGCGTACGTTTAATGTTCACCGCCAGATGATTGGTTTCAAGCTCGTATTGAGCTGTCATCCGCGTCAGGTTATACGGTACTGGTAAGTTAAAAATTTGGTACAATTCATATCGCGAATTTGTATCTATCAAAGGTAGACTCACCAGAGTGAGCAATTTCTTTCTCTTAATTATTGTCACAGTCGTTAAAGATTGATAATAATACCATATTGTTTTGGGATCTTGTGGTAGAGATAAATATTCTGGAATATGTTTCTGAATATCATATAATATGTCCTGTAATTGTTTAGGTGAAATCACGGATGGTGATAAATGTCCTAAGGCTAGTTGATTTAATTGTAGTTTAATAGTTTCTAGATATAACAGTGCTTTATCCAGAGATTCCTTAATTTCAAGTATCATCTGGAACTAACTTAAGATTCTCCAGAACCTCCTCACTTTTGAATAATTCCACTCTTATCTGTTTAGCAAATGATTCATATGCTCCCAAGTCAATGACAAATGTAAATAACCACCGCGCCTGTGTAATTGATACTTCTCTTGTCTTCCTAAATATCACGTTTTCGCTCACCTTCTGGGATTCACATGCGTCAGGCATCACTGCCATGAGCATTGCAGCCACCAATATTATTATGCCTCCAGCCGCCATGAGTTAGCAAAGCTCTAGCACTGTAACACAATAACATTTTTTTTCTTACCTGATGCTCGTACGTTTTTTTTCTCTTAAAATTAAACCCATTTACTCTCTCATGTGTTGATAATTTCTTCTCCTGAAAGTTATCAACTTTAATTACATATCAGCGTAACTCCCAACTGATATCCACATCTCCTTGCTCACGGGAGAACTATATACCTTCATTGATAATTTATTCTCTTTAATTTATCAACTTACCTTCGTATTGATATCCCTATTATCATCCTTTTATTCCGTATTGATAATTTATTTCTCTTTAAATTATCAACTTACCTTTATTTCAAGTCGACTGTTTCCTTGTTATCGAATTGATAATTTCGTCTCATGAAGATTATCAAACCTTAATCTCTTACTCCTGACCTTATTCCATATGACGCTTTTGTTTACGCTGGTCTTGTAAACGCGTATATGTATCACGTGCCTTAGCAATTTTCTTTTGCTCGATCCAAATGGCACTTACCGTATTCTCACTTCTCATGTCACTTAACATTTCTGCCGTATCTGAATAACTATCAGCATCTCGTAACCGTTGTCTTAACTTAGACAAGGGGAGATTGTCCTCTGAATCAGATGCGACGGGAGGGGTGTATAGCTCTGTTTGTTCACTATCTTGCTCTGTTTCGGTACTTACCACTGGTGGGACAACATACTTAGCGGCTCTGTCATTTATTTTTCTAGGAGCAGGCATGGGCCAGTCTGATATATTAGCCCTCTCTAGATGTTTCGCATGCACTTTCCTTACATCGCCTGTAAGTTGGTGTTTAATCGTGTAGGTATAAGAACTATGTTTGGTGACAATGCGGTAGTGACTCTGCCAACGTTTTTCCAACTTACTCTGACGTTGATTGTTGTAGAGATACACCGGGTCACCAACTTCATATTCTTTATCCCTAGCACGTTTGTCATGGTAAAATGCCTGCTTGCTTCTAGCTTGCTGGAGATTATGTCTTACTTTGACGAAGGCCTCATGTTGACGCTCCAAAGCTAGTTGATGATGTTGATCACCCAAGTACTTCCTCCTGGGACGTAAAAGATTGTCAATAGGTAGTACAGGGTCACGTGTGTACAAAAGGAAAAACGGTGCATATTGAGTGCTATCACTCACACCCACTCTATATGCTGCCAGAACTTGTGGGAGACTTAAATCCCATCTCTCTAGCCTGTCAGAGGCTTGTTTTGACAACATATCATTCATGACTCTGTGGAACCGTTCCGTTTTCCCATTACCTTCTGGATGATAAGTAGATGTAAAAATATGCTTAATATTCAAATTCTGACATAATGTTTCCATTACTGAATTCTTGAATTCCGTCCCATTGTCCGTCACTATGGTGACTGGACAGGAATGTCTCGGAATCAGCTCATCCAAAATGATGTTGGCAATGGTTTCTGCAGATTTATCTGGAATAGCAAAAGCTTCTGGCCACCCACTATATATATCAACTATAGTTAAAATATAGCGGTTGCCCTGCAGTGTGGTTGGATAAGGTCCGCATGTGTCAATACCAACCTTTTGAAATGGATATGTCACCTTATCCATTTCCTGCAATGGAGTGCTGTGTTGTTTTAGCATTCTCTCCTTGCATGGTACACATTTATCAATATGACTTAAAACATCCCTGTACAACCCTACCCAATGATACTTGTTGGTTATGAGCTTGTATGTCTTATCTGGTCCCCAGTGCGCACAGCTCTCGTGAATTTGCTGCAGCACCATGTCCTGATATTTTTTTGGAACCATCAGTCTTAATTGTATTTCTGCCCCCTCAACACAGTAATACAATAATTTATCCATCATGATATATCTCTTTAATGAACCTTTTGTTGCTGATCCACTCTCCATATCTCGGATGAGGGATTGCAACTGTGGATCATCTCTTTGTTCTTTTTCCATATCTGGCAACATCAATGCAGATTCGTCGTCTGTCTTGACGTCTGACATGTCTGCTATGTTGTCACTTTTCGCATCACGCGTTGCAACTACATTAGAGTTGAACATACCTACCTCTGGCATGTTTTCATCAACTTGTGATACAGGCAGCCGACTCAACATGTCTGCACGTGTGTTTTTCTTACCTTCCAGATACTCAATTGAACAATTATATGCACTAATCTTTATGGCCCACATTTGAATTTTTCTGTTTTTCATTTCAGCAGAAAACAAGTATTTTAGTGGTTTATGATCTGTTCGAATCACAAATTTAGCCCCTTGTAAATAATGATTTAATTTTTCAAGTGCGTATACAATCGCAAATCCTTCTTTTTGAATAGTTGGCCATTTTTTCTGTGAGTCAGACAACTTATGTGACAGATAATGTATGACCTTCTCTCCGTCATCTGATTCTTGCGCTAATAACGCACCCACACACTGATCACTAGCGTCTGTATATAGTATATACTCTCTGCTAGGATCTGGGTACGCTAAGATCGGCGCTTCTGTCATCATAGTTTTTAATTGTTCAAATGAGTCCTGGCATGCCTTGGTCCAGGTAAATCTGGCATGTTTCTTAGTCAGGGCAATTAGGGGTGTCGCGATTTCAGAAAACTTCGGACAAAACCGCCTATACCACGACACACACCCAATGAATGATCTTATGCCCCGGACATCAGTTGGTGGCGCCATCTTTTGTATAACCTCTACTTTGTTTGGGTCAACTTCTAACCCCTCACGACCAACCATAAATCCTAAATAATTAATTTTTGGTTTCATGAATTCACATTTTGACATTTTCAATTTCAGTCCAAATTTTCTTAATCTGTCAAATATATTTTGAAGATGGATCAAATGTTCATGTTCTGTCTCAGAATAAATGATGATGTCATCAAGGTATGCGATGGCATATTCACCACTGATTCCTTCAAGTACATATGTCATCAATTCTTGAAATACGCTCGGAGCGTTGCACAGGCCAAATGACATCACATTAAATTCATATAAACCTTTGTGACAAGCAAAAGCCGTTTTACTGCGGTCTTTAGGGTCTAATTCTACTTGCCAGTACCCAGATTTAAGGTCCAAACAGGTAAAATGTTTCTTCTTTCCCATAGATGCTAATATATCATCTATATGTGGTAGTGGCCAAACGTATGATTTTGTCATTTTGTTCAATTTCCGAAAATCAACACAAAATCGTTTTGATCCATCCGATTTTTCAATTAGAACTACTGGAAACGACCATTCTGAATGACTTGGCCTGATTATGTTATTCTTTAACATATCATTCACGGCGTCGTCAATGACTCGTCTCTGATTTATGGCTGTCCGATACGGGCGTAACCTGATGGGCGGGTTATCACCAGTATCTATTTTCATACTCACCGCTTTGGTTCTGCCTAAGTCTTTATCCGTTTCTGCGAATAAATCCTTATTCAGACTAATCAAATGTTGTAATTGATTCTGATACTCAGGGGGTGCAGTTATTTGTCCTACTTCTAACACGGCCTCATCACCTCCCCCCGTCACTGTAGACTCTGAGTCCACAGACTCTAGATACTCACTTCCTCCGTCGTGTTTACGTCTAGCAGTCTCTGATTCGTATTCACCTCCCCCAGTCTTTGGCCCCGGATAGTTGACAGATTGTATACACGACACATTAACCCTTTCTGCTTTACCGACCACATTGCCCTTGCGTAACTTAAATGTGCGGTTTGTGTGGTTACAGATTTGTATGGGAATTTTTTTGTTTTTGTTTTCGGCTATGGTATTTGTCACTAATAGACCCGGTTCTCTTTCCATAAACCCTGTTTTGATTGCACTAATATTATATACCGTTTTTTCAAGTCCCCCGTGTTTTAGTCTGGTATTGCATACGGCAGCTGTCTGTGGTGGCAAAACAACGTCCTGGGCTAATCTCACAAAGGAGGCTATGTATGCGTCATCTTCCATGCGTATAGTTTGTTGGTCAATTGTAAGCTGGGTATTTTCGAAATCCAGTTTAACTTTATTTGTAACCAGAAAATCTCTCCCCAAAATCACATTTTGAGAGACACCTTCTGTTACGTAAAAAGGGTGTTTCTTATACAATTTTCCTATTTTGAATTTCACATCGGCGATGCCGGCAATTTTTATTTTACCACCATTGACAGTCCGTAGCTTTAACTGTGTATTTTCTAGTAGATCATGACCCTTTAATCTGTGCATAATCCTGTCTGAAATGATTGACACTTGAGCACCTGTGTCAATTAAGGCTCGAAATCTTTGTCTTCCAATTGTTATTAGTACTGAGGAGCAGTCCTCTTTCTCTAAATTAACTTCACAAATGTTAGAACCCTTTTGTCTATTTGAGTCCAGAATCGGGGCTTTTTTTAATTCTGGACGTTTCCGTTTAACCCTTTTCTACAGGCTTTTTGTAGGTGACCCTTTTCCCCGCAGGCAGGACAGGGTCGCCTGTACGCAATGTGTTTATGGGGGCAATCCCTTTTGAAATGTGTCTCGGCCCCGCAGCACCAGCATCGTCGCGGCTGTGCCTCTACCCTACGTATTGCTCCCGTCGCACCATGGCGACCTGTCGCACCCTTGCCACAAGAATAAGCTCTGTGCCCTATTTTACCGCAACGGTGGCATTTACCATTAAATTTGTCAACCTCCATCGGCTCCTCGACCCTATCGTTTCTGTCTTCATGTCCCGTTTTTCTATTTCGTAATTTAAACCTCATATCTAAATTTTGTTCCGTAGCTGCTAGTTTTACAGCAGCTTCCATTGTTTCCGGCTGTTGGCGCATTAATTTCCTGGCTATCGTATCAGATGTCAGTCCGTCCACGAAAATATCTACAAGTTGGCATTGTACCAACTTGTCTGTGATTCTGTCAGGCCACGCGTCTTCCGCGAGTGCAAGCATGCGCTCGGCATATACTTGTACTCCTTCAGTATGTTTTTGACGTGTCCGTCGCAACATTGACAAAGCTTGTTGCGGATCCGTCACTTCCCCAAAATATGCCGTTAGTTCTTTTTTTAGGTCAGCCCATACTGTGGGCGAATGGGCAGTAGTATATCTGCCTATAAAATCTGACACCAATCCCTCAGAAGCCTGGTATGCTATCCCCACAGCTTCATCCTCATGTTTGGCCATAATTTTTACATGTTTCTCTATGCTTTTAACCCAATTTCTGAACTTTTTGGTTTCCCCAGTGAATTTAGAAATTGCGTTATCGCAGTGTGTTTTGCCTAATATACCTGAAATACCCGCTAGTTGGGATAATTGTTGATTTTGTACCTCTAATGGGTCATTAGCCATTGTTGCTAATAATATTTAGTTCCAAATAATAATAATAATGATACAAATGACAATTTTATTTATAGCAGCCTAGAATTTAACTGACCTTCAAGTGTATCGAGGTGTTTGTGTCTAGCCAACGATCCCAACGTTGCGTAGCTGTTGTGTAGTTCTTGTTTTGTTCCTCCTGGTAACTCCCGTCAGTCTGTCAGCGCCCAGCTCCGTCCTTGATCCCGTCAGTATATATGTCCACGCCCAGCTGCGTCTGGATCCTGATTATTTGTCCTCCGTCTCGTCTCGATAAAAGTGGTGGTTTGATATAGCCACCACTACGTTCATTAACTAGTATTTATCCACTGATATTTGTTTTGCCGTGCCAAGACAAGTCACTTTGTAACTTTTCCAACGTTGTTCAACCAAGGTTCTTGCATTGATTTAATTTGCTTTTCAAATTAAAATCCTGTCAGATGGCACCAATGTAAACTGGTTTTATCCGTGACACAAATCCTGGTCACGGCACCAATGTAAACGGGTCTTATCCGTGATACGTTGACACGCTATCGTCGGTTGTCCAAATGATCTGGCACGGCAAACACAACACTCGTGGATAAACTTAAATTAACTCTTGAATATATATAAAATATATATTAAACAAAAAACATTCAATTTCTCAGTACACTGATGTTAGTACTTATATCTCGTTGTGTAATTTTGCTGTTGCTTCAGTGATCTACAAGATGTTAGATACCGAAGCAACTCCCACTAAACTTAGCCAAACCCGAAACGTCTCTGTTACAATACTCCCCAATTTCTCTCTGACTTCTCCCTGAATTTCCCTCTGAATTTCCTCTCGAAGACTGTGGGCGCCTTCCTTTATAGCGGATCCCGACGGGCGCGGTCCCTTCCTGTGATGAAATGACATCTCCACCAATCAGGATCCTTACTTTGATATACATTCACATTCCTGGGCTGTTTTCCAGAACCGACTCACACAGGCCTCTAGAAATAGGGGACGTCCTGTATGACAATTAGTACTTGTCGCAGTACCGTCTCCACCATGTGGTTCACATGTAAACAGCCCAGGACAGCATGTTTATTCTACCCTTTACTTACCGAAACCCCAATTTAGCCACCTGTTACTTTACATTGTTACAATGTTTCGACGATTGATTTGACTTGTATAAACCTGTCTCCCTCACTGAAGTCCCAACATTTTTTCTCGAGGCAAAAATCCAAAATGTCCACTCACGCCATCTTCAAAATTTGTTTTTTTTGAAATCTAACAGTTAAATATGTTGAAATATACTTTTTTTAATAATTTGAAAAAATCAAATATCAAGTCATATTGATATATTGGCACTTATTTCCATTGAAAACAATCAGAATCAATAAGACAATTAATGGTAACCTAATATTTTTCTACTGCTACAGCTTTATTTGTAAATATTTATCACATAGTACTGAAACAATTGAAGGTAATATCGATTCGTAAAATTTCATATTTCAGTATATCCATATATGTAATATATGTCGTACATTCTTTGATCAACTCAGTGAATTTCTCGAAAAAAATGCTGATGGTACTAATAGTTGCATGATAATCGGCGATTTCAATTATCATTGGAATAAGCCAGACGACACGAATGCAAATCGTCTGAGACTTCTTTTAGCTAGTCTCAATTTCGCTCAGCATGTGATCGAAACCACATATAATAGTGGTCATACATTGGGTCTTGTAATTACACCACACGAGCACACATTTCTTCATTCAGTATGCACACCATCGTACATATCTGACTATTCTGCTGCATTCAGAAGATATAACAAAATTAACAACATTTTATTCTTGGTCTGATTGATCAATTCACGTCATCAATTAGATCAATTAGAACCTTCTGAACATTGGACCTTCTGAAAATAGAACCTTCTGAACATAGAACCTTTTGAACAAATATTTTCTGACCATAGAACCTTCTGAACATAGGGCAGTCACCGTTATGTAGTAGGTTTAGTCTGTAGGTATTGTTTTTATTATTATTATATAAATGAATAGATTTTGTCCAAGACGTCGGCGTCTCATGTTTGTAGGGTCAGGACCTGCCCAGCAAACACGAAAGGTTGATCCAATGTTGGTTTAATGTTTGGCCGACGTCGTAGACGGCGGGCCATCCTTAAACCAGCCTTGGATGAACGTCTCGTGTTTCCGGACACTGGAGTCATAATCTATAAATAGCGAGCGTATTTTTTCAGCTCGAACAATACGTACCCAGCAGATTGTTGTTTTAGTGTTGGGCAGCGTCGTAGACGGTGGCCCAACTCTAAAAAAGCCATTGGGTCGTTTCTGTTCGTTTCTGCTGGATAAGGATACACGCTATGTGCGACACATTTCGACAAGCCGTTATACAGTGCTTGATTATTGTTGGCCCAGTGGTGCAGACTGTGAGCAAACATTTATCAATGGTTCTTGTTTGTCCGTTTATTGGCCCAGTGTAGCAGACCGTCAGCCGACTTTGACCTGACATTGGTTCAACCTCACGAAGGTCGATGGGGTTTTCGAGCCACCGCGGCACGGGAATGGTCTGCTGTAGGCCTATTTCCGGCGTTCATCCCAATTTCGAAGCATTGAAACAATGTCAGTTTAAGGTTGGGCCAGCGTCGCAAACGGCGGGCCAACATTATTCCATTTTATCGTGGTATCTGGGGATGGATATTTCCCAGAAAACCCCCAGCAAAGTCATGAAAATAAAATGAAATGAATCGGGCTTTAGGCCACCTTTGTGCACATATAGGCTAAACTGGGCCAGGAGAACCTCCTGAGGATGGTGAGATGATTGAGATGACACTGTCTTCCAGACACAGGATTCGAAATTCGAGCCCTGGCGGTCTGAGGCCGAGCACGCTACCTCTCGGTCACGGAGGCTCCCCACAATACTGACTTTCACACGTGGATGGGGAAGAAACACTTTTTGTTTCTTTCAAACCGCCGAGACCGGGAACCGAACCCCGAACTCTGGCGTGAAAGGCAGCGGTGCTAACCACTACCCTAGGGCCCCCGCCCAGCAAAGTCATCTCAGAAACGCGGTGACGTCACAGAGATCTTCTTTTTTAGAAATCGGAGGTGAAAAAGCCTACTCGGTGACAACAAAGCAACTTCCGCCCTTAGTCCATGAGCTAAAGGCTGAAAATTTAGTCATTGGTACCATTTCATGGGGCAAATTTTCACACATATTTCCTAAAACTACATTATCTCCCCTTTCCATTGATGTATGATAGCAATATAGAGGTGGCAGCTTTCCTTTTAAAAAATCGGTTTACATTGGACAACCCTATATCTAAATTTAACAAAATTACGGTGACTAGCGAAATGATAGGCCACTATTTAGTCCAGTCAATCGGCTCAAAATATGGCCTTGACCTAGAAAAAATTGCAACAGAAAGTATCATAACTGTCTTGAACTTGGTAAATGCAACTAATTGTCATATTAAAAATCTTAAAAAATTAGTAGAGCGGAAAAGTGCAAAATCCAAGATGGCGCCCAAGATGGCGTCTGCCAGATATAAGTTTCAAGGTCAAATATGATTTTCTAAGAAAGAAAGGTAGGAACAAGTGTAATACCTCATTTTGGTGTGCTTTTATCTGGAGAATCTATTTATGGTAAGATTTTCATGTCTTAAGGTCAACTTCAAGGTCAAAAGGTCAATTCGAAGGTCAAAAATGTAAAAATATGTTTTTTAACAAGTATAAAAAGCAACAAGTGTAATATATTTTTCTTGTGTGATTTTAACTAGATAATCAATTTATGAAACAATTTTGATGATAAAAGGTCATCTTCAATATCAAAACATCAATTTTAGGGGTAAGTAACTGAAAATGTAATTTTAATAACTAAGCATAAGAACAAGTGCAATATATATTTTTGTATAAAAAGGGCTAACCGGCCTGACCTAACCTACCGGGGGGTGAGACGTAATATTCCCGCCATTGAATTGCAATTGACTGTATCTAAAAACCTGATTGTCTGATTTTTAAAATGATCTGTCTAAAAAACATGTTTTTTTAATGATCTGGAATCACGTTCCACCTATAGTGGAATGAAAAAATTCCAAAATCATGTAACACGAGTCAAAGTCATTTGCCATTTAATACCCTAGATTAGCTAAAATATCACTCACATGCATATAATACGATATGATTCATAATATTTCAAAATTACTTGTCAATTTATTTTTTTATTGTTCACGGGTGATGAAATCTCAAAGTTAGTTGTACAGGTCAAGGTCATTTAATAATCAAAATTAGCCAAATTATTGCGCACGTGCATATTTTGCGTTTAATTGTTTAAATAAAAGATGATAACGAGTCTAATAGCTGTGAATTGGTTGATGATTGGTTGACTGATTTTATGTTATTGTTAAAGGGTGATGAAATATCAAGGTCATGTGGCGCAGGTCAAAGTCCTGGCCATATACGAATACAATTTTTTCCAGTTATCAAAATACTATATAATATGATACTGACTCTAACAGTTGTAAATTGGCTGTTGATTAATTTTTATTGCTAAGGGATAATAAATCTCAAGTTCGTGCTGTACAGATCAATGTCATGACCATCTAAGACATGAAATTAGCCAAAATATCTCCCAAATTTAAATAAAATATACATGACACTCAAATATTTCTTAATTATTGATGGTGAATAGAAAACGAGTTGTGTGGAATGGGTTGCAGCTAAATATCATTGGGACTGGCCCAGGCTGAAATCATAAAAAAATCAGTGATTTTATTTTGGCTTCTTAATATGACCATATGATGTAAACATGTCCATAGACTAGAACTGCAAAAGTTTTTTAATTTTTGTGCCGCGCATTCACCAGTTAAACTAGTGGTCAGCTCTCAAACGAGCATGCGTGGCCAGTGTCAAGGCTGTCAGTTGTCTATACATCAGCTGTACATTGCATCATGTGTAGGCCTATGGTACACTAGGCTACAGGTTGATTCACACTTGGTCTAAAAATATATATTCAAAATCACCTTCAATCGGCAGGGTACAGGCCGCACAGCTACCAAAAGTGGCCTGATTCTGCCTGCATGGGCAGCTGGTCATTTCGGTTGTCATGTCAACACAACAGGTGTACAACGTAGATATTGGGACCTTATGTCGCCAAAGAGCATAACTAAGAGAAATATCATCTGATAGTAGCTGACTACTTTTTGAATTATCATCAATAGATGTCGCTCAAGTATATAATTTACTGTGATTTAAGAGCTCGATATGATCTTGTTTCATGACTGTTGGTCAGGACTGGGTCACTTTGAATTGTGTGTACTTGTCCCGCTAATAATCATCAGTTGACCATGGCTTTAAGCTAGATATAGGGACGAAATTCCTGATTTCTAATTATTGACAACCATGGCAAAAATAAGAAATACGGGAACTTCGTCTCTATATCTAGCCTAACTGGTGAATGCGCAGCAAAAAAATTAAAAAAAACTTTTGCAGTTCTAGTCTATGAACATGTTTACATCATATGGTCATACTATTAAGCTAAAATAACGTTGAAGGGCAATGGGGAGGCATTAAAGGGCGACGAATATGAGTTAAAGGGTGAATAAGATATGTTAAAGGGCAACGGAAAGGTCTTCAATTGCAACAGAGAAATGTTAAAGCGCTACGAGGGATAAAGAGAAGTTGTTAAAGTGTGATGGGGGTGCAATAATAGGTAATGGTGAAACATTAAAGGTTGATGTAGAGGCATTAAAGCATGACAAAAAGTTGTTAAGGTCGATGGGTAGGCAATGAAGGGAGATTGAGAGGTTTCAAAGGGCGATGGGGAGTCCTTAAGTAGGGATGGGGAGGTATTTAATGGCATCGGAAAGGTGTTAAATGTCGTCAGAAAAGAATTAGAGATCAATAGGGAGGGTCTAAAGGGCGACGAATGTATGGGAAAAAGCGACCAAGAGGCCTTGAATTGTATCAAAACAAAGATGCTTAAACAAAGGCGCATAAACGGCAATGGGATGTTGTTAAACTTGTCATAGGGGTACATTAATAGGTGACTGTTATGCATTAAAGGGTGATGTAGAAGCAGCAAAGGGTAACGAAAGGCGTCAGAGCTTATGGGGAGGCAATGAAGGGAGATGAAGATGTGTTAAAGGACGACGAGAAAGCGTTAAAGGGTGCCACAAAGTCATTTACTTCTGATTGGAAAGAATTAAAGGGTAACAGAGAAAAGTGTTAGGTGTTAGAGGGTAATGAAGATGCGTTAAAAGGCAACAGAAAGGATTTCAATTGCAATGAAGATACATAAAAGAGCTATGAGTATGAAAATACATAAATAAGGATGTGGTGCATTACTCAGTGACAGTTATGCATTAATGCGCAATGTAAAGGCAATAAAGTAGAAGAAAATGCATTAGTGGTCTATGCGGAGGCACAAAGGAGTGTTGGAGAGGCGTTAAATGGTGATGGGAAAGATTTAACCGATGACGCAGAGAAAAAGCATTATAGGTCGATGGAGGCACTAAATGGCGATGGGATTGGGAAGGCGTTAAAGGGCAAAATATAGGCTTTGAAGGGTGATAGACAGGCCTTAAAAGCTATAGAGATGTGTTAAATAGCGATGGAAAGGTTTTCAACTGCAAGGAAAAAGTGTTAAAGCTCCACATAAGCGCCACAGGAAGCGTTAAAATGTGATGGGGTGCATTAATAGGATGACGGTTATGTATTAAAGGGCGATGTAGAGGCATTAAAGAGCGACAATAAGGTGTTAAAGGTTGATGGAAAGGTATTAAATGCTCCACATAAGCGCCACAGGAAGCGTTAAAATGTGATGGGGTGCATTAATAGGATGACGGTTATGTATTAAAGGGCGATGTAGAGGCATTAAAGAGCGACAATAAGGTGTTAAAGGTTGATGGAAAGGTATTAAATGGCGACACAGAGGCGTTAAAATGTGATTGGAAGGCATTAGATGGTGACGGAGAGGTGTTAAAAGGTGAGGGAAAAGCATTGACAGTCGATGGAGAGGCGTTAAAAGGTGACAGAGACGTATTAAAGTGCGTCGGAAAAGCGCTAGGTCGATTGATTGGCTTCAACAGGTGATGGAGAGGCATAAGAATGCAATATGGAGGCGTTAAAGGGTGGAGAAGAGTTGCCAAATAGCGATGGAGAGGCGCTAAAGAGTACTGGAGAGGCGTGTAAGGGTGATGGAGATGCCCTAAAAGGTGACAGGGGGGACTTTAATTGCAACAAAGAGGCGTTAAAGGGCAATGGATATGTGTAAAGGGCTACGAAAAGTTATTAAAGTGAGACGCAGTGCTTTAGAAGGTGACAGGTAGGCGTTTACATACAATGGTGATTTGGAGGGGCTGAAGGTCGATGAGGAAGCGTCAAAGGATATATTTTGGTCTTTTGATCTTGGAATTGACATTTTGATGTTGAAGATGACTTTGAATCACCAAAATAATACTATAAAGGATTTTCCAGTCAGAATCAGACGAAAAAGAGGTATTACACAAGTTTGTTCCTACTTTTATTTGCTGAAAAATAATTTGTGACTTTGAAATTGACCTTTGACCGTGAAGTTTTCCTTGTTCTACCTCAAATATTCCGTAAGATTTTTAGTATGTTTGTCTGTATGTTTTTATGAAGCCGGAAGTATTTATATTGCAATTGTTCTAGTTCTAATAGCTTTTTGACTGGACTAATAATCTTCAAATTTTTTAGATCTTGATATATTTAGGCTAATTACTTCTGTAACGTGTTTGACTATACATATGTGTATAAATCTTTTTTACTTATTTTCATTATACATTTCTCAAAGATCACATAACTCTTAAAATTGTGTTTTACGTTCAGTAGAAAATAATGTAGAGGAGAGTGGGGCATGTCCACACACCTAACATGATTGTTTAATATCCGGTGGATTATTAATAATAAACATTGAATACTATTGTGTAAATATTAGTTTACAATATACCTTTTTGTTCTCTAGACCAACCTCTGATAAATTTCATTGATTCAACGCATTCCACTAAGTGATGATTAGAGCTTGGCATGTGGACATGCCCCGCATCAATTCCTGATTTCTAATTATTGACAACCATGTCAAAAATAGGAAATGCGGAAATTTCGTCTCTATATCTAGCCTAACTGGTGAATGCGCAGCACAAAAAATTTAAAAATTTGCAGTTCTAGTCTATGTACATGCTTACATCATATGGTCATATTAAGAACCCGAAATAAAATCACCGATTTTCTGATGATTTTAGCCTGGGCCAGTCCCTTTAATAAAAACAAATGACACACAGAAAATCATCTAAAATAATAGATATTTTTAAATATATATAAGTATAGACAACAACACAGAGAACCAGCCAAGGTAAATTTGTTTAAATCATATTAGAACAGAGTAGGGGAGGGGGAGATGCTAAAAATGAAACGTTTAATTTTTAACTTGGAGGTCTTAGGCGTTCAGGGCGTGATCACTTATCAGTGTGCAGGCCCTAGTCTATAGGTAGGATCTACGCACACACTGTAGCCTAATAGGTTTCTACAACCAGATAGCACACAGTCAGCGGTCCGCCAACACAGCCCACATTAGACCTCTAGTTGGTTGTTTTAACAAGCCACTGGTGGCCCACTGACTGTAGCCACCACTGCCAGTGGTGCGCCATACCATCCACCACCATCCCAAAAAGCAACGTAATAGACCTGGGCCACCGGTGGCCCACCAGTTCAGCCGGTGGCCCACTAGCTACATTGTTTGACAGTGGTGGATCATCGGTAGTCCATCAGTGGCAAATGCCACCCTTTGTGGTCCACCAGTGGCTTTGTGCTGCCTATAAAGCCACTGTTGGACCACTGGAGTGATGCTGTCTGGGATTTACACCATGCAGCTGGTGGGCCAACAGATAGGTTTAATTGTCCAACGGCCCATGAAGAATTGCTGGCGGGCCACTGGCATTGATGGCTGTAGTCAGTGGCCAGCAGGCAAAACTGTTTAGGACCTGCTGATGGGCCAATATTAAACCAGGATTGAGCTATCATACATCCCGGGCCAGTTACAAAACATAGTTCAGCAAACATGAGACATTGAACAAGGTTTGTTACAATGCGGCCCAGCTTCAGAGACGGTGGACCAACATTGAAACAACACTAATTCAATGCATGGGGCAGTAAGGCCACCGTGGGGGGGGGGGGGGGGGGAATTGATCCTGCTGACACAACATTGAACAAACACTGAGATCTAGATGATTGTCAACATATGCACAAATGTTTACCTTGCAGTCAAGGTGGAAAGGAATTCCTGATTTAATATTAACAGTTGTATAATTTTATAATAAATGCTAACCAATTTAACTAATCACTGAGTAGTGTTTGTGTCATGGGGCATGTCCACACAGGGTGGATGTGCCCCACGAGGGGGCATATCCACACTGGGACTGGGGCATATTCGCCCAGGGTGGACATGCCCCATACATTATTGAACAATTATTCTTGCTTTATCGCCCATGGCACCAATGAATGGAGATATTCACTTCACACATTGATCATACATCACTTAGCATATGTTGGAATCTTGGCCTTTCAGTACATTTAAAAAGCTCAATAGCTAGAACCTTCGCCACAAGTTATTAAAATAACTTCTATAGGGGTTAAAATCATTTTTTCTTTCCAGTAATCAAGACATCATGTCTATCCAATTCAAACAACTTGGATGAGAGTATCTCATGCGAAATGTATCTCATGTAAACCATTTCATTCACCAGGTTGGAACTATATTTTAATATACTCAGACATGTGGACATACCCCAGTGTGCGGACATGCCCCACTCTCCCCTAAACTTGTATGTATGTAATTCTTATGTTTCTACGCTTTGCAGAGTTTCTTTTTTGCTATCATGTAGATTAGAATAACATAATATAGAAGCTATTCCATCTCTGGTTTTGGTGCGGGAAACATATATATGTAGGCCTATGATGTTTGCTGTTTGACTTAATTTTAAATAGATATGATGTATATTTCAAAAACCCCGGTACCCTGCGCTTGCTTACATATATCAATGGCAAGCGGAGGCCTGGTTTTAAATATACATATCATGTCAATTTACATGTAATTTTAAAGAACTAATAACTATGCTAACCCTGTAGCAGGCCTACATGTTATATATATAAATATATTTTCATGACAAATAATAAGTCAGTAATGACTTTTAATTGTGTCAATAAAAAAGTAAATCAGCATTTATACATGTATCATATTTGTTGATTGCATTAGGTCCTTTGTTAAATTACAATTTAAAACTTCGTTGGAACATATTTAAGAAGAAAAAATATGTCCACGTTTGGCGCAAGAAGTGCTCCCCTATCTATGTCAAATTATTTAGGCCCTAAAATGTCCCCTAAATTGGCTTAAATATGTAAAAATGGAGTTAGACCCGAAAGTCCAAACCCACGGTTTCTTCATATCCTTGAGCCTAAGCCTAAGCTTATTGTTAGGGGATGAGTCTCTTTCAATTGATCAGAAATTTCCATCTCTGGAACTTATGTCTTTATAATATAAGCAACACCTATATAGTAGGTCTAATTTGTCTCCATCGCCCATAACTATCTAATCGTAGCACCCGTTATATCCATAACAAAATAATAATCATTAAGGTAGGCTACATTGTCTATGGAGGCTATGCTTCTGGTCTATGACAATTAGGGCCAGGGGCGGATCTAGGATTTGAAAAGGGAGGGGGCGCAGATGGATCGGAGGCGAGGTTTTAGGCATATTTGGGCCAATTTAGTGGACTTTTTAAAGAATTTGGCTCAAAAACGGGTGGGCGTGCGCCCCCCTCTGGATCCGCGCCTGAGGGTCAACGCAACATGATTACTGATTAGTGATTTGGCCTATGTGAATTAAAACGGGTAGGCCTATGCACATTTTCATTCATTTGAGTCTACCATAAACATAATAAGAAATGTCAGCTTTACATAGAACATGTCGAGGTGTAAGGCATTGCATAACGCATTATATAATATGATACAAAATTCCGTTAGACAAAAGAACTTAAATATATATCCTACATTTAAGTTATTTGTTTAGACTATCAACATTCGATCAGAAGGCACTATCAACGACGCGATATTTTATAACGCATATGGCTGCAGTATAGTACTGGACACCCTGCTTCAGTTTTCTGACAATCACAACAATAGATTGACTGTTTATTTAGATAATTGTATGATGGAACATATTTTTTTCTTTGTTGGGCATCATATTATATATATATATAACTTCTTGAGCCAGGAGATATGCCATACATGCATCCGAGTTGGTTTATTGTCTGCCAGAACAGAGGCCACGTCTCTACCTCACGCAACTTGGGAAGTTGAACATCCCGAACCCACCAGGTCCCGATGAAGGCGTAAAATCCAACTCCAATGGCAGTTTCACGAGATTTGTAATATACTATTTGCGCATATAGATAAAATATTATAAAATACACGACATGTTTGTCAGAATAACCATTAGATCTACGTTAAAAGGGCATGTTTTTGACGCTTTGTCAGACGTCGTCTGCTTAATTTTTGACCTGTAAACACAGTAATAAACTGCAACGCGTGTTCATAGAAACGCGCCGAAGCTATCGTGAACGCACATTTTTCTTCGAAAATGTGGTTTACAAATTCAATTATTAAACCGTTAAGCTGTACAATCTGAACTGCTATCATACATTTATAACACCCCACATTATTACTGAACAATGTGGCACTAAGCAGAATTTGCCCCTCAAAATGGTACCGGTCAACCCTTTGGCTCATGGACTACCTGCTCAGTCAAGTCATTCATCATAAGAAATTGTGGGTGTTTGAGACATGATCGTACTTATCCTGAAAATTAGTGTATTTATAGGTATGCACACCGTAAAACATCCTGGAATTACAAAAATAGACTAATCATAGTATAACTACGTACAATAGTTACAGCGATTTATTAGCTCATCCGGCCTTTAGGCCTAGACTAGATGAGCTTATGCCATCGGCATCGAGTTGTCTGTCATGTCTGTGGTCCGTGGTCTGTCCACAAATTGTGGCACAATTCACAAAAAATGCTTCTCCTCCCTCAATTCTTATCCGATTTCAATTCCGTTTGGATTGTTTGAAAGAGATCGTGGCTGTGCATTAAATTTCCTTGTGGATTTAAGAAAATTTAATTATCAATTACCTTATATGACCAAATTAAGACCTAATTAGGGCACTTTGTGAAGACTGAAGTTTGTCCACAATTCATAGAAATGCTTCCCCTCCCTTAATTCTCATCGAATTTCAATTATGTTTGGTTTGTTTGAGAGAGCTTGTGCCTGTGCATTAAACATCCTCGCGGATTTCAGAAATTTTAATTTTTAATTAACTTATGACCTAATTAAGACTTAATTAGGGCACTCTGTCCACAATTCACAAGAAATGCTTCTTCTCCCTTAATTCTTATCCGATTTCAATTCTGTTTGGTTTGTTTGAAAGAGCTTGTGCTTGTACATTAAACTACCATGTGGATTTCAGAAATTTTAATTATTAATTAACCTATGACCTAATTAGGGCACTCTGTCCACTATTCACAAGAAATGCTTCTCCTCCCTCAATTCTACACTGCTCACCCTAGACACTGCTCCTTCGCATGTTAAAATGTGCAGATGGTTGACGTCATATGTCCCCCGCTCTCAATTTCAAGTATTGTAGTAAGCTTGTGATTGGCCGGCTGTCTTGCTAAAAGTACCCTGATCGGCTGGCGAGAATATTATGGTGGGGGAGGGGTGGGTGTAGACAGACACCTGTGTGGAGCCCAGCAAACGCAGGATTTGACCCAATGCTGTTTCTCTATTGGCCCACCGCCAACGGCGCTGGACCAGCATTGAAACAACATCGGGTAAAGGCTTCGTGTTTGCTGGGAGAGCTGTCCGCATTATGATACACGCGGGCCGTCTGTGTCTGGTTGGAACAGGCAGTGCACAGTGCTCTGTGTACCTCAATTCTTATCCGATTTCAATTTGTTTTTTTTCTTTAAAAAAGCTTGTACCTGTGCATTAAAGTTCCTCACGGATTTTGGAAATTTTAATTACTGTTTAACTTATGAATAAATTTCCTACCTACCCACTGGTCAAAATGACAACAAATCGGAAACTAACATATATTTTTTTTGGCCTAAAAAATCCAACTACCTGGGTTAACCTGGAATGGCCAGAAGTTTATGACTGTCATGTTAATACTCCTGGTAAGGCCACTATGTTTTTTTTTCTCTGTTTTAGATAAGCGCACGCATTAGATTTAAGCCGCGCATTACCAAAATAAAACACGTGTTTTTTTCCCGCCCAGCGCGCGCATTAGAATGTTGCCGATTTCCAAAAAAACAGTCAATTTCGGGAGATAAAAAAAACGTTCCGATAAAAAACAAGTTCATTTCAAGAGATAAAAAATATTTTTCCAGCTATTTTTTTTTTTACTTGTTTTTAAAATAGGTCAAAAGTTCGTTTTATTTCGTCGCCCTCATTAAATTTTCCAAAAATAGGTTCAATGTTTTTTTTTCTTAAATGTTTTGGATTTTTTCTGATCTAAAACAGAAAAATTAAAACAAGTGGCCTAAGCTTAATTACTTATAATTTATAAATACCTTGTCAAGTTTTGCTGGTTTTAATTTGTCTGAACGTCATTCATCAGGTTGTCTTGTTCACATGTTTTCAGCGTCACTGTTTATTGTGCCTTGCCACTGTGGGCGATAAAACGATAATTTAAGACTCTGGAGTCTGGTCGAAAATAAGACTAAAGTCCTAACCCTTCTCGACTAAACTTCTAAAGCCTTCAACCCTTACAGCGCAGGGTTAGGGGATCGACTTTAGTCGTCAGTTTCTGACGTCTGTAGACGTCATATTGTAACGACTAAAGTCGATCACCGCACTGTAAAAGTAAAAAATACTTGTAATGTCCGTAGACCATTATCATAGGTATTCAAAAGAATCAGAAAGACCTAACTAAAAAAGTTAAGATGATTTCAAATCGAAAAAACCACTTTGGCCTCCAAGGTTTTGATAAAAAAATTCAGCGCTTTAAGGGTTAAATCAAAGGCTCAGGGTTGATCATTGATGTGGTGACTTGTGCTGGGGTGGCCATCGAAATTTTCAAAGTTGTCTGATCATATGACAAATAAGCTATTAGCCTCAAAAGATGCGTCTTGTGCCTCAAATGGCAATGTTTTTCATTTTGTCTTGATTGGTTAAATATTTTTTGAGTTACCGTCAATTTTATAGCGTAAAATGGGGGTGTTTTATGATGGCAGTGGCTAACCAACTGCTACCCGTAAGTGATTTACCTATGTATAGCATGCTATTCATACATTTGTACAACTAAATGATGGTATTCGTTGGTATACGTACGGTTAGTCACGTACAGATAGACACTCCCTTTTATGATAGCAGTCAGGATCAAAGCCCTATAGATAGGCTATACATTCATCTTATAGCAGCCATGCTGATTTTTGTCACCACCATTTTTTTAAATTTCACATCATCTTTAAGTGATCACTACATTATTATTTCTTATCATCCATTTAACATGTTTAAGAAATTTGGCACATGCAATCACAACATTTAAAGATATAAATTGGCCTAAATTTTGGATAGTGATTCAATTTTGAAAAAAATGTTACAGTTCATCCTAAAATGTGAATTTCAATAGTGATTTTTGCCTTTTTCTGTTTTTTACACACCCTTTTTTATGTATTTCATCATCAACTTGCCATTGATGTGTGTTCTATTGTCACATTTGAAAAACCAAAATGATGGCAAGTGTGGTCTCTTTCCAAATATATTCTTCATTTTTAAATAACATAATAATTGGAGGTGCATGGGTGCTAGGCGTGAAGGCTTAAATTAAGATGCAGAATAATAGCACCTCAAAAAACACAAAACTTGACTTTTTCAAAAGCTTGTAACAGTGTAGCTTTGTCAATATTTCTTTTCTTTGGTCCAAATTTTATATTTAGATCATTAAGATGTTGTTTAGTAAACATGCAGCCAAACAACCATAAAAACACATTTGATGGGCTTATCAAGTTTGAGATCCTGACCTTTTGGCCACCCTACTTGTGCTGAGATGAGAGAAACCGGAGACAAGCCCATCTCGCCTTCCTGGTGATGCCGTAGGCCCCTATCTATGGATATATCCCCAGCCCTGCGGCTTTGTAACAATTATTTATGAGTTTACGTTATATAAAATTACAAATATCAATTATTACATAAATACATTTTTGATATTAAAAATGTCATTGAAAGTTATAAAATTATGTTGATGCTCTGATACGACGGACACTGCTGTCAAATCAACTAAAAAAAAATTGAAAATTGTGACCTCACTGCCCTTTCTGAGCGGCAGGTCACAGTGGTGTTTCGATACGTAAGCCTGCTAATCTATTGTACTTGACACATGATCACTTATACATGTCACAAGAACAATTATGTGAAACGCAGTGACGTCACTAGGTGAAAACGAGGTTATATAAGAACCCTCCCCATACTTCATTGTATCAGCCAGCTCGGTGAAAACAAAGCAGGTCGAGGTCATTGAGTTTCACAAAATAAGAAATGCTGAAGACCCCCCAACTTGGTATATATAGAATATCCCATCAATTTTCATTTGTGTTTAATATTATATCAAAGATTGGTTTATGTATCATTGTTTTTTTATTCTGGTATAATCACATAAATTTATGTGTAAGTTGAAAAACAGTAGCCTATAGATCTATAAAGGTCTATAAAATTGCAGTTTTTATGCGTCCGCCTCGCATTGAGCAAAGGCATTATGTTCTCGGGTTCTCCGTCCAGTTCTTCTTGTCATCACAATAAATCAATAATAAGAACTGAAAGTAACATGTATAAAGTTGTTTATATTGATTAGATTAGTATGCCCCCGTCCCAAAACGAGCGAAGACATTATGTTCTCGGGTTGTCCGTCCGCTTCTTGTTATCACAATAATCAATAAATAGCTTTGACCCATGCTCCGCACGGGCAAAGCTACTGGCATAATTGAAACACTGCAGCCTTTATAAAAATACCATGAATATAACAAATATATACGGTAGTTGAAAAACATTGATCATTGTATTAGTATAGTTTAACACTGTAATTAGCATAAGCCTGATAAAGAAAATTTTATGAATACAAGACTACATAAGTCCAGGAGCTCCCGCTCCAAATTAGAATTAGATTTAAGCAATTTTATGTAGGGTTATTAATGTAGTCCTAGGCTAGGTCAAAAATCAAGATGCAAGACAACTAGGTCCAAGAAGCTCAGTCTAAGAGTAAGATGAGAAGTAGACAGTCTGTCAGAGATTGCAAACCTCCATTGAAATTAATGATCCTAATCAGTATCCCAGTAATGGTCTACCTATCTGGCACGGTTTACCCGATAGCAGGCCAATCGAGGTAAATAATAGCTGATTCACAGTCATTTTTAATTCGATATAAACTAGTTAAAAAATGTAAGGGAGCATCCTCCCCAGAAACCTCAAATTTTGTTTTATAGTAATGGACTACCATCTGACACAGTTTGCAAAATATTGGGCATGTGAAAGTAAATAATGGCCGATAGGGGGCCATTTTGAATTTGATCGAGTCGGAATTTTTCAAGATGCATCCTCAGCTGAAATCTCACATTTCATTCTATAGTAATGGTCTAGCCATCTAGCACGGTTTACCAAATATTGGCCATGTGAAAGTGAATAACGGCCAATAGGCGGCCATTTTGAATTTGATAGAGTTTAAAGTTTTTAAAAGGCATTCTCTCCCGAAACGTCACATTTTGTTTTATAGTAATGGTCTAGCTATCTAGCACGGTTTACCTGATATCAGGCCTATCCAGGTAAATAATGCTGATTGTCGGCCATTTTGAATTTGTAAGTGAAAAATTTTCAGGGTGCATCCTCCCCCGAAAACTCACATTTTGTTTTACAGTAATGGTCCAGCAATCTAGCACGGGTTACTAAATATCGGCCATGTGAAAATAAATATTGGCCGAAAAGGCGGCCATTTTGAATTTGATCAAATCAAAAATTTTCAAGATACATCCTCATCTGAAATCTCACATTACGTTTTATAGTAATGGTCTAGGCATCTAGCACGGTTTACCAAATATAGGCCATGTGAATGTGAATAATGGCCGATAAGCGGCCATTTTGAATTTTATCGAGTTAATTTTTTTCAAGATGCATCCTCTCTTGAAATCACACATTTTGTTTTATGATAATGGTCTAGCCATCTACCACGGTTTACCAAGTAACGGCCATGTGAAAGTGAATAATGGCCAATTGGCGGCCATTTTGAACTTGATCGAGTTGAAATTTTTCAAAATGCATCCACTCTTGAAACCTTACAATTTGTTTTATAGTAATGGTGTAGCTATCTTGAGCGGTTTTTCATGATATTACGCAATATCAGGCCTGTTGAGGTGAATAATGGCCGATAGGCGGCCATTTTGATTTTTATCAACTTGAAATTTTTCAAGATGCATCCTCTCCTGAAACCTCTCAATTTTTTTTATAGTAATGGTGTAGCTATCTTGAGCAGTTTTCATGATATTCCGAAAAATCTTTCAGTCGGATTTATACTGATGTTATAAATTATGTCAAAGTCCTGGGTCACCTTCAAGGTCAAGGTCCAAAAACCTGAAAAGGCACAACTAGGGAATTAGAGAACATTTATGTGCAATA
The DNA here is from genome assembly GCA_964017125.1 of Flabesymbios commensalis. NCBI lineage: Eukaryota > Metazoa > Annelida > Polychaeta > Terebellida > Flabelligeridae > Flabesymbios > Flabesymbios commensalis. The sequence goes on from OZ024911.1 coordinate 82,838,384, forward strand.
TGACTGTGATAGGCCCAGTACTTTTCGAGATCTGCTCCGGAAACAAAGTGTGCGTAGAAATGTCTAAATAGGTGATAGTTCTGAACCAAAAGTAGGTCGAAGTTCATATACCCCAGTTTTATAGTAATGGACTAGACCCCCTAGAGGTGTTGTGTGTGAAATTTGAAGACAATCGGACAAGTACTTTCAGAGATATGCTCCGGAAACGAATTGTTCCAGGACGGCCCAACGCCGTAACATCATCATTTTTTCCTCTGCGACCTTGCGTATTGAATTCAAATTAAAAATATTTTAACCTGTCCATTATCCACCTGGAAGTAACCCATATACCAAAAATTGTTATCCTAGCTTATTTTCTTACAAAGTTATAGGCAAAAGAAGAGGTAAAAACAGAATGGAGGCGGAATCCATAGCTTCCTGCATCTCACCTACGGTGACGGCGGGAGCTAAATATAGGTAAATAAATAGTTATCAATTGTCTTTTTCACATAACTTTTTGAAACATTCAGGGAGCCATTTAATAACATTAATTACAAAAGCCATTGACACTACATCTATTAGCAACCAACCTTTATGGTTAATGCTGCTGGAGGGGAGACATATCTAGTTTTTTGTAAACTAGACCCTTCCAGTTTATATCTGTTCTTCACAATTTTTGTTTTTAAAGTTTATTTACACACAAAGTTTGTTCTGTTGTATTGCTCACATTGGGGCCTTAACAACTGCATTTAGAAATCTTTCATAAGGTTGGCTAAACTGTGGGTTCAAGTCCTGCTGCAGTTATCACATAGTGCATTCAATAGAAGTAACAACAGATCAGATTACATCATTCTGTGCAAATTATCTTTTAAATATAAACAAATTCAAGAACAAAAATCCACCGTTGCCACCCGACTATTTCGGGTCAAATGGAAATTTCAGAAAATGTTAACATCACCGTTTGACATTTCTCTATTTATTAAAGAGTCATTAAATATAAAACACTGTATTCAATTTAGTCACCTTTTATCTGTGAATATTCACTGATGCTTAGCAGTGAAAGAGTTTATGTTTTTTAAAGGCGCCACATTACATAACCTGATAAAGTTTAAGTAAATTTAGGCACTTACTCAGCTCTATAAATTTGTCTGTGTTGTATTACTAAAAAAAAATGAAAATTAATTCATTATCATAGAAAATTATCAAAAAAAAATCTTTGAAATGCATGACAGAAATAAAACTTAATTTACAGCTGCTGTGTTGTTCTTCTCCACTGAAGCATAACATTGACAATGCATACATAATTTAGGACACCACCCCCCGTAAGTGTTCAACATAATGCATATTCGGGTGGGCCCTCAATGTTTTCTCAATAAGTAAGGACGATTCACCTACAAATGCACCTGAACCCTTTCAGCGCGAAGACCGTCGCTATGTCATAATATAAGTGCATGGTGTACTGTAACATAGATATTCAAATGGAGCGCATAGAGCGAACTAAGACATTTATAATGATTTAATAAAAAAAAAAAAACTTTGGTTTCCATGGTTTATACAAAAATATTTCAGCATTGTTGTAAGGGTTCAATATAGAACATATAAACTTAATAAAATGTACTTTTTAATTATATCTGTTTATCATGGGAGAGTTTATATTATAAATTTTTAAGGGAGGGGTTTGATTCCATGCCCGCGATGCGCCCTTTCCCCTTTTGGCCTGCTACTGGCAGGCACACTGAGTAAGGTGCGCGAGGGGGTAAACCCCTTTGCGCCAGGAAAAATGTCTAATATGAGACATCCCAAGATAAATTCTAGGACTATATTTAACCTAGTACCAGTATTTATATTGATGGCACATTGGTACAACCACCCAACCCCAGTAACCCCCTGCAATAAATACTGCATGGCTTATCTTCTTGACAAATATTTCCAGGTAGGATATCAAAAGATTTTTCATAAACACCCAATGAAAACCATTGATATAACAAGAGGCAAGCCTTCCACCATAATCCCCCCGCATGATAAATGTTTTACAGGGTGCATCAGTCTCACATTCTGTTTCACTGCAACGGTCTACCGATGTAGCACATTTTTCCATGTATATTACAGATATATTAAAGTCAATGATGGTTGCGAGCAGCCATTTTTTTAAACAGATCGACTTGACATTTGTGAGGGTATTATCCCGCCTTAAAAGCAATAATCATCTACCCATCTGGCACATGTACATATATTTAATTGTCTGATATTACGGTTACCCATAATAACATGCAAAGATGTAACAAAATTGATCAATTTAAGCGACACATCAAAAGTCATTTGTTCAATATCGCATACTATGATATTTCACCTTATTGTACATACCAAGTTGATCATGTTTATTGACATTTTAGTTTGTAGCGCCAAAGAGTAATTTAACCCACACAATGCTGAAATAATTTTATACAAACCATGGAGACCAAAGGATTTTTTCAATTTGAAATCATCATAAATGTATTTTTACCTCATTCTGATTCATTTGAATACCTATGTCGTGGCTCCACAGCTTGCCAGATATCACGCATAAGTCAATTAAAAGGCCGCTCGGCCATGTTGAATTTCATCAACTTGTATTTTTTCAGGGCATATCTCTACATGGAACAAAACGTTTTTTTTATGGTATTGGTCCAGCTATTTGGCATGGTTTGCGAGATATCAGGCATATTAAAGTTAATTATCAGGCGCGTATCCAGATGGGGGGGCGCAAGCCAACCCGTTTTTGCGCCAAATTCTTTAAAAAGTCCCCTAAACTGGCCTAAATATGCCTAAAAACTCGCCCCCGAGCCACCTGCGCCCCCTCCTTTTTCAAATCCTGGATCCGCCCCTGATTATAGCCGCTGGTTGACCTTTTCAGTTTGTAAACTTGCATTAACCCCTAAAGGCACATATACACTCTCAAAGGATGTCTGTGTGAGATATGAAATAAATCCACTGGTATTTCCTAGATCTGCCCTGGACAGAAAAAAGATTTGGCCAGATAGCAGGCATATATTAAAATTAATTACGGTATGTCTGATGGTCGGCCACTTAACCCTTTAAAACCTCATGCCGCCTCAAAGCATCATTTTTCATTCATGAAAACTAACTGAAATTTTGTACACTTAATGGTTTCAGAACGGCAATTTTATTGAAACTGAGCAATATTTGGCTATTTTGTTTGCAATTTATCACCCACATTATGTTACAATCTTCATACACTATAATTCGAGAATTGAGACAGCTAGTAGTGGATGGAGAATTGCAAGGATTAATTCATGCCGGAAAGTGTAAAAGTAGGTCACTCTGTAAACCCTAGAAAGGCATATCTACCGACGGCTGGCCTGACTTTTTATTACTTACAAATTTAACTAAGATTTCTTTTAAAACTATAAAATTTATCTCTCATTAAATTTTCATGCGCATTACCAATAATGCTGTCATGATAACAAAATACATTTTACATACAAACCCATTATAAATTGTTATCACAATCTAAACATAAATTCAGTTAGTTTATACACATTTGTACGTTAGAAAATTCTAACAGTATTTATTTTACTGAATGCCCATATTACAATAAACAAGCACCCCCCTGATGTGAAAATAAAACTCATGTCATGTATACCATAGGCTCTTTAATAAGAATAGAGTAATAAGCAGCCTGTGGTCCCACAGGATTTTCTAATTAATGCACCGGGCGTTCATCAGAATAAATATGGTAATTCAAGTATCATGGTGCCCCTTCATAAAAATATTGATGCAGTGTAAAAATCCTTACAATAAGTATTTCTTGCAGCAAATTTTACAAATGAGCTACAAGTTTAATATTACAAAAAAATTTCATTATAATTTGCTATTTTGTTCAATTTTTTAATGTTAATTAGGTTTTGTGTAATGTTCAAGAAGTGTACAAATTTCCTTTTTAACTTCAAATACAATTTTCTAAAAATGATGCAATTGAACAATTATTATTTTGGTGAGTTGTGGAGACATATTTTCATAGCTAACCATTCTACAGTATTCTGTTATATGCCATTTGAAAGGTATTTTGGGCAGATGCAGGATCTGTTAATATCTGAAATATTTATACATGCGACTAATGCTTCATTTAACCAGGTCTCGCCGCATATAGGACATTTTCATTTTACAAGGGAGATTGCACTGCAAGATATTTTCGACTATTAATTATACCACCCTGTGTAGGTTTGCATTTAATTACAATTATCACAGCGATTTCAAATTAACGACTACTCATTAATTGCTTCTTCGGGCATGTTAAAAATTAACATGTTTATGTGAAAACAGGTTGAAAGTATACATTTTTATAAAGTCATGATTCCCCTTATATACTTAACTTATATATAATGTAATTTGCTATCAGTTCCTAATATATTGAATAGTTAAAATATTTTAATAATGTATATTTATTTTGGTTCATTCATTAAGCCTACTTATGCATACAGCAGCATTTAGAAATCTTTCATAAGGTTGGCTAAACTGTGGGTTCAAGTCCTGCTGCAGTTATTACATAGTGCATTCAATAGAAGTAACAGCAGATCAGATTAGATTCTGTGTGAATTATCTTTCAAATAAAATCAAATTCAAGTCAACAATTCTAGGGTTTGACACCAAACCTAAAAATGATGGAATACTTTTGAAATTAAATATAATTATTTGTAAAATTGATTATTGATTATTCATAAAATTGGAACATTTGTGGTTGGCATTTTTATTTTTAATTTCAGAAAATTTATTTAGTCTTTACACCTTCAGTGTTAGACAGAAAAGTATCTACTTAGTTAGCCATTATGCAACTAAATTAAAATTTATCTCAATTGGGTAGACATTTCTATCAAGTTGGTTGAATATGACTCACATTATAACTTTGCCGTACGAATAGCCACTCCATAGTTTTAAATAATTATACTTTTTAAATTTATAGAGTATAATAATAGACCTAGGCCTACTATCATAACTGGGTCATTCCATCGTTACGGACGTTACATTTAGACACGTTTTTCAACCTTAAAGCCTCTGTCAATCGGTGAATAAAAAAGTAAACTCATAAATCTATACTACTAAACACCAAGAAAGGGTTGATTATCGTGATTGCATGATAGAAACATTTCATTTGAAATCAATATGATAATACTTGTCAGCGTTACGGACGTTACGCAAAAAGGACATCATTTTTCATTTGACATGTTTAACTTTGGTTTTGTCGGAAAGTACAAATCCAAAAAATATAAATTTACCATGAGTTGTAGTTCAAGCTTGTATCTTGTATCCCTTGTTGTCAATTTGAATTATTTTTCGCTATTCACATGTTCGTAGGCAATTATTGATCGTTACGGACGTTACACAGTTTGGTTACGGACGTTACATATCCATTGCATTTTACTAGGAATAATACCTGATATAGTCGAATAAAAGATTTGATTACCACTTAAACATCTGCTTGATGTAGTAGAAATAATATATCATATTTTAATGATCAATATTCAATGATATGTGACCCATCTGCACGTAATCAGTCACATCACACATTTTTCGAAGTGCAGAAAAGCCAAAAATTATACAAGACGCCAATTTTTTTCAAATTCTGTTTTATTGGGCCACCTAAATTCATTTAGCTATTTTACGTGTTTACAGATCCGTAAATGTTTTTTTGAAGGACGTAATACAAAAAAATTTGAGCAATGCTTGCCGGCATAATCTGGCATGGTTTGCCAGATATAAGGCATATTAAAGTTAATTATGGCTGATGGTCGGCAATTTTAAATTAGATAGAGACATTTTTCAGGGCATATCCCTACCTGAAGCCACACATTTTGCTTAATGGTAATGGTCTAGCTATCTGGCATGATTTGCATGGTTTGCTAAATATCAGACATAATAAATGTAATTACGGCAGATTGACGGCCATTTTGAATTTCATTGAGGTGAAATTTTCTAGGCTATCCTCCTACCTGAAACCGCAAATTTTGTCTTATAAATACTGATGGTCTAACTATCTGACACGGATTTGACGAACAAAAATAATAAAGTTAAGTAAGGCCGATAGTCGACCCTTTTGAATTTGATCAAGTTTAAATTTTTCAGGGCATATCCCTACCTGCAACACCAAATTTTGTTAAATTGTAATGGTCTAGCAATCTGGCAAGGTTTGCCAGGTGTCAAGCATATTAAAGTTAATGGCCGATAGTCGGCCATTTTGATTTTTTTAGGTCATATCCCACGCTGAAACCACACATTTTGTTTTATAGTATCAGTAAATGTCTAGTTAGCTATATGGCATAGTTTCCCAGATATCAGGCATATTAAAATTAATTATGGCCGATGGTCGTCAATTTTAAATTTGACAGAGGTAAAATTTGACCGCAAATTTTGTCTGATAAATACTGATGGTCTAGCTATCTGGCACGGATTTGACAAACAAAAATAATAAAGCTAAGCATGGCCGATAGTCGGCCCTTTTGAATTTGATCAAGTTTAAATTTTCATGGCATATCCCTACCTGAAACACCAAATTTTGTTTAATTGTAATGGTCTAGCCACCCGGCAAGGTTTGCTAGGTATCAAGCATATTAAAGGTAATGGCCGATAGTCGGCCATTTTGAATTTTTTAGGTCATATCCCACCCTGAAACCACACATTTTGTTTCATAGTATCAGTAAAGGTCTAGTTAGCTATTTGACAAAGTTTGCTAGATATCAGGCATATTAAAATTAATTATGGCCGATGGTTGTCGATTTAAATTTGACAGAGGAGTTGAAATTTTTCAAGCCATATCCCACCCTGAAACCACACATTGTGTTTTATAACAATGGTCCAGCTACATGTATCTGGCATAGTTTGCCATTTTGAATTTGATTGCGTTGAAATTTTTAATGGATATCCCCCCCCCCCATGGTTTCCGAAATCTGCTCCGGAAACGATACGCTGTCAGTTATCAGGCATATTAAAGTTTTTAATTATGGCCGATGGGCAGCCAATTAAGTAGGTCAAAATTGAAAAACCCCAACAAAGCAGGGTTTCCCCCAAAGCATCAAAGCATCATGGTACCATGATCTGATGATGCTTTAACCTTTTACCCTGACGCTTCAGTAATTACCATGATGCTTTTCCAAATGCCATGATGCTTCAGTAAAATCATTAAATGCTCTCCCCAAACTGCCACATTATCAAATACTTAGTTTTTTTTCAGTCTACACATGGCTGCAACAGTGGTCATTCTAAAAACGGTACAGTCAATATAAAGCTCAAATAAACAAATGAAAGACAGACCTTATGGTTTTCTTTAGGAATTTTTACTTTCATATTTTACAATGTCAGAAAAAATAACATGTACCAGTGCAAACAATGGATACAAATTACTCTATAAGTTACTAGAAGATATATATAAAGAAGTTTCCATAATAAAATTTTTCCGGAGGGGGGATTATGCCTCCGGAACCCCCAGACTACGCGCACTGCCCTGAACCCGAACCGCCAGTTACCATGATGCTTTTTCATTTTTCTGGGGGAAACCCTGCAAAGGGCACATCTACACCCCTTAACTAATAGGGATGTGTGTGTGCAATGTTTTCCTACATCTGCTTCGCAAGCAAAATGTGGACAGACGCATGGCGGGCCGGACGGACGAACATCAGAGGCGACACCCATACCCCCGCCCTAACTTTTTCGGGAGGGGGATACTAAATTTGTGGAAGGGCCCTTGTACCCTCCTGGAAGAAGGGGGATGCCAGTCTCTCACCATACTCCACTCACTTGGACACTTTAACCTATAAAGGCACACATCATAAGTTTAAGATGTGTGCTATTCCACTCTCCTGTCTGTTACGAATAGGGATGTGTGTGTGCAATTGGTCTAAATATACAATGTAAATGTATGTACGTTACGGACGTACATACTTTTCAGCCCTGTCAATTATGACATTATTACCCCTAATAACCCTTTACATGGTTAATCAGCATATTTCAGCACTCTTAAGTGTTAATGTTCTAGATGTCATGCAATTTAAAAAAAAAAAAAAGATCTGATGGGAGTTTTTTCTCAAATGCGCTAGTGAGCGTTTATTGTCTAGTGGCCATAGTAAAAGGGTAAATTATCATGATTATATGGTGATTAAAAAGTCATCAGACATTTTTTTCATTACACAATACTATAATAATTTTTTTTATATATATATATGTCATTTTTGGTAAAAAGAAATATAATCTGAAAAAGGTGGGACACTAGGTTTGAAAAGTCTAGATAATCATGAGAAGCACAAATCATGTTTCAATTCACATGATCATGTGTTTCAATTTACATAAAAATAGTATGATATGACTTGTTAATGCTACAGATCTATATTTATTAGATGCTTGAAGTTATAACCTTCTATATTGCCAAATATTGTTATGAAAAGACCTTAAATGCAGCACTGATCCAAATATCATAATCATGTATGCAAAGTCCAAAATGAAACTGGTGAAATTTCCCACCAAAAAAGTTATACTAAGATCAATCTCGCAGTAAACGGTATCACAGTAAATTTCAAAAGAATGACAAATAAATTACATAGTAAGCATGATAATATGAATAATCAAAAGAATAAAACATTTTTTTGTATATTTAAACCAACAAATAAAAAGTATAATGTTTTTAGAATGCTTTTCTTACTTACTATAAAATGTTACGTCCGTAACGATTTTTGTACGTCCGTAACGTTACGGACGTACATACTTTGCAGCTCTATATGTTAGACTATTGTAATTTTCTATTTAAAAGAATATGTCTATGCTTACCACGGCTAAAAACAGCCGTCTTCCAGAAGAGAGAGTTATTTAATACTATTTCTACTTCATGAGAAAACTAGAAAATACACTAAACATATCAATATCAATGTAACGTCCGTAACGACAACTTTTTTACTACTTTTAGAACTCAAATGTCATTTTATCACTGTTAACCACTAATTTGTATAAAAGACCTGTAGTTTGCAAGATGAATGCATATCTAATTTTATCTTCTTCACAAAATCTATAGAAACTATGGATAAATACATTTCATATGTAAAAATCCTATATTTTACATATTTTTGAATTTTTATTTTAAAATAAAAAAAAATTATATTCCCAGGCTCTCACAATTGTTTTTTAGTGTGATTCTTATCATTTACGGGTATTGTCTGTACAATGAAGGCAAAATCTTTGTTAACTAACCAACGTTTCTTTTCTACCTAAATGTCCACTTTCGTGTGGAATGACCCAACTATAAAAATGGCAAGTACATTGATTGACAATTGACAGACTTAAATCATATAATGGCTGTCGGTAATGATGAAGTCTAGACTAATCACCGCAAAAGGTAACTTTTATTTTTGACAAAACTAGACCGTTGCACAAATGTTAGGAATTAAGTACATTGAAGCCTATATATTTACACTTGCTTAAACCTACTTTCCACAAAGTGCCTCCCACAAACGACGGCATGGCCTCCATGAGGGTGCGCATGGGTCCTGGAAATTAGGGATTCTTCCCAGTTCACTTTTTACCCATTTTTTGGCCTCGCTACTCGCTTTTTATAAGGGAAAAATCATATAAATATAGATAAGAATAGATATAAATTCTTAGGTTCGTTTTTTACACTATTTATCAGCTGAAATCCTCGATGTTCGGACCCTAAGAGTAGGCGTTTCACCGTTCGTTTGATTCGTTTTTTAACCCATGTGCACCCTACTCCATGGGGGTAAGTAGCCCCAGTGGCTGAAAAAGGTTTCAGCCACAGATTGACCACGTACAAAATTGAGGGACTGTCATATATCGGAAAATATCGCTGAATAATCAGGTCAAAATAGTTTTTTTAGAATCAGAAACATTTCAGTTCCATGCCCGCATGCTCAGCTCAGAAGTCACAGTCATTAAAAAGTTATGAACATTTTTCGGACCTTGGGGTCGAGATCGCTCTAAGTCTTAGTCACCGCCATGTTGGATTTTCCGGGTAAAGCAAACACATCAATCCACAGCCTCGGAGAGGACAACACAGCTAGGGGGTAAGGAGTACACCGTTCATCTTCATGCTCTTGTCATTCTTGATCATGAGAAGTACAGGAAAGATTGGAGGGTGGTTCTAATAGTAAAGGGGGTAGTAAAGCAGAATTTATGCTTATACCCGCCGTCATATTAACTTGTATATCAATTTATTCGACGATTTCTCAGTCAATTCTCAACCAATTTTTTTTAAATTTTGCAAGGACTGTTTTCAAGTAACTCGGCGACTACCGTGAAATTTTTATATTGTATAGCTAAAAAGTTAAACCATCTGGCATGTAATGCAATTCAGGGCTAAAAACAAACTTTAATTTAAACAGTGTAACGGGTTTATAGGGGACGTCGTAATTACAAATTAACTACATGTCAAATGGTCTAACTTTTGAACTATATAATATTTTTTGATGAAAATTTCAAGGTAGTCGCCGCGTGACACAAAAATAATCATTGCAAAATTTCATCAAAAGCGGTTAAGAATTGACTGATAAATCGACGAAAAACTGACGGCAGGTAAATATATTATTTTTTGATGAAGATTTCACGGTAGTCTCCGCATGACCTAGCTAAGATTTCAGTCCTGTGTCAACCACATGGTCAGCCACTGCTGGGGCTACGCATGACCATGATGACACAAAAATAGTCCTTGCAAAATTTCATCAAAATCGGTTAAGAATTGACTGAGAAATCGACGAAAAACTTGCGATACAAGTTAATCTGACGGTAGGTAAATATAACATATTTTGATGAAGATTTCACGGTAGTCTCCGCATGACCATGATGACACAAAAATAGTCCTTGCAAAATTTCATAAAAATCGGTTGAGAATTGACTGAGAAATCGACGAAAAACATGCTATACAAGTTAATCTGACGACGGGTATAGAAGCCTAGAAGGAGGGAGGGGGGAATGGGGAGGGGAAACTGGTGGATGCTTGCCTCTCCTGTCCTGGTACCCCGCAAGGGCAAGTCAAGGGAGACATGGAGGGGTTGAGCCCTGCTTTGCAGGCCTCCACAGGCGGCTACAGAAGTATCCTGGAGCAAGCCGATCAATGTATAGGCCTACATGTACGTATCATGTATGATCACCACTGTCAGTGACACCGCTGTCATTCGCCCGGTGAACGGCTTGAATCCATCGGTCTTTTTTGGTCGCATCGACCGGAAAAACGTGAAAAAACGGTCGATCCTTCAACGGCATTGCATTGCAGCCAAACGCACAACTCGACTTTAGCATTTTAAGTTTGGATGAATGGACAGAACTGGAAGAGATTTAAGTCTAACACATGTAAGAAGGACAGTCTGCACTGCTGTCGTGAGCGAAAATACGTGAATTTCGGGTGGTCTTTCCCAGTATGATAACGAGGTTTGTAAACAAAACATGACGTCACCCAATAGAAGTGGCAATCCTTCTAAGACAGTGCCTCCCTAAAACGGTTAATAACGCACTTATTTTCAATAATTAGGAAAAAAAACCCAAGATCGGATCAAAATGGATAATTTTCCCATTATTTACTTTTGTTTATATTGATTGGGAGTACTATATTACCTCAGGGCACGTGTTTTAACATCATCACTTTTTATACATCTTATAGTGAAAAATTGCCAGGAAATGACTGCCGTATCACCTAGTTCCTAGCCAAGGTCACGGCTGGCAAGGCCGTTCAGTTTCTGAGATAAAAGCCTACAGGTACAAGCCCACCTCTAGCATATGCATATAGGTAGGGGGTCTACATTTCTAGAGGGCCATCGTTGAATCGCCGGGGGGGGGGGGGGGGGGGTAGGTAATATTTTTAAAATACAAACTCTGCATTAAATATTCTAGTCTGAATAATTTACTTCAATAGTCTACCCGTTTTTTAACATGTAGACTAAGTAGGCCTAATCAAATTTGAAATAGTTTGGTTGAAATTATGTGGGGATAAATAATCTAAGAACCCTATTCCCTCCACCAGATGATGCATCTACTGATGCATTGTGATCAAAATAGATATAGACAAGAAATTGCCGTATTTCTTATTTTTTACATGGTTGTCAATAATTAGAAATTAGGAATTTCGTCTCTATATCAAGCCTGACTGGTGAATGCGCAGCACAACAATTAAAAAACTTTTGCCGTTCTAGTCTATCAGTCTATGGACATGTTTACATCATGTGGTCATATTAATAAGTCAAAATAAAATCACCGATTTTTTGATGCTTTTAGACCTGGGAATGTCACTTTAAATAAAGATAGTTGTTGCAAAAAGCATTCTCACAGATTAAAATAAAAAGAGTTTATACAGGCTACCTAAAAATACTTGAGGCTTTTGGTGATCTGTCCTCCCCGTCATCTTCAATCCTGATCTGTTTCAAAATGGCACATATATAATATACTTTTCTAAGTGTCTGCATATTAAGCAAAACATAAATTCCAAGTTTATAAGAAGGGTTACGTTTTGGTTTAGGCTTATGATTTCGGTAACCTAACCCTTAACCCTGTTGGTTTAGGCTTATGATTTCGGTAACCTAACCCTTAACCCTGTTGGTTTAGGCTTATGATTTCGGTAACCTAACCCTTAACCCTGTTGGTTTAGGCTTATGATTTCGGTAACCTAACCCTTAACCCTGTTGGTTTAGGCTTATGATTTCGGTAACCTAACCCTTAACCCTGTTGGTTTAGGCTTATGATTTCGGTAACCTAACCCTTAACCCTGTTGGTTTAGGCTTATGATTTCGGTAACCTAATCCTTAACCCTGTTGGTTTAGGCTTATGATTTCGGTAACCTAACCCTTAACCCTGTTGGTTTAGGCTTGTGATTTCGGTAACCTAACCCTTAATCCTGTTGGTTTAGGCTTATGATTTCGGTAACCTAACCATTAACCCTGTTGGTTTAGTCTTATGATTTCGGTAACCTAACCATTAACCATGTTTATACATTTTTGAGCGTGAATAATGTAATGTAAGCTGTTGCTTAAATTGCCTTAAACTTTTTATAATTATATTAGCAAATTAACGACATAGTAATTTTTTGTAATAAATAAATGATTTCAAGCTATACCGATGATATTAACTTCAAGAATGCTTGTGGAATGCTTGATGGGCTTGCATTTGTACCTACAAGGGATGTTGTTGCCGGATGCAATTATTGCGTCGTATTGCACCACCAGAAGCCACTGATTTGATAGACTACTTTGACGGGGTCTTCTCATTGCTCCGACAGTCATTGCTCCGACAATCATTGTTCTGACAATCATAGCCCCGACGATCATTGCTCCGACGATCATTGCTCCGACAATCATTGCTCCGACTGTCATTGCTCCGACAATCATTGCTCCGACGCCAAAAATAACATCTTTGCTACTCAATAAATGTAGGCCTATGAGCCTCAAAATAATTATATTCCGAAAAAAAAACATTTCAATGACGTCACCATATCAATATTCAAGTCAGTGTTTGCATAGTTTAAAACTATTTCATAATATTGATCGAAGCAACGTTGTAAATTTGGTTTTCAAACGATTTAGCGTCGAAAGTTTAGTTTGCCAAGGTTTATTATTTTGGATCTGTGTAGGGTCTAAACCCTATAGGCCTAAAAACCGGAAAAGATTATTTTTTGATAGGTTACGCGTGTATCAAGACGTGCACGCACATATACGCTTTATATAGCCTATCTTTGGTTCTGTCGGAAATAAATTAATTTGCTGAAAGGAAAATTTGGAGAATATAGGATCCACTAGGTTTCTTGATAGTAGGTAGATCTATATAGGCCTAGATGCATAACTTTGTAACTAGTGTCAAAACCATGCACGGCTGTCATCACGTTTTAATTTGTTTGCTGTAATCAAGACAGCGTCTGTTTGACAGCTGGGATTAATCCGAGAGGTCAACCGGAAAAATAGCATATATATATATAAATGAAACGAGTTGTAAGCATTGACCCAGTGTTGGTCCAACATCTTGTTCATAATGCGAACTAGTAGACTACCGTTGGCCCGGCATTGAACCAGCGCTGTGGTCCTATTTGCAAGACGGAGCGGTCGGCAATTGTTGGAGACGGGTCAAAGTAGGCCACCCTGCCCAGTCAGGTCAGACCGTCAGACTTGCCGGTAGCAGACAACTGGATAGATGAAGATGAAGTAGGCCTACAGGTAGCATAGCGGGTCTTTCGCACAATCGTTGGTGCGACGCTTGGCAGCATCTGGAGATGGTGGACCAGCGTTGTACCAACACGGGACACCGAAGCATTGATGTGGGCTGTATTCAGATGGTACAATAATTGGGCCAACACTGTGTATTGCTTGGTGTAGTTGGCGCGATGCCGGTCCAGCATCCTAAGGTAGTGGACCGGCATCGTGCCAACGCTTGGTTCAGATGGTAATGTGACATTTACTGATGAGAGGTGAAAGAGGGTATAAAGCCACTAGGTTTGGGTGCGATACTTTTCTTTCACTTCTCACCTATCACAGTGATTATGACTTGGCTTAAGAGGGGTAAGTAGTTACTGAGTCGTGGCTAGTTACCGCTTTTTGCCTGGTTATAGTGGAGACTCTCTCTGAGTGATGGTTGGCTTTGTGGATGACCATGTGGGTGGACGCAGGCCATTGATTCTCCCAGAGAGAGTCAACAAATTCTTGCAGCTTATAATGTGAGGCTCAGGGATTTGGAGGCACTGCTTCAGTCAAACCCCAGTTGAGTGGGTCGTTTCTTTTTCTGTACATATTGTAAAACAGTTTCTGTTTCTGTGTCTTGAAGCAGCCCCTTGGGATGACAACAATTTTCGTTTTTACTTCCGCACTGAAGTAGTGTATCCCACGAATCTTGTTTTTATTTTTTTCAGAATTTTCATATTTTTATAAATATTTTCAATTAACATTTCTATGAAACCAGAAGTAATCCAAATAAACTATTTATATACCTGAAGGACGATTGAATACAATTAGTGCTGCAGGTGTGTCCTCCCGTGTCTTGACTATGAGACACCAATTAGCGGCGACTGCTCTGATCTTACCGTCTGATACGTGGGAATATGTGATGAAAAGTGCTTAATATTGCTGACTTGTTTAGTATACATGGCAATATACGACCTGGAAATACAACTATTTCGCTCTTTTTTGGTGCTTTAAAATTGTTTTTTTGACTTTTTCGTATTTTAGCTAAGATCAGTAGGCTATATAGCTTCATATACATTAAATTTTCAAAATTGACAACATTGAAAATGTCTCATCCCAAGGGGTCCCTTTAATCATATAATTGTCCTTTATAGAAAACAAGCACTGATGAAGTGATGGATGCAGGCGTAGAGCTTGAACGTGTGAGAAAAGAGGCTTGTAGAGACTTGCAGTCTCTAGAGGATGATTTCATCAAACTACACGAGAAATGCCAATCGGATGTCATAGAAGTTCGCCAAGATGGCAAAACCTTTACTAATGATGGCGACTACAATCCTTGGTTAATTACAATCATTAGTGTTCAATACCATTAAAGGGACTGGCCCACGCTAAAATCATCAAAAAATCGGTGATTTTATTTCGGATTCTTAATATGACCATATGATGTAAACATGTACATAGACTAAAAATGCAAATTTTTATAATTTTTGTGTTGCGCATTCACCAGTTAGGCTAGATATAGAGACGAAATTCCTGATTTGTAATTATTGACAACCATGTCAAAAATAGGAAATGCGTGAATTTCGTCTCTATATCTAGCCTAACTGATGAATGCGCAGCACAAAAATTAGAAAAATTTGCAGTTCTAGTCTATGGACATGTTTACATCATATGGTCATATTAAGAACCCGAAATAAAATCACCGATTTTTTGATGATTTTAGCGTGGGCCAGTCCCTTTAAGGTGTACATGTATCGGCAAATCTAGTTACATGTAGCTTGTACTGAAAAGTTTACATTTAGTTTATTTTTGGCAGATCTAAAGCTCCTATGAGGCTAGGACGTTTGTTCCCATATATACATATTATGTATGGGAAATAATTTGTATATCATATATCATTTAACAAGAGGCCAGCCGGCCACCATAATTACCATGCCCTGCCTGCGTGAATTTTACAGGGTGCATACTTCCTAGCACAGATTACCATGTATATTACAGATATTGAAGTCAACGATGGTCGCAAGTCGAAAATTGAGGGAGTATCCCTCACTCAAACCACACACTTTGTTTTACAGTACTCATCTAGCTGTCTGGTCACATTTTTTAAAACTCAAAAGACACATCTACACCCCCTAGAGGATGTGTGTGTGACATATAAAATAAATCTACCGATTGGTTTCCCACCTTGGCTGGGAATCCCTTGCTGTGCGTCGCAGTAATATGAGACTGCATACAATGTACAGAATAGTGCATACGACAATGGGAGATCCCTGGCATAGGTGGTTGACCCTATCCACCAGACAAACACGAGGATTCCATCCGTGGAGGTATATTCCACTGAGCCCGTCGAATGACCCTTACAAATTTTCTTTCCTACCCTGCACTATACCAGTCTGGAACAGCCTCCCACTCCATGTTGTCTCCTCTCCAACACTAGACTCCTTCCGCCTACGACTAAATACTATGTGAACCGCAGGATTTTTTAATTCACCTTTGTTTTCACTGCACAATTCTTGTTTTTCTGTAACCTCCTGTTTTCTCTTTATGTTACAACTAGCACTCTTAACACCAGTTTCCGACACGTAATTTGTGCACACACACCACGGCGTGCAATGCTCCAAAAAAGGAGCGAACGCTGTTCACACAAAGAAGTGAGTGTCTGTGCAACATTTCTATTATTGCTTGCTCGTTTTTTGGGGTATCAAATATTACCCCTTCTGGACCACGACCTTTTCTCATCCATATGATAAGGGATTCTTGCAGAAACTAAGCGACACTTTATATTTTTTATTTCTTTATCAAGGCTTATTGAGCTATAATAAGTGTCTATATACATGATATAGCCACGTTTACATACAAAAGGAGCTGGGTAGCTTTGCTTCACTGAACCATAATATGTACATTGCAGCGAATCGCATCCCTGTGGACTTTGGTTTTCAAGCCTATCCTTTTAGGGGATTGTAACGTAATATTGGCCGTCTTTTTGGAGGTCTTAAAACTTTGGCCGTCCCATCCAAAGTTGCCCAAACAGGAAAACTGGCCGTCCAAAAAGACGGCTGGACGGCTGGCTAGATGAGTCACTGCCCTGTGGTGCACCCCATTATGCAACTGCAAAGGAGAGGAGGATTGCAAAACACATCATGGCTGTCACATGAACTCAATTAATGTTTTGCTATTAGTGTCAAACATATTATGTAACCTGTTCCCTTTCATGGTATAAAATTTCATCCATCGGTTGCTAAGACTCTTATTTCAATAAAGTTATTGTGATTTAACATCACATTGCTATTGACTTTGCATAGACTAAACAATCTGAAGAAGGCATTTTGTTGTCCATCTTGTATCTGTGAACTGTAATGACAAAAACAATGCTAGAAATGGACTGCTGCTGTGCATTACTATCAGAAAAGTGGTATTACTTGATATTCTGAGTCAAATGGTTCAAAAGTTAGGTTTTATTAAGCGGCAGCGGCCATCTTGGCAGCATTCTTGGGGGCCATCTTGGATTTCTCAGTTAGCTCAAGGATAGTCGCTTGCTATCCGCTGTGATATTCATTATAGAAGTCCTAATGATTCAAAATCCACCGTAATTCCTAATACAAACCATGTAAATAGCTACACTTGACATTCTGGTTTCAATATTTAAAATTGACGTTTTCTGTGAAATGGCGGCCATCTTGAATCTGTGCACTCTAATCACAAATTAAATGCCAGAAATGGACTGCCGGTGTGCATTACTATGAGAAAAGTGGTATTACATGACATTCTAAGTCAAATAGTTCAAAAGTTAGGTTTTATCATATGGTTGTGGCCATCTTGGCGTCCATCTTGGATTTCTCGGTTAGCTCAATAATTTTCGCTTGCTATCCGCCTGATTTTCATTATAGAGGTGCTAATGATGCGAAATCCACCGTAAAAAAACCCTTTATCATTCCAAGCAGGGTATACCTGTGTGGCACCCTGACTATATCGTCGCCTCGGAGCTAAATTATCCTATCTGCCACTCTAACGAGTGTCAGATAGGATCCTTTAGCTCCGAGGCGACGATATAACATTTGAAACGTTAAACCCTTTGCTTCGTGAATCTACTGATAATCGTGTGATAAAAATGTATATGTATAACCATTGCTCCCGTGTGGAGCAAGGGTAAAATCTAGAATAAAGTACAGATGTCTATCATATTTAACTGATCAAACCAAAAATAATAGCTTTTGAAAATATTCTTTAGTCGTATATATAATTAATACACTAAATTATTTGTTTCCTCGGGGCGTAAGCACAGAACATTCAGGCACACAAACTCACACTCACCCCAGGCTCTATTTTAAAGTAATAACAATAGGAATACGATTTCAGCCATGACATTTCTTGCTATTTTCGGGTCATAACTCAACGTGTTAGCAAATAGTTGTGGTGACCAAAACCAGATAAGTGGCTTAATAGTAGATCCAGAGCACAACGGTAACGACCAGTAAAATTATTATTAGCACTAACAAAAACTGTTGCTGTTACAGTATCAAGTATCAGTTTTTTTTAATATTATAACCAACACTTCACTGCTTTTATCAATGAATATAATTTTAAAAAAAAATCTGCTCATCCGGATGTAAGCAAGAAAATGCTAATAAATACGACTTATCATGTTTCTTACAACAATTTAACACAATCATAGTTTTTAAAATGCGGTTTAATGTACCCTTGCTTAGTGTGGGTGGATCATCACAATGTGCTGACACCCGCATGCGCAGCATGGGCAACGTTCTAAGGGGTGGAGCTGTCATAATAAAGCTATGATTGATCAATGACGCTAAATGAAACGCACTTTATTAATATCTCGCTGCAAACTGTAGAATCCAAAAAATAATGATAGTGAATATTTTAATCTGTTGAAAGGGGACGAAGTCAGTACATTCTAAGTGTAAACTATTTCACTATAGGCTATTGGGACCAAGTCTAAAATTCTACCCCAACCAATGTTCAGGTTGTCACATGATGAGATCAGCCAACCACCGCCGTCATTCAATTGTAATTTAAAATAGTGGTAGAATATCAGACTTGAGCCGACTATTCTATATTCTTTCAAAACTTTACAATAGTGAGCACATTGAAAAAATGATTCTACTGCAACTAATCACATCATCCCCCCTTGTCTCTAATAGTATAATCAAAGAACATCTTCATATTGGTTCGAATAAAATGTTTCCATAAATGTTCAGGTTGAACGATGCCAGAAGCATCGTGTCAGGTGAAAGATGAACATCTAGTTGTGAGATGTTTTTTTATTACCCTTGTAATATTTCCCATATCTACTTGATATTGTTCATTGAGATATTCTTTGATAACATTGATGTTGTCTTTATCACATAAACAACATCAGTCCAATCAAGACTCGTCATATTGGGATGATAAACTCCTAATAAAAATAAGTACAAACTATCAAATAAATCCCCATGAAACAATAAAAAAGTATCACAAACATCACTTAAATGTTGAAACTAGTCATTCCATAAAAAAGGCTAGGATCGAACACTTAACACACCGATCTTATTTACGCACATCCACATAAAAAATATTCCACTTAAAAAACAAAATTAATGTTATACAATCATCTCTAAGGTAAAAACGCTAAGATTTCACTAAAACATGAGTTAACATGTTCTTGCATGGAACCCCATATCTGTCACTTATTAATCAATTTAATGAAGAGTTAGCAATTTGTTTTCAATGTTGTATATCTGCTCGTTATTTGACCTATGACAAATTAATTCAAGTGTTATTCATTTGGCGGGTATATTTCCTAATAGTACAGCAGCAGAGGGACCAAATTTTCGAGGTACCTAAACCAGCGGTACAACATTTGTCCACATGTCTAGAATTGTTCTCAGGGATCTCTAAATACAGAATCTGATTGATGACATTGCCGGAAATGGGGGCGGGCTGAGAATTTGGCACTTTTGTACACCTACCCAATTTTTAAGGAAAATATTCCCTTTAATATGATTTTCGCGTCATTCTCACTCTATCACAATGTTGGGCCAGTTGAATCAAATATTGTTGTATTTAGTTTTTTCTATCCATCAGGTCATATATCTGTGGGGATAAAATAGCAAAAAAAAAATATAATTTTGCACTAGCATCCCACCTCGAAGAGCTATTTGGAATATTGTAGATATGTCACAAAATAAAAAAATTCAAAATTGTAAAAAAAAATCATTGTTTATGACAACAGGTTCGCTTCTGCACGAAAGTCTCCATGAGCGGTACCATTTGGTTCGGATACATCCCTTAAGTCAGAATTAGGTAACCAATGCTTGTTTTTGGAGTAATTGATCATTATGGTCAATTTTAAAATGGCCGCCGTAAAATCCATGATTTCTCCTGAAATGTATTATCAAACACAGTTTTCTTAAATTTTACATCACAATCACAGTTTTGGTATTTAATCTTACATTTTAATGCACGCTCAAGTATTTATAAATGCTGTAATGTGATATTTACCACCAAATCCAAGATGGCCGCCAGAAAATGGTGAAGAAAATGCTCAAAATTTAACTTTTTTGCAAATAGTTCATAAGCACAGGCTCTAATGGTGTACGATAACCTCCATGAGCGGTATCATTTCATTGAGAGACACGTACCCATGAACAAAAATCAGGTGATTAATGATTGATGTGTAGAACAATTAATAATTATGGCCTATTTCAAAATAGTCGCTGTGAAATCAATTACCAGTAATTCTCATAAAATGCATTATTGAACATGTTTGTCACACAGTTATCTCACAGACACGATTTACCGGGTAAGTGTCTAATCTTACTTTGTAATCCTTACTATGTCCATTAAAAGTATTATAACATGGGAAAAAAGTAGAAATTTAAGCTTGCCGCCGCAACATTGTAAAAATGTCGCACCATTTTACAAATAATTTATGAGCACACGCTCTATTCTATATCTGTATGAAAACCTCCATGAGCGGTATTATTTATTTCCAAGACGTCTTATGAGTCAAGATCAGGTTATTAATGCTTGATTTGTTAAGTAATTAATACTTATGGCCGATTACAAAATGGCCGCCATGAAATCAATGAATACTCCTAAAATGCTTTATTGAACATGTTGTGCATAATATAATAGTCATTTAAAACACGATCCTTGTATTTATTTTTGCATTTTACTTTTCAGTGAATCCACTTGAAGTAATGTTAAGTACTTTAATCTAAAAAAGCAGCAGTGAAAATGACAAGAAAATATGCGTTTGTCCAGCTTTGGCCCCGGTGACCCAAAGCCTTGTCTTCTAAAAATGAACATTCAGTTCCCTTTAATTTTTGTAATTGTTAAACAGGTACTAAGTAATGATTATTATAAAAACACTGTTTTGGTGTTTACTCCAGAGATCACAGCCACCTTAAAAGTTATCTAAGCCACTACAAAGTGATCTTGGCCACTGCAGAAGTGATCGCATCAACTTTAAAAGTTATCTCAGCCATTACAAAAATTATCTTGGCCATTAAAGAAGCGATCACACCCACTTTGAAAATAATCTAAGCCACTACAAAAGTGATCTTGACGACTAAATAAGTGATCATAGGTACTTTAAAAGTTATCTCAGCCACTGCAAAGGTAATCTTGGCCACTAACAAAATGGTGTCAGCCACTGAAAAAATTATCTAAGCCATTACAAAGTGATCTTGGCCACTGAAGAAGTGATCAAAGCCACTTTAAAAGTTATCTAAACCACTACAAAAGTGATCCTAACCACTGAAGAAATGATTGCAACCATTTTAAAAGTTATCTAAGCCACTACAAAAGTGATCTTGACCACTTAAGAAGTGATAACAGGCACTTTGCAAATTATGTCAGCCACTACAAAGTGATCTTGACCACTGAATAAGTGATCAAAGCTACTTTAAAAATTAGCTTAACCACTACAAAATTGATCTTGACCACTGATAAAGTGATTGCAACCATTCTAAAAGTTATCTCAGCCGTGACAAAAGTGATCTCAACCACCGAAGAAGTGATTACAACCATTTCAACAGTTATCTAAGCCACTACAAAAGTGATCTTTGCCACCGAAGAAGTGATTACAACCACTTTAAAAGTTATCTCAGCCACTACAAAAGTGATCTTGACCACTGAAAAAGTGATCACAACAACTTTAAAAGCTATCCCAGCCACTACAAAAGTGATCTTGGCCACTAAAGAAGCCACCACACACACTTTGAAAATGATCTAAGCCACTAGAAAAGTGATCTTGACGACTAAATAAGTGATCACATCCACTTTACAAGTTATTTCTGCCACTACACAAGTTATCATGACCACCGAAGAAGTGATCATACCCACTTTACAAGTTATGTCAGCCACTACAAAGTTGATTTTGCTCACTAACAAACTGGTGTCAGCCACTGAAAAAAATATCTAAGCCATTACAGAGTGATCTTGGCCACTGAAGAAGTGATCACAGCCACTTTAAAAATAATCTAAACCACTACAAAAGTGAACTTGACCACTGGAGAAGTGATTACAACCATTCTAAAAGTTATCTCAGACGTGACAAAAGTGATCTCAACCACCGAAGAATTGATTACAACCATTTCAAGAGTTATCTAAGCCACTACAAAAGTGATCTTGGCCACTGAAGAAGTGATCACAGCCACTTTAAAAATAATCTAAACCACTACAAAAGTGAACTTGACCACCGAAGAAGTGATTACAACCATTCTAAAAGTTATCTCAGTCATGACAAAAATGATTTTGAGCACCCAAGAAGTGATTACTACCAGCTTAAAAGTTATCTCAGCCACTACAAAAGTGATCTTGACCACTGAAGAAGTGATCAGAGCGACTTTAACAGGTAGCTCAGCCACTACAAATGTGATCTTGGCCAGTGAAGAAGTGATAACATCCACTTTAAAAATTATGTCAGCCAATACAAAAGTGATCTTGGCCACTAAAGTGATCACAGCCACTTTAAAAATTATCTAAACCACTACCAAAGTGATCTTGGCCACTGAAGAAGTGATCACAGCCACTTTAAAAGTTAAGTCAGCAACTAACAAAGTGATCTTGGTCACTAAAAAGTGATTAGAACCACTTTGAAAGTTATCTTAGCCTATGCAAAGTGATCTTGGCCACAGAAGAAGTGATTATAGCAACTTTAAAAGTTATCTCAGCCACTAGAAAAGTGATCTTGACCACTGAAGAAGTGATCACAGCCACTTTAAAAGTTATGTTAGCCTTTACAAAGGTGATCTTGGCCACTAACAAACTGGTGTCAGCCACTGAAAAAGTTATATAAGCCACAACAAAGTGATCTTAGCACTGAAGAAGAGATCACAGCCACTTTAAAAATTATCTAAACCACTACAAAAGTGATCTTGACCACTGATAAAGTGATTACAGCCATTCTAAAAGTCATCTCAGCCACTACAAAAGTGATCTTTGTCACCGAATAAGTGATTAGAACCCCTTTAAAAGTGATATCAGCCACTACAAAAATGATCTTTACCACTGAAGAAGTGATCACAGCGATTTTAAAAGTTATCTCAGCAACTACAAAAGTGATCTTGGCCAGTGAAGAAGTGATAACAGCCACATTGAAATTATGTAAGCCACTACAAAAGTGACATTTGTTGCTGTAGTTTATATCCAAAATAAGAAATATGGGAATTTCGTCACTATTTTTTGCCTTATTGGTAAATGCGCAGCCCCCCCAAAAAAAATTCGCAGTTCTAGTCTATGGACATGATTACATCATGGTCATATTAAGAAGCCAAAGGAAAATTACAGATTTTTTGATGATTTTAGCCTCATAGTTTCGCTTTAAAATATTACACCAAACCCGTGTTTATGATATGACTATCAGGTAGACAATGTTCAATAATGCATTTATTTAATGGCGGCCATTTTGAAATCGCCATAATTATTATTTACTTGATAAATCAAGAATTATTCACCTGATTTTGACTTAAAGGGACTGGCCCACGCTAAAATCATCAAAAAATCGGTGATTTTATTTCGGATTCTTAATATGACCATATGATGTAAACATGTACATAGACTAAAACTGCAAATTTTTATAATTTTTGTGTTGCGCATTCACCAGTTAGGCTAGATATAGAGACGAAATTCCTGATTTGTAATTATTGACAACCATGTCAAAAATAGGAAATGCGGGAATTTCGTCTCTATATCTAGTCTAACTGATGAATGCGCAGCACAAAAATTATAAAAATTTGCAGTTCTAGTCTATGTACATGTTTACATCATATGGTCATATTAAGAACCCGAAATAAAATCACCGATTTTTTGATGATTTTAGCCTGGGCCAGTCCCTTTAATATATGCCTCTAAACCAAATAATACCGCTCACAGAACGTGTGCTCATGAACTATTTTCAAAAATTTTGAAAATATTATTTGCCATTTTTACGGCGGCCATCTTGGATTGGTTCTTAAGTAACACACTTTCTAGCACTTAAAATATACATATATATATTCAGTTGATTCATTCAGCATTAAAAAACCGCGTTTCTGTGATAAAAAATAAGGTTTGTTAATTATGCATTTGAAGATTAAGCATTGATTTCACGGTGGCCATTTTAAAATCGGCCATATTGATTAATTACTCTACAAATCAAGCACTAATAATATGATTTTTACTCAAGGGTTGTCTCTGAACCAAATGACACCGATCGTGAGGGTTTTCTTACATGATAAAACATGTGCTTCGAAAATATTTGCAAGAAAATGTAAAATTTTGAACATTTTCTTGACCATTTCTGGCAGCCATCTTGGATTGAGTCTTAAATATCACATCGCAGCATTTGTAAATACTTAAACGAGCGATAAAATGTAAGATTAAACACTCAAACCGTGCTTGTGATGCGAAATTTAAGAAAACCATGTTCAATAATACATTTCGGGAAAAACCATGGATTTTACGGCGGCCATTTTGAAATTGGCCATAATGATCAATTACTGGACGAATCAAACATTGGTAACCTAATTCTGACTTAAGGGATGTATCTGAACCAAATCGTACCGCTCATGAAGACTTTCGTGTAAAAACGAACCTGCTGTCCTAAACTATATGCAAAAAAATAATTAAAAAAATGAAAATTTTGAAAAATTGCATTTTGCGACATATTTACACTATCCAAAATAGCCCTCAGAGGTAGGATGCTAGTGCAAAATTATATTTTTTTCACTATTTTATCTCCACAGATATATGACCTGATCAATAGAAAAAAATAAATCCAAAAATATTTCATTTAAATGGCCCAACATTATAATAGAGTGTGAGAATGACGCGAGAATCATATTTTAGGGAATATTTTCGGGTAGGTGTACAAAAGTGTCAAATTTCCAGCCCGCCCCTATTTCCGGCAATGTCATCAACCAAATTCTGTATCTAGAGACCCCTGGGAAAAATTCTAGACATGTGGACAAATGTTGTACCGCCGGTTTAGGTAACTCCTTAAATATGGCTCTTTTTGGTGTCTGCTGCTGTACTATAATGGTCATCTGTAAACAGGTTAAGTGGGTGGCTCAACTCACCCCATGACACAACTTGCACCGCTCTCCACTATAATGTGTAGGCATACACCATCCCTAGTATATATAATTAGCAGACCTAATGCTATGACAGGTCGCTAATCGAATGGTATAAATCCCTATGTATACCAAATGCGTTCTTATTATTACAGCATTTTACTGCCACTATGTTTCCAAATATAATTTTATGTAAACTGTAAAAATGACATAATTTCTGTCATTTTTCGCCATCCCAGAATTGTGAATTGTGCAACGAAGGAAGCTTTAAAATGTTGAAACAGGACCAGAAATAAGTTTATCGTAAAAAATTAGGTAAAAAAAAGGTTTTACAAGAGAATTTAATTTTTGTGAACTTATTCGTGAGTTACAATCTCAGTATGGCATCAGGCGGCTATTTTGGGTTTTTGAAAAAAAAATGCAGACTTTAAAATTTAAAAAGAAGACCAGAAATGAGTTAATCGTGAAAAATTAGGTGAAAATAGGGTATTACAAATGAATATGTTAATTTCTTCATAAGTTACAAGTTTCTTATGGCCTCTGGCGGCCATTTTTGATTTTCGAGAAAAAAAACATGTTCCGCTCCTGGGAAACTTTGGGACAGGTCATTAGGGATGACCATCTGAAATGTTCAACTTTGTATTATTTTTTTCTAATTTCTTTGAAATTTTGAAGAAATGTACTAGTTTCCATTGAAATCCTAATTATGTCAGTGATAAGAGTTATTAATATTTCAAGATTATTTTTCACCATGCTTCTAAGAATGGGGTCCAGATAACATGATTTTGACGATGAGCTCAAAATGTCATCTTCTGTCGCACGTTCATTTTAGATCTAATTTCTGTTTTTTTTGTACTGATGGAATATTATGTCCTTTATCTAGAAATTTGGAACGGATAGTTTCAATCTTATCCACAAAATACATAGAGAAATGATCACAGAGTGATTTTACATATGTGAATTCTGGCATAGGCGGCGGTAGAATTCTATGCAGAATGTTATTAATGGAGTTCCACAGGCGAGAAGGATTGTCCGAATTTTTTGAAATTACATCAGCTAAATATTTCGATTTAGCTTTTGTCATCATTCTATTACACAGGTGGCATTGGTGGTTTGTAACGCGAACGCATTCATTATTTCCGGAGTCCTCTACGGAGCTGGTGGTTTTCTGAGTCTTTGCACTTACAGGAGCGTGTTTGTCTAAAATTTTGCTTGGGCAAGTAAAACTATTTTTAGGGAGTTAAACAATTTCGGGGGACGACAAATTTTGCGGGCCTGTAAGAAAAATTCTCAGACAGACTTTTTTTTGTGAAGTTCATTTTCTCAGCGAGTACAAAATGTTTTCGAGAGGGTAACAACGTTTTTCAGAAAAAAAAACAAAAAATTGGGAATTTCAATTATTTTCTAATTATTTTTTTCCGGACAAGTAAGAAAACAATAGTTGAACAAGTGAAATTGGTTTTCTAAAGCAACTAAAACAGACAAGTTTTTTGGAAGAACACTTTTTTGTGGGCAAGTGATTTTTTTATTTGTCTTGTGCGTGTAAAAAAGTCATGGGCAAGTGGAATATTTTTCCAGTAAGTAAAAAATTCACTTGGGCAAGTGCTTTCTTCAAGTAAGTGAAAAATACTCCCATAAAAACACTCCGAATAAAAACATTTCTTTGGAAGTTCTTTCAAGTCTATAAACAAATCTTTTTGTTGCAATTCATTTTTTTTAAATCCAGGACAAATCAAGATCAAGCTGGACAAGTATTTTTTTCCAGGCAAATAAATTTATATTATACATTTTCATGTGTGCGTAAAACTTTTACTTGGCCGTATTTTTTTCTGCTGAGAATATTTTCTCCCTAATCGTTTTTAACAATTCTTTGATGGGTAAAATTGTACTTGTACATTTTAAAGAGAGTAATTACATTTGGGCAATAACAACCTTTATTCGGTTGCGTAAAAGTCATTTTTGAGTAAATTGGCCAAATAAAAATGTTTACCACTGAGTAAAAATTATTGGACTAGTACAAAAATTCTTTGGCGATGCACACTTATTTTCGGCGAGTTATTTTTTTATTTGGCAAGTATTATTGTTCTACAGCAAAATAAATTGTTTTTCCAGCAAGCGATTTTTTTTATTAAGCTACTGGTAAAATGTTTCATCGGACAAGGAACTAAAAAAGTGAGTAAAACAACTTTGGACAAATGAAAATTTTTCTTGGGGAAGTAAATAAGCCTTGTTGTACCAGAATGCGGCAACATCTGCATTACAAAACAATGGTACATTTATTTCTATGCACGAATCCCACGCAGCCGTGCTCCAGGAATATCCCTGCAAATATGATGCCAAAATATTAAGAATAACAATTACCGCAATGACACAATATGATTTCCAATCGCGATTCAGTTTTGCCATTTGTGTAACTACATGATTTTTTCCACAAAATATACAACCATAATTTTAAAATAGACGCTGATGTTTTGAAAAAAAAAATCCTCAAATGTGGTGGGGTTTTAATATGAGTGACTTCAAATATTTAATTTTAGACCCGATCACTAGCAGGTGTAACAAAATTTATAACAAAACATTTTGATTTTAACAATCAACATTTTATTATTGCACATAGTAAAGCAGTGAATCTCATGAAACAGTAATAATTATGGTATTGTAACGCCACAATTGCTTTGTTTTAAAATCCTAAAGGCTTACTGTATTTTGTACAACGCAACACCATGGAAGACCAAATTTGCAGTGGAGGGGGGCATCTAAAATCTTAATTCAGTCTAGAATACATTCAGACAAATCTGCTGAATTTTAATGGTGACATATTCTCAAAGCGCCAAGAATTTGTTTCGTTGCATGACAATGACAAGGATATTTATTCCTTGTCTCAAGCAATTGACCAGACAACATGTCATTTACAGCACTTACATCAATAAGTGTTATAGACTTACAAAGGACACAAGGGATACAAAAAGGATTAAAACAATATTGACCCTGGCACAAAATAGACAATGTAACAAGAAAACGCAGGTATAGTATTTATAGTACATATTATGTTAATACAGCTATATCTAAATACACATTATTACATGTTTGAATGTCTGTGACAGCATAGTGTCGCTGACTGCAGACCGTTGTTCTAGACACAATGCTGCCACATAGGAGCACTTCCCATGTACACAATTGAAATATACATATTATGTTTATACATCTATTTTTTAAATATACATTTCAAATATTTTAAATGTCTATGATAGCACAGTGTCGCTTCACCTAACTCTGCAATTGATGGCTGTATATCGAGGGTCTAGACATAAAGCTGTCACATAAGAACACTTCCAGTTAGTGTATCTAAATATACATATCATGTTTATACATCCTTATTTAAATACACATTACGTTTCTAAATATTTAAATATACATATAATATAATCCAAATTTAAAAGAACATTATTGAATATTTAAAATTCCCGTGATAGCATAGTGTCGTTTCACCTCAGTACTACGCACGCTGGTTGCAGACCAATGGTCTAGATACAATTCTGTCACATACTTTCTAACATATTTAAAATGTGGTACTTACTGTGCTAATAAGAAATGAAAACCCCAATATATGCGGCACCGGCGGTTAAAGGGTTCAATGATGATAACGATACTTCTTCAATACATTCAGACAGGAATTCACAATTCGATTGCATATCCAGAAAAAAAACGAACAGGCTAAATTATGACAACGTTGCGTTGCGCGAAATACAGTAAGCCAGTCTAAACAAGACACACCACATCATGTATTACATATAATTAGATATAGTCAACACGTATATTAGGCCCTATATCATTAACATGGTACATATTGCATTAGATAAATTAATATAATTTCATCAATACATAATGTATGCAACTCAAGCATTAGAGGGCTGGATATACTTTTGCATAATGTAGATTGTATGCTGCTATTTAACTTCAATCATACCACACAGCGCACAATATATTAGGTGAATGAAAACATGTGGAATATGATCGAAAACGGCACGGTGAAATATAGATCATTTAGGAAAATATTCATCATTCAGCACGAGTAACCAATAAAACATCAAGTACACATAACCTCTGCATATTTCAAGATCATAATGACTCATTTTGTAAGATTTTAGGGCAATACGATCATCCACAGTAAGCTAGCTAAACAGACCATAGCCTTGTTCCGCGTTCAGTAGATTTTAATGCTTCCCAAAAACATATACAATCACGTACGTTAGAATAAAATAATGGCAAAGACATCATTGTTATAAATCGTTATTATCTAACTTAACATTGTGACATTTGCAGTCCACCCCGAAGAATGAAGGTTCACAATTTGAAGGAAGATTTGAAGGAACAATTCGGAAGAGTGAAATATCACTACATGTATCTCTGCAGTTACATCGGATTTTTATTTAAATTGATAGATTATGTTCAGCATTGTGAGGCAATGATTTGAATGTGATTAAACTGGCGGATAGACGGCCATTTTAACTTGGTGTAATTGAATTGGGGAATATGTATATATTATGAAACCATAAAAAATAGCGAGACAATGTTTATATAACAAATACAAAGTTTATCACAGGTATAATCCTGGAAACATTTTGTAGATCCAAAATGGATGACTGCCATCTATTTTTATTTAATTTTGCTGGATATCGTGGAATCCTTGCATGATGTCTAAACCATGAATGTAAAATAAAATGTCCCGAGTTACACACAAATAACCCCAGATAACTTTCGCAGATTTCAAATGCTACAACCCAGTTCGGACGACCTAGATGTGTTTATGTGTGATGCACAGCTTTCGCGATATAAATAATTTTATTTGAAATTAATATTATAGGAGATTTACTTCATTAGCCTCTTTTAGAGATTAAAGTTTGGGTGAAGTGATTTCAGTTTAGAGAAAGAATTAAAGTATATGTCATGTTATGCAAGTTATCATCAAAATCTAGTCGACTAATAATTAGTTATTAGCAAACATTACGACTGTAGATGTGCACTGTTTATGGGCTGGTGGAGTGTCTGTACATGACATCACACACCTTCCCATTATTAACATGGTTAATTCTAGGTGATTATAATATAATACTTGCGCCTAAAATTGTAGTGGTACTGGATCAATATATATTTCAACTCCCTTTTGGAGCACACAATACTGCTGCCATTTCGGCGCAAGGAACTAATCGCACATAATTTTTGCCATCTCTGTCCTACCAGGTACTCATTTACACCTGAGTGCGGTAAGGCATGTGAGGATCAAGTGCCTTGCCCAAAGACGCACCATCGAAACAACGATGACCCAGCGTTCAGAGGGGAGAAACAGGATATTGTTATCTGAAAATCCTGCACCAAGCCGGTATTGAACTCGCACGGCAGGCAGCGACTATTTCAAAGTGCTACGCTTTAACCATTGTGCCACGTCCCTCTCTTAGGAACCCAAATCAATGTATGACTTCGCCTCGAAGGTGAAGCAGTGACGCGCCATAATTTGTAGTGTTGTCTCAACATATCAGCAGCGCTTTCTCGAGATTTTGAAGATGCGCTGTACATCAACAGCTAGCTGTGTATATCAACAGCTAGCTGTGTACATCAACAACAAGCTGTACATCAACAGCTAGCTGTACATCAACATCTAGCTGTGTACATCAACAGCTAGCTGTGTATATCAATAGCAAGCTGTGTACATCAACAGTTAGCTGTACATCAACAGTTAGCTGTGCATCAACAGTTAGCTGTACATCAACAGCTAGCTGTGCATCAACAGCTAGCTGTACATCAACAGCTAGCTGTACATCAACAGCTAGCTGTGTACATCAACAGCTAGCTGTACATCAACAGCTAGCTGTACATCAACAGCTAGCTGTGTACATCAACAGCTAGCTGTGTACATCAACAGCTACCTCTACATAAACAGCTAGCTGTACATCAACAGCTAGCTGTACATCAACAGCTAGCTGTGTACATCAACAGTTAGCTGTACATCAACAGTTAGCTGTACATCAACAGTTAGCTGTGCATCAACAGTTAGCTGTGCATCAACAGTTAGCTGTACATCAACAGCTAGCTGTACATCAACAGCTAGCTGTACATCAACAGCTAGCTGTGCATCAACAGTTAGCTGTACATCAACAGCTAGCTGTGTACATCAACAGCTACCTCTACATCAACAGCCAGCTGTACATCAACAGCTAGCTGTACATCAACAGCTAGCTCTACATCAACAGCTAGCTGTACATCAACAGCTAGCTGTACACCAACAGCTAGCTGTGTACATCAAAAGCTAGCTGTGTACATCAACAGCTAGATGTGTACACCAACAGCTACCTCTACATCAACAGCTAGCTGTACATCAGCAGCTAGCTGTACATCAACAGCCAGCTGTGTACATCAACAGCTAGCTGTACATCAACAGCTAGCTGTACATCAACAGCTAGTTGTGTACATCAACAGCTAGCTGTGTACATCAACAGCTACCTCTACATCAACAGCTAGCTGTACATCAACAGCTAGCTGTACATCAACAGCTAGCTGTGTACATCAACAGCTAGCTGTACAGTGTATATCAACAGCTAGCTGTACATCAACAGCTACCTCTACATCAACAGCTAGCTCTACATCAACAGCTACCTCTACATCAACAGCTAGCTGTACATCAACAGCTAGCTGTATATCAACAGCTGGCTGTGCATCAACAGCTAGCTGTGTACATCAACAGTTAGCTCCACACCAACAGCAAGCTGTACATCAACATCTAGCTCTGTACATCAACAGCTAGCTGTATATCAACAGCAAGCTGTGCATCAACAGTTAGCTGTACATCAACAGTTAGCTGTGTACATCAACAGTTAGCTGTACATCAACAGTTAGCTCCACACCAACAGCAAGCTGTACATCAACATCTAGCTCTGTACATCAACAGCTACCTCTATATCAACAGCAAGCTGTGCATCAACAGTTAGCTGTGCATCAACAGCTAGCCGTGTACATCAACAGTTAGCTGTACATCAACAGCTAGCTGTACATCAACAGTTAGCTGTACATCAACAGCTAGCTGTACATCAACAGCTAGCTGTTCATCAACAGCTAGCTGTACATCAACAGTTAGCTGTACATCAACAGCTAGCTGTACATCAACAGTTAGCTGTACATCAACAGCTAGCTGTACATCAACAGCTAGCTGTGTACATCAACAGCTAGCTGTGTACATCAACAGTTAGTTGTACATCAACAGCTAGCTGTACATCAACAGTTAGCTGTACATCAACAGCTAGCTGTACATCAACAGCTAGCTGTGTACATCAACAGCTAGCTGTGTACATCAACAGCTAGCTGTACATCAACAGCTAGCTGTGCATCAACAGCTAGCTGTGTACATCAACAGCTAGCTGTGTACACCAACAGTTAGCTCTACATCAACAGCTAGCTCTACATCAACAGCTAGCTGTGTACATCAACAGCTAGCTGTACATCAACAGCTAGCTGTGCATCAACAGCTAGCTGTGTACACCAACAGTTAGCTCTACATCAACAGCTAGCTCTACATCAACAGCTAGCTGTGTACATCAACAGCTAGCTGTACATCAACAGCTAGCTGTTCATCAACAGCTAGCTGTTCATCAACAGCTAGCTGTGTATCAACAGCTACCTCTACATCAACAGCTAGCTGTGCATCAACAGCTAGCTGTGTACATTAACAGCTAGCTGTACATCAACAGCTAGCTGTACATCAACAGCTAGCTGTGCATCAACAGCTAGCTGTACATCAACAGCTAGCTGTGTACATCAACAGCTAGCTCTACATCAACAGCTAGCTGTTCATCAACAGCTAGCTGTACATCAACAGCTAGCTGTACATCAACAGCTAGCTCTACATCAACAGCTAGCTGTGTACATCAACAGCTAGCTGTGTACATCAACAGCTAGCTCTACATCAACAGCTAGCTGTTCATCAACAGCTAGCTGTACATCAACAGCTAGCTGTACATCAACAGCTAGCTCCACATCAACAGCTAGCTGTACATCAACAGCTAGCTGTGTACATCAACAGCTAGCTCTACATCAACAGCTAGCTGTTCATCAACAGCTAGCTGTACATCAACAGCTAGCTGTACATCAACAGCTACCTCTACATCAACAGCTAGCTGTGTACATCAACAGCTAGCTGTGGGCATCAACAGCTAGCTCTACACCAACAGCTAGCTCTACACCAACAGTTAGCTCTACATCAACAGCTAGCTGTACATCAACAGTTAGCTGTGCATCAACTGTTAGCTGTGTACATCAACAGCTACCTCTACATCAACAGCTAGCTCTACATCAACAGCTACCTCTACATCAACAGCTACCTCTACATCAACAGCTAGCTGTGTACATCAACAGCTAGCTGTACATCAACAGCTAGCTGTGTACATCAACAGCTAGCTGTGCATCAACAGCTAGCTGTACATCAACAGCTACCTCTACATCAACTGTTAGCTGTACATCAGCAGTTAGCTGTACATCAACAGCTAGCTCTACACCAACAGGTAGCTCTACACCAACAGTTAGCTCTACATCAACAGCTAGCTGTACATCAGCAGTTAGCTGTGCATCAACTGTTAGCTGTGTACATCAACAGCTAGCTATGATGCGAAATTCATTCATGGCGCCGTTAATATAAGTGCCAGGTATAAAGAGAACCGGACAAAGCACATAGAGCCCTGTGCCCCCCCCCCCCCATATTTTAACGGCACTTCCTGTGACATCGATTCACGAACACATACAAATTACTGTTGATCACAGAGATATGAGCGAAACAAACTGTGAGTCGAATCCCAATATGTGACAGCCTCTCTGTCAAAAGTTGATGATCTATGGTATCGGCAGCTGCTGACAGATCTGGGAATACACTCATACTAGCTTTATTTTGGTCAAGTGCCATAATAATGTCAAAGCAGACCCTCAGCAAAGCAATTTCAGCCATGGAAAGATATCTAAGTTCAAGGGTGTGGCTCATGCTGATAAGCATCAGAAATATTGTCATATAGCCTGATTAAAACCATCATTTCCAACACCTGGGTTGGATACAGGTATTTAGTTAACCTTTTCACTACCATACATGACGGAAATTTCCGTCGTCATTCGTCAATGAACGTAACCATAAAATGACACAAATTTTCGTCAAATATATACTACATTTATGTATTTTTCGTCATTTGAAGCTGGAAATTGCGTTAGCAATTCCAGCTTCAAATGACGAAAAATAGAACTCCTACACCAGTATATCTGGATCCTGGCATGCACCCCGGCCTGGAAGTCAAAGGGTTAATAAGTTCAGTATGATCAAGTGCTGCTTCATACAGGCTAGGGGATTTTTAAACAGCGTCACGTTGGATAATAATGATTTGTAAAAATACTTTTTTTTTATTGAACAATATTTAATACGGTATGTCTGTGAACGGTTTTGCTTAGTGTGAGTAATTATATTGCCCTAAAATCGGGAAGATAAGGCATTATGCTCTTAACATATACAAACATTTTGTAAAGATAATGTTTTATTGGTTACTCATGTCAAACAGTTTATAATTTCCTGAAAACCGTTGCCAGACGAATTCCGTGCCACTTTTGGACATATTTCACTCATGACCTGCTCAATCTTCAATGATTGTATTTTGAATGTACTCTCCGTCATTTCATCGATAAGTCCCAGTGAATCCGTCATGATAAAGTATATCCACAAATCATACAGATGCATTACAAATCGCATGTTAAACTTGACTCAGATTGTACGCAATGTTGAGTCTGTATTAATTATTTCAATCGGGCAATATTTGCTTGGTTTAATTTTCGTGAATTTGGCGTTTTCGAATCTTTCATAGAGTCTTGAATTCGCAAGATAAATTTCAAATTTTGAACAATATATTCTTCTTGTGTAAATTGTACTCTAATCCATTATGAGTGCAATATCATGAGCTACGTCGTTTACTCAACCGGCAGTGAAAGAAACATTATCACTTCATGCAGCCCACTGTGACTACACACTCTAATTATAATAAAGACATTAATTAGCCTGAAAACTGTCAGCTAACACGGGCTGTTATCCCATCGCCAACTAATGTTAGGTCAGCGTAGGAGATGCTGGTCTTGTATTTGGTCAACATTACGTATTAGCTATCATGATGGCAATATGTTGTTACTGTACATATCATTCACAATTCCAGACAATTGAAACAGAGCACTAACTAGATTTGCCTGAGGGGCAAAGCTTGCGTCTCCAACCGCCCCACATAGTACATTAATTATAGAGAAATACAGTACCGTCACCAATTTTTTATGTAAGCCAAGTGAAAATGTGATGTCAGAATCACACCAAAATGTAATCATTACATATGGCCAGGGTAAGTTGCTTCCTTGGAGCAAATCGGCGAAGCTGTTCAAGCAATTCAGAGTAACATGTGATTCGTCGGCCATCTTGAATTTTGTTGAAAAAATGAAAAAAGAAAAACAATTCTCCTGACTTTTTTCTCAGGGCCACTGAGCATACACAAAAGATTAAATTTGAGCTGTATAACCATATTACCAAATTTTGATATCCAAAATGAGCAAAACTGAAAAATCAGCTAAAATCCTAAAAAGTAAAAAAATATAAGTTTTTATTATCATAATCACACAAAAAACTAATCAGCACACATCCAGGGTAGGGTTATTCCTTTGAACCAAACATGAAACAAATCCATGAAGCAGTTC
The DNA here is from genome assembly GCA_964017125.1 of Flabesymbios commensalis. Taxonomy (NCBI): domain Eukaryota; kingdom Metazoa; phylum Annelida; class Polychaeta; order Terebellida; family Flabelligeridae; genus Flabesymbios; species Flabesymbios commensalis. The sequence continues at coordinate 82,874,811 of OZ024911.1, forward strand.
AAGCTCTAGAGAGTGACATAGGATTTTGGCGGCCATCATGGATTTACCGGGCAAATTCCCTAGGGCCAATATGCATATTGCAAATATTTAGAAATAATCCCAGCAGGGGTGTATAGCTATATTACCAAATTTCGATGATAGTCAAAATGAACAAAACTGAAATATCCGCTAATATTCTGAAACGGAATCACACCAAAAACTAATGTCTTTCCCTTAAACCAAACGCAAAACAGACCCAGGAAGCGGTTCAAGCTCTAGAGAGCGACATAGGACTTTGGCGGCCATTTTGGATTTTGCTGAAGAAGCTGAAAAACGCAAATTCCTTAGGGCCAATATGCATACTGCAACTATTTAGAAATAATCCGACAAGGGGTGGATGGCTATATTACCAAATTTTGATGATGGCCAAAATGATCAAGACAGAAATATCCGCTAAAATACTAAAACGTAAAAAAATCAAAGTGTTTATTATCAGAATCACACCAAGAGCTTTTCAACTCATGGCCAGGCTAAGGTCTTTCCTTTAAACCAAACATGAAACAAATCGATGAAGCGGTTCAAGCTCTAGCGTGCGCCATAGGATTTTGGCGGTCATCTTGGATTTTGTTGAAGAAACTGAAAAATGCAAAAAAAACATTACCAGGCAAATTCCCCAGGGCCAGTATGCATACTGCAAATATTTGGAAATAATCCGAGTGGGGGTTTTCGAGTGAGAGCAGAAACAAGTGGCGGCGGCGGCGGGCGGACTCAGCAAAAACAATAAGTCCCCACCACCACATAGTGGGTGGAGATTTAATTATTAGAACCTAATTTTAAGATCGATAAATTAAAATAAATTTACTTTACTCAACAAAGCTATTTTATTCACTCTCATACATGTCCAGCTAATTATTGACCCATTATATCAATGTAACCTTCAAATGCATGTTTTATTAAGGCAGTAAGTATAGTACACTATTGGTAATACAAATCTTTGAAAGGTCAATTTGTGAATTTGTCATACTCGTGAAATTATAATTACTGCTGATATTACCTCAGTCAAGAAACACACTTTATGTAGTATAGAAGTCAGTAATGTTAGGCGATGGATCAACTAAGCGCTTTTGAAAAATACAAAATGACTTCATTCAGAATCAGATCTACTACTTTCTTTATAATGCAGTTTCATAGACAACACTGCACAATCCAGGCATTCGTACAGTTTGGAGCACTGTATATACACTGTATCTACACAATAAATAATATTATACAGTTGACATCGCCACAAAATCGCCACAATGAATAATATTATAAAGTCGCCATCGCCATAAAGTGATGTTTTACATAGCATAACTGACATAATGTACACGACAAATAATAATATACAACCTACATCATCATCATTTACTGATGGGGTTTATACGATAAAAACATACATTCTCACAAACCATTATTTTACACTTTGGAACTGACTTCATTATAAATAATCATTTACTGCTTCATCCCATAAAAGTCTAATTGAAATGATAAAACTGAACATATCTACAAATATACATTTAATATCACCATGAAGCTATAAAATAATTAAATATATATGTATCGCCAAATATACATTCAATATCACCATGAAGTGATACTTGTCAAAATCTAATTGAACACATCTACAAATATCTATTCGATTTGGCCATCAAGTGATAAAGTTCTGTCATATTATAGTTGAATATATCTACAAATAGACATTCGATTTGGCCATGAAGTGATACCTGTCAAAATCTAATTGATTACATCTACAAATATCTATTCGATTTGGCAGTGAAGTGATAACTGTCACAATATCTAAAAATATACATTCGATTTGACTATGAACTGATAATTGTCCCAATATAATTAGACATATCTACACATATACATTATGAAGGTGATTATACTTCCTGTCTGTAGATTTTTTTCAGCAACCCACAATGTGAAAGAAAATGAACGACTTCCAGGCGATACATCTATAATTAGTGCATCCATTGTTAATACAGGAAAATATGCTCATTGGCGAAATAGGGTGTTGTCTCAGCATGAATCACCAGACAGTTATTGACGATGGTACTAAGCAGGGTATTTACTTCACATCTCAAAGGGGGTGTTGTGATGGCCATCTTTGATTAGAAAACTATGCCTATTTTTTAATTTAACTGGGTTAATTGGTCAAATCATAATCACAGAAAGTTTTGCGGAGATCAAATAAATATTGACATATGTAATCTTTACACCCAGTTTTGAAGGAAGTGCTGCGACGGATATGCTCTTACTCACTTACTCAGGATAATAAGTAATATTCTCAGGAATTTTCGTGCATATTGACAGCTGTCATATTTTAGGGAAACGGTGTGGCGGCCATCTCAGATATGCAAAATTAGCCGATTTCCTAACCTGACCAAAGAACCAAGCAGATAATGTTCCGATACAATTTCTTGGAGATCAGATAAAAATGTTGCCTTCTCCACAAAACTACCTAATCAGGCCCCGCCAGTTCGCTTACATTTGTATTGTCCCTGCATCAATGTTACTGTAATATCATGCATGTATAGTTTCCGCCCAGTCGGCCACACTTTCCTTCCTCATATGAGAGTCATTCATTCTATAATGTTCAATGTAAGATCAGTTAAAAAAAACGTGCCACAAAAACATCACCTGAAAATTGTTCATTTCATTTAAACACCTACTGGTTAATCAATCCACACTTGTGTCAATCCACATAGATCATTGTGTGGTTTAGAAGGATAGGCAGGGAGTCTGCAATATAACAATATCTGAATATAATGACAATTCTATTTAGGAAAATAACTTCCTATTTAATGAGCAGTTGATTAAATCAGTTGTTTAAGCTACATCACTTTGAACAGCTGTGTACAGTAATCCAACAAATGGACGTAGCTTTGTGAGAGCCACAACGAACAGCACACAAAAAGAAAAATTAAAGTCAAGCCTGGATTTGTTCAATAGCTGTAACCAAAAAGCGAGCAACATTTAGGATTAAAGGTAGATTTTAAAAGTAGAAATCACAACATAATACTCTATACAGTACTTCATGTGTTGGGTGAAACGGGTAAATCATAGTTTTAATAACGTTTAACGATAACAATCATTAAAAAAAACTAATTTTACATATTTAACCCATTGACCATTTCACATTTGTGTCATGGCAAGTCTAATTACGTCAAAATAACCCTTTCACATTTGTGTCATGGCAAGTCTGTTTACGTCAAAATAACCCTTTCACATTTGTGTCATGGCAAGTCTGTTTACGTCAAAATAACTATTTCACATTTGCGTCATGGCAAGTCTGTTTACGTCAAAATTTAGTTCTATATAAACAATATATTAAATATGATATACTAAAATCCGATATCGTTAAAGGGACTGGCCCACGCTAAAATCATCAAAAAATCGGTGATTTTATTTCGGGTTCTTAATATGACCATATGATGTAAACATGTACATAGACTAGAACTGCAAATTTTTATAATTTTTGTGCAGCGCATTCACCAGTTAGGCTAGATATAGAGACGAAATTCCTGATTTGTAATTATTGACAACCATGTCAAAAATAGGAAATGCGGGAATTTCGTCTCTATATCTAGTCTAACTGATGAATGCGCAGCACAAAAATTATAAAAATTTGCAGTTCTAGTCTATGTGCATGTTTACATCATATGGTCATATTAAGAACCCGAAATAAAATCACCGATTTTTTGATGATTTTAGCCTGGGCCAGTCCCTTTAATGTAACATATACTTATATATTTTACAATTTATTGTTGTGTTATTTCTTTATCGTCACAATTCAAAATCAACTCACCTCTATGTTGTTGTGTCTACTGATGTTGTATTGTATTGTGCAACCTGTGAAAAATTATTTCATGCATCAATAAAACAATATTTATCACCGAAAATATAACTAATAAAACCAGTTAACAGTTAGGGAACTTATTAACATTACGTCAGCATTAATGTATAGATTATAATAGCAGGTTTTACATTATATATCACATGACATTATAATGTAGTTTAATACATTACATCGAGCTATATTTGTGTCTATGGGCTATGTGCTTAACGTAATACCTGATGCACTGTATACTAGTAACAGAAATACATTATGTATTTCTGCTAGTAACCATATATATATTAACCATTATTCCAATAAATGCACTCCGTGCCATATTTTGATACACCAACAACATTAGGACGTTTTGATTTGTGTTTTAATAAAATGGAGTATTTTCCATTCAGCTCGAGGTGGGGATTGCAGCATAAATTAAAATGTCAATGTAAATGAGAATCAGCAGAAATGATTGGTTGTTTGATGTTAAAACAGTGTTTTAAATATGATGCACTGCATACTTTACACAGTATCATAACCCGCCCCCCCCCCTCCCCCCCCATGGTGCATCCCAGCAAACACAAAACATTCGGATAACATTTATACAACGTCGGCACAACGTCTTCGACGTTGGGCCAACATTGTATAAATGTTATACAAATATTTTGTGTTTGCTGGGATGCACCTAAGTACAGACACTAAAATTTCCAGCAAACACAAGCATTGTTTCAATGTTGGGTGAGTGTTGGGCCGGCGTCGTAAACAATGGGCCAACATTTATAGTTACAGCCTCATGTTCGCTGTGTGCATTCTGTACATGCTGCTAACGCGCGACGTTGACCCAATGCTGAGTTAATGCTGGCCTAGCGAGGCAGACGTTTGGTCAACATTAACTCATTCGTCAACATCACTTGTTTGCTGGGAATTGTATAGTGTCACCACAATCTCTTATACAAGTGGTATAATAGGCATAATACGTTGGCTCTATGTTGGTCCAATGTTAGGCCATCATCGCACACGGTGGCCCACCATTAGGCCAACATAGAGTCGATGTATTTTCCCAGCAAACACGAGATATTGACCCAATGTCGTTTTAATGGTGGGCCACCATATATGAAGCTGACCCTACATTAAAACAGCATTGGGTCAATATATCTTGTTTACTGGGATCCTAGTCAACGCAATACATTGAACCGATGTTGGCTTAATGTTGGGCCAGCGTCGTAGACGGTGGACCAACGTTAAACCAACATTGGTTCCATGTATGGTGCTTACTGGGATGTCTGCTTTATTAAAGTGTCATGTTGTATATAGTGACATCATAATCACTCACTCACAATATGTTGGCTCTATGTTGGCCCAATGCTGGGCCATCATCGCACACGATGGCCCAGCATTGGGTGGATATAGAGTAGACGTATTGTGTCTGTTTGGATACAGTGTCATCACACTCACCTCACTCCTCTACACGCTTTGTGTGGTATGCCACCCTAGCCTGAGGACACGCCTGCTTGATGATGTCCTCTGTCACCGTGTCCTCCTTCCTCTCACTCGCCCAGTGCCACACCCTCACCTCCGTCACCCCAGGCGCCCTGACATGCCGGAACCAGCACCTTAATCCACGTACGTTATTCAGCCACTGTAACACACAACACGCATAATAAACATGTCATATCCTGACGTCGATACAATGCTGGTCTAATGTGGGGCCGGCGTGGGAGACGGTGGACCAACATTAAACAAACATTGTACCGATGTCTAGTGTTTAATGGGAAGCTACATCCTAATGAACACGATAACTTGCCTCAATGCTGGCTAAATGTTGGGCCAATGTGGTAGATGATGGCCCAACATTAAAACAACATTGTATCGACGTCTCGTGTTTAATGGGTTGCTTCCCCAGCAAACACGATATCGAGCAAACACCACACATCGACCCAATGTTGGACCAATGTTGGCCCACCGTCTACGGCGTCGGCTCAACATTGATCCAACATTGGATCGATGTTTCGTGTTTGCTGGGATAGGTTGCTTCAATGCTGGCTTAATGTTGGGCCAATGTGGTAGTTGATCGCTCAACATTAAACCATCATTGTATCGATGTCTCGTGTTTATCAGGTTGCTACATCCCAGCGAACACGATAGATTGCCTCAATGCTGGCTTTATGTTGGCCATCATTAAGCCAGCTCCAATGGGACGTGGTGCTCCTGTACCACCTCGGGGGCGGGGGCCCTAGGGTAGTGGTTAGCACCGCTGCCTTTCACGCCAGAGTTCGGGGTTCGGTTCCCGGTCTCGGCGGTTTGAAAGAAACAAAAATGTTTCTTCCCCATCCACGTGTGAAAGTCAGTATTGTGGGGAGCCTCCGTGACCGAGAGGTAGCGTGCTCGGCCTCAGATCGCCAGGGCTCGAATTTTGAATCCTGTGTCTGGAGGACAGTGTTATCTCAATCATCTCACCATCCTCAGGAGGTTCTTCTGGCCCAGTTTAGCCTATATGTGCACAAAGGTGGCCTAAAGCCCGATTCTTTTCATTTTGTACCACCTGCATTTCCTCCCAATTCAGAGCATGGCTATGAACAAGAATGGTGGTGGCTATCAGGAAGAATCTGCTGGAAATGAAGAATATAGAAACTATGGTGGTGCTGACCAATCATATGGTGGTGGTTGAAATGCTAGTGGCAGATGATGACACAGCTTTGATACAATAATAGACCGACAGACATTGAACCAACTTTAAAGCTGTAGACCACTCTATACCTGTTTCTGATTATAGTTATTCCTCATTTGGCTCTTTCTCTGTAATCCACGCTGTGCCTTCTGGGTATAGATTTGTCCCGCTGTTGGTCCACAGTGGACTACTGCTTTATTGTAATCAGCGTGGTGCCTTCTGGGTATAGATTTATCACGCTGTTGGTCCACAGTGGACTACTGCTTTATTGTAATCAGCGTGGTGCCTTCTGGGTATAGATTTGTCCCGCTGTTGGTCCACAGTGGACTACTGCTTTATTGTAATCAGCGTGGTGCCTTCTGGGTATAGATTTATCACGATGTTGGTCCACAGTGGACTACTGCTTTATTGTAATCAGCACAGTGCCTTCTGGGTATAGATTTGTCCCGCTGTTGGCACACAGTGGACTACTGCTTTATTGTAATCAGCGCAGTGCCTTCTGGGTATAGATTTGTCCCGCTGTTGGTCCACAGTGGACTACTGCTTTATTGTAATCAGCGCAGTGCCTTCTGGGTATAGATTTGTCCCGCTGTTGGCACACAGTGGACTACTGCCTTAATACAACAGGAACAGGAGAATACAACAGGCTAACTTTTCTGTTGTCAGCAATGTTCTGGTCAAGTTTTTATTTTTATTAAGTTTTTATTAAATATATTTGAAACGAGATAAGACCATGAATCTGGTTAAATCTGTATTAAATCTGTTTTTTATTATATCATACAATTAGTAACTGATATCTTAAAACAGAACAAACTGATTAATACGGAAAAATCTGATGTGTATGGATATAAATGTATCAAATAATACAAAGAGATGTAAAGAGACGTGCTGGCCAGCGTGACAGATGATGGCCCAACATTAATGCAGACATTGAACCAACTTTAAAGCCGTAGACCACTCTATTCATATACTCAACATTATTTCAGTAATTAATGATCACCCATATGCTAAATATTTTGTTTACTCTAAATTAGTTAATACTACATTATATATATATCTATTATACCTACCTATTATTTGTACTTTACTTTTTAATTTGAAATGTACATATTGTATTTTGAATTTGTATGTATGTTTAAGAAGGTCCATTGCAAATTAGCAATTAAATTTGCTTAATGGTTACCCTCTTGAAATAAAGTTTATTATTAGTAGTATTTTATTATTATTATGCCTGTTTCTCGTTATAGTTATTCCCCAATCTGGGTGTAGATTTGTCCGGCTGTTGGCACACAGTGGACTACTCCTTTAATACAACAGGACAAATTGTCCGTTGTCTGGGATGTTCTGGTCAAGTGGTTTATATCAATCTACTTTTTTATTAAATGTATATAACGAGATGAGGCCATAAATCTGGTTTAATCTGGTTTAAATTTGTTTATACTCACAATTAGATCGTCCGATTATTGACTAATAGCATAAAGCAGCACAAACTGATTAATATGAAAAATGTAATATATATGGACATAAAAGTATAAAATAATACAAAGATACGTTATTAAGTCATAGACGCTCTACCATCAGGGAATGTTATTCTTTACTCTATTGATGCTTTATAAAGACGTTATTAAGTCATAGACGCTCTACCATCAGGGAATGTTATTATCTTCTCTATCGATGCTTTAGACAGACGTTATTAAGTCATGGACGCTCTACCCTCAGGGAATGTTATTATTTACTCTATTGATGCTTTAGACAGACGTTATTAAGTCATGAACGCTCTACCATCAGGGAATGTTATTCTTTACTCTATTGATGCTTTATACAGACGTTATTAAGTCATGGACGCTCTACCATCAGGGAATGTTATTCTTTACTCTATTGATGCTTTATACAGACGTTATTAAGTCATGGACGCTCTACCATCAGGGAATGTTATTCTTTACTCTATTGATGCTTTATACAGACGTTATTAAGTCATGGACGCTCTACCCTCAGGGAATGTTATTATTTACTCTATTGATGCTTTATACAGACGTTATTAAGTCATGAACGCTCTACCATCAGGGAATGTTATTATTTACTCTATTGATGCTTTAGACAGACGTTATTAAGTCATGAACGCTCTACCCTCAGGGAATGTTATTATTTACTCTATTGATGCTTTAGACAGACGTTATTAAGTCATGAACGCTCTACCATCACTTTATGGTATTATTTACTCTATTGGTGCTTTATACAGACGTTATTAAGTCATGGACGCTCTACCATCAGGGAATATTATTCTTTACTCTATTGATGCTTTATACAGACGTTATTAAGTCATGGACGCTCTACCATCAGGGAATGTTATTATTTACTCTATTGATGCTTTAGACAGACGTTATTAAGTCATGAACGCTCTACCCTCAGGGAATGTTATTATTTACTCTATTGATGCTTTAGACAGACGTTATTAAGTCATGAACGCTCTACCATCACTTTATGGTATTATTTACTCTATTGGTGCTTTATACAGACGTTATTAAGTCATGGACGCTCTACCATCAGGGAATGTTATTATTTACTCTATTGATGCTTTATACAGACGTTATTAAGTCATGAACGCTCTACCATCAGGGAATGTTATTATTTACTCTATTGATGCTTTATACAGACGTTATTAAGTCATGAACGCTCTACCATCAGGGAATGTTATTCTTTACTCTATTGATGCTTTATACAGACGTTATTAAGTCATGAACGCTCTACCATCAGGGAATGTTATTATTTACTCTATTGATGCTTTATACAGACGTTATTAAGTCATGAACGCTCTACCATCAGGGAATGTTATTATCTTCTTTATTGATGCTTTATACAGACGTTATTAAGTCATGAACGCTCTACCATCAGGGAATGTTATTATTTATTTTATTTATTATTATTTATTAACAGTTCTTTTAAAAGCGCCTACTCCCACTCAGTGGATCAAGGCGCTGTACAACTAAATATATATATATGTAAAAGGAATAATATTATTCTAATTAATTAAAATACATGTTAAATAAATGTGTCTTTAACTGACGCTTAAAAACATTCAGTGACTGAGCTGCCCGCAGCTCCTCTGGTAATGTATTCCAGAGTTTGGGTGCCACAACTTTAAAAGACTGTTCCCCAACACACTTCCGAGCTATAGGCTGGCGTAAAATAAGTCTACCAGACTGGCGCAATCTGCTATCACGAGAATGGATATGCAGGAGTTCTTTGAGGTATAAAGGAGCCATATCATGAATGCATTTAAAAACTGTTATTAATGTTTTATATTTTATGCGGCATTCAACTGGTAGCCAGTGCAGTTCACGTAGCACTGGTGTTATGTGGTCACGTAGAAACGTCCGTGTCACCAAACGAGCAGCTTTGTTCTGCACACGCTGGAGCTGAGCAATCTGCGTGGGAGGGAGGGCCGCCAGTAGTGAGTTACAGTAGTCCAGGCGTGATGTTATTAAAGCCTGGACTGCGTTCCTGATAGCGTTAGTAGTCAGGTACCGACGAATGGACGACAGTCTGTAAAGGTGGTAATTACAAGCCGCACATACTGCTGTCACCTGCTGTGCCATGGACAGATGCTGATCCATCTTCACACCTAAGTTACGCACATCTTCTACGGCTGGGATGACACTGTCACCGATAGTAATGGGACATACACCGTACTGTCTGAAGTGATGTTTTGACATAAAGATGAGCATTTCGGTTTTGTCATCATTCAACTTCAGCCACCACCGAGCCATCCACTCCCTGATATCCTTGACACATGCCTCCATGCGGGCGATAGCTCTCTCTCTGTCTCCAGGGATGGCTGGGTCGAAGATGACATACAATTGAATATCGTCAGCATATTTATGGTAGTATACGCCATGCTTTTTAAATATTTTCTGAAGTGGTGTGGTCAGCAACACAAACATCACTGGTCCCAGCACCGACCCCTGTGGTACTCCACACTGAAGGGGAACACGGCTTGATTTTGCAGAGTTAATTTTTACTTGCTGTGTTCGACCTTTGAGGTAGGTTTTAAACCATGTCAGCGCCTTCTCTGTGATGCCAAAGTCGGCCTCCATGACATCTAGAAGTTGGTTCTGGTGAATGGTATCGAAGGCAGCTGACAGGTCTAACATTACAAACAACACTGCTCTGTTGTCATCAAGTGCTTGAGAGATGTCGTTATGCACCCTAAGCAGTGCTGTCTCAGTGCTGTGTAGTGCCTTGTACGCAGATTGATGCTCTTCATGCAGGTTATTTTGGTCGAGATGTTCTATCAGTCTGCTTACAGCTACCTTCTCCATGACCTTACTAACGAATGGAATATTGGACACTGGTCGGTAGTTTTTCAATATTTCTTTATCCAAGTTGTCTTTCTTGAGTAGTGGTTTCACTATAGCTGTTTTTAGTGACTTTGGGAACTGTCCTTCACTGAAACTAGTGTTCACTAGTGACACCAGATATGGCAGGTGCGTGTTAAGTGTCTCCTGGAGAAGATCAGTAGGAATCGGATCAAGACAGCATGTCTTACTAGGACACCGCCGAATGATCTTGCCCAATTCCTCCTCAGTGGTAGCTCGTAGTTGATAGAGCGTATTTGAAACTGGAGACGCCGAAATCACAGTTGTATCAGCTTGGTGTGTAGCAGACTGACCACCTATCTTCTCTCTGATTAGCTGGATTTTCTCAGTGAAAAATGATGAAAACTGATTACAAAGCGACTCTGTGCTGGTTGTACTAGGCTATTTACTCTATTGATGCTTTATACAGACGTTATTAAGTCATGAACGCTCTACCATCAGGGAATGTTATTATTTACTCTATTGATGCTTTATACAGACGTTATTAAGTCATGAACGCTCTACCATCAGGGAATGTTATTATTTACTCTATTGATGCTTTAGACAAACGTTATTAAGTCATGAACGCTCTACCCTCAGGGAATGTTATTATTTACTCTATTGATGCTTTAGACAGACGTTATTAAGTCATGAACGCTCTACCATCACTTTATGGTATTATTTACTCTATTGGTGCTTTATACAGACGTTATTAAGTCATGGACGCTCTACCATCAGGGAATATTATTCTTTACTCTATTGATGCTTTATACAGACGTTATTAAGTCATGGACGCTCTACCATCAGGGAATGTTATTCTTTACTCTATTGATGCTTTATAAAGACGTTATTAAGTCATAGACGCTCTACCATCAGGGAATGTTATTATCTTCTCTATCGATGCTTTATACAGACGTTATTAAGTCATGAACGCTCTACCATCAGGGAATGTTATTATTTACTCTATTGATGCTTTAGACAAACGTTATTAAGTCATGAACGCTCTACCCTCAGGGAATGTTATTATTTACTCTATTGATGCTTTAGACAGACGTTATTAAGTCATGAACGCTCTACCATCACTTTATGGTATTATTTACTCTATTGGTGCTTCATACAGACGTTATTAAGTCATGGACGCTCTACCATCAGGGAATATTATTCTTTACTCTATTGATGCTTTATACAGACGTTATTAAGTCATGGACGCTCTACCATCAGGGAATGTTATTATTTACTCTATTGATGCTTTATACAGACGTTATTAAGTCATGAACGCTCTACTATCAGTTAATGTTATTATTTACTCTAAGCCTATTGATGTTTTATACAGACGTTATTAAGTCATGAACGCTCTACCATCAGTTAATGTTATTATTTACTCTATTGATGCTTTATACAGACGTTATTAAGTCATGAACGCTCTACCATCAGTTAATGTTATTATTTACTCTATTGATGCTTTATACAGACGTTATTAAGTCATGAACGCTCTACTATCAGTTAATGTTATTATTTACTCTAAGCCTATTGATGTTTTATACAGACGTTATTAAGTCATGAACGCTCTACCATCAGTTAATGTTATTATTTACTCTATTGATGCTTTATACAGACGTTATTAAGTCATGAACGCTCTACCATCAGTTAATGTTATTATTTACTCTATTGATGCTTTATACAGACGTTATTAAGTCATGAACGCTCTACCCTCAGGGAATGTCATTATCTACTCTATTGATGATCAGGGAATGTTATTATTTACTCTATTGATGCTTTATACAGACGTTATTAAGTCATGAACTCTCTACCATCAGTCAATGCTATTATTTGCTCTAGTGATGCTTTATACAGACGTTTTTAAGTCATGAACGCTCTACCATCAGGGAATGTCATTATTTACTCTAGTGATGCTTTATACAGACGTTATTTAGTCATGGACGCTCTACCATCAGGGAATGTTATGTTTTACTCTATTGATGCTTTATACAGACGTTATTAAGTCATGGACGCTCTACCATCAGGGAATGTTAATATTTACTCTAGTGATGCTTTATACAGACGTTATTAAGTCATGGACGCTCTACCATCAGGGAATGTTATTATTTACTCTATTGATGCTTTATACAGACGTTATTAAGTCATGAACGCTCTACCATCACTTAATGTTATTATTTACTCTAGTGATGCTTTATACAGACGTTATTAAGTCATGAACACTCTACCATCAGGGAATATATTATTTACTCTATTGATGCTTTATGCAGACGTTATTAAGTCATGGACGCTCTACCATCAGGGAATGTTATTAATTACTTTATTGATTCTTTATACAGACGTTATTAAGTCATGAACGCTCTACCCTCAGGGAATGTTATTATTTACTCTATTGATGCTTATTACAGACGTTATTAAGTCATGGACGCTCTACCCTCAGGGAATGTTATTATTTACTCTATTGATGCTTTATACAGACGTTATTAAGTCATGGACGCTCTACCATCAGGGAATGTTATTATTTACTCTATTGATGCTTTATACAGACGTTATGAACGCTCTACCATCAGGTAATGTTATTATCAAGCCTATTGATGTTTTATAAAGACGTTATTAAGTCATGAACGCTATGGTATGTTTTACTCTGTTGATGTTTTTTATTAAATGTATATGAAACGAGACGAGAACATGAATATGATTTATATGAATATGATTTAATACGGATTTCAGTCAGGTCGCACGACAACCAGCTCTCTCACCCTACCAACTCGTCCAATTACAAACTCGCCCCATACCAACTCGCCCGACTTCTCTAATTAACTCGCCCCACTTCTCTTACCAAATCGCCCCATGTTTTTATCAAATCGCCCCACTTCTCTGATCAACTAGCCCCACTTCTCATACCTAGTTTGTCTAGTAGGCTGGGCCTAGCTAGGCATAGGCCTATAACACTGCCCTACTCTGGTCAAATCGCCCCAATTCTCAGACCTAGACTTTTTCTCTAGTAGGCTGGGCCTAGACCAATAACACTGGCCTACTCTGGTCAAATTGCCCCACATCTCAGACCTAGTTTCTCTAGTAGGCTGGGCCTAGGCCTATAACACTGGTCTACTCTGGTCACGTCGCTCCACATCTCAGGCCTAGGCCCGGGCCTAGGCCTATGACGCTGGCCTACTCTGGTCAAATCGCCCCACTTCTCATGCCTAGTTTCTCTAGTAGGCTGGGCCGAAACCTATAACACCGGCATACTCTGGTCAAATCGCTCCACTTTTCAGGCCTAGTTTCTCTAGTAGGCTAGGCCTAGACCTATAACACCGGCATTCTCAAACACCATGTCCTAATTCTGGAAGCTAAAAAACAAACACCCTGTGCCAAAGCTGGAAGCTCAGAAAGGCAGCCTGTCCAGCGGCACATCCCCAGTATTCCAAAGTATGGAAGTGCCCCCCCCCCCCGGGCCTAGGCCTATGACGCTGGCCTACTCTGGTCAAATCGCCCCACTTCTCAGACCTAGTTTCTCTATTAGGCTGGGCCTAGGCCTTAACCGTTTAGTTCAAGTAATTATAGATAGGAAATCAAGCCATGCATAATAAATAATATATATATATATATATATGCATAATATAATAATAGCACCCCACTCCTCAGAGGTGATAAAATAACGCCTTAACACCCACTCCTCAGAGCTGATAAAATAACGCCTTAACACCCAACTCCCCAGAGCTGATAAAATAACGCCATAACACACCACTCCTCAGAGGTGATAAAATAACGCCTTAACACCCCACTCCTCAGAGGTGATAAAATAACGCCTTAACACCCCACTCCTCAGAGGTGATAAAATAACGCCTTAACAGCCCACTCCTCAGAGGTGATAAAATAACGCCTTAACACCCCACTCCTCAGAGGTGATAAAATAACGCCTTAACACCCAACTCCCCAGAGGTGATAAAATAACGCCTTAACACCCCACTCCTCAGAGGTGATAAAATAACGCCTTAACACCCCACTCCTCAGAGGTGATAAAATAACGCCTTAACACCCCACTCCTCAGAGGTGATAAAATAACGCCTTAACACCCCACTCCTCAGAGGTGATAAAATAACGCCTTAACACACCACTCCTCAGAGGTGATAAAATAACGCCTCAACACCCCACTCCTCAGAGGTGATAAAATAACGCCTTAGCACCCCACTCCTCAGAGGTGATAAAATAACGCCTTAACACCCCACTCCTCAGAGCTGATAAAAAAACTCCTCAGAGGTGATAAAATAACGCCTTAACACCCCACTCCTCAGAGCTGATAAAATAACGCCTTAACACCCCACTCCTCAGAGCTGATAAAATAACGCCTTAACACCCCACTCCTCAGAGCTGATAAAATAACGCCTTAACACCCCACTCCTCAGAGGTGATAAAAAAACGCCTTAACACCCCACTCCTCAGAGGTGATAAAATAACGCCTTAACACCCCACTCCTCAGAGGTGATAAAATAACGCCTTAACACACCACTCCTCAGAGGTGATAAAATAACGCCTCAACACCCCACTCCTCAGAGGTGATAAAATAACGCCTTAACACCCCACTCCTCAGAGGTGATAAAATAACGCCTTAACACCCCACTCCTCAGAGCTGATAAAAAAACTCCTCAGAGGTGATAAAATAACGCCTTAACACCCCACTCCTCAGAGCTGATAAAATAACGCCTTAACACCCCACTCCTCGGAGCTGATAAAATAACGCCTTAACACCCCACTCCTCAGAGCTGATAAAATAACGCCTTAACACCCCACTCCTCAGAGGTGATAAAAAAACGCCTTAACACCCCACTCCTCAGAGGTGATAAAATAACGCCTTAACACCCCACTCCTCAGAGCTGATAAAATAACGCCTTAACACCCCACTCCTCAGAGCTGATAAAATAACGCCTTAACACCCCACTCCTCTAATATTTTTTAATGTAGCACTTTAAGGGTTAAGTAAACTACAGGCCTGGTCACCAAAAGTAAACATAGCGGAAATCCAAATACCGAAAATAAAAATAATCGAAAATCCAAATACCGAAAATAAAAATGATTGTCAATTATAGCAGGTCTTCTTTTACATACAGGGTTTGGGATTTTACATCGATTTGATAATAAGTTGCGTCAGCAATACTAGCATCAAATACAGATACGTCACATAGGCAAGCAATTCAATACAGAGGTGTTAATTTAGTTTCAATATTGTATCTGCTCTTTACTTTTACCTAACATATTGTGAGTTTCTTCGTGAGTAAAAATAATTATAATAATAAATGACTAAATAACAATCAAATAATTAAGGCATGTACTAGTAATAGAATAATTTCAAACTAATAGTATTATATTTCATGTATATTGTTTATTTCTGATTCAGCGATAGTCGACATGATTGTGCAAACATTGAATTGTGCAAACAGATTTGGCGAGCTTGTATAACATTCTGGTAACATTTCAATCAAATAAACACATTTCAATCATGGCATGGCAATGCCTGGACTGAGCTGTGCACCCTTGAGCTCGTTCGCGTAAGGCAACGTTGCGTCTTTGGACTCCCTTTTATGTGAATATCGACAAGAAGTGCAGAAAGCGATGTAAGACCACTTTCACTCCTTCACATCGCGTTCTGTACTTCAGAGCAATATCGTAGCAACAGTGTCCAACGCTATTTTATGGTACAAATGTGACCCATCTGTATGAAATGAGTCGCATGTCGGCTCTGCCCAAAATGGGCAATATGCATGATACGGGCTAATAATAGCGAATTTTGTTTTTTGTCAAATTTGGATGCTTTAAAGCCTAGAATTATCATTTTAGGCCAGAAATGGGTTCAACGCCCCAATATTAGTCAGAAATAACATATCACATGATTGTGATTATCATATTTTTTGTTAATTTTTTTTCAAAATGGCCGCTGGCGGCCATCTTGGATTTTACCCATTTTAAAAAACGATCGAAGTTAACCAAAGTCCACCCGGCAGATTCAGAAAGTAGACATCCTGGGCTATACAAATCAATCGTTAAAAACTATATTTACAAAATTTCCAGGTTTGGCCGAAAAATTCTGTTTGGCCATAAGGAACTATTTTTTTATATTACAGAAAACTTACAATAACATTTTTGACATGACTTTAAAGCCAATTTTCTTCATTTTTATTTTTTGAAATGATCATAACTCAGCTCCGGATGAACATAATGTCATGTTCTTGGTGTCATAATAAAGCTCCAGCTCTGTGCTATCCAATGGTACCGTAAACTCGATATTTTATTTTTCCGACATGAGACTCGTTATGTACAGATGGGTCACAAATAACAATGAACAGTGATAGAAGGACGCCTTGGGTTTGCACCATTCTCATTTAGTTAACCCGCTCTGAACATCTAGAAAGCTATATAACCGGCAGCCAATCATGTTGGATTGATTTATCTTTATAAGAGAGCTCCACCACTTGCCACTCACAATCAAAACTAAACAAATCTATTTCAACTGTTTAACACTGAGCGTTACAGATAATCAGTCAGATAAAAATGTTCGAGTGGTGAGTCCCTTTGATAACTAAAATCACATACATCACTTTATTAGACAGCATCAGCAGGTGGTGTATCACTGTTCTCGTTGACCCAATGCTGGGCTAATGTTCGGTCAGTGTCGCACATGGTGGACCGATATTAAAGCAACATTGGGTAAATGTTACACTTACAGCCTAATTTGTACATAAGAGGTGTATGTGCTATGTGATATAGTCTACTCACCAGTCGACCTACACCTGGCAGGGATGTCATGGTAGTCCCATCACACGTCACCTCACAGTCTGATATGCCGCTCAGATACAGCCAGTTAACCCCATCAAGCTGTGATAGCAGTCGCTCCAGGATCACGTCACTCAGTGTGGTATACACAGTGAGCCTCTCTACATTACAAACCTGTGACAACATAACACTGTCATCATCATCTCTACATGACACACCTGTAACAACATGACACTGTCATCATCATCTCTAAATGACACACCTGTAACAACATGACACTGTCATCATCATCTCCACCATCACCAACATCATCTCTACATGACACACCTGTAATAACATAACACTGTCATCACCATCATCACTACCATCACTAACATCATCTCTACATGACACACCTGTAACAACATAACACTGTCATCATCATCTCTACCATCATTAACATCATCTATACATGACACACCTGTAACAACACACACTTTCATCATCATCTCTACATGACACACCTGTAACAACATAACACTGGCATCATCATCTCTACCATCATCAACAGCATCTCCATGTGACACACCTGTAACAACATACACTGTCATCATCATCTCTACCATCACCAACATCATCACTACATGACACACCTGTGACAACATAACACTGTCATCATCATCTCTACATGACACACCTGTAACAACATGACACTGTCATCATCATCTCTACCATCACCAACATCATCTCTACATGACACACCTGTAACAACATAACACTGTCATCATCATCTCTACATGACACACCTGTAACAACATACACTGTCATCATCATCTCTACCATCACCAACATCAACTCTACATGACACACCTGTAACAACATAACACTGTCATCATCATCTCTACATGACACACCTGTAACAATATGACACTGTCATTATCAACACTACCATCATCAACATCATCTCTACATGACACACCTATAACAACATAACACTGTCATCATCATCTCTACCATCACCAACATCATCTCTACATGACACACCTGTAACAACATAACACTGTCATCATCATCTCTACCATCACCAACATCATCTCTACATGACACACCTGTAACAACATAACACTGTCATCATCATCTCTACCATCACCAATATCATCTCTACATGACACACCTGTGACAACATAACACTGGCATCATCATCTCTACCATCATCAACAGCATCTCCATGTGACACACCTGTAACAACATACACTGTCATCATCATCTCTACCATCACCAGCATCATCTCTACATGACACACCTGTAACAACATACACTGTCATCATTATCTCTACATGACACACCTGTAACAACATGACACTGTCATCATCATCTCCACATGACAAACCTGTAACAACATAACACTGTCATCATCATCTCTACATGACACACCTGTAACAACATGACACTGTCATCATCATCTCCACATGACAAACCTGTAACAACATAACACTGTCATCATCATCTCTACATGACACACCTGTAAGAACATAACATTGTCATTATGATCTCTACCATCACCAACATCATCTCTATATGACACACCTGTAACAACATAACACTGTCATCATCATCTCCACCATCACCAACATCATCTCTACATGACACACCTGTAACAACATAACACTGTCATCATCATCTCTACCATCACCAATATCATCTCTACATGACACACCTGTAACAACATAACACTGTCATCATCATCTCCACCCTCACCAATATCATCTCTACATGACACACCTGTAACAACATAACACTGTCATCATCATCTCTACCATCACCAATATCATCTCTACATGACACACCTGTAACAACATAACACTGTCATCATCATCTCTACCATCACCAACATCATCTCTACATGACACACCTGTAACAACATAACACTGTCATCATCATCTCTACCATCACCAACATCATCTCTACATGACACACCTGTAACAACAAAACACTGTCATCATCATCTCTACATGACACACCTGTAACAACATAACACTGTCATCATCATCTCTACCATCACCAATATCATCTCTACATGACACACCTGTAACAACATGCACTATCATCATCATCATCACTACCATCCCCAACATCATCTCTACATGACACACCTGCAACAACATAACACTGTCATCATCATCTCTACATGACACACCTGTAACAACATAACACTGTAATCATCATCTCTACCATCACCAACATCATCTCTACATGACACACCTGTAACAACATAACACTGTCATCATCATCTCTACCATCACCAACATCATCTCTACATGACACACCTATAACAACATACACTGTCATCATCATCTCTACCATCACCAGCATCATCTCTACATGACACACCTGTAACAACATAACACTGTCATCATCATCTCTACCATCATCAACATCATCTATACATGACACACCTGTAACAACATAACACTGGCATCATCATCTCCACCATCATCAACAGCATCTCCATGTGACACACCTGTAACAACATACACTGTCATCATCATCTCTACCATCACCAACATCAACTCTACATGACACACCTGTAACAACATGACACTGTCATCATCATCTCCACATGACAAACCTGTAACAACATAACACTGTCATCATCATCTCTACATGACACACCTGTAAGAACATAACATTGTCATTATGATCTGTACCATCACCAACATCATCTCTATATGACACACCTGTAACAACATAACACTGTCATCATCATCTCTATATGACACACCTGTAACAACATGACACTGTCAACATCATCCCTACCATTACCAATATCATCTCTACATGACACACCTGTAACAACATAACACTATCATCATCATCTCTACCATCACCAACATCATCTCTACATGACACACCTGTAACAACATAACACTGTCATCATCATCACTACCATCACCAACATCATCTCTACATGACACACCTGTAACAACATAACACTGTCATCATCATCTCTACCATCACCAACATCATCTCTACATGACACACCTGTAACAACATAACACTGTCATCATCATCACTACCATCCCCAACATCATCTCTACATGACACACCTGTAACAACATAACACTGTCATCATCATCTCTACATGACACACCTGTAACAACATACACTGTCATCATCATCTCTACCATCACCAACATCATCTCTACATGACACACCTGTAACAACATAACACTGTCATCATCATCTCTACATGACACACCTGTAACAACACACACTGTCATCATCATCACTACCATCACCAACATCAGCTCTACATGACACACCTGTAACAACATAACACTGTCATCATCATCTCTACATGACACACCTGTAACAACATACACAGTCATCATCATCTCCACCATCACCAACATCATCTCTACATGACACACCTGTAAAAACATATCATTGCCATCATCATCTCTACCGTCATCAATAGCATCTCCATGTGACACACCTGTAACAACATACACTGTCATCATCATCTCTACCATCACCAATATCACACGTGGCGCCCATACAACCCCAACTATATTAGGGTATTGTGCAATCTGGCGCCCATTCAAACCCCGGTTAAAATAGTGTAATATGCCACATGGCGCCCATACTAGCTATTATAGTTTATTGGGCCACCTGGCGCCCATACCAACACTCCTATATATTGTGCAATCTGTCGCCCATACAAACCCTCCATTATATTGTGCAATCTGGCGCCCATACAAACCCTCCATTATATTGTGCAATCTGGCGCCCATACAAACCCTCCTATATATTGTGCAATCTGGTGGCCATACAAACCCTCCATTATATTGTGCCATCTGGCGGCCATACAACCCCCAGGAAACTCCCAGGTATAATAGTTTATTGTGCCACCTGGCGTCCATGCAAACCATGACATATAATGGTGTATTATACATACATCCTAAGCTGTATTGACGCATTGTGACATACATACAAATCAACAGCTTTAATGGTGTATCTTGCAACCTGGCGCCCATACAAATCTCAGGTATAATTGTGTATTATGCCACCTGGCGCCCATACAAATCTCAGGTATGATTGTGTATTATGCCACCTGACGCCCATACAAACTCCTGGTATAATAGTGTATTATGCCACCTGGTACTTATACAAGCCACCAGTTCTAAAGGTGTATTGTGCCACCTGGCGCCCATACAAACCCCAGGTATAATTGTGCATTGTGCCACCTGGCGCCCATAAAAACTCCAGGTATAATTGTGTATTATGCCACCTGGCGCCCATACAAACACCAGGTATAATTGTGTATTATGCCACCTGGCGCCCATACAAACCCCATGTATAATCGCGTATTATGCCACCTGGCGCCCATACAAACCCCAGGTATAATGGTGTATTATGCCACCTGGCGCCCATAAAACCCCATGTATAATGGTGTATTATGCCACCTGGCGCCCATAAAACCCCATGTATAATGGCGTATTATGCCACCTGGCGCCCATACAAACCCCAGGTATAATAGTGTAGTTTGTCACCCCGAGCTATAATAGTGCATTGTGCCAACGGGCGCCCATAAACCAGCAGCTATAATGGTGTATTATACATTATGGCGCCCAAACAAATCCCGGGTATAATTGTGCATTATGCCACCTGGCGCCCATACAAACCCCCAGATATAATAGTGTATTGCGCCACCTGGCGCTAATACTAGCCCCCCAGCTATAGTGCTATATTGTGCCACTTAGCACACAAACAACCCACCAGCTATAATGGTGTATTATGTCACCAAAACCCTTCAGTCAATTCATCGAAACTACAAGCTTACGTTATTCATAGCGTACAATTTTCCAAGGTCAAGGTCTGGGATCATTTTGAATATCAATATCTTTTGGAACCATTGAAGCGATTGTCAAGGTCGGGGGTCATTTTGAATATCAATATATTTTGGAACCATTGAGGCGATTGTCAAGGTCGGGGGTCATTTTAAATATCAATATCTTTTGGAACCATTGAAGCGATTGTCAAGGTCGGGGGTCATTTTGAATATCAATATCTTTTGGAACCATTGAGGCGATTGTCAAGGTCGGGAGCCATTTAGAATATCAATATCTTTTGGAACCATTAAGGCGATTGTCAAGGTCGGGGGTCATTTTGAATATCAGTATCTTTTGGAACCATTGAGGCGATTGTCAAGGTCGGGGGTCATTTTGAATATCAATATCTTTTGGAACCATTGAGGCGATTGTCAAGGTAGGGGGTCATTTTGAATATCAATATCTTTTGGAACCATTGAGGCGATTGTCAAGGTCGAGGTCATTTTGAATATAAATTCCTTTTGGAACCATTGAGGCGATTGTCAAGGTCGGGGGTCATTCTGAATATCAATATCTTTTGGAAGCATTGAGGCGATTGTCAAGGTCGGGGGTCATTTTGAATATCAATATCTTTTGATACCATTGAGGCGATTATCAAGGTCGAGGTCATTTTGAATATCAATATATTTTGATACCATTGAGGCGATTGTCAAGGTCGGGGGTCATTTTGAATATCAATATATTTTGATACCATTGAGGCGATTGTCAAGGTCGGGGTCATTTTATATATCAATATCTTTTGGACCTATCGAGGCGATTGTCAAGGTCGGGAGTTATTTTATATATCAATATCTTTTGGACCTATTGAGGCGATTGTCAAGGTTGGGGGTCATTTTGAATATCAATATCTTTTGGAACCATTGAGGCTATTGTCAAGGTCGGGGGTCATTTTGAATATCAATATCTTTTGGAACCATTGAGGCGATTGTCAAGGTCGGGGGTCATTTTAAATATCAATATCTTTTGGACCTATTGAGGCGATTGTCAAGGGCGAGGTCATTTTGAATATCAATATCTTTTGATACCATTGAGGCGATTGTCAAGGTCGGGAGTCATTTTATATATCAATATCTTTTGGACCTATTGAGGCGATTGTCAAGGTCGAGGTCATTTTGAATATCAAAAACTTTTGGAACCATTGAGGCGATTGTCAAAGTCGGGGGTCATTTTGAATATCAATATCTTTTGGAACCATTGAGGCGATTGTCGAGGTCGGGGGTCATTTTAAATATCAATATCTTTTGGACCTATTGAGGCGATTGTCAAGGTCGAGGTCATTTTGAATATCAATATCTCTTGGACCTATTGAGGCGATTGTCAAGGTCGAGGTCATTTTGAATATCAATATCTTTTGGAACCATTAAGGCGATTGTCAAGGTCGAGGTCATTTTGAATATCAATATCATTTGGAACCATTGAGGCGATTGTCAAGGTCGGGGGTCATTTTAAATATCAATATCTTTTGGAACCATTAAGGCGATTGTCAAGGTCGAGGTCATTTTGAATATCAATATCTTTTGGAACCATTAAGGCGATTGTCAAGGTCGGGGGTCATTTTGAATATCAATATCTTTTGGAACCATTGAGGCGATTGTCAAGGTCGGGGGTCATTTTGAATATCAATATCTTTTGGAACCATTGAGGCGATTGTCAAGGTCGGGGGTCATTTTGAATATCAATATATTTTGGAACCAGTGAGGCAATTGTCAAGGTCGGGGTCATTTTGAATATCAATATCTTTTGGAACCATTGAGGCGATTGTCAAGGTCGGGAGTCATTTTAAATATCAATATCTTTTGGACCTATTGAGGCGATTGTCAAGGTCGAGGTCATTTTGAATATCAATATCTTTTGGAACCATTGATTGTCAAGGTCGGGGGTCATTTTGAATATCAATATCTTTTGGAACCATTGAGGCGATTGTCAAGGTCGGGGGTCATTTTGAATATCAATATCTTTTGGAACCATTGAGGCGATTGTCAAGGTCGGGGGTCATTTTGAATATCAATATCTTTTGGAACCATTTAGGCGATTGTCAAGGTCGGGGGTCATTTTGAATATCTATATCTTTTGGAACCATTTAGGCGATTGTCAAGGTCGGGGGTCATTTTGAATATCAATATCTTTTGGAACCATTTAGGCGATTGTCATGATTGTCAGTATTTAAATCTGATTAAGATATAGATATTTGACAATGCTTCATCCACAATTTGGTGATACTAACAAATGTCAAGGTCACATTGTTTTGCCAAGGTGAAGGTCAGCGGCCATTTTACAAATGAAAACAAATATATCGTTGGAATCAGTGCTCGAAGGTCAAGGTCAGCTGTCATTCAATTAACAAGCTTTATACATCTATCTGATGGAATAAAGCGATTATCAATACAAACCCCCTAGCTATAGTGCTATATTGTGCCACTTGTCACACAAACAACCCACCAGCTATAATGGTGTATTGTGTCACCCAAAAGCCTTCAGTCTAGTCATCGGAACTACAAGCCTACATGTTTCTTCAGAGTGTAGGAGAAACGTAATCATATTTCTTTGTTCTTTTTAGTTTGTGAGCGGCGATATTCTGTACTCTCTGAAGGCGTGATGGAGCTGTTGAAGGAAGACCATAGTGAAGTGAATAGTAATAAATCTAGTTTTGACGTAAAAAAAACATGAATGAGCTTCTCAGACTTCAAGAAGTGAAAATATAGTTTTATCCAAGTTGAGCATTAGCCTGTTTCCACCATCCATGCTTTAATCTGCGCAACACATGCCTCAACTCGAGCAACAACATTTCGTCGTCATTGAGTGTCGTCAACATAGGCCTATACTTCGGTCCATGTATTCTGGTAAATTCAGCTGCCAGAGAATAGTACAAAGAGAACAGCATGGGTCTGAGTACGAAGCCTTGCAGCACACCATATTGTACATGAGAGCGTGAGGATAAACTTTAGTTTCAACTGATCGGGTTCTGCCTGTGAGATATAACTGAAACCATTTAGTCTTCACCCCAATTCCAAAAGTGACATCCACGCACTTAAACATAAGGTCATGGTCGATAGTGTCGAATGCACACGATAAGTCTAGTAAAATTAGGATGGCAACCTGCTCGTTGTTGAGTACCATAAAAAGATCATTTTGTATTTTCTCAAGTTAAAGCGACACAATCAGGCAAAAAATCATCCAAAAGCCAAAATTGTATTTTTGCTGATTCCAACAAACATGAGACATCGAACCAATGGTAGAGTAATATTGGTCCACCGTCTGCAATGCTGGCCCAACATTATATCACAATTGGATCAATGCCTCGTGCTCACTGGGGTTTAGCTGCGAAGAAAGGGGTGTTGAAAGTGTGATTTCAAAATAACGCGACTTCATTGTTGAAATCACGCCTTCCTCTTCATTGATTACTAGGCCTACCCAATAGGTATATTCACCTGTAAATGGTATATATAAATATATATTCTAGTTTTCCAGAGACACGTCTCTTGTCATTTTTTAAGCGGCATGATGCTGTAAATAAAAAAGGTTCATTTTTGTAATAAGTTGATGTAAGTAATTGAGCGAGTTATAAAATAATTTCAAAGTTTTAATTAAATCATTTTTCAATATAATAGTTAAACGGATAGTAAACGAATCAAATTGCATTAACTTAAAGAATGATTCAACTGCAAAATGCGCATGCCTGGGACGGTCAAGTGTATGCCAACAGTAGCCTATTGAGTACAGATTGACGGCATTAATATAGCCACTGAACTGATTACAAGATACTACTCAAACGATACATTGATTCTATACTGTTTTCACGCTAGGCCAACGTCTGCGACGCTGGCCCAACATTGAACCAACATTGAATAAATGTACAATGTTTGAGATAAAGTCCTCCTGCCCAGCAAACACAAGACATTTGTATAACATTTATACAACGACGGCCCAACGTTGGTCCAACATTGCATAAAGTCATACAAATGTTTTGTGTTTACTGGGTGTCAATACAATTGGGGTCAAGCAGTTTCCAAATCCCAGCAGTAATACAGTCAGTTGGTTTGCAAGCCGGCGACCAAGTAGGGGCAAAGGTCAAAGGCTTTGAATTATTAACTCATAGATGTCACTAAAGTATGAACTTGCTGTGATTTGAAATCTTGCTCTTAATGAGGCTTTGGGTATGAAACGAATATTTAGTATTATTATGGCATGGGGCCTTGGCCTACTCACAGGCACTATTGCCTTCTGGGGGACCCTTGTCCCGCGAATTTTGACAGTTGACTTCACCTTTAATGTTCCATATCCGGTCTATAATAATTAATGATTTGTCTGTAAGTTATTTTGAATCATTTTAAGAAGATTAGTACTCGTAGATACTGGTTAAAAGAACTTTCATTTTTAAAAGTATTTTTACTTTTAATTATTTAAAAAAAAATACGAGTAGGCCTACTGAGTATCGACGAGTACTGCAAAATCGGTACTCAAGTACTGAAGTACTGAGCACGTCACCCATACAAACGACAAACTATAATGGTGCGTTGTACAGTGCCCATACATATCCCAGCTGTAATAGTGTATTGTGCCACTTCGCGCCCATGCAAAGCTTATACAATCATAATGGTGTATTGTGCCGCTGGGCGTCCATACAACCCCCCAACTATAATGGTGTATTGTGCGGCCTGGCGTCCATACAACCCCCCAACTATAATCGTGTATTGTGCCGCCTGGCGTCCATACAACCCCCCAACTATAATGGTGTATTGTGCCGCCTGGCGGCCATACACCCCCCCCCCCCCTCCCCCCCCAACTATAATGGTGTATTGTGCCGCCTGGCGTCCATACAACCCCCCAACTATAATGGTGTATTGTGCCGCCTGGCGGCCATACAACCCCCCAACTATAATGGTGTATTGTGCCGCTGGGCGTCCATACAACCCCCCAACTATAATGGTGTATTGTGCCGCCTGGCGGCCATACAACCCCCCCCCAACTATAATGGTGTATTGTGCCGCTGGGCGTCCATACAACCCCCCAACTATAATGGTGTATTGTGCGGCCTGGCGCCCAGACAACCCCCCAACTATAATGGTGTATTGTGCCGCCTGGCGTCCATACAACCCCCCCCCCCAACTATAATGGTGTATTGTGCCGCTGGGCGTCCATACAACCCCCCAACTATAATGGTGTATTGTGCGGCCTGGCGCCCAGACAACCCCCCAACTATAATGGTGTATTGTGCCGCCTGGCGTCCATACAACCCCCCAACTATAATGGTGTATTGTGCCGCCTGGCGGCCATACAACCCCCCAACTATAATGGTGTATTGTGCCGCTGGGCGTCCATACAACCCCCCAACTATAATGGTGTATTGTGCCGCTGGGCGCCCAGACAACCCCCCAACTATAATGGTGTATTGTGCGGCCTGGCGCCCAGACAACCCCCCAACTATAATGGTGTATTGTGCCGCCTGGCGTCCATACAACCCCCCCAACTATAATGGTGTATTGTGACGCCTGGCGCCCATACACCCCCCCCCAACAATAATGGTGTATTGTGCCGCCTGGCGGCCATACACCCCCCCCCCCCAACTATAATGGTGTATTGTGCCGCTGGGCGTCCATACAACCCCCCCAACTATAATGGTGTATTGTGCCGCTGGGCGTCCATACAACCCCCCAACTATAATGGTGTATTGTGCCGCCTGGCGGCCATACACCCCCCCCCCCCAACTATAATGGTGTATTGTGCCGCCTGGCGTCCATACACCCCCCCAACTATAATGGTGTATTGTGCCGCCTGGCGTCCATACAACCCCCCCAACTATAATGGTGTATTGTGACGCATGGCGGCGATACACCCCCCTCCCCCCCAACTATAATGATGTATTGTGCCGCCTGGCGCCCATACAACCCCCCAACTATAATGATGTATTGTGTCGCATGGCGCCAATACACCCCTCACCAACTCTAATGGTGTATTGTGCCGCCTGGCGCCCATACAACCCCCCAACTATAATGGTGTATTGTGCCGCCTGGCGGCCATACAACCCCCCAACTATAATGGTGTATTGTGCCGCTGGGCGTCCATACAACCCCCCAACTATAATGGTGTATTGTGCCGCCTGGCGGCCATACACCCCCCCCCCCAACTATAATGGTGTATTGTGCCGCCTGGCGTCCATACAACCCCCCAACTATAATGGTGTATTGTGCCGCCTGGCGTCCATACACCCCCCCCCCCCCCAACTATAATGGTGTATTGTGCCGCTGGGCGTCCATACAACCCCCCAACTATAATGGTGTATTGTGCGGCCTGGCGTCCATACAACCCCCCCCAACTATAATGGTGTATTGTGCCGCCTGGCGTCCATACAACCCCCCCAACTATAATGGTGTATTGTGACGCATGGCGGCGATACACCCCCCTCCCCCCCAACTATAATGATGTATTGTGCCGCCTGGCGCCCATACAACCCCCCAACTATAATGATGTATTGTGTCGCATGGCGCCAATACACCCCTCACCAACTCTAATGGTGTATTGTGCCGCCTGGCGCCCATACAACCCCCCAACTATAATGTTGTATTGTGCCGCCTGATGCCCATACAACCCCTCCCCCTCCCCAACTATATAGAGTGGGTCAGTGAGATATCATGTACAAACCCTGTCTGAGTGGGTCAGTGAGATATACAACCCTGTCTGAGTGGGTCAGTAAGATATACAACCCTGTCTGAGTGGGTCAGTGAGATATCATGTACAACCATGTCTGAGTGGGTCAGTGAGATATACAACCCTGTCTGAGTGGGTCAGTGAGATATACAACCCTGTCTGAGTGGGTCAGTGAGATATACAACCCTGTCTGAGGGGGTCAGTGAGATATACAACCCTGTCTGAGTGGGTCAGTGAGATATCATGTACAACCCTGTCTGAGTGGGTGAGTGAGATATCATCTACAACCCTGTCTGAGTGGGTCAGTGAGATATACAACCCTGTCTGAGTGGGTCAGTGAGATAAACAACCCTGTCTGAGGGGGTCAGTGAGATATCATGTACAACCCTGTCTGAGTGGGTGAGTGAGATATCATCTACAACCCTGTCTGAGTGGGTCAGTGAGATATACAACCCTGTCTGAGTGGGTCAGTGAGATAAACAACCCTGTCTGAGTGGGTCAGTGAGATATAAAACCCTGTCTGAGTGGGTCAGTGAGATATAAAACCCTGTCTGAGTGGGTCAGTGAGATAAACAACCCTGTCTGAGTGGGTCAGTGAGATATACAACCCTGTCTGAGTGGGTCAGTGAGATATACAACCCTGTCTGAGTGGGTCAGTGAGATATCATGTACAACCCTGTCTGAGTGGGTGAGTGAGATATCATCTACAACCCTGTCTGAGTGGGTCAGTGAGATATACAACCCTGTCTGAGTGGGTCAGTGAGATAAACAACCCTGTCTGAGTGGGTCAGTGAGATATAAAACCCTGTCTGAGTGGGTCAGTGAGATATAAAACCCTGTCTGAGTGGGTCAGTGAGATATACAACCCTGTCTGAGTGGGTCAGTGTGATATACAACCCTGTCTGAGTGGGTCAGTGATATATAAAACCCTGTCTGAGTGTGTCGATGAGATATAATGTACAACCCTGTCAGTGAGATGTCATATATTAGATATGAGACATGTTCACTGCCTGACTTTCCAAGCAGCTGTAACCACTGCACCAGGGCCCCCAGGCACCCATGCATACCCCAGCTTTAACAGTGTATTGTGCCACCTGGTACCCATACATACCCCAGCTTTAAAAGTGTATTGTGCCACCTGGCGCCAATACATACCCCAGCTTTAACAGTGTAATGTGCACCCTGCGTCAATACAAATTCGCCAGCTATAATAGTGTATTGTGACATCTGGAGCCCATGCAACCATCCAGCTATGATGATGATCCAGGTATAATGGTGTACTGTGCCACCTGGAGCCAATACAAATCCACCAGCTATAATAGTGCATTGTGCTGCATGACACCCATACAAACCCCCAACCACAACGATTAATGGTACAACTAGCGCCCATACAAAATATATGTAATGGTGTATTGGCGCCCATACCGCTAAACTGCTGTAATGGTGCATTATGCCACCTGGCTCCCATACAAATCCCAGCTATAATAGTGTAATGTGGCACCTGGCGCCCATACAAACCCGCATCTATAATGGTATATTGTACCATCTGGCGCCCCGACAAACAACTAGCTATTATAGTGTATTGTGCCACCTGTCGTCCATACAAAGTGTATTGTACCACTTGGCACCCATAGAAACCCACAAGCTAATCTAGTGTATTGTACCACTTGGCGCCCATAGAAACCACCAGCTAATCTAGTGTATTGTACCACTTTGCGCCCATAGAAACCACTAGCTAATCTAGTGTATTGTACCACTTGGCGCCCATAGGAGCCCACCAGCTAATCTAGTGTATTGTACCACTTGGCGCCCATAGGAGCCCACCAGCTAATCTAGTGTATTGTACCACTTGGCGCCCATATGAACCCACCAGCTAATCTAGTGTATTGTACCACTTGGCGCCCATAGAAACCACCAGCTAATCTAGTGTATTGTACCACTTGGCACCCATAGAAACCCACAAGCTAATCTAGTGTATTGTACCACTTGGCACCCATAGAAACCCACCAGCTAATCTAGTGTATTGTACCACCTGGTGCACATAGGAACCACCAGCTAATCTAGTGTATTGTACCACCTGGCGCCCATAGGAACCCACCAGCTAATCTAGTGTATTGTACCACTTGGCACCCATAGAAACCACTAGCTAATCTAGTGTATTGTACCACCTGGCGCCCATAGAAACCACTATCTAATCTAGTGTATTGTACCACTTGGCGCTCATAGAAACCACTAGCTAATCTAGTGTATTGTACCACTTGGCGCCCATAGAAACCACCAGCTAATCTAGTGTATTGTACCACTTGGCGCCCATAGAAACCCACCAGCTAATCTACTGTATTGTACCACTTGGCGCCCATAGAAACCACCAGCTAATCTAGTGTATTGTACCACTTGGCGCCCATAGAAACCACTAGCTAATCTAGTGTATTGTACCACCTGGCGCCCATAGAAACCACCAGCTAATCTAGTGTAGTGTACCACTTGGCGCCCATAGAAACCACCAGCTAATCTAGTGTATTGTATCACTTGGCGCCCATAGAAACCCACCAGCTAATCTAGTGTATTGTACCACTTGGCGCCCATAGAAACCACCAGCTAATCTAGTGTATTGTACCACCTGGTGCCCATAGAAACCACTAGCTAAGCTAGTGTATTGTACCACCTGGCTCCCATACAAACCCTCAATCATTAATAGAGCGTTCGGCGCCAATATAAAGCACCATTCTCAGTAATGTCAGTGACTGATTACCAAAAGACGACAAGATCTTACACTTTGATCTTAGTCAAAGCCTAAGATCAAAACACCCAATACAAGCTTGATCTTAGTCGAAGCCTAAGATTAAAACACCCAATACAACCCAAACCAAGAGGTCATGGGTTGTACAGGTTTCAGTAATATTAATAACGCTACTTTTTAGTGATAATGGGTTTTTAGTAAGTATGATTATGTCACGAAATGTGGTAAACAATGCACTCAAGTAGCCTGAAAAAATAACACTGGCTAAGTAAAATCGTATTTTAGTGTTTCTGAATAAAAGTTATTTTGTTTTATATTCCAGGAGTAAATTCATGAAAGAGACTTAAAAACCAAGTAACCAGTGTTTGACTTTGGATGAGAGTATGTACAGTACCTTCTAAGGCAACGCCATGTAGTGTGTACAATCAAATTGTGGCGCCAATTTGTTTAGGGGTATTTTAAGATAGGGGGGGGGGGGTGTATCATGATATGCAGTACATGATCTCGTACATGAAACTTGAAGGAAACCATATACATCCAGACTAAACCATTATCATCGTGTTTACTCACCATGATGACCAAACCAATATCATCGTGTTTACTCATCATGATGACCAAACCATTATCATCGTGTTTACTCATCATGATGACTAAACCATTATCATTGTGTTTACTCACCATGATGACTAAACCATTATCATCGTGTTTACTCATCATGATGACTAAACCATTATCATCGTGTTTACTCATCATGATGACTAAACCATTATCATCAGGTTTACTCATCATGATGACTAAACCATTATCATCGTGTTTACTCATCATGATGACTAAACCATTATCATCAGGTTTACTCATCATGATGACTAAACCATTATCATCGTGTTTACTCATCATGATGACTAAACTAATATAATTGTGTTTACTCATCATGATGACCAAACAATTATCATCGTGTTTACTCATCATGATGACTAAACCATTATCATCAGGTTTACTCATCATGATGACTAAACCATTATCATCGTGTTTACTCATCATGATGACTAAACCATTATCATCAGGTTTACTCATCATGATGACTAAACCAGTATCATCAGGTTTACTCATCATGATGACTAAACCATTATCATCGTGTTTACTCATCATGATGACTAAACCATTATCATCAGGTTTACTCATCATGATGACTAAACCATTATCATCGTGTTTACTCATCATGATGACTAAACCATTATCATCAGGTTTACTCATCATGATGACTAAACCATTATCATCAGGTTTACTCATCATGATGACTAAACCATTATCATCGTGTTTACTCATCATGATGACTAAACTAATATAATTGTGTTTACTCATCATGATGACTAAACTAATATAATTGTGTTTACTCATCATGATGACCAAACCATTATCATCGTGTTTACTCATCATGATGACTAAACCATTATCATCGTGTTTAATCACCGTGATGACTAAACCATTATAATTGTGTTTACTCACCATGATGACTAAACCATTATCATCGTGTTTACTCACTATGATGACTAAACCATTATCATCAGGTTTACTCACCGTGATGACTAAACCATTATCATCGTGGTTACTCACCATGATGACTAAACCATTATCATCGTGTTTACTCACCATGATGACTAAACCATTATCATCGTGTTTACTCATCATGATGACTAAACCATTATCATCAGGTTTACTCATCATGATGACTATAGTTGCAGTCAACTTCCACCAGCGTTGGGTGTTTTTCGCCGATTTCTCAGTCAATTCTAAATCAATTTCCATGAAATTTAGCAAGCTATCTTTTCAAGTATTCCGGTGCCTACCCTGAAAATTTCGTAAAATTTGAATGAGTATTTCAAAAGTTAGACCATTTGACATGTAGTGGAATTTCGTGATTGAGGCTGATAGCGTTTAATGGGTTTATAGAGGAGCGTCATAATTTGCAAAAACTACATGTCAAATGGTCTAATTTTTAAACTACATAATATTTTTTCTTGAAATTTTCAGGGAAGTTGCCGTTAGACTAGAAAATATTGCTTGCCAAATTTCATGGAAATCGGATGAAAATTGTGTGAGTAATTGGCAAAAAGCATGCAACGCAAAAGTGGCAGATTTAATGTGATTTTTACTATAAACCATTATCACCATATTTACTCACCATGATGACTAAACCATTATCATCGTGTTTACTCACCATGATGACTAAACCATTATCATCGTGTTTACTCATCATGATGACTAAAGCATTATCATCGTGTTTACTCACCATGATGACTAAACCATTATCATCGTGTTTACTCACCATGATGACTAAACCATTATCATCGTGTTTAATCACCATGATGACTAAAGCATTATCATTGTGTTTACTCATTATGATGACTAAACCATTATCATCGTGTTTACTCATCATGATGACTAAACCATTATCGTCGTGTTTACTCACTATGATGACTAAAGCATTATCATCGTGTTTACTCACCATGATGACTAAACCATTATCATCGTGTTTACTCATCATGATGACTAAAACATTATTATCAGGTTTACTCATTATGATGACTAAACCTTTATCATCGTGTTTAATCACCGTGATGACTAAACCATTATAATTGTGTTTACTCACCATGATGACTAAACCATTATCTTCGTGTTTACTCACTATGATGACTAAACCATTATCATCAGGTTTACTCACCGTGATGACTAAACCATTATCATCGTGTTTACTCACTATGATGACTAAACCATTATCATCGTGTTTACTCATCATGATGACTAAACCATTATCACCATATTTACTCACCATGATGACTAAACCATTATCATCGTGTTTACTCACCATGATGACTAAACCATTATCATCGTGTTTACTCATCATGATGACTAAAGCATTATCATCGTGTTTACTCACCATGATGACTAAACCATTATCATCGTGTTTACTCACCATGATGACTAAACCATTATCATCGTGTTTAATCATCATGATGACTAAAGCATTATCATTGTGTTTACTCATTATGATGACTAAACCATTATCATCGTGTTTACTCATCATGATGACTAAAGCATTATCATCGTGTTTACCCACCATGATGACTAAACCATTATCATCGTGTTTACTCACCATGATGACTAAACCATTATCATCGTGTTTACTCACCATGATGACTAAACTATTATCATCAGGTTTACTCATCATGATGACCAACCCAATATCATCGTGTTTACTCATCATGATGACCAAACCATTATCATCGTGTTTACTCACCGCTCTCTGTGGTGTTGTTGTGGTGGTAGATGGCGCCTCCAGTACAAAGCCTTCTTGTAGTGTAAGGTCATTAACTCCTTCAGGATGACTCACCAGGGATAACAGGCTACATAATGTATTCACTTCACAGTGCACTCCATCAACTAATGTCAGCTTCGTCACACAGCCACCATGTCCCTGTAACACATAGTGATATTATATAACACACAGTGACTGTGTGAAATATATATCTTAATATGAATATATATGAATATTGCTTTACTTCGTTTGCTGCACAATCATGGCAATATCGCGACAGAAAGAAGCCCGAAGCTGGGACTATGCCCTACTCTTATTTCGCATGACTTCAAGGGTTCTTTATAGTGCACAGTACCATAGGCAGCACTGTACACTCCATTCCTTTGAACAGTTTGGAGCACTGTATATGCACAACCACGATGACAAATATCCGTCCCGACCGGGATTCAAACCTGGTACACACATGTTACAAGCCCCAGTCGATACGAATGAGCCATAGGGGTCGGCGTATATGTTAATACATATAATATATATCACACAGTAACTGCGTGAAATTTGAGAAAATAATGCATAGCGGTATTATATAACTCAGAAAGACTCGGTGAAACGTAACCCCTTAACACATAGTGATATGATGTAACACATGGTGATTGTGTGAAACAGGTTAATACAAACAGAGTCTACTTCATCTGGGTTTATTGTTCAACCACTTTTTTTGTGCCTTCGTTTGGTTCATGTGTGAAATACATAAATCATAGAATGACGTCACTTATTTTTAAAAACAAATACCATTCCAAAACCTGTTCCAACAAGATACGATTGAGTGCTAGTGTGAATATGTGAAATGTGACTTGTAGTCAGCAAGATAATTTAGTGTAGGACCTCATGTAAAAGTGATGTGTTTTTGCTCAAGATTGATTTTGTTATTTAAACCATTGGAGTGGAGTCTACCGTTTAACAATTCCATTGGTAATTTTTTTTTCCAATTTTTAGCTTCAGAATCTCAAAATTTAAATTGGCCGCCATTTTAGCGCTAAAAAGTACCATTTATCAATGATGCATCCTACCTATGATCCTTATAATTGCATTTTCATGTATATGTATATAGCTTATTAGATTGTTAGGTCATGTTCTGTGTTTCTGATGATGTAGTTAAGTTAAATGTACAGCGTATTTTGAGTTTTTTGTTAGGAAAAAAGGCATAATTTAGGTACAATCGTAATTTCAGCAAACCAACGACCGCAAATACACTATCAGCCAAAACATGCAGGTTCAACTGACTCTTCTCTTTTCCGTAGCAGATATGAAACGACACCTGCTATAGGACTTTCTCTTCACAGTCACCACATGCACCGCAGCCGGACAGATATAAATGTTCAATGCAGCCAATGTTGGTGTATCATATAACCGTGTCAATGAGATAGCAACAAATCTAGTCAAAAATTCCATGAAAATCATGCAAAAGCATAATGGTACATACATACCACCGTAAATCACCAAAGGTATTCCCGTGCGAGGTTCTGCTAATAATGTGGACATGAGAGTCGATAGGCCTACTCCAGGGGCCGTATTCTCGTGACCATTTACGGAGTTCCGCATCGTAGATTTTTGGAATTTCCTCAAATATTTCAGCACTTTGGTTTTTTTCCGTAAGTGCTATTCTCGTTAATTTTACGATGCGGAACTCACCTAAGTTGTAGGTAAAAGTTACGGAAAGAATTCGGGTGCCCTAAAATCTAGGAAAAAATGGAGTATTTTGCATAAAAGTTAGGATGCGGAACTCCGCGACTACAGTTTACCGCAAATAGTTTGAGAATAGCGATTTACGGAATTTCGCAGTTACGGAGTTCCGCATTTTAAAGTTTCGGAAAAATCCTAAAGTTAGGTGTTCTTCAGGAGAATACGACCCCAGATGGACGAGGCACATTTCACGGAACTGCTGTTTCAGCATACCAACGTCTATTACCTGATGTTCTCTCAAGCACTAATGATGAACTATTGTCTGCGATGCTGGACACAGCTGATACCACTGATTTAGTACATGATATTCCTTCGATTATTTTAGATTTACAGCCCTGTCCAATTTATGCTGGAAGTCAACGTCCACGCACTAACCACATTATGAAAACTATAAACTGGGGAAACACCAGACAAATGTTACAATTTAGTGTGTCTGCCATCATCAACGCCCAAGGACAGTAGTGCTCCAGCAAATATATGACAAGCTGGGTCCGGAAATCTGTTCTGCGTTACCTGGTTTTCATTCAATAAAGGGTACAGATATTACAGGTAGAATCAGCTCTAAAACTGTCCCATCTATGTCGCCAGCAACACTGAGATGGAAATGTTTTCAGAAACTTACTTCCAGTCAAAATGTCCACATACTACCACCAACTA
Source organism: Flabesymbios commensalis (assembly GCA_964017125.1). Taxonomy (NCBI): domain Eukaryota; kingdom Metazoa; phylum Annelida; class Polychaeta; order Terebellida; family Flabelligeridae; genus Flabesymbios; species Flabesymbios commensalis. Next base: position 82,912,421 of record OZ024911.1, read on the forward strand.
CTGGAACATGGCTCCAGCATATCTACAGTGCACATCTCCAAGCATACATCAGGGCGCATGACAAGGTTTTGCACCCATCCGTTCCTGATCCCTGTGAGCTAGGTTGGGTCAAACAGGATGGTCGATATCGGCCGATTTTGTCAGTGGATCCAGTTGCACCTGAGGCAGTTGTAGAGTTACTTAAATGCAACTGCGGAGTGAGTTTCTGCTCCAGAAGGTGCACGTGTGTAAATATGAAGCAAGTGAACATTGTATGAATACACACACCAATGAGCAGAAATAGGATGAAGGTACTCGAGAATAAATCTAGACATTAATAAGCCATACACGTTACATGTATCTTGCCAAGCAGCTAAATGTAAACTTGGTAAAGGAAATAGTCATTGAAATATCACTCATAATACAAAGAGCTGTTTCATGTCTGTGGTATTTGATAATTAGCTACTTAAATTTTGCATCAATACAGTGGCAAAAAGTATCGTGAAAAAAATGTTGTTGAAATTTTAAAATCTCAACCCTCTAAGTTCAAATTACCACAATAAGCGTATTAAATCTTTTAGTTAGTAGTTTAAATAAATAACACATTTTGAAAATATAACATGCAACAAATCTGAATAATAATTTAAAAAAAAACCTCGGTCTTCAATTTGACATATATAAGTAGTTATCTCACACTTGAAATGTTGCATGCTCGCCACCGCAATACAATTTTAATTAGATATTTTGACGTTAAAAGGGTTAAAATAATTCTACACTGGATTGGGTAAATGCTAAAAACACCATGCGGACTTTAATGTCATATTTCTATTTTACAATTAGTAAAAATTTTTATCCACAAATGTCTTGAAAGTGATATAATAAACAAAAAACGTTAACAAATGGCGGCCGTAATAATGTTTAAAAAAAATGCCACCAATGGATTTTGTGTACTCTGGTATGCATTCTACCCAATGAAACCAAAAAATCAATCTTGAGCAAATTTTACATCAAGGCCCAATAATCTAACATAACCGCCTACACTAATTTGTCTGTGGAGCATAAATTGCAGTATAAAATTCTAAATATCACAATGGTAGGCCTAAGGTCGCTATGCAGAAGACATGTTACAATGTTGCCATCTGATGTATTCATTTTAATTAATAGACTGATAGAACAAAAAATATTTTCGCCGGGGACCATCTAGGATTTTCCATATAGTAATTTTGCAATATTTCAAAAGTGGTTTCATTCGATTCTTTGGTCCTAAAAACGTAGGCGTAGACACCAAAATTTTAATTCTCACCAAAATTTTAATTCTATGTCAATTAGAAGTGGAGCCCAAATTAGATTTTCATGGCATTCATTAAAAAAAAAATGGCCGAAACCCATTTCACACCCCAATTTGTTTTTGTAACATCGCTAATATCATTCCCAGGTGTCCCCTGAAGAAAATGGTACCACTCACGGAGAGTTGTGGGGATGGGGCTGTACCGTGAGTGACCAATTCTGGCCAAGAGGAAACACTAATGACACATATATATATGACTCGCAGTGTCTCAAATTGCTTAACGTCCATTATGGCTAGAAATCATCTGTATTAAAAAACATCAAACATAATTAAAATGTCGTAGCCACAAGTAATTTGTATTATTTTCTGAGATCAAAATCTATGTTCAATGAATATCCCTAGTAAATACATTATATGTTTAAACCTAGAGCAGCGATGTCCATGCGCACCGATGCCTCTCTGTATTTCAACCCCTAGAACACCGATGACCACCACTGTAGACTCTCTGTATTTTAAACCTTAGAGCACTGATGTCCACTACAATAGCCATTCTGTGTTTTAACCCTTAGAGCACTGGCGTCGACTACAGAGTCTCTCTGTATTTTAAACCTTAGATCACTGATGTCGACTACAATAGCCATTATGTGTTTTAAACCTTAGATCACTGGCGTCGACTACAGTAGCCATTCTGTGTTTTAACACTTAGATCACTGATGTCGACTACAGTGGTCATTCTCTGTTTAAACCCCTGATGTCAACTAGGGTATCCATTCAGTGTTTAATGCCTAGAGCACAGAATGTCGACTACAGTATACATTCTTGTGTTTTTATTAGCACTTGTACCATATTATAAAAGGGAAATATGTCACCATGATATTGAGAAATTATGCAATAATTTTTACAAATGCAAACAATTCACTTGAAGCTGAGGATCGCGGTAGCGAGATACAACTCCAAGTGACTTAAACATTAAATGTATTTGTGGATTGCTCCAGAGGTTAACTGAGCACCCTCGTCACATTAATGCCCCACGTGACATACCTGTAATATGTATCTGTATCGGTACAGGACATTATGTAATGTATTTGTGGATTGCTCCAGAGGTTAACTGAGCACCCTCGTCACATTAATGCCCCACGTGACATACCTGTAATATGTATCTGTATCGGTACAGGACATTATGTAATGTATTTGTGGATTTCTCCAGAGGTTAACTGAGCACCCTCGTCACATTAATGCCCCACGTGACATACCTGTAATATGTATCTGTATCGGTACAGGACATTAAGTAATGTATTTGTGGATTTCTCCAGAGGTTAACTGAGCACACTCGTCACATTAATGCCCCGCGTGACATACCTGTAATATGTATCCGTATCGGTACAGGACATTATGTAATGTATTTGTGGATTGCTCCAGGGGGTAACAGAGCACCCTCGTCACATTAATGCCCTGCGTGACATACCTGTAATATGTATCTGTATCGGTACAGGACATTATGTAATGTATTTGTGGATTTCTCCAGAGGTTAACTGAGCACCCTCGTCACATTAATGCCCCACGTGACATACCTGTAATATGTATCCGTATCGGTACAGGACATTATGTAATGTATTTGTGGATTTCTCCAGAGGTTAACTGAGCACCCTCGTCACATTAATGCCCCACGTGACATACCTGTAATATGTATCTGTATCGGTACAGGACATTATGTAATGTATTTGTGGATTGCTCCAGAGGTTAGCTGAGCACCCTCGTCACATTAATGCCCCGCGTGACATACCTGTAATATGTATCTGTATCGGTACAGGACATTATGTAATGTATTTGTGGATTGCTCCAGAGGTTAACAGAGCACCCTCGTCACATTAATGCCCTGCGTGACATACCTGTAATATGTATCTGTATCGGTACAGGACATTATGTAATGTATTTGTGGATTGCTCCAGAGGTTAACTGAGCACCCTCGTCACATTAATGCCCCACGTGACATACCTGTAATATGTATCTGTATCGGTACAGGACATTATGTAATGTATTTGTGGATTGCTCCAGAGGTTAACAGAGCACCCTCGTCACATTAATGCCCTGCGTGACATACCTGTAATATGTATCTGTATCGGTACAGGACATTATGTAATGTATTTGTGGATTGCTCCAGAGGTTAACTGAGCACCCTCGTCACATTAATGCCCCACGTGACATACCTGTAATATGTATCTGTATCGGTACAGGACATTATGTAATGTATTTGTGGATTTCTCCAGAGGTTAGCTGAGCACCCTCGTCACATTAATGCCCCGCGTGACATACCTGTAATATGTATCTGTATCGGTACAGGACATTATGTAATGTATTTGTGGATTTCTCCAGAGGTTAGCTGAGCACCCTCGTCACATTAATGCCCCACGTGACATACCTGTAATATGTATCCGTATCGGTACAGGACATTATGTAATGTATTTGTGGATTTCTCCAGAGGTTAGCTGAGCACCCTCGTCACATTAATGCCCCACGTGACATACCTGTAATATGTATCTGTATCGGTACAGGACATTATGTAATGTATTTGTGGATTTCTCCAGAGGTTAGCTGAGCACCCTCGTCACATTAATGCCCCACGTGACATACCTGTAATATGTATCCGTATCGGTACAGGACATTATGTAATGTATTTGTGGATTTCTCCAGAGGTTAACTGAGCACCCTCGTCACATTAATGCCCCACGTGACATACCTGTAATATGTATCTGTATCGGTACAGGACATTATGTAATGTATTTGTGGATTGCTCCAGAGGTTAACTGAGCACCCTCGTCACATTAATGCCCCACGTGACATACCTGTAATATGTATCCGTATCGGTACAGGACATTATGTAATGTATTTGTGGATTTCTCCAGAGGTTAACTGAGCACCCTCGTCACATTAATGCCCCACGTGACATACCTGTAATATGTATCTGTATCGGTACAGGACATTATGTAATGTATTTGTGGATTGCCCCAGAGGTTAACTGAGCACCCTCGTCACATTAATGCCCCGCGTGACATACCTGTAATATGTATCCGTATCGGTACAGGACATTATGTAATGTATTTGTGGATTGCCCCAGAGGTTAACTGAGCACCCTCGTCCCATTAATGCCCCGCGTGACATACCTGTAATATGTATCCGTATCGGTACAGGACATTATGTAATGTATTTGTGGATTGCTCCAGAGGTTAACTGAGCACCCTCGTCACATTAATGCCCCACGTGACATACCTGTAATATGTATCTGTATCGGTACAGGACATTATGTAATGTATTTGTGGATTGCTCCAGAGGTTAACTGAGCACCCTCGTCACATTAATGCCCCACGTGACATACCTGTAATATGTATCCGTATCGGTACAGGACATTATGTAATGTATTTGTGGATTGCCCCAGAGGTAAACTGAGCACCCTCGTCACATTAATGCCCCACGTGACATACCTGTAATATGTCATTTGGTGCATATATAATTATTTTGAATATAATTTATTCAATTGAAAGTTGTAAAATCCATAACAATAAGGAGGGGTATGCTTTCATTTAATATCTATTAATCTGGCATAGTTATGTGCTATCAGGTAATTTTCATTCACATTGGGGACTCCGCATCGGTAATAGCAGGACATTATTTTGTAAGGCTTATAATGTTAAAGGCCTACTTGGTAGCTAGCCTAGGTTAATAACTATTATCTATGCCTGGATTAACATTAAACGTGGTCAATAAATTTTACACACATTAATCCTATTCATGCGGCGACTACCCTGGAACTTGTGCAAATACATGTAATTACATTCTGAGACAAAGTTTGATGGGTTTTAAGCTGGTTTACTACTACGTTTACTACACGTTACAGAGACTAACTTTTAAACTATACAATATTGATCAATGAACATTTCCGAGTAGTCACTGCAACATTAGAAAATAGTGCTTGTAACATTTCATGAACATTTTTTGAGAATTCACTGAAAATCGTTCACCACAGTTAATGTGAATCCGGAAACAGTATATCAGTCAAAAGTGTGAATAAGGCACCTCATGGTACCAAATCTGCAAATACGATCAGATTATGTTTTCAAATATAAATTTCAAATATTATCAAACGAAACTTGGAAAACTGTTCCTTCACAACACAATACCTGTTCGTTCTAATAAATAGCAGAGTTTATGTTTTATGCTCATTCTCCTCATATAAGCCACGTCTAGATGTCCCTCATCTTAAATTCCCTTTCATATAGTCAGACAACTGTCAGATCCGACAGGCCTACATTTCCCATATTGGTGCCACAGAGCATTCCTGACTCACTTAGAACAAGTTCCTGGTGTTGACTGAATGAAGCTGGGAGTGATATGCGGGGTGATTGACTGGTGAAGGTGGCAAGTGTTTCTTACGCACCAAAAAACAACAGGCATCCAATCCCATGCTTGGGTTGAAGTTGTGCTAGCCCACCATTAAAATATGTTTGGCCAGCTGTAGGCCCACAAGTATTATTGCGCCAATCGATGGCACAGTAAGCAAGAGACATTGAACCAACGTCGGGTGAATGCTGGACCAGCGTAGCAGACGGTCAGCCAACATTACTTGATAGCCAGGCTAGCATAGAAGTAGGCCTAGGCCTATATCCCGGGGCCTATATAAGTTTCCCGAATGTTATTATTATACAAAAGTTATTATTATATTATAAACAAACAACAAGTTTTTAAAAGTTAAGTCGAGGGTCGAGGGTCGAGGGGCGAGGGGGTCGAGGGGGTCAAGGGGGTTTTCGAGATACCCCAGACCGAAACCTTGCTGAAACGGTGTTAAACCACCTATTTGGAGTGAGGACTTTCTAGAAAGATTTTTTATGTTTGACCCAAGTTTGACCTCTGACATGAGTGCTGCTCTAATATAGGGCCACTGTCTACGACACCGGCCCTACATTAAACAACACATGTCTGCTGGCCGAGAATTTCACCGGGAATGTGACAATCAAACAGCAGCACCCACATCCCGCAAGACACAAGACGTTAGGCTACATGCGTTAGGGTTGGATTAATGTTGAGCCAACGTCGAAGACAGCGGGCCAACATTAAATTGACATTTTGTTGGGAAAATAAATTAAAATTCTATGTCTAAATCATCCTCTCTACCCCAATAGGTGGTTGATATGACTGATTGGCAAAGTCTCGGTCTGCGACCTCGGAGCAGCGAGACTTGCTGTTGCTGTTGGGAAGATGGTCACATGGTAATATGTGCCAGATGAGTCCCGAGTGACGTCATACGCAACATATAGGAACTGGAACGGCCACCAGATGTCAACCCCAGCGTTCTCAAACCTGTCAGCACTTTCGCTTCATAATACATTTCAAACCCATATGTTTTAAAATATACTAATCTATCAAAATAATATAACTGTATGCATGCAGAATGGCGGCCTACTAATCATGCTAATGACTAACTGTATTCAGAATGAAAGCATACTGATAATGCTTATAACTATAGCTGTATTAACATGTATCTGCCATTTATTTTTCGTGTTATATATACTCACATGACTGCGGACTGATGGCCCAGAAGGTTCCATGATGGTGGACTTCCCAGTGAGTGTCATCCCGTGTCCTGCTCGTATTGGTATGATCCCTGCTATCAGGTTTATTGGGACTCGTCCTTCAAGTTGAAGTTTACCTGGTGTAATAGTAAATGACGGTGATGCTATTGTTGATGGTTCTGTTGATGAGGCTGCTGTTGCTGAGACTGCTGATGATGGTGGTGATGGCGTATGTAGGACCACTCTAGTTCCTTGAGTCAGGCTTGGTACCTCTGTCATGAGGGTGATCACATCGCTCGTGCTCCATTGTGACAGGAGATGAAGCTGCTTTACTTGTGTCAGGCTTGGTACCTCTGTCATGAGAGTGATCACATCGCTCGTGTTCCATTGTGATGGAATATGAAGATGTTCTATTTGTGTCAGGGTTGGTACCTCTGTCATGAGAGTGATCACATCGCTCGTGTTCCATTGTGACGGAATATGAATATGTTCTATTTGTGTCAGGCTCGGTACCTCTGTCATGAGAGTGATCACATCGCTCGTGTTCCATTGTGATGGAATATGAAGATGTTCTATTTGTGTCAGGGTTGGTACCCCTGTCATGAGAGTGATCACATCGCTCGTGTTCCATTGTGACGGAATATGAATATGTTCTATTTGTGTCAGGCTCGGTACCTCTGTCATGAGAGTGATCACATCGCTCGTGTTCCATTGTGACGGAATATGAAGATGTTTTACTTGTGTCAGGCTCGGTACCTCTGTCATGAGAGTGATCACATCGCTCGTGTTCCATTGTGACGGAATATGAATATGTTCTATTTGTGTCAGGCTCGGTACCTCTGTCATGAGAGTGATCACATCGCTCGTGTTCCATTGTGACGGAATATGAAGATGTTTTACTTGTGTCAGGCTCGGTACCTCTGTCATGAGAGTGATCACATCGCTCGTGTTCCATTGTGACGGAATATGAATATGTTCTATTTGTGTCAGGCTCGGTACCTCTGTCATGAGAGTGATCACATCGCTCGTGTTCCATTGTGACGGAATATGAAGATGTTTTACTTGTGTCAGGCTCGGTACCTCTGTCATGAGAGTGATCACATCGCTCGTGTTCCATTGTGACGGAATATGAAGATGTTTTACTTGTGTCAGGCTCGGTACCTCTGTCATGAGAGTGATCACATCCTCTGTGCTCCATGATGACGGCATATACAGCTCACTAACACCCTGTAACAAATTATTTACCTTGTCAGCTTTGATAACTGTACCAAGGAAGTACCAAGGAACTCTCTCATTAGATGATCATTACGAATATGTTGATACAATTGTGGAATGCTTAGCCTATTTAATCTTCCATGGTAGAGTATGATTCGTACATACACTTCAACTCGAAGTGTATGTATGATTTGTGGTTGTGGTAAAGGGTACGCATGATTTGTGGTAGAGGAGAAGGGTATGTATTATTCGTGGTAGAGGCGAAGGGGTTGTTTGATTCGTAGTAGAGGCGAAGGGGTGTGTGATTCGTTGCAGAGGTGAAGGGTGTGTATGATTCAAAAATATTTAAACGTAAATATGAAACTTCGCTTCACGGCAGCGATATTCATACCCGTTGCATTAAGGAACATGTTTTGATCTTTTTACGATTATGTGGTAAATTTTCTCTGTTAGGATGAGGTTGACTGTTTTTTTACTAGTAAACTTACAATTGTAATACTTTTGCTCTGACTGCTTATTATTTATTTGTGAATTATATGTTTGACTAATTTAATCAACTTCCTTGATAGAGATTTAGTCTATGTAAGATTCGTGATAGACGTGAAAGGTGTGTATGATTCGTGATAGACGTGAATGATATGTATGATTCGTGATAGGCGTGAATGGTATGTATGATTCGTGGTAGAGGTGAAGGGTGTGTATGATTCGTGGTAGAGGTGAAGGGTGTGTATGATTCGTGATAGACGTGAATGATATGTATGATTCGTGATAGGCGTGAATGGTATGTATGATTCGTGGTAGAGGTGAAGGGTGTGTATGATTCGTGGTAGAGGTGAAGGGTATGTATGATTCGTGGTAGAGGTGAAGGGTGTGTATGATTCGTGGTAGAGGTGAAGGGTATGTATGATTCGTGGTAGAGGTGAAGGGTATGTATGATTCGTGGTAGAGGTGAAGGGTGTGTATGATTCGTGGTAGAGGTGAAGGGTGTGTATGATTCGTGGTAGACGTGAAGGGTATGTATGATTCGTGGTAGAGGTGAAGTGTATGTATGATTCGAGGTAGAGGTGAAGTGTATTTATGATTCGTGGTAGAGGTGAAGGGTATGTATGATTCGTGGTAGAGGTGAAGGGTATGTATGATTCGTGGTGGAGGTGAAGGGTATGTATGATGCGTGGTAGAGGTAAAGGGTATGTATGATTCGTGGTAGACGTGAAGGGTATGTATGATTCGTGGTAGAGGTGAAGGGTATGTATGATTCGTGGTGGAGGTGAAGGGTATGTATGATTCGTGGTGGAGGTGAAGGGTATGTATGATTCGTGGTGGAGGTGAAGGGTATGTATGATTCGTGGTAGAGGTGAAGAGGTGAAGTGCATGTATGATTCGTGGTAGAGGTGAAGGGTATGTATGATTCGTGGTGGAGGTGAAGGGTATGTATGATGCGTGGTAGAGGTAAAGGGTATGTATGATTCGTGGTAGACGTGAAGGGTATGTATGATTCGTGGTAGAGGTGAAGGGTATGTATGATTCGTGGTGGAGGTGAAGGGTATGTATGATTCGTGGTGGAGGTGAAGGGTATGTATGATTCGTGGTAGAGGTGAAGGGTATGTATGATTCGTGGTAGAGGTGAAGGGTATGTATGATTCGTGGTAGAGGTGAAGGGTATGTATGATTCGTGGTAAATGTGAATGGGTGTGTATGATTCGTGGTAGAGGTGAAGGGTGTGTATGATTCGTGGTAGAGGTGAAGGGTATGTATGATTCGTGGTAGAGGTGAAGGGTATGTATGATTCGTGGTAGAGGTGAAGTGTATGTATAATTCGTGGTAGAGGTGAAGGGTATGTATGGTTCGTGGTAGAGGTGAAGGGTATGTATGATTAGTGGTAAATGCGAATGGGTGTGTATGATTCGTGGTAGAGGTGAAGGGTATGTATGGTTCGTGGTAGAGGTGAAGGGTATGTATGATTCGCGGTAAATTCGAATGGGTGTGTATGATTCGTGGTAGAGGTGAAGGGTGTGTATGATTCGTGGTAGAGGTGAAGGGTATGTATGATTCGTGGTAAATGTGAATGGGTGTGTATGATTCGTGGTAGAGGTGAAGGGTATGTATGATTCGTGGTAGAGGTGATGGGTATGTATGATTCGTGGTAGAGGTGATGGGTATGTATGATTCGTGGTAGAGGTGATGGGTATGTATGATTCGTGGTAGAGGTGAAGGGTATGTATGATTCGTGGTAGAGGTGATGGGTATGTATGATTCGTGGTAGAGGTGATGGGTATGTATGATTCGTGGTAGAGGTGAAGGGTATGTATGATTCGTGGTAGAGGTGAAGGGTATGTATGATTCGTGGTAGAGGTGAAGGGTGTGTATGATTCGTGGTAGAGGTGAAGGGTATGTATGGTTCGTGGTAGAGGTGAAGGGTATGTATGATTCGTGGTAAATGCGAATGGGTGTGTATGATTCGTGGTAGAGGTGAATGGGTGTGTATGATTCGTGGTAGAGGTGAAGGGTATGTATGATTCGTGGTGGAGGTGAAGGGTATGTATGATTCGTGGTAGAGGTAAAGGGTATGTATGATTCGTGGTAGAGGTGAAGGGTATGTATGATTCGTGGTAGAGGTGAAGGGTATGTATGATTCGTGGTAGAGGTGAAGGGTATGTATGATTCGTGGTAGAGGTAAAGGGTATGTATGATTCGTGGTAGAGGTGAAGGGTATGCATGATTCGTGGTAGAGGTGAAGGGTATGTATGATTCGTGATAAATGTGAATGGGTGTGTATGATTCGTGGTAGAGGTGAAGGGTATGTATGATTCGTGGTAGAGGTGAAGTGTATATGTGATTCGTGGTAGAGGTGAAGTGTATGTATGATTCGTGGTAGAGGTGAAGGGTATGTATGATTCGTTTTAGAGGTGTAGAGTATGTATGATTCGTGGTAGACGTGAAGGGTATGTATAATTCGTGGTAGAGGTAAAGGGTGTGTATGATTCGTGGTAGAGGTTAAGGGTGTGTATGATTCGTGGTAGAGGTGAAGGGTATGTATGATTCGTGGTGAAGGTGAAGGGTATGTATGATTCGTGGTAGAGGTGAAGGGTGTGTATGATTCGTGGTAGAGGTGAAGGGTATGTATGATTCGTGGTGAAGGTGAAGGGTATGTATGATTCGTGGTAGAGGTGAAGGGTGTGTATGATTCGTGGTAGAGGTGAAGGGTAAGTATGATTCGAGGTAGAGGCGAAGGGTATGTATGATTCGTGGTAGAGGTGAAGGGTATGTATGATTCGTGGTAGAGGTTAAGGGTGTATATGATTCGTGGTAGAGGTAAAGGGTGTGTATGATTCGTGGTAGAGGTGAAGGGTTTGTATGATTCGTGGTAAATGTGAATGGGTGTGTATGATTCGTGGTAGAGGTGAAGGGTATGTATGATTCGTGGTAGAGGTGAAGGGTGTGTATGATTCGCGGTAGAGGTGAAGGGTATGTATGATTCGTGGTAGACGTGAAGTGTATGTATGATTCGTGGTAGAGATGAAGGGTATGTATGATTCGTGGTAGAGATGGGGGGTTTGTATGATTCGTGGTAGAGATGAAGGGTATGTATGATTCGTGGTAGAGATGAAGGGTATGTATGATTCGTGGTAGAGATGAGGGATATGTATGATTCGTGGTAGAGATGAGGGATATGTATGATTCGTGGTAGAGATGGGGGGTTTGTATGATTCGTGGTAGAGATGAGGGATATGTATGATTCGTGGTAGAGATGGGGGGTTTGTATGATTCGTGGTAGAGATGAAGGGTATGTATGATTCGTGGTAGAGATGAAGGGTATGTATGATTCGTGGTAGAGATGAGGGATATGTATGATTCGTGGTAGAGATGAGGGATATGTATGATTCGTGGTAGAGATGAAGGGTATGTATGATTCGTGGTAGGGATGAGGGATATGTATGATTCGTGGTAGAGATGGGGGGCTTGTATGATTCGTGGTAGAGATGAGGGATATGTATGATTCGTGGTAGAGATGGGGGGTTTGTATGATTCGTGGTAGAGATGAGGGATATGTATGATTCGTGGTAGAGATGGGGGGTTTGTATGATTCGTGGTAGAGATGAGGGATATGTATGATTCGTGGTAGAGATGGGGGTGTATGTATGATTCGTGGTAGAGATGAAGGGTATGTATGATTCGTGGTAGAGATGAGGGCTATGTATGATTCGTGGTAGAGATGGGGGGTTTGTATGATTCGTGGTAGAGATGAGGGGTATGTATGATTCGTGGTAGAGATTAGGGATATGTATGATTCGTGGTAGAGATGAGGGATATGTATGATTCGTGGTAGAGATGAGGGATATGTATGATTCGTGGTAGAGATGAGGGATATGTATGATTCGTGGTAGAGATGAGGGATATGTATGATTCGTGGTAGAGATGAGGGATATGTATGATTCGTGGTAGAGATGAGGGATATGTATGATTCGTGGTAGAGATGAGGGGTATGTATGATTCGTGTAGAGATGAAGGATATGTATGATTCGTGGTAGAGGTGAGGGGTATGTATGATTCGTGATGGATGTGAATGGGTGTCTGATTCGAGGTAGTGACATAGTAGTCTGGTCGAAATTGAGTAATATGTTATCAAAAAAAGTGAAAAGTAAAAGTGTTTTGATACCTGTTTTAACCTAATTTGAATGTGATGATTTCAAAAATGCTGCTTGCCAAGCTCGATTTTGACCCTTTGACCCCTAAAATACCAAAACAAAATAGTCAATGAAAATAGCTCATTTATAGATACAATCTACAATTGTTATTGGCATAAATCACAAATATGACGTTACAACTTATAAAACAATTTGAGCGTAGCAAATAAATATATTATATTTCATTTTAAAAATAATTTAACCCTTTAGTCACGGAAAACACTAATAATAATGTTATATTCTGTTTTATGTTAAAAGATGCATTTTGAGATGAAAATGTCTCGATGAGTCGATATAGGATCCAAAGTGACGCCAATATAGTCGTCTAAAATTATTATTTGCATATATTCGATGTAACCCTAACCCCTGATAGTCAGTCACCCAGTGCCCAAAAATAACACTCAGGTATACACTGAAAGCTAGATAATTTCTGATGATACCAGGTGTTAGAGACATGCCTGGGGGTCATCACCAGGGGGGATGTAGAGTTTGAAAGTGGTACAATTTTTTGTAATTCAAGATGGCGTCCAAGATGGCCGCCGGCAAATAGTCATACTTAAGAAATAGTGTAAATTGGGCAAATTTAGCTCAATTTGCTGTTGTAATACACCATTTCAACTAATTCAGAGATACTGAATGCAGCTAGGCCACTCTCAGATAATTCTGATCATTATTTTTAACCTTTCCGCCCAAATGTTCTTTATCATACACCTTAGTGATGTCAATTAGGACAAAATTGTTATCTATAATAAGTATCCCATATTAATGGTGAAGGATTGGTATCAATACAGTGACTATGGTAATGACAATTAGTTAATCTAATTAATTATAAAATAAGATGGCGTCCAAGATAGCCACCGACGTATAGTCAGACCTAGGAATTTGCGGAAACAGTGCAATTCTTAATGAATTTTCTTTCGTAATACACAATTTCAACTAGTTTAGTAGTCAATAAATTGTTCTAGATCACCCCATAAAATGTTATTTTAAACAATCGAATTTATCATTAGGCCTATATTTATTTTAAACATTTAACCCTTTTAGCTCCGGGAAGCTTTTGTACTGAACATTTCTAGAATGTCAATAAGAACAAAATGATTATTTATAGCAAATTAGTCATTATTAACGGTAACGGATTTGTATCAGTACAAAAAGTAAGGCAATATCACACTGGTTTCAGTTATTTAAAATGGCATCCAAGATGGCGGCCAAAAAAGTGTGTAAATTGACAGTTTATTCTGTAATATTCCATGTTAACTACTTTGGTGGGTGTGAGTCAATCTAGATCACTCGAAGACAATTTGAACAATATTTAAACCTTTTTAAAGCGAAGTTCTAAGGAAAAGTATGAGCTTTTATGTCCCTCGTCAAAACAAGAGCCCTCTCCAACAAAAGACTATATTCAAAATCCCCCCACCTAAATGTACTTGTTGAATCATATAGGTGTTATTTTTTCATACCCTAGTATCCTTGTAATGAATAATTAATATTAAAATAGCATTTTAATATTTATGAATTATTTTTTCTGAGGACTACTGATGGAGTGTACGTATACCGGACTAGCCAAACTTTCTAAAAAGTTGTATCATATTGGTGGACTGCAGACATGAGCGTTGGCTTAGGAAAGGCTGGGGAAATAATAACTTTGAAGACATTGTATGTGAAACGTCATTGCTAACCCATAGTCGAGGAGGTGCGGATTTGTTACTGAACCATTTATTTACTGTGTCTCATCTAGTGATGATATCTGACACCATAATTATGTGACCCATCTGAACAGCCGCATCGCGCATTATTTGTTGTCAGAGAGAGAGATAATGTGATATTGGGAAATAGAACAATTGGGTTATATATAGTTCAAACTATCAGTGATTATTTTTATTGAAACCATCATTATTGTTTTTTAAACATTTTAAAACCAATTGTTCAAAACCCCATTTTATATTTTTATCATTTAAAATAACGTTCAAGAAAGTTAAATAAACCACTCAAAGGGTTGATTTTTTAAATAATTTATGTCACTGCTATATATAGATAGTTTTATTATTAATACATTTTTTTAATGAAACTGTTTTTTAGTGTTATCATATATGTATAGTTTTTGACATTTTTGACATTTCTTCAATTTGTAAAAAAAAATAAGCTGTGCGACTGATCACGTGCAGATAGGTGACATTAGTCATACTGGATGACAAACTTCATTAAAAGACACATCTAGCTTGAATGAGTATTTCAACAAATTGCTCGAAAGGTGGTGATATAATATCTGTCTCAGCGTGAAAGAAAAGGTATTCTGCAATGCCACAACCAGTTTTCAAGATATCTCTTCAATATTGCCTGTGCAGTTCTACAGGGCTCTGTAGGAAGTTCCAGTAGGGGGGGGGGCTTATTTCAATCATTGCATTCAACATATTTCATTATCCATATCTCATTTTGCTTGAACATGACACTAAAGAACAGTTTGATTGCGAGCAAGTTCAAAATAAATTATTTTTATTAATAATATCAGGCTTTAATTCTTTGTTCACTGAGAATCCATAAAAACAGCGTTGATGATGAGAATGAGGATTTACCCGTCATCTAATGGGAGGTTGTTTCATATATATTAAACTCGGTTTGGCCATTGGGAAGGCCTGATAAAATCGAAAAAATAGGGGACGCTGAGCCATGGAATAATCTGATTAGACATCATCACAGAACGCACCACCAAAATGAGAATATCATCAATAAATATTTATTTAATTTTGTTCAAAGGTCAATTCAGTAATGGTAACCTATCAATTTTAATATCGTTGTCAGATTTGTGTTTTTTGTGTCCTTGGTTATTATAATATATCAATTCTAATGATTTCAATACCATTTTTGATTTAAGTTATGAAAAGTTGTGTCTGAAAATATTTTTATATCAGGGCCTTATGTTGAAGATATAAAAAGCAAATAACATCTACATTATGTTTATATGGTGTTTGCTTTCCAGGGTCGGCTAGGAGGAATTACTTGCAATTAAATCTGTCAGGTTTTCTAACCTGACCTACTTGACCAGTTATAGATTGCATAGATGGTTTTAGAAATGTAATACTTTGAAAGGTGTGAGGAGTACAATATGAAATGTAAATGGGTATATTGGCAGCTCGTACTGCAAACGATAGCTCCTTCTCGCTGGTGACCTGATCCACATTAATGAACATCACATATGTAAGTGTAGGCTATGCTCTTGTTGGTTAGTCCTGACTACGTAGCATAAAGCTGAAGAGATACTGACTGAAAACCAGGCTAACCAGGCACATTTTTATTGGCAAGTGATAGTCATATTTTCTGCCTGAATTTTCGCTTTAGAGAGATATACAGTATATGCTTGTGTGAATATCCTATCTGCTGTCATAAAGAAATACGTTCAGTCATATTCACAAAAAATGTCAGTAATTACATTTTAATGATATATAAATCTATATAAAATTATTTTGAAAGACAAAGAACGGTATACATGAGCTTAAATAATTATTGCATTTAACAAAAACGCTTGTGAATGTGGTAACAGGTCCAACAAATTTGTTTTAAAGTTGGTCAGTTGGCTATTTTGCGTTTTACTCAAGTTAGCACATCCTATCGCGAATGAACAGAAGTTCTTATTGTAATGAATATTGGCAAAGAAAAGTATTATGATTTTTATGGTCACCCTACTTCAATCTCGGGTCATAACATAATTGGGCTGATTGCAGTACGGTATATTGACATTACAGAGGATATCGTGGCCTTTGTGCTTGCTAAAATACCCTCTTGTGTTGAAAGGGTTAAATATTTTGTTTAATTATTTGGCAGTGGTCTAGATAGATTCAGTGGATACCAAAGTAGTAGAAATGGAGAATTGCAAAAGAATAATCAGCTAACATTGAGAAGCTTGCACAATTGACATTGCCGTATTTGTAGCTACACTATTAATACCAATCCCTCACCACGAATAATGAATGAATTAATATAAATTATAATTAAGTAGATTAACTAATTTTTATTACCATAGTCACTGTATTGATACCAATCCTTCACCATTAATAGTGATATAATTATCATAGATAACAATTTTGTCCTAATTGACATCACCAAGGTGTTCGATAAAAAACCGTTGGGGCTGAAGGGTTAAAAATAATGATCAGAATTGTCTGAGAGTGGCCTAGCTGCATTCAGTAGCTCTAAACTAGTTACAAAAAATTGCACCACTTTTAAACTCTACACCCCCCCTGGTGGTGACCCCCAGGCATGTCCCTAACACCTGGTATCATCAGAAATTATCTAGCTTTCAGTGTATACCTTGACTGGCTGACTGACTATGAAACAAACAAACAAACAAATTGGACAAAAAAAAGAATAATTGAAAGCTACAATATGTGAAATTGTCGTTAAAATAATTTATAACCACTAACCAGTATGGTATTAAAAATGTAAAATTAATTGAGAAATATGCCTTGTCTTAACCGTATACCATTTGAAACGTTTTAACCCTTTGCTTCTTGAATCTAGTGATAATCATGTGATATCATTTTTTTAAATTCGATTTTTATTTATAAACCATTGCTCCATGTGTGTAGCCGGGGTGAAACAATAATCCTGCTGTATCTCAAACGTGACTAATTTGTTGATATATTATCAGTGTCAAAGTGTTGTGTAAAAATATCTAGCCTACAGCATTGATAATAATTTGCTACACATGTGATTTGTTAGTGTTCTAAAAATAGTAGGGACCTATTTATTAAATAATAAAATGTGTGTTAAATATAAATGGAGCTTTTAGTAACCAAAGGGTTAGTTGAGAAATCATCCTTTTATACCTTAAACGTGACTAATTTATTAATAAAAAATGATAATAATACAATATGATTTTCTATGTTTATGTGTATACAAAATGCGTTAATGTTTAATTTTTACATAAAAAAACAGCTGGCAAACAGCATTTTTGAATTCAGGACACCCAAATTAGGTTAATAAAAGTTTCAAAACACGTTTACCCCAAAATGCCCACAGGAATTATATTTTGTGGAATCTCGAACTGATTATAGTGTATGTATGGTTCGTGGTAGAGGTAACTATGCAACTTTGCTTTGTGGCAGTTATATTCAAACCTCTTTCATCAATGAAAATCTTTTGGGAGCTGTTGTGAAGTATGTATGATTCATGACAGAGGTGAAGGGTATGTATGATTCGTGGTAGACGTGAAGGGTATGTATGATTCGTGGTAGAGATGAAGTGTATGTATGATTCGTGGTAGAGGTGAAGGGTGTGTATGATTCGTGGTAGAGGTGAAGGGTATGTATGATTCGTGGTAGACGTGAAGGGTATGTATGATTCGTGGTAGAGGTGAAGGGTATGTATGATTCGTGGTAGAGGTGAAGGGTGTGTATGATTCGTGGTAGAGGTGAAGGGTATGTATGATTCATGGTAGAGGTGAAGGGTGTGTATGATTCGTGGTAGAGGTGAAGGCTAATTGAGGTGAAGTGTATGTATGATTCGAAACCGCTTAAATGTAAATAAGTCTATGTATATTATTATAATTGTAATTTAGTTTTTTTTACTGAAGTGTGATTTGAAATAAATATAATCATTTTAATATAATTGATTATTCATCAAGGACAATCTAATTTATAAAGTGCTGATTTCAGTCAAAGGTTAAACCATTATGGAGAACAAAATACAGACGAGAAAAAAGCCTGGATCAAGCCATTAAATAGCATCGCATATTACGACATGAACGAGAACAAATCATTATACATTATACATATTTGTCTAATATATCTACCACTATGCGTAATTATAGTCTAATGATAAAAAATCATAAAATAGTAATTGATCAGTGTTTTGAATTAAATATGTTATTGCAATTAAGAATCACACAGTTGAAAGTTATTAATTTGTGATATTTACATGTATAAATGATTTTCCAGATTTGCATTATGCCTTTTTTATTTAAAACGTGTTACTAACACTTAAGCTTCATCTCCATCAGCTAGTAAGGTAATGACATTGTAACATTGGCCACTGACCTCTGTGTTTTCAGGAGGATGAGTTGTCTTTGTTGTTCTCTTTAGTAGTCTGGCGTCTTTCTCTATGGTGAGTCTGTGACAGCTGATCACACACAGCATGCTCCTCAGTAGATCCAGTGATATAGGGCAGCTCATAGCTATCTCTCCAACATTCACTCTGGTTAAGCTTGTCTCTTCTGTTAACATAGCTTTCAGTTTACAGCGGCGACCAAGGGAGAGCTTTTGGAGATAATACAAGGCAGGGACTTGTACTAGGAATCTCACCAGTTGATCTATTGTCCAGTCTATTTTATCAATGTGCAGATTTTCAATGGCATCTGTCTGTAATATAATCAGTATATGTCTATACATGTCTGTATGACAGGAAGGACATAATTATCTCACACAATTATTACTATTACCAAGTCGATTTGATTTGACCCTAAACATTACGGATCAGTTTAATAACAAAGTGTGATTTGATAGTTCACCCACTGATTATTTGAGGAAAACGTTTAACAATGTTTTTATTTAATATACTGGATGGACATTTGCATCTTTTACTTCACATAATGGCCAAATAATCTTAAGTGAGTAAATATATATATATGAGAATAGTAGTATTGATGGTGCCTTATTATGTCTATATGAATTTGTGGTGACATAGCTGTGTGGCTAGTTAGCTTCACAAACAACAACTTTCAACATTGGGTGAACGTAGCGTGTATACTAGTATTATAAATGACAACTCCAGCGTGAGAGGTCAGGTTATACATTAGATCTGCTTTCACAACATAATCCGGGTTATTCAAGATGGCGTCACGGGGTGACCTGGGTTATTCCAGATAGCGTCACAGGGTGACCCGGGTTATTCGGGGCATGGTGGATCATATCTATATTAGAAAAATAGTATTAATGATCACTTAGCTGTGTTGTTAGTTGTTATCAACCATCACATAGCATAGACTTCGCACGGCACCATTTGTAAGCTGCTAAGCGTAGCTATACCTTCCTTGTGGGGTTTGTGTTGTGATGCTACATACACCAGGCATCGCTTCACATTAATTACATATTTAAAAAAAAATCTACCTGAAAATCGACCTTGGGAAGCTGTAACCCAACCTAAGTATTCATTGTTTGATATAATGGTATAGTTATCTTTCATATATATTAGTTCTATCTACCTTCGGATGCTGGTGATGAGCTGTCATCTAACTTAGACATGTCGTCACACAGACCTAATATCACATCACACTAAATGTTAGATATGTAGTACAGTTATCTACTCTGGGATGCTCATGCTGAACTGCCACTAAGTATTACATCTCACTAATTGTTTGATATATAGTATATATATCTACCTTGAGATGCTCATGAACAGCTGTCACATCAGTATTCATAGTCATTTTAGCGTGATATACATGTAGAGTGTTGACTTCTCTGAATGTAATATAAGGAAGATGATACAACAGAAAGCTGTCTGTGATGAATCGCTCACCATTATGTCCTTGTAATACTAGACCATCTGACGTCACATCATCCTGGTGCAGTCGTGTCAAGAACTCCAAGCATTTATCAACTCCGAGGTGTTTCTGCATCCAATCATACCCCAGAGCATTCAGGCGATGAGAGGATGTGTGGGTGAGTGGTGCTGAGAACTGACTAGTCATTAATGTCTGGCAGAAGTTATTTTTGGCGTCCTCGTCAGAAGACTCTTGTACAAGCTGTGCTTCCAGACTTAAGTCCATGTCAGTGTTTGCTGATCCAGTCATCCTGACTACAGGGATCATAAACTTTTGTCTGGCAATCTGGTCCAGTATCTGAGGCTTGAAACCAACAGCAAATACAAGGGCGTTTGTGTAAAGGCCTAAGGCTATGGACAAAGTTGTGTGACTACTACTTATTTTATGTAGTACTGATTTAAGTGCTTTGTCATTATTGGCAATATGAAAGCCAGCACAGTGCTCCATAAATAAATTATGAACAAAACTGCCTTGTGGTTTGGATCCAGAAGAGATGTGTAGGAATCCTATCTGGCCACAGTTAACAGCATCGAGGTGATGCTTAGCAAGTGTTTCTGTTGAAACGATTAGGTCGCCTTTTTCTAGGCATTCAAAGCTCATAGCAGCCAGTGACAGCAATAGAGACCATGTGGACCTTGGGATATTACTGTCTTCCATGGATTTGTAGAAATTAACATTTTCCGTTCTTCTCCTTTTTTCATCGTCTATGCCAATCATGATTCCCCAAATAGCATTGAAGATGTCAGTCATACTGGCAAATTTTCTGATTGTATCTTTATCTTTCAAGTCTTTGACCTGACACTTCCAGACATAGGTAGCAATGTTAAGAAGTAAAGGCATTCTCAGAAGCTCAATGGGAAGGTAGTCTGTAATGGAGCCCATGGTGGATTGATCTAATGTAGACTGTTTAGTTGTTTCGGCCAATATGACATTAGCTCTTTCCAGCACTGTCTCGTCTGCTAGGCCCTCTATTCTTACATCAGTGTATGTGCTCCCTATAAGCCTGAGCACTTCATCCGCACAGTGCGGCCTAGTGGTAACCACCACTGTAGATTGCCGAGCTATTTCTCCTCTGATCAGCGCAATCATGGTGGTATTTGTCTTAGCTCGTACATCTAGCTCATCAAAGCCATCGACAAGAAACATGGATTTACTGGATGATGATCTCATCATGGTTCTAAATTTTGCCATAGAGCTTGTCTTCAACAGCTCGAGATCACTACATATGATTCTGTCTAAATCTTCTGTGTGGTTGTTGATGAGCCGCTGAGGGGCGAGGAAAACAAACCCATACTTTCTTAAGTTCGGATGATCACTTCCCCAAGCTCGTGTTATATGGGACACCACAGCTGACTTCCCCATTCCACCATCAGCTATGATCACAACTCGCCCACCTGGTTTTATGAATTTAAATATTTCAGTGACATCGGTAACACTATCTAAATCAGCATCGTCTTGTTGTTTCCCCTTATCAATAGATTTAATGGCCATTTCTGGATTTAGGAATACATCTATCCAGGCTTTTTCCAATGATAAAGGCCCACGAAGAAGGGGAGCACACCATTCAGGAAGCAGAGTAAAGTATAACCTCTTCAATGCATTGCCTGGATAAACATAAACCAGTTGAGAATATTATTAAGAAATGGTCACGGGATCATGCATGAAGGGAATGCCATTCACATAACAATCTTAAACTTAGGTAATCTGTGGAGACTTAATTGTAACTTCAATAATTACAATATACATTATAAATACAATATAAAATAATGACAATGTTGGCAAGCGTTTCACGACGTTTAAAAAAGCAATGTATAAAGACATTTCAGATGTGATACAGTCTTACTCCTGTTCAATTATTGAAACACTTGCAGTATTTATCTTCAATAACACATTTTTTTGCCAAATTCTTTGCTTGTGTTTTATGGCATATATTCCTTGTAGAGGTTAAAAGTGCATGCAGTAAAATGTTATATTTTTTTACCTGCTGGTAATTGTTTAAATACTTGTAGTATTTTTTGGTTCCACTGCTCGTCTTTGACGCTGATATACTCTGCCATCTCTAGAATGGGGAGAAGCGGAGAAGCGGTTTTGATGAGAGATCCTTTGATTAATTTGGCAGCTTTTTCTTTGTTAGTATCATAGATGACCGGGATGACATGGTCTTCTGTGCCTTGGTCTCGCTTTATCTTTATAGCAGACATAATGTTGTTTATATATACACCCTTTCTGCCCTTTAAGTGTGCCTTTCCTATGAGACAAATAACCACGTCAGACTCGATACAAGCACTCCTGTGATACTGATCCCGCTGTGTTCCTGGAGGACAGTCTCTGTGCTGGTGCTGCCCTACGAACCCTTCCTTTTCTATTGCCTCTGTCAGTTGCCTCACCACAGGTAGTGATACTTTTCCTTCCACTTCATCATGACAAATGAAAAAGTCGTACTGGCGTTTTTTTCTCGATATGAACATGGCCTTCCCTCTGTAAATATATATATAGCATACAATATATACTCACCAATAAAACAGATTTTGATAATGTTATTCAAAATACTATTAAACTGTCAAGAAAAAATATTAAAAAAACGACATTTGCATTGTGTCATTGATGGGATGCCAGTAAAATTAAACACACGTGGGACATTTAACCAATGTTGCTTTCATGTTGGACCAACGTATCTATCATTGGCGCAACAACAAGCCAACATCAGCATAACTTCCTGTGTTTGCTGTGTCTGTCATACACGCATGACCATCATATGTGGATCAGCAGCATGCAGCGCATATGCGGGTGGCACCCCCCTCCCCTGTGAGGATGTCACTACTTGGAAAACACAAATATGTTAGCCTGTTGAAACTGTATTAAAACTGGGCAGCCATTAAAGCAACATTTAGTTCAGCGTTGTGTGAAGCATTGGGCATTGACCATTGTCAGATCAATGTTTATCTAGCATTTCCAACAAATAAATCACTTCACGGCTGGTGAATATATAGCCTGTAATCATTTCCATTCGTAAAGTTGTGCCCCAAAACATCTCATTGGTATAATGCCTTAACGTGGGGATTTAAACCCCTGTCTTTATAGTAAGTAAGTAAAATGCTTTAGTTCACTTTTCGACCAGTATGGCCATTTAAGTGAAAAGTCCTAGTATTACAATATCCCATATTGTATAGTTAAAGTAGTAAAGGTAAGACAAAGCTAATAAAAGCATGCTCGTACTAAAATATTGAGTTTAAAATGTTTGATATGATAATATGACGATGCTCCTGGCAGCTATATGTAACGAGTCTGATGACATGTTGTAGCGCCTGCACTACAACACAGTTTAATGAGTATAAAAATGGCAGTATAAATAATGTAAAATATGAAGTGATTATAAAATGAACGACTTATCAAGTCACTATATCTCCATGAAATTGGAGTGATTGTGTAAAAACTACAAGTCTAAGTCTAATAATTAAAACATGTAATATAGGTTACATTCCCGTAGGAACTGAATGATAAAACCTGCAGGGGTGTCCCTAAATTGTTCAAATAGGGAATTAAATGCAAAATACTTCCTTCTGATGTGCGCATATTTCTCACAACTGAGAAGGACATGTCTTACAGTGAGACGAGTATTGCAGCATATAGGTCGCAATTCTCCTCTCAATAAATAGCCGTTTGTTGATATCACCGTACACTGGCTACCAGCATATAAGACCACAGATTATGCTATGATGTCCAGCTCTGACACCGAACCATGCAGTTCACATCAAACTCAGACTTGTGAATATTTAACAGTACAATATATGAACAAAACATGTTATTGACCAATGCAGGCCTAACTGTTACAGGTAAACACGCAAACACATTTTGAGGAGCGTATATTATATTAACTTCTGCTATTGTACAATCCTCGGTAAATAAATATGTTTATACTAACACTTTTTAATGTATTGTGTTTGCTGTGAAATTGAAATGTAATGAATGGGGTTTTAATCCCCCATTCTGCACATATAGGCTAAAGTGGGCCAGGAGAACCTCTTTGGGATGGTGAGATGAATGATATAACACCGCCATCCAGGCACAGATTTCGAAATTCGAGCTCTGGCGGTCTGATGCCGAGCACGCTGCCTCTCGGTCACAGCGGTTCCCCACAATAGTGAATCATTACGAGTGAGCTGGGAGGAAACCTTTTGTTTCCCTTGAAACTTGAAGGCCAGAGTGGGGTTTGAACCTGCGATCACCGACTTTCCAAGCAGGCAGCATTAACCACTGCATCAGGGCCCCGACCCCTTGTGTTTGCTGTGACGAGGGCATAATTATCTAGGCCTACATGTCAGATGAATAGAAAGGTGACAACAAGCAGTACGTTTTCCGATAAAACAACATTCATTTCACGTTTGGTGTCACATTTCTCGGAATATCTCTGAATCTATGCAACTCTAGCAGTGGTCTCTCCAAGTAAATACTAGACCTTCACAAAATGCTGTTCTAATGTTAAATCAACATTGGGTCAACGTAGGCAGGCCTAAAGTGTCTACTATAGGCAAACACCAGATTTATATGCCCTCATGTAATTTCGTGGGTTATTTTGCGTAGTAATTGCCAACATATCAGGAAGTGAAAAAATCATGTTGGCTTTTTTTCGTGGCCATTTTGGCCAAACGTCATAGTGAAACCTTAGCTTTGAAACTATTCGAGGCATAGTCTGGTATATTACCGCATTTTTGTGATAAAGCTGTTTATTATTATTTTAAACTTCTGATGTATCCTTCATGCAAATTATGCGCTATACCTGCCAAATAAAATAAATAATTAAAATAAAAGCTCTGAGCCAATTCATACACCAGCAATAGTAGATCAGCATTTTGGTCTAAATATACCAAAGTGCATCTTGCACCAAATAAAAGTGATTATTATCAGGTACTATTGTAGCTGATAATGGTTTTGTATGCACTTTAATGTCCAGACCTAAACTCTTCATAAATCAACTAATTGGAGGCCATTAAACATTGGTGACGCATTTGCACTAACGCCGAAATATGTAAAATACCCCTCCCCCCCCATTAACCAAATTACCACCGCCAGCCATTTTAGTCTTTTTTAACTATTGGGCCTAGACGGTCATGACCCCGCAAATTTGTGCAATGGTGACATTATGGTGGGTCGGTAGTACATTTGTATACTTTAGGATTAATGGTTCAAATGGCTCAGACACTTTTAGTCCCAGAGCTAGGGGGGGGGGGTTTAAACCCTTTAAACACTAGTACCGTCAAAATCACAAACCACAATTTGAAATATTGCGTATGAAGTGATTATTTGATAAAACTGTGGTAATTTTCTAGTTAAATAATTTTTAAATTATTTATTATCCTCACATATGACACAGGTTTTCACATGGATGTAAAATATTTTGTGTCTGATCAATGACAAATGCACAATATAGCTTTAATTTGGTATTTTAAAACATAATTTTACTGATTTATCATACTTTTTCAGTAAATAGACAAAATACGTTTCTCTCAGCCGCATTTTGTATAGTTTAAATGTTTAGTTTTGACTCAAACATGTTCTAGAACTATTGTTGACTAAAAATAATGAGTTATGTGAACATATTACTTGCTTTTTTGGTTAGGCGTAAAATTAGCTTGCTTTTTTTCAGGATTCGGATTCCTGAGTATATTTCACTATAGGTAAAGCTCTTGGATCGTATGGACCTTTCAACACAAATAATCCCCCTTAGCTCTGGGACTATTTGTTTTTCACGCCAAAAAGTTACTGTTTGCATTCCCACTATTTTTTTTGATTGGTCAGCAATTGTGTCTTATCTCAGATGGTGGAAAACAAATTTGACTAACTTTTATATTTAAGCAGTGAGAAACTGATATGGTAATATTGACCACAACTCACAGTCCAAGAAAGTTAGCCTTTAAAGCACTGTAACATGGAACACATTCGTAACAAGCTGAAAATTTCAGGAAAGCTTGTTAGAGGCATGACAGGCAACATATGAAAAGTCATAAGGTGTCCAGGGGTGGGAGGGTCCTAAATGACTAAAAGTCACATAACTTTGTAACTAATTGTTGCAGGTTGATCAAATTGGTATCTAGGTATACATTTTCGCATCCAAGGAATCCACTCATGCTACTAAAAAATGCGATAAAGCTATTCTAAACATTAAAAATTGTAATTAGACAAAGAAAATGAAAAAAAACAATGGTGACCGCCGTGTTCTATTACCTACCTTGCATGTCATTGATATGTCATTTGATATGTGTACCAATAAAAAAACTTTGCTGTAGATAATAATTATTAACAATGGATCTGGTTAGCTGTATGTTATGTCACCACATTCCCGGCACATCATTTAATAAGTGATAACATTCATAGTTGGAGACAGAGTTATAAAATCACTCATAAATGCAAGCTTGTAAAGAGATGATGGGCATCATGATTTTTTTAAAAACATTCTTCAACAGATACAGAAGAGTGGAAGTTGTACATTAAAGTTACATGAGGCATGTAGAAAATATAATACAGCGGAAAAGAATGGCCTCTCATTCAATTCCAGCCAAGTTACGTTCAACAAAAAAAAACTTTTTGGATCACACGTGATTGTTTGTACTGCGCAAGCAGCCACGATACCAGAAGAAAAGGCAAAAATGCAGAAAAACGCACATACATAAAAACTTTGCCTTATTTAAGTAGACTAAAAAGGAAGATTTTTCAAAGAGATGAAAAATGGGAACATCAAGTTTATGGTCGTATTAATACTTGTGTTGATCTAGTTGCTCCTTAGGGTAAATATCATCGCTCTTGCATGCAGGTCTTTTACATGGGGCGTGCTAACCCTGTCATTCCAACAGAAAGTACAACCACAGTTGGCAGAAAACATTGTATGTTTAGGTGGGGTTCGTTGGATGATGTCAGCTAAGGGTTTCATAGGTTGCGTTATGACTGGAAGTGGTTTGGAAGAGATGTTTGAAACAGTTTATGCTCCAGGAACCGTACCCCTGCTTGCTGCCTGCGCTCTTCTTTTAATCCTGACACATGGCGACATCAAGTTAGATGATCACCAAGATGTACTGACTGATTTACTAGCTGGTGCAGAGAAACCATCAGAGTCTAATTCATCTATCTTTCGGTCACTTTCAAACATCATTTCTACTATTATGATGGAAAATGTTAGTGATTCAAGAACTATGAGATTATGGAAATCATATTTGCGCATGACACACATTCTGCGACTCTTCATGTTTGCTGAAAGAACTGGACACTTTGCCTTACATTTATACTGTATGAAACAGTTCATTCCTATATTTCATGCTACATGCATTTTGCTTATGCTAAATGCACAAGGCTGTATATTCAACAGTTGACTTCTCTAAAAGATGTTATTCCTGAGAAAGAATATGCTCTGTACACAGAAGGTGGCTTTTCACAGTGAGAAGAAAGATTTTTTTAGTGGCAATTCTAGTGATTTAGTCATTGAACAGGATTTAATGAGACTATTCAAAGTATCAGGGGGTATGACACATGGAAGAGGCATAACAGATAGTACTAACTATGGCATGTTTTGTTAATATTTTGCTCAATGCATACCAATATGTGACTATTTAGAAAGCGTTGTGGGTGTGTCATCTTTATCATCAGAACAACACACAGATTTGAAACCGTCTCGTTTGGCTTGCGACACAAAAGACCTAAACACATTTATTAATTGGCTGAAAGGTCATTTTTTATGTGCATACACCAACTCAAATCTTTAGTTCTTAGCTACAGGTGTTATAGCTGATTCCAGTGCTACCTGTGACCAAGCATTTGAAATAGGAAAGGCTGCTGCTGAATCTATCACTGGAAAAACATATACAGATATACATCTGCAGCGCAAAGACAACGTTATTTATTCAGTAGCAGTCGAAATTCTGTAAAAGTGAGAGGTCAGGATATAAATATTGCTCCCCATCATCTTTGGCATAGACTGTCACTTCTCATACAGAGCAACAAAGACAGAGAGTTATATTTTGCACTCGAATTAGCACCTGGGTAAACCTGTCTTTTTAAGCAAGGGCTTATGCGAAAAAAACACAAAAAGTTGTAATGGGTGCCATTCTAAAAGAAGACATTAATAACATTAGTGATTGCCCTGAGAACGCTTTATTTGTAGTTGATGGTGATATTTGTTGCATAAAGTGAAATGGCCAGCCCATGCTACCTACATGGAAATGTGTCATGAATAATATGTAAACTATCTTTGGTAAAAAATGTATTGTGGTGTTTGATGGTTATGACAATGTGGCTGACAGCACAAAATCTCATGAGCAAATGATCAGAGTTGCTAAAATAACATCTTCTGAAATTCAGTTTGAGTTGGAAATGAAAACTGTGTCTAGCCAGAAACCTTTCTTGTCTTACCATCTAAACAAGAGTAGACTGATCTGTAACTAAAGACATTTCTATCTGCTAGCAGAGTATGAATAATACAGGCTTAGTCTGACGCGGATGCTCTGATTGTTTCTACAGCTATTCGTGAAGCAGCCAAATCAGATGGTTCTGTGCTTGTTGCGGGTAATGATACAGATTTAGGCCTACTGGTAATGCTTGTGACCCTGTCAGACCCATCATATAACATTTTCATGATGACAGAGACTAATCCATGAACATCAATGCTGTATAGCATACCACAGCTTATGCAGGTGAAAGTTTAACATTGCAGTTCTATGGGGCAAAAAAATGTTGCGAGCATCAACAAGTTACGTCATTTGCGCTACAATAAAGTAATAGGTAGTTCCTCACTGTCCACAGCATTCAAGTTGGAGTCACTTTCACCCACTTCTTCAGCACTAAGACTACACTCACACAGAGTATACCATGCTGTACAACAGGCCATGGGTTTATTGGAGGTGGACATCAAAGTATGTTTTATTAAAACTAGTATTAACTGACAATCCTGCAGCACCAGAAAGACTGTTGAAATTGGTTCCTTGTGGATGCAAAAGTAGATGCAAAAAAAATGTTGTTGTAGGAAAGTAGGAATATATTGTAGTGTTATGTATAGTGGGCAGAAATATATAGTGTGGAAGACGAGTAGAAACGGTTTCTTCGTATATTATCTAGATAGCTGTATATACAGCTTAGTTATTAGTTTAGATATTATTGTTGCGTACCATAGCCCCTGCTATGTAGGTCCTACTTGAATGGCCCAAAAAACATGTAAACATAGTATATGTAAAGTATCTGGTTTAAATAAAACGTGACAAACAAGCGATTACTGTTTTTTTTAAGGGCGTGTTTTTTTTTATTCAACAAACTGCATTTTTGGGTTATATAATTTTTGAATTTTGTTTTAAGGCTTTTCAATGGATTTCTTGGGGTCGAAAATGTATACCCAGATATCAATTTGATCAACCTGCAACAATTAGTTACAAAGTTATGTGACTTTTAGTGATTTGACCTTCGTGTCACCTTTTGACCTAAATTTAAGACCCTTCCACCCCCTGAACACCTTAGGACTTTTGATATCTTGTTTGCTATATATTAAGCTATATATGCTGAAAATTTCAGCTTGTTACGAATTTGTTCCAGGTATTAGGCTAACTTTCCTGGACTTTCAACCATTTGGATAATATAACTTTCAATTAATCAATGTCTCCTTAGATTATAAAATATATAATGGCTGGTAGACGTTGTAAGATATCTCCAAAGACATTTTGAGAATTTTAGTGGAATCAGAAAATGCACTAATTTGCATATTTTGAGTGAGCAAATGTAGACATGTTTTGCAATGTATCACATGTTTTGCATATGAATATAACATTTATTATCCTGACTTATTTGTAAGATGTTTCCTTGCATAATTTTATTGAAATCCGGCTACTAGGAATGATACGCAGCCTGAAACATACGGTGGGGTCTGATCAGACGACACACGTTATGTAGAGGATGTAAAATAAAACATGTGTTATGGTTAACCCTTTGACTTCCAGGCCGGAGTGCATGCCAGGATCCAGATATACTGGTGTAGGAGTTCTATTTTTCGTCATTTGAAGCTGGAATTGCTAACGCAATTTCCAGCTTCAAATGACGAAAAATACATAAATGTAGTATATATTTGACGAAAATTTGTGTCATTTTATGGTTAGGTTCATTGACGAATGACGACGGAAATTTCCGTCATGTATGGTAGTGAAAAGGTTAAATCCATCTGCTTCTGAGCAAAAGATAAATGACTAACCGTGCCAGATCAGATGTAACTCTTCCCATGGCAAAGTGAACTTCATTAGTCTGCTAAAGATAAATGACTAACCGTGCCAGATCAGATGTAACTCTTCCCATGGCAAAGTGAACTTCATTAGTCTGCTAAAGATAAATGACTAACCGTGCCAGATCAGATGTAACTCTTCCCATGGCAAAGTGAACTTCATTAGTCTGCTAAAGATAAATGACTAACCGTGCCAGATCAGATGTAACTCTTTCCATGGCAAAGTGAACTTCATTAGTCTGCTTTGCAGCCCCAACCACTTTGTCGCTAAATTTGGTTGTTTCTTTTAATTGCTCCAGCTTTTTCTGTAGGCTAAATATGCTCGTTCCCATCTTGTTCAGACTTTCTTCTGCAGCTTGTACAACATGCATTGTGTTCTCATGCATGTATGAAAATGTGTTTCCATCCTATATGAGACGAAATAAATACAACTGATTTTAATAATTTAACTTTTATTTGTAATGCTTATTGTCTATG
This sequence comes from Flabesymbios commensalis, assembly GCA_964017125.1. Taxonomy (NCBI): domain Eukaryota; kingdom Metazoa; phylum Annelida; class Polychaeta; order Terebellida; family Flabelligeridae; genus Flabesymbios; species Flabesymbios commensalis. The sequence continues at coordinate 82,943,406 of OZ024911.1, forward strand.
TGCTTCATAATTTCATTCTCGGTGTAATTTTGTTGATTAAAAATGAGGCCAGGTGAATTGTATATTTTACAAACATATAGCTTATATATACTCATAGCTTTATAATATACTACAGTGAGATATGTTATTATAATATGTAAATCATACCAGAAGCGTAGTTTAATTGTATATTTTATAAACAAATTCCATTCTTATATAAAATAGAAAAAAGTAGCAAAAGAGTTTTACTATGAAAAAGGTACGAATTAATCACGCATTTACACAAACAAATATGTGTTCTTTGTCATATTTGATTGATCAAACTATTTGTTTTTCTATCTGTAAATAAGTTATCAGAGTATTTAAGCATCACTTACATGTATTGTGTTTTCTAAATCCAACACCTGTCTCTTCAGTCGGTCATTTTCATTCTCAGTCTCTAACAGGGTGTTTCTGTATAATAAAGATATATATATATATATATATATATATATATATATATATATATATATATATATATATATATATATATATATGAAATGTGGGATACACATGGTAAATGGGAATTTCAGTCCAACGTTGATCTGTAGAATATAAACATCTGTAGGCTGAGAATGTATTATTTGGTGTAGTGAGTTACGTAGTTTATAATTATTGCATTATTTGACAGATCTGTGCCTTAGACACATATTCAGTAAAGGAAACATGACTAATTTTGAAAGCGAGTAATATAGTTTCAGCAGAGCCGGTATACAATACAGTATACAACTTATGTGATACTGTCACAAGTGATTGATTGTGACTCTAACCGCAATGTGAAGGTATCACACCATTTGTAGCATACAACTCAAGGACAATAGAATCAAATCAATACGGTTCCTAAGCGGTATTTTAACAGTTGGTTTACCACTTGGTGTTTTCTGAATGTGGACCAGATATGTGGTCAGTGTCTATAAGCATGATATAAGATCACTGTAGCTTTGTCAGTTTCAAACAATTCCCAGGGCATATCACATTAGATGTCACACTAATTACTCACAATGAGTGTCTCTCCTTGGAAGTCATTTTGATCTTCTGTAGATGCTCAGAGTGACGTCGGTATATCTCACGACCACTCAGAAAATCCTGGTAAGTATCCTGGTAAGTAGCATCATCATATTATAAAACAAATACATTATTAATACAGCCAAACTGACGAATAATTTACTATTTGGATAATAAAATAAGATATAATGTATTTTTTCTTTGATAAAAATATTAAATCAAAATACATAGTACATTTTTAGAATGATCAGATAGTAAAAGTATCAGCAATGACTAGATGATACTCATATGTAGGCCTATGATTTAACAACATATTAAACAAAAAAAAATACTGTTGCTATGCTGTTTAATAAGCGGTAATAAGCTAAGAATAAAATCATGATTTTTAACAAAGTGTGATCAATATTTTATTCTAAAACATGTATTTGATTTTAAGATATTCATAGCTAAAACCCCATGTCTTACTTTGTTCATGTAAATGGTTTGCAAGTTAAAATAAATAACATAAATCAAGCAGTTCACAGTTGTTGTACGATCTGCAATATAATAGATTTTAACTTCACATTAAAACGTCTTGTCTAAATATCAAAACATGTATTGAGATTTTCTGTATTGAGATTTATTCACGTGTATTCTGCAATTTTGAACGATTTATAGTTTCTGCAACAATTGAATCAGTTTTCCCTAAACTATTCAACTTATAAAATTACTGTTTATTACCAACAGAAGATATTTTGTCAATAAATCGTGTTAAAATTTGTTTTATGTGCCAAATTACCACAGATAGGTTTGTTTTAGTTTTACCTTCACACTTAGAATATTCAAATCTTTCACATATCTAATACCTGCCCGAATGATTAAAGAACATTACTTTTTTTAGCTTCTCTGGCTTTGAAAGAAAAAAATGTTTTCCCATAATGTTTGCGACAGAAAAATCAACAGAAATCTCTTTTTATACTGTCCATGTATGTATCTAATACTTGGCAGTAGAAATGTGTTATTAGGCCATTGTCTATTAAGCTTAAACTAAATTTCTTTTTAAATGACAACTGATTTTCAGAGCAAAAATTAAACATGTCGTTTTAAAAATAACTCCAATAGCTTGATTCACGTTTAATAAACTTCAACAACCAGAAGATTTTCGAAGCTTTAAAATAGAAATCTATATCAATCATGTTCAACCACCCCTGATAGAGGAATACGATGCAACCAACATATTACGTTTAGCACGATCCCGTTTGAGCAAAATGAAATTAAATGCAGTATGTCTTAATCTTTTGATGTATAAAGTACAGTGCACTGTGTTCTGAGCTACATTTAATGTGTGTATGTGTCCAGCACAGCACATCGCGGTACAGTACAGTACAGTACAGTACAGTACAGTACAGTACAGTACAGTACAGTACAGCACAGCACAGCACAGCACAGCACAGCACAGCACAGCACAGCACAGCACAGCACAGCACAGCACAGCACAGCACAGCACAGGACAGGACAGGACAGGACAGTGCAGCACAGTACAGTACAGTACAGTACAGTACAGTACAGTACAGTACAGTACAGTACAGTACAGTACAGTACAGTACAGTACAGTACAGTACAGTACAGTACAGTACAGTACAGTACAGTACAGTACAGCACAACACAGCACAGCACAGCACAGCACATCACAACACAGTACAGCACAGCACAGCACAGCACAGCACAGCACAGCACAGCACAGAACAACACACACAGTGCTATGTACAATCCGCGAAAGTTACCGTGCCCAAATGTCATACTGATCTCTCTAATTAAATGATGTTTGTTGATTGGAAAATTACCACCATGTGAAGGTCATTGGGTGAGTGTTAAATACTAGGCTTCGGCAAACCATAATGTCTAGTTTTATGCTAAGAGCTACATCTAAATGTATTATAAAATAATTATTCTGTGAAATAGATATATCTTAACAGCTAACCCCTACCTGATAGGTAGAAGTTGTCAATGGCTGCAATACTGGACCAGAAAATACTAAGCACATCATATTCTTCATCCACATTGATATAATGTTATTCTAAAAAAATCCAGAAATTACAATTTAATTGTCATTTGTGAATATCTTATTACAAATACACCCATAGTGCTTATCAAGTGTGTGTTAAATTTCTGACCTAGTAAAAGCGGCGAATATATGTAGATCTGATATCTATGACTTTGAGATGAGTGGTGATTCACAAAAAATACGTAAAGACCATCAAATGTACAACTTATCTTCAAATAATTGCCAATCTAATGACTATCACTATTATGACACCAATACACCATCTCATGTATTCTTGTTAAATACCCGGGAGAACTGGGATGATTGCTAGTAGTACAACTTTTCGCCCACACCTGGGGAGGGGCATTAGGGATCTGTTCCGTATGGCGCATGCTGTACTTCATGGTACGGAAGCACTAGTCTACAGCAATTATCCAAGGGAAGCTACAGCCTCCACGTGCCTGGCCATAATCTTCTGGCCGATAGCCAGCGGCATACCCTGGTTCTTCCTCTCAACAGCGGTGCCAATGCAGCTCCTGCATCGGTGCAGGCCCTGCCAGTACAGTGTCACTGTCAGTGCAGACACTGATGTTGGCCGTGGTAGCCTTAAACAACCGGCAATAAAGTGTTTGACATTAGGTCTCTCATGTGGGATGAATAGAGTTACCCTCAGTTATTCTTACTCTGGAGACTATCCGACCAGAGAATAGTGGAGGCGCTTTTGAACAAAAAAAGGTGTTCTGGACGTATGGGCATGCCTGGGGGTAAATCCCCTAGATATGCCCAGAATCCCTTATTGGGCGAGTGAAGGACAACACTTTCAACAACCCACCATGCCCTATCACCCCAACCTCACATCATCTGTACATCATTCATCTAATCAGAGGACTGCACTGATTTTATCGTATTACAATGTCACTTAAATGACCATTAGTGCCGAAAAGTAATATAAAGCAATAATTTACTACTGCTACTATGTTAAACACACCAGGATTTATTTTTAGCTTTCTATTGATGGGAAGCTTATTTATGCGACTTTTCTTGGCGAGTTGTATTAATCGAGATAATTAATGGACAAATAAAAGTAACACATTTGATCTTGATAATGCCTTGTTGAATTAAATGTTATTGTCCCGAGGGGTGTGATATTAACTCAAACAAGTGAGCAACACGTGTAGTTTGCTATGCTCTTGGAGGGTCAACGAGGATCTCTTTAGCAGTGATCATTATCCTATATTTATAGAGAGCAACAACTCTATTGTTGAAGAAAGAGTGCAGCATTGGAGGCTGCACAGAGCAGATTGGGAGGCCTTCCAACAGTCTTGTGGGGAGAGCCTCACAATCTCTCAATTTGAGAATGAAGAGGGGGTTGATGACCCTATAGCCATTTTTACAGCCAAGTTACACAATATAGCAGATAAAAGCATACCCAAAACCTCGACAGTTCCCAAAAAAATCTACAAACCATGGTTTGATGAAGGTTGCCGAAAGGCAATAGACAAAAGGAAAAAATCCTTGCAAAAATTTAAAAAACATCCAACTAGACAAAACCTTGACGGATATAAGAAAGATTACGCTAGAGCTCGCCGCACAATCAGTGAAGCCAAGTGGCAATCTTGGAGAGCATATGTCTCCACACTAAATAATAATACATCGGCAAAACATACTTGGCAAATGCTGCGCAGAATCAGTGGCAAGAGGAAAGATAAAACCATCAAGTACCTTGTCACTGATTCTGACACAATAACTAATAAAACGGATATTGCAGAAACGCTGACGACATCCTTCGCTGCTAAATCATCGCTAGATCATTATCAGGAAAAATTTCGAAAGATTAGGGACAAGGAGAAGGAGAACACATTGGACTTTGAGTCAGATAATGACGAAAAGTACAATGTTGATTTCTCTAAACGAGAGTTAATTAAATCTATCGCTCAGGCAACTGATTCGGCAACTGGCCCTGATGAAATTCACTACCAGTTTCTGAAACATTTGCCTGATGTATCACTTGATCTGTTGCTTCTACTCTTGAATAATCTAAGGCAATCTCCCAGATTGATGGAGAGAAGCAACAGTGATCCCGATTCCTAAACCTGGAAAAGATCGAACAGATCCTAATAATTATAGGCCAATAGCATTGACAAGTTGTCTTTGCAAAATCATGGAGCGCATGATCAATCATCGTCTCACATGGTTTTTACAAGACAATAACATAATAACTAAATATCAATGTGGTTTTCAAAAAGGAAAAAAGCACCACAGACCATTTGGTCAGACTGGAGCGTTATATCCGTCAAGGTTTTGTTAAAAATCAACATACAGTTGGAATATTTTTTGATTTAGAAAAGGCCTATGATACCACATGGAAGGGTGCTATCATGAAAGATCTCCATGAAATGGGCCTGAAGGGTAGAATACCCTTATTCATTGACAATTTCTTGAATGGGAGAAAATTTAAAGTCCGCTTGGACAACACCCACTCTTCACTAAATCCACAGGAGGAGGGTGTCCCACAAGGTAGTATCCTTTCACCAACTCTATTTACCGTTAAAATAAACAGTATAATTGATGCTTTACCAGACGATATTGAAAAATCGTTATATGTTGATGATCTGGCTGTTTACTGCCAGTCAAGCAATATGGCAATAATTGAGCGGCGCCTGCAAGGTTGCCTCGATAAGTTGGTGACTTGTGCGGATGAGAACGGCTTTACATTTTCTCCCACAAAAACTTTATGTGTACATTTTTGTAAAAAAAATGGCTTACAGCCTGAGCCTAATCTCAAACTATATGGACAACAGCTTCCTGTTGAAGAGCAGATCAAATTTCTTGGTCTTTTTTTCGACAAGAAGCTCAGTTTTATTCCACACATCAAATATATGAAAGATAAGTGTAGGAAAGCATTACAATTGCTACGAGTTATATCCAGCAAGGATTGGGGTGGTGACCGGACAACCTTACTGAGGATTTACCGGTCTCATATCAGATCCAAACTGGATTATGGTTGTATTGTTTATGGTTCAGCGAGACGATCGTACTTAGCAGTACTTGATCCAATCGCGAACCAAGGTTTGAGATTATGCTCAGGGGCATTTCGAACATCACCCATCGAAAGTCTTTAGGTGGAGACTGGTGAGCCCTCTTTAGAGACTCGCCGGTTGAAGCTGAGCCTGCAATACTATATGAAAATGAAAGCAAATCCTGAGAACCCGGTATACTCGTGTGTTGTCAACCCTGAATACAAGAGATTGTTTAATAACAAGCCAGGGACTATACCTCCTTTGGGTGTAAAACTCCAACCTCATCTGGAGGACATGGAGGTGGGGCTTGACGCAATTAGCGTTGTACGCTCACCAGAATGTCCACCTTGGCTTCTTCAACAGCCTAATATACTTTTTAACCTCTCAGATCTCAGGAAGGGAGACACCTGTCACCTTGTCTTCCAGAGCATGTTGCTTGAGGTATTTTGTAGATTTCCGAGGCACCGGAAGGTGTATACTGACGGATCAAAGGAGGACAGCTATGTCCTTTGTCTGTGATGATCATGAATTTAGCTGCCGCATTAACGATGAGGCTTCGATTTGCACAGCAGAGCTGTTAGCTATTGAAGCTGCCATCGAATACATCTGGGATACTAGTGACGAGGGGTTCATGATCATCACAGACTCACTATCTTCATTGCAGGCTCTTAAGAGTCAAAAACTCAACAACCCAATTGTTTCCAATATTTTGCATATGTGTCACTACTTGTCTGGGCACAAGGACATTATTTTTTGCTGGGTACCCAGCCATATTGGAATACAGGGCAATGAACGGGCTGATGTTTTGGCCAAGGCTGCCCTGGATAAGACAAAACAATTTTATTATATACCATATACTGATTTCAAGTACAACATCTCTGTCTACCTAAGTAAGGCCTCTTGTTTGGGTGGTATGTTTTCTAATGCTCGTTTGTCACAGTCCATGCACCGCTCCAGCCATGTCAATGGAGTCCAGGGAGGACAGAAGAGGATAGTCGGTATTTGCCACAAATGTGTCTGGTATTTCTGGGTAGGCACCCAATGCAGCCAATGCACTTTTCTGCCAATACTCATATAAGATGAACTAGAAGGCCTATTGCAGCAAGTAAAGAAGAGTGGGAGTGCGATGCACCTTTGGGGAACAAGTTATTTTTACGATTGCATGGATGGAGATTGTCTGAAACCTTTTGCCAGAGCCGAAACT
>OZ024911.1:82950875-83062664 GCA_964017125.1 Flabesymbios commensalis
GTTTATTACCAACAGAAGATATTTTGTCAATAAATCGTGTTAAAATTTGTTTTATGTGCCAAATTACCACAGATAGGTTTGTTTTAGTTTTACCTTCACACTTAGAATATTCAAATCTTTCACATATCTAATACCTGCCCGAATGATTAAAGAACATTACTTTTTTTAGCTTCTCTGGCTTTGAAAGAAAAAAATGTTTTCCCATAATGTTTGCGACAGAAAAATCAACAGAAATCTCTTTTTATACTGTCCATGTATGTATCTAATACTTGGCAGTAGAAATGTGTTATTAGGCCATTGTCTATTAAGCTTAAACTAAATTTCTTTTTAAATGACAACTGATTTTCAGAGCAAAAATTAAACATGTCGTTTTAAAAATAACTCCAATAGCTTGATTCACGTTTAATAAACTTCAACAACCAGAAGATTTTCGAAGCTTTAAAATAGAAATCTATATCAATCATGTTCAACCACCCCTGATAGAGGAATACGATGCAACCAACATATTACGTTTAGCACGATCCCGTTTGAGCAAAATGAAATTAAATGCAGTATGTCTTAATCTTTTGATGTATAAAGTACAGTGCACTGTGTTCTGAGCTACATTTAATGTGTGTATGTGTCCAGCACAGCACATCGCGGTACAGTACAGTACAGTACAGTACAGTACAGTACAGTACAGTACAGTACAGTACAGCACAGCACAGCACAGCACAGCACAGCACAGCACAGCACAGCACAGCACAGCACAGCACAGCACAGCACAGCACAGCACAGGACAGGACAGGACAGGACAGTGCAGCACAGTACAGTACAGTACAGTACAGTACAGTACAGTACAGTACAGTACAGTACAGTACAGCACAGCACAGCACAGCACATCACAACACAGTACAGCACAGCACAGCACAGCACAGCACAGCACAGCACAGCACAGAACAACACACACAGTGCTATGTACAATCCGCGAAAGTTACCGTGCCCAAATGTCATACTGATCTCTCTAATTAAATGATGTTTGTTGATTGGAAAATTACCACCATGTGAAGGTCATTGGGTGAGTGTTAAATACTAGGCTTCGGCAAACCATAATGTCTAGTTTTATGCTAAGAGCTACATCTAAATGTATTATAAAATAATTATTCTGTGAAATAGATATATCTTAACAGCTAACCCCTACCTGATAGGTAGAAGTTGTCAATGGCTGCAATACTGGACCAGAAAATACTAAGCACATCATATTCTTCATCCACATTGATATAATGTTATTCTAAAAAAATCCAGAAATTACAATTTAATTGTCATTTGTGAATATCTTATTACAAATACACCCATAGTGCTTATCAAGTGTGTGTTAAATTTCTGACCTAGTAAAAGCGGCGAATATATGTAGATCTGATATCTATGACTTTGAGATGAGTGGTGATTCACAAAAAATACGTAAAGACCATCAAATGTACAACTTATCTTCAAATAATTGCCAATCTAATGACTATCACTATTATGACACCAATACACCATCTCATGTATTCTTGTTAAATACCCGGGAGAACTGGGATGATTGCTAGTAGTACAACTTTTCGCCCACACCTGGGGAGGGGCATTAGGGATCTGTTCCGTATGGCGCATGCTGTACTTCATGGTACGGAAGCACTAGTCTACAGCAATTATCCAAGGGAAGCTACAGCCTCCACGTGCCTGGCCATAATCTTCTGGCCGATAGCCAGCGGCATACCCTGGTTCTTCCTCTCAACAGCGGTGCCAATGCAGCTCCTGCATCGGTGCAGGCCCTGCCAGTACAGTGTCACTGTCAGTGCAGACACTGATGTTGGCCGTGGTAGCCTTAAACAACCGGCAATAAAGTGTTTGACATTAGGTCTCTCATGTGGGATGAATAGAGTTACCCTCAGTTATTCTTACTCTGGAGACTATCCGACCAGAGAATAGTGGAGGCGCTTTTGAACAAAAAAAGGTGTTCTGGACGTATGGGCATGCCTGGGGGTAAATCCCCTAGATATGCCCAGAATCCCTTATTGGGCGAGTGAAGGACAACACTTTCAACAACCCACCATGCCCTATCACCCCAACCTCACATCATCTGTACATCATTCATCTAATCAGAGGACTGCACTGATTTTATCGTATTACAATGTCACTTAAATGACCATTAGTGCCGAAAAGTAATATAAAGCAATAATTTACTACTGCTACTATGTTAAACACACCAGGATTTATTTTTAGCTTTCTATTGATGGGAAGCTTATTTATGCGACTTTTCTTGGCGAGTTGTATTAATCGAGATAATTAATGGACAAATAAAAGTAACACATTTGATCTTGATAATGCCTTGTTGAATTAAATGTTATTGTCCCGAGGGGTGTGATATTAACTCAAACAAGTGAGCAACACGTGTAGTTTGCTATGCTCTTGGAGGGTCAACGAGGATCTCTTTAGCAGTGATCATTATCCTATATTTATAGAGAGCAACAACTCTATTGTTGAAGAAAGAGTGCAGCATTGGAGGCTGCACAGAGCAGATTGGGAGGCCTTCCAACAGTCTTGTGGGGAGAGCCTCACAATCTCTCAATTTGAGAATGAAGAGGGGGTTGATGACCCTATAGCCATTTTTACAGCCAAGTTACACAATATAGCAGATAAAAGCATACCCAAAACCTCGACAGTTCCCAAAAAAATCTACAAACCATGGTTTGATGAAGGTTGCCGAAAGGCAATAGACAAAAGGAAAAAATCCTTGCAAAAATTTAAAAAACATCCAACTAGACAAAACCTTGACGGATATAAGAAAGATTACGCTAGAGCTCGCCGCACAATCAGTGAAGCCAAGTGGCAATCTTGGAGAGCATATGTCTCCACACTAAATAATAATACATCGGCAAAACATACTTGGCAAATGCTGCGCAGAATCAGTGGCAAGAGGAAAGATAAAACCATCAAGTACCTTGTCACTGATTCTGACACAATAACTAATAAAACGGATATTGCAGAAACGCTGACGACATCCTTCGCTGCTAAATCATCGCTAGATCATTATCAGGAAAAATTTCGAAAGATTAGGGACAAGGAGAAGGAGAACACATTGGACTTTGAGTCAGATAATGACGAAAAGTACAATGTTGATTTCTCTAAACGAGAGTTAATTAAATCTATCGCTCAGGCAACTGATTCGGCAACTGGCCCTGATGAAATTCACTACCAGTTTCTGAAACATTTGCCTGATGTATCACTTGATCTGTTGCTTCTACTCTTGAATAATCTAAGGCAATCTCCCAGATTGATGGAGAGAAGCAACAGTGATCCCGATTCCTAAACCTGGAAAAGATCGAACAGATCCTAATAATTATAGGCCAATAGCATTGACAAGTTGTCTTTGCAAAATCATGGAGCGCATGATCAATCATCGTCTCACATGGTTTTTACAAGACAATAACATAATAACTAAATATCAATGTGGTTTTCAAAAAGGAAAAAAGCACCACAGACCATTTGGTCAGACTGGAGCGTTATATCCGTCAAGGTTTTGTTAAAAATCAACATACAGTTGGAATATTTTTTGATTTAGAAAAGGCCTATGATACCACATGGAAGGGTGCTATCATGAAAGATCTCCATGAAATGGGCCTGAAGGGTAGAATACCCTTATTCATTGACAATTTCTTGAATGGGAGAAAATTTAAAGTCCGCTTGGACAACACCCACTCTTCACTAAATCCACAGGAGGAGGGTGTCCCACAAGGTAGTATCCTTTCACCAACTCTATTTACCGTTAAAATAAACAGTATAATTGATGCTTTACCAGACGATATTGAAAAATCGTTATATGTTGATGATCTGGCTGTTTACTGCCAGTCAAGCAATATGGCAATAATTGAGCGGCGCCTGCAAGGTTGCCTCGATAAGTTGGTGACTTGTGCGGATGAGAACGGCTTTACATTTTCTCCCACAAAAACTTTATGTGTACATTTTTGTAAAAAAAATGGCTTACAGCCTGAGCCTAATCTCAAACTATATGGACAACAGCTTCCTGTTGAAGAGCAGATCAAATTTCTTGGTCTTTTTTTCGACAAGAAGCTCAGTTTTATTCCACACATCAAATATATGAAAGATAAGTGTAGGAAAGCATTACAATTGCTACGAGTTATATCCAGCAAGGATTGGGGTGGTGACCGGACAACCTTACTGAGGATTTACCGGTCTCATATCAGATCCAAACTGGATTATGGTTGTATTGTTTATGGTTCAGCGAGACGATCGTACTTAGCAGTACTTGATCCAATCGCGAACCAAGGTTTGAGATTATGCTCAGGGGCATTTCGAACATCACCCATCGAAAGTCTTTAGGTGGAGACTGGTGAGCCCTCTTTAGAGACTCGCCGGTTGAAGCTGAGCCTGCAATACTATATGAAAATGAAAGCAAATCCTGAGAACCCGGTATACTCGTGTGTTGTCAACCCTGAATACAAGAGATTGTTTAATAACAAGCCAGGGACTATACCTCCTTTGGGTGTAAAACTCCAACCTCATCTGGAGGACATGGAGGTGGGGCTTGACGCAATTAGCGTTGTACGCTCACCAGAATGTCCACCTTGGCTTCTTCAACAGCCTAATATACTTTTTAACCTCTCAGATCTCAGGAAGGGAGACACCTGTCACCTTGTCTTCCAGAGCATGTTGCTTGAGGTATTTTGTAGATTTCCGAGGCACCGGAAGGTGTATACTGACGGATCAAAGGAGGACAGCTATGTCCTTTGTCTGTGATGATCATGAATTTAGCTGCCGCATTAACGATGAGGCTTCGATTTGCACAGCAGAGCTGTTAGCTATTGAAGCTGCCATCGAATACATCTGGGATACTAGTGACGAGGGGTTCATGATCATCACAGACTCACTATCTTCATTGCAGGCTCTTAAGAGTCAAAAACTCAACAACCCAATTGTTTCCAATATTTTGCATATGTGTCACTACTTGTCTGGGCACAAGGACATTATTTTTTGCTGGGTACCCAGCCATATTGGAATACAGGGCAATGAACGGGCTGATGTTTTGGCCAAGGCTGCCCTGGATAAGACAAAACAATTTTATTATATACCATATACTGATTTCAAGTACAACATCTCTGTCTACCTTGATGACATTTTGCAAGGTGAATGGAACATCAATGTCACCAGCAAATTGATCGAGGTACAACCAATCATTAAGCGATCTTTTACACCAATGGAACGCCGAAGAGATGAGATTGTCTTATGCAGGTCCAGAATTGGCCATGCGTATTTCACAAACGGCTATTTATTGAGAGGAGAATTGCGACCTATGTGCTGCAATAGTCGTCTCACTGTAAGACATGTCCTTCTCAGTTGTGCGAAATATGCGCACATCAGAAGGAAGTATTTTGCATTTAATTCCTTATTTGAGCTATTCAGGGACACCCCTGCAGGTTTTATTATTCAGTTCCTTCGGGAATGTAACCTATATTACAATTATTTTAATTATTAGACTTAGACTTGTAGTTTTCACACAATCACTCCAATTTTATGGAGATATAGTGACTTGATAAGTCGTTCATTTTATAATCACTTCATATTTTACATTATTTTATACTGACATTCTTATACTCATTAAACTGTGTTGTAGTGCAGGCGCTACAACATGTCATCAGACTCGTTACATACAGGTGCAAGGAGCATCGTCATATTATCATATCAAACACTTTATATTGAATATATTTTAGTACGAACATGCTTTTATTGGCTTTGTCTTTCCTTTACTACTTTAACTATACAATATGGGATATTGTAATACCTGGAATTTTCACTTAAATGGCCATACAGGCCGAAAAGTGAAGTAAAGCAAATATTTTACTTACTTACTAGTTTGCTATGCTATGTTTCTATAACTGTATGTGGGGAATAATTATCTCACCCTGATAGACTCTACCCAAGCTGAAGCATCAACACCAGATACAACACCATGCCTACAAAGAACATCAACCACACAGCAATAAAATATCCTATCTATAACATTGGCTAGCTTAACCTATAATATGCTTAGTTACAAATATAAGTACATGTCAAATGATACATTAAAGCAAGTAATGAATATTTTATTCAATTATCACATACTAGATTTACGTTAACTGGGGTGACATTTACCATATTTCACGAAGAAGGTTTAAGCTACACTGATCGTCCTTGACATAATATAGCTACGGTAATCTAAATCGACATTTACCATGTTTCATGACGAATGTTTAAGCTACACTTATCGTCCTTGACATAATATATCTACAGTAATCTAAAGTGACATTTACCATGTGTCATGGTGAAGGTCAAATGTACACATATCGTCACTGACATCGGACACATCCACATTTTGAAGGTCAAACATGTGTACTGTCCTCTCATCATCTGATATCCAAATTATATCTACTTCCCGTAGGATCAGTTTCCCTCTGAAATTAAAGGTAAAATAACATAAATATGGCTACCATAATACATATTTTACATCAACATATGTTTTCTGTTTACCACAAGTATCATAACATGATCCTGCAGTAGACATGTATATCTGCCGGAGAGTTCCGGATCGTAATCCGGATTCTGGATCCGGATCACCCCCAGAATTAAAGGGATTATTTCTTGGCCCGAGGCGCACCTCTGGTAAAAGATTCATGTAAATCCGTTCATTGTGTTATAAGAAATCCTGCTGACAGTCAAACAAACAAACAAACAAACAAACCACCATTTAAAAATATGTAACCTCCTTTGGTAATATTTACGCGTTTCTGTCCATTATTGTTGACATTATTAACGACTCACATTTGTGTATTTGATACATCAGCTAAAATGGAATGATCATTTATTTCAATGATATTCAAATATCATTCTTGCACTTATATGAAAAATATATGAAGAATTATTAAAATATGCATTCAGTTCTTACACATACCAACATTAAAGGTATGGTCAACTGTCAAAATTCGCAGGGCAAGGTTCCCCCAGAATGCAATAGTGCCCGTGGGTAGGCCAAGACCCTATTCCATAATAATACTAAATATGTGTTTCATACCCAAAGCCTCATTAAGAGCAAGTTATCAAATCACAGCAAGTTCATATATACTTGAGCGACATCTATGAGTTATTAATTCAGCCCTTGCCCCTGCCCCTACTTGGTCGTTGGCTTGCAAACAAACTGACTGTATTACTGTCGGGAAGTGGAAACGGCCTGACCCCAAGCTTGTATTGACACCCAGTAAACACAAAACATTTGTATGACTTTATGCAATGTTAGACCAACGTCGACGTTGTATAAATGTTATACACATGTCTTGTGTTTGTTGGGCAGGAGGACTTTCTCTCAAACATTGTACATTTATCCAATGTTGGTTCAATGTTGGGCCAGCGTCGCAGACGTTGGCCTAACATTAAAACAACATTGGATCAATGTCTCGTTTGAATAGTATCTTGTAGTCCGTTCAGTGGCTATATTAATGCCGTCAATCTGTTCTCAATAGGCTACTGTTGGCCTACACTTGACCGTCCCAGGCATGCGCATTTTGCAGTTGTATGATTCTTTAAACATACGAGCTCTAATGCAGTTTAGTATTTTTAGATAGCATAGTGGAGAGTAATAAGTGTTATACTGAGTATTATACTGACCGTGATGTTATTGTTCCATCATCTGTTGTGAATGTAATCGCCACATCTTCTTCCATCTTTTTGACGGAAGGTACTACTATTGCAGTTTCTATGGGAGACGTGATTACACCTGATGCCATATTAAATTTGCATATTTCTTTCAAAATCTGAAATATAATTTATATGGTAAAGTATATATCCTCAGACAAGATCATGTGGATTTGACATCCACGTGTGTATTTTCAACAGCCAATATAACATCACATTATGTCAAGAACAACTTTGGAAATTGAGAATTGGCATAAAAAGACTGTCATAAGCAGTTCTGTCATTGTTGAATGATAGCTGTCTTATTCATGTATCGTTTTTGTGTTATAGTCCAGGCAATAAATATTTTTTAATGGACAAAAATGTTAACAAAGGTTTTTCAACGGAATTTGACTCGGTGGGGTCATGTAAAAACACCCATAAAACCCCACCCAAATCCTCCTTGGGGAAAGCCTCGTTTCCGGGTGAAATCCATAATGGCCGCCATTAAACCAGTAATTTGTGTATTTTTTTTAATCAATCGCTATAATTTGACAACTAAACAACGGACAGCCACATATAATATGTCTTCTCGCACTAATTTTTTGAAGGATTTTATTTGTTCACATATAAAAAATTTAAAAGGTCAAACTGAGGTCATTTTTAAGGTCAAGGTCAAATTAAGCCTAAAAATGTGAATAATTTATATATATTTTTTATTAAATCGCTATCGTTTCAGAACTAAACATCGTAGAGCCACATACAATATGTTTTTTCGCATTTTTTTTTAATGGATTCTATTTGATTACATTTCAAATTTGTAAGAGGTCAAACTAAGGTCATTTTCAAGGTCAAGGTCTTATATAAAAGTGTAAAATTTGCATTTTTTAGGTGCACAAATGCCAAAATATTAATTGACAAAAATGTTAACAAATGTTTCTCAACATAATTTGACTCGGTTGAAGTATTTAAAACAACACATAAAACCCCATCCAAATCATCCAAGGGAAAAGACTCGTTCTCGAGTAAATCCAAGATGGCCGCCATTATTAAACCAGTATTTTTTATATATTTTTTTTTAAATCGCTATTATTTTAGAACTAAGCATCGTAGAACCACATATAATATGTTTTTTTTTCACACTATTTTTGAGGGATTCTATTTGTTCACATTTAAAATTCGTGAAGGTCAAACTGAGGTCATTTTCAAGGTCAAGGTCAAATTAAGCCTGAAAATGTGAATAATTTATATTTTTTTTTTAATAAATCGCTATCGTTTCAGAACTAAACATTGTAGAGCCACAGATGATATGTTTTTTTCGCAATATTGTTTTCAAGGGATTCTATTTGTTTGCATTTCGAATTTCTCAGAGGTCAAACTGAGGTCATTTTCAAGGTCAAGGTCTAAAAAAAAATGTGAAAAATTTGCATTTTTTATGTGCACAAATGCCTAAATATTTAATTGACACAAATGTTAACAAATGCTTCTCAACATAATTTGACTCGGTTGAAGTATTTAAAACAACACATTAAACCCCATCCGAATCCTCCTTGGGGAAAACCTTGTTTTCGAGTGAAATCCTTAATGGCCGCCATCAGTTATTTATATATATTTATTTTAAATCACTATCATTTCAGAACTAAGCATCGTAGAACCACATTTAATAGGTTTTTTCTACACTATTTTTCAAGGGATTATATTTGTTTACATTTCAAATTTCTAAGAAGTCAAATTGAGGCCATTTTCAAGGTCAATGTCAAATTAGTCCTAAAAATGTAAACAATTAGCATTTTTAAGTGCACAAATGCCAAAATATTTAATTTACAAACATTTTACTCATTGGTGCTATGTGAAACAACACGTAAAAACCCTATCCGAATCAACCTCGGGGAAAGCTACGTTTTTGGGTAAAATCTAAAATGGCCGTCATTATGCCAGTAGTTTATGCAATTTTTAAATCTTTTGAGAACTAAGCATAATAGAGCCACATATACTATGTATTTTCGAACTATTTTTTCTGTGATTCCACTTGTTCACATCTCAAATTCATATGAAGACAAACTGAGGTCATTTTCAAGGTCAAGGTCAAATTATATCTAAAATATAAATAATTAACATTTTTAGGTCATCAAATGCAGAAATATTTAATGGACAAAATGTTAACAAATGCTTTTCAACATAATTTGACTCGGTGTGGCTATGTAAAACACACTTAAAACTTCACCTGAATCGAAAATGCCCCCATTTCAACAAGTAATTCAGCAAAATCTATATAATTTGGTCAATCAGTCAATGATACAGTATTGGATTGCGTTAGATTGCATTACACTGCTTTAGTACTAAAGACGAATCACATAATCGCAGAATGGGAAATTATGTTGGTGAGTCAGTCTCAGTATCTGCAGAATTGAGCCTTATCATGGGTATAAAGCATTTCTGGCAAATTCGTTTTAATAAACCTTCTTGGTGAATACATGGCCAATGTAGACATTACCGTCCAGCATGCAGAAGGTGATTCAGATTATAAGATGTACCGTGGCCTGCAGGTCAGCACAAGCAGGTGTTATCGCAGACGATACGGATATTTTTCAGTCAGGTTTGGCCATCATGCTCAGGGTCGTTTCAGACATTGCCTATCGCCGGTTGAAGCTGAGCCCGCAATATGTATTTAAGAAATGAAAAACTAGTCTGATGATGAATGTATTCAACAACCAGACATATTTCTCAACCTGAACTCAGAAAGGGAAACACTGGCATGGCCTTTACTACGCTGTTAATTTGTATTGTCAATAGAGTTGGCGACAAAATTATTCCTTGTGGAACACTTTTCTCCTGCCACTTATGTGAAGTGTAAGTGCTATCTCATCTGACTTCAAATAGTACCCCTTAAACATAAACGTGTTTTATACTTCCAGGTGGTGTCATAGGCCTTTTTTGGGATCAAAACATATTCCCACCATGTGTTGATTTTTTACAAAACCTTAAGGAATATACACATCTAACCTAACCAATTGATCTGTGGTGCTTTTACCTTTTTAAAACCTAGCACTGTGTGGAGTGTAGATTTGCTTATGCTCGACTTGTTCTCACTTGCATATATGTTGCCTCTACATTGACTTCTTCTCGTCTATTATCATACAGGTTGCGAAAATAATTAAAATGGCACAATAAGTGGACTGGACTGAAAAAAGGGCACAAAAGGTACCTAGGCTAGAAAATGACAATAAGGGGACTGGACTACATCGAGGGGGTGGGGGCACGTGACCCCCTGGTCCGCCCCTAATTATACTACACAAGCGCTCGTTGGTGGTTGGTTTATTGCTGTCCCTGCGTCGCAACTCAACTGGGCCAGCAAACATGATACGGGAAACGTTACAGGCTCCTGAAGGAGCGAACACATTGGCGGCATCAGGTTGTCTAGATTTATTGAACAAAATACTTTTGGCTTTATATTTCCAAGATTTGAAACAAGTAAAAAATATTGATAAAAACGATTGTATTCCTGTTTTTATTCTATTTACTCGACAAGTTTAAATTCGATATATGTCATCATCTAAAATGACATAGAATAAGATTTGTCAGTGATGCCTAGAAAGAAATAATGATATCAGAAATAGATGATGTGCCTCACGATAAGCCAAAAGGGACATATTGCAATAGACTTTTACTTCGCGTGGAATTAATTTTCGCGCCTTTCGCATAAAGACCCTGAGCGCGAAATCATGTTCCCAGCGAAATACTGTTCACCACATATTGTTTCGTGAACTTTGGGACTGGGTTTTAAAGGGTGTGACTGCCGCTGTGCAGTCGACTGTGGTTATGTAATCTATGTGTGTTATTGTCACGCTAACCTGTGAATGTTTAAGTCCTAGGATTTATATTTAAATGACTGAATGGCAACGACTGAATGACAACATATTTTCATTGTGACAAAAAACATAAATTGATACCAATATTTTCATTTTATTCCCATTTTATTCTAAACCTGCTTGTACAAAGTCCTTGGTGATACAGTACGCTTTCTGTGTGATTTATTCGATGACTGCTATTAACCAGCGGGCATGAAGGGGTTTAATGATAGATGTCTTGATGTTTCTATGTCAAGTTGCGGGGTGGTGACCAGCAAACATGAGACGTTGATCCAGTGCTGGCGTGATACTGGTCCAGCGTCGAAGATAGTGGGCCAGCATTTCCCCAACACTGGATGAACACCTTGTGTTCACTAGGGACAGACTCAATGTTGCTAGGAGAGCTGTGGATGCGTTTCTTGGTATGTGTTTTTCTAAGGATTTGAGCTAAGTGACACTAGTTGCCCTCAGATCTATGCAAACATTTCACATATATGTGCACATATATAGCTATTTTTAAATTCCTACAATCAAACAGATACGATGAACATTAAAAAATTAAATTAAAGCGGAATATATAATAATAATAATAATAATAAGGATAATAATTAATTAAATTGATAACCTGTTGTATTGATAGGGTTAATGAGCAGCGCGTGTCCAGTGCATTAGCCTCAATGGTCGGTCACAACCCCCCCCCCCCCCTCCAGTTAATTAATGACCATAGCATTATGCTTACTTACTTATAGTGATTACTAGTCGGGAAGGGTGATGACAGTCGTTTATGCGAGATAACAATTATATGTCTTCAAGCCAAAGAAATAAACTTATTTTTGAGTGAAATGTGGTCAAAAATCGGGTTCGCGCGAAAATTCATATCCGCGAAATTAAAGTATATTACAATATCACATGTAACTATTGGACCACTAGTAAAAAGTAAACAAAAATCTTTATGTAATTGTTATACTTATCATTTGTGACCTTCGTGTTATGCTTGAAGGTCACAGAGGCTTATGATTGTAATTTGATGAACATAAATGGGCTCTACGTCCTAAAATTAGTCAGAAATGACATATTAAAGTTGATTATGATCTTTTTAAGTAAAAATCTATTTTGTTTAAAAGGCCGCTGGCCATCATCTTGGATTTTTGTGATTTTCCATCAAACGCGAAATGCATCTTTCGAAATAAAAACTGGTGACCTCCATAAATCATTTTTCCACCTAAATGCATTATAAAATCTGGTCCACTGGGAGACCACTGGATGAAATAAGTGAATACTTGCTTTTCACTTGTGATCGATGGTGGCCATTTTAAATTGTGCGCTCTACGAAATTCCGCCCACCTTTTCTAAAGAGCCGTAGAAGGTTATTTTTTGACAAATATCTTACTTGCCAAAGGTTGGTCACGGAATCATGGTTTTAGAACCAGCTATTATATGATTTTTAGTAGTTTGACCTATGTGCGCCCTTTTGAACTAAATTTAGGACACTTCCATCCCCCGCACACCTTAGGACTTTTGATGGGCGGGCGCCCTAGGCTAGTGGTTAGCACCACTGCCTTTCACGCCAGAGTCCAGGGTTCGGTTCCCGGTCTCGGCGGTTTGAAAGAAACAAAAAAAGTTTCTTCCCCATCCACGTGTGAAAGTCATTATTGTGGGGAGTTTCCGTGACCGAGAGGTAGCGTGCTCGGCCTCGGACCGCCAGGGCTCGAATTTCGAATCCTGTGTCTGGAGTACAGTGTCATCTCAATCATCTCACCATCTTCAGGAGGTGCACAAAGGTGGCCTAAAGTCCGATTCGTTTCATTTAGGACTTTTGATATGTTGATTGTCATACTTCTAACAAATTTTCCTGAAATTTTCAGCTTGTTACGAATTTGTTCCAGATATTAGGCTAACTTTCCTGGACTATAATATCTATGTCGTCGGTCCCAATATAGTTCTGGCTTAGAGCTGCATTGGGAACTGTATAATGACCGAAGTAGCCACCTTTCTCGAAGTAAAACTTTAAAACCATAAAATTATTATCCTAGCCAGTGTAGGTGGGTTATATGTACTTTCCTTCGAGATCAAGTAACCCACAAAACAGTCAACTTCAGATTTAAAAACATTAAATCATGTCGAAAAGTATTATTTATCAACTTATACCACGAAATAAAAGTAGCAACTATCTCAGGTTGTAATTTTTGGCATTTGTGCAACAGATTTAATGAATTTCTAGGTCTAATTCGACCTTAATCTTGAAAATGACATCAGCTTGACCTCATAGGAATTAAAATGTGAAGAAATAAAATCCCAGATTTTTGTGCGAAAAGACATAGCATATGTAATACTATGTTGATTAGTTTGAAATTATATGAATTTTGATAAATTACTGGTCGAACTGGGGGCCATTTTGGATTTTACCCGAAAACGAGGCTTACCTCAATGAGGATTCGGGTGGAGTTTTATGTGTGTTTTTACATAGCCACACCGAGACTAATTATGTTGAAGTTAACATTTTTTGTCTAATAACTATTTCAGCATTCGTCCACTTCAGTAATGAAAATTATTCATATTTTTAGGTTTAATCTGACCTGGGAAATTACCTCAGTTTGACCTTTTCCGAATTTGGAATGTAAACAAATAGAATTCCTAAAAAATAGTGTGAAAAGACATATTATATGTGACTACGATGTTTAGTTCTTAAATGATAGAGATTTTTTTAAATACATACATTACTGCTTTAATGGCGGCCATTTTGGATATTTCAGCATTTGAGAGCCTAAAAAATGCGAATTATTTATATTTTAGGTTTAATTTGACCTTGACCTTGAAAATCAACTCAGTTTGACCTCTGAGGAATTTGAGATGTGAAAAAATAGAATCCCCGAAAAAAATAGTGCGAAAAGGCATATTATATGTGGTTCTACGATGTTTAGTTCTGAAATGATAGCAATTTTAAAAATATATATAAATTACTGGTTTATTGGCGGCCATTTTGGATTTCACCCGAAAACGAGGCTTTCCCCAAGGTGGATTCGGATGGCGTTTTATAGGGGGTTTTACATAACCCCACGGAGTCAAATTCCGTTGAAATACCTTTGTTAACATTTTTGTCCATTTCCAATGGTCCACGATCACTTCATTGCCTGGACTATAGTGCCTGTAGTGTTAACAGACTGATCTAAGCTAGGTTAGAATCTGATTAATTATATATAAATACACGTATGGCTGACAGCTGATACGCCCAAACAAATCAACTATTAAAACAAATCAACTAATCCATATTAGAAGGGGCATCGCCTTGTAGCTGTAGTGTAAGGGCTCTGTTCGGGACATCCCCCCCCCCCCCCATACACTTCAAAGATATATTACCATACCTATGAAATCAATTTCATGGATCTACCATTGTTAGTTTTCAAGATAGTGGTAAACGTTTCATCTTAGTAATGCGATAATTCTTTGCATTTTTTTGGTAAAATGACCAACAAATACCATCACATTTAAACAAAAAAAAACAGAATAAAAACATACGTTTTTTTTTAATAAGTTGTATTTTGTGTTCAAATGCAAGGGCGAATCCATATTTTATGGGTGATTCGCCCCCTGAACGATTTGTGTTTGTATATTCAGTTTAGTGCCCTTTTTATAATAATTTAGCAAAAAAGGGGTGTTTTAGCCTCCCCTCTCCCACATCCCCGCTGGATCCGCCTCTGTTTTGATAATAACAAACTGCTAATTTCATTAATAATACGTTTTGTGGAAATATTTGGTGTAACATAATTTTTGTTTAATAATTACTCAATTTTTTTTTGACAAAATAAGGTGGGGTAAAAATGCCCTGAGCGAAGCCCTTCCGCTACAGCTAAAAGTTGGTTCCTCTTCCAGTATGGATTAGTATACCATTGTGCAGCTTTGTATCAAATTTAGTGCTTTTATCAAATTTCGAACCATTTTTACTCAATTTAGTGCCCTTTTTATAATAATTTGCCGAAAAGGGGGTGTGAGCTCCCCACGCTCTATGGATCCGTCCCTGTTTTGATTAACCTTTTCACTACCATACATGACGGAAATTTCCGTCGTCATTCGTCAATGAACGTAACCATAAAATGACACAAATTTTCGTCAAATATATACTACATTTATGTATTTTTCGTCATTTGAAGCTGGAAATTGCGTTAGCAATTCCAGCTTCAAATGACGAAAAATAGAACTCGTACACCAGTATATCTGGATCCTGGCATGCACCCCGGCCTGGAAGTCAAAGGGTTAAAGAAATTGCTAAAAGAATTAATAGACAGTTTGTAGACATAATTAAAAAATAATTACTAGACTTTTTTTAAAAAAAATAAGGGCGTTGAAATGCCTTGAACAAAGCCTTAGCGCTACAGTTGCTAGGTGGTTACTCTTCCAATATGGGTTGGTATGCCATTGTGCAGCTTTCTACTAAATTGTATACTTTTATCACAATCTGAACCATTTTACACAAGCTAGGGCACTTTTTATAATAATTTGTCAAAAATAAGGTGTGTGCGTCCCCACGCACTACGGATCCGCCCCTGCTTTGATTAAATAAACTGATAAAAGTATTAATAAACAGTTTTGTAGACATATTTGATGACACATATATTTTTTAAATGATTACTAGAATTTATTGACAAAAAAAAGAAGGGTTGAAAATGAACGAAGCCCTTGCAGTACAGCCACAAGGTGGTTCCCCTTCCAATATGTATCAGTATACTATGGTGCAGCTGTGTGCCAAATTTAGTGCTTTTATCAAAATTTAAACGATTCTCCCAAAATACGACTCAAATCTACTAGACTATTATGCCTCCGACAGCCTCCTTGATTTTAATTAGATATCGGGTAGGTCCTATATATCTTGGGTCTGCTGTCCCATGTACATCTACATAGCATAAACCACTTTTATTTCAATCTCGACGGGAATAATTACTAAGTTTTAAAAAATAAAGTTCCCTATTAAGGTCAATGGTATTCTTTTAAAATTATGTTGCCCTTTGAAGTATTCGCATTTTGTCGAGATATTGACAAAATATATATTTTTAATGTTTTTTTTATTGGATTTGACGACAAAGATATACTGGCATTTCCTTTCCTATATTTGTCTATCCAGAGTCCTTTTTTATCAAATTTAAGCCCGGTCCACCCACCCTTCTAAAATAGCCTATTGGTAAAAGTGTAGCTTATATTTATGTATCGTCTGCTAGCTTGCATACATTTACCTATGTTATACTCTTGTTAGTGTTGCATTTGATGCCGCATATATCTTTATTATTTACGTACACTTAATTCGTCACACAACAAAAACACATATACATATGTAACCAAACAAGCTAAATATACATCATATTATCTGTAGTGAGGATCAGGAGATCTGCATTAAGATCACTGTCGATAGCGTCAAAAGGCAGCATCCGCTTAGTCTACAAGTAAGCAGGTCCTGCCCATCGGCCCCACACAGCAGTGCAAGTAAATAATAATATTGTAGAAAGAAGGAGAGAGTATGACGAAAAAATCAGTCATGTTTACTGTTTGCGTAATGACAAACCTCTTTTGAATACATTACAGATTAACTATTAGATATAATGAAAGTATGTCTGTAAATTATAACTCCTTAATAGCTATTTGAGAAGCTACTTCTAGTGTTGTATCTTTGACATTTTCTGGCGAAATTAAATTCTGGTAAATTCCGACTCAGGTATTTATAGTAAAATTTATTTTGACATAACTTGAAAATATCTCTATTTTTCGAAGATTTAAACTTTTAATTATAGTTTCAGAATGAGCTAAATATCTGCTTAATGTAATAGATCTAATTGCTCTTTATTTGTACGTGAGTAATGTTATCATGCTGGTGATCACAAATAAAAATACCAGTATTAATATGAAGAAGGATTATTGTTTTATTTAGTTGATTTAATATCATCTTAGGTACATATAATTTTATTCTGTAAAAAATGCCAATTACTTTTGTTATTTTACACGCTACCTTTTCTATACCATTCTAGATAACATTATGATTTTGTTGGAATAAATATTTTTTGGGCTGGTGAAAAAACATAAAATTTGGGATACATTTTCTAAGTCGAGCCATAATGTAATTTTTCCTAACTCTTTATTTATCATTTTCTCAAAATCTGTATCATGTATATCAATTGTAGTTATTAAAGGGACCCCTTGGGATGAGACATTTTTAATGTTGTCAATTTTAAAAATTTAACTTATATGAAGTTATATAGCCTACTGATCTGAGCTAAAAATACAAAAAAGTCAAAAAACAATTTTAAAGCACCGAAAAAGAGTGAAATAGTTATATTTCCAGGTCGTATATTGACATGATAACAAAACAAGTCAGCAATATACAGCACTTCACACCACATGTTCCCACGTCTTGGCCGAGGAGATCAAAGCAATCGCCGCTAATTGGTGTCTGATTGGTGTCTTATAGTCAGGACATGAAGTGATACACCTGCAACACTGATTGTCTGTCCAACGCTGGGCCGACGGCATCAACATATGGCCCAGTGCTGTAGGAACATTCAATCGTCCTTCAGCATGTGTTTAGGTATACAAAAAGTTTGTTTTAAGCGGTTTTATAGAAATATTAATAAGAAATATTTTTAAAAATCTAAAAACTCTGAAAAACAATAAAATCACGATCTGGGGGATACACTACTTCACTACAAAACTAAAAACGAAAATTGATGTCATCCCAAGGGGTTGCTTTAAAGCAGTATCATCTGCAAACAA
This sequence comes from Flabesymbios commensalis, assembly GCA_964017125.1. NCBI lineage: Eukaryota > Metazoa > Annelida > Polychaeta > Terebellida > Flabelligeridae > Flabesymbios > Flabesymbios commensalis. The sequence continues at coordinate 82,969,157 of OZ024911.1, forward strand.
AATGAATGTAAAAAAAAAATGCCAGAGTTAATAATGTAATTAATATAAATTAAAAAAAGTAATTGATCCTTGTGGAACGCCTGTGGTAATGGTATATCAGATTTACAATTATCAAAATCTACATAATATTGGGTTCTATCTGATAAATAAATAACACAGTGAGACACATATCACCTGCATGGTACTGGCTTCCTCCCAGCAAACACGCGAAAAGTTTGGAACAATATTAACACAACATTGGGTCGACGCCTCGTGTAGGCTGGGCAATCAGTGTACTGCATGCAATTCTCTTATAACATTATTACATAACGTCGATTTTAACAATGTGTATGTGAGACAGGGCTCCAGAAGCGGATACTGGGGGTATTTTATGCCACAAAATTGGCCCATTATTTCTTGTCATTTTAAGCTGGGGGTAACAGTTTTGATCAACTGGAGGGTTTGTATATATTGTAATATTATCAGGGATAACGTACTGGGTCGGTGTCGTGGAAGTTAAAATAATTTATATACAAAGAGCGTCTCCTATTTAAAAAAAGTTAGTCATAAACAATTTGTAAAACGCTATAACTTTCCATCTAAATCAAGTACAAATGTGTTTTGGGTGTCTTATCCTATGCTATCCACTCCATGGAGTTAATTTTGAATTTTGCAGATATATTTATTCAGCATAAATTAACATAAATTAGAATAATTATGTATAAAATGTTGATACTTTTGAACACTCACAACTCACACAGCTGTTTTGTTTCTCTTCCGACCCGTGAAATACAATCTAGTTGATTTTAAGTCATGCAGATCTATCTAATCAGCATATTTTTTACGTCCCCAGAAAATGATTAGTTGCTGCTGATGCCGACGTTGTTGCTGCTGCTGTAACTGCTGCTGATGCGGCCGTATTCGCTGCTGCTGCCACTGCTGATGCTGCTGCGGCCGCCTTTGCTGCTGCTGCCACTGCTGCTGCTACCGCCGTATTCGCTGCTGCTGCTGCTGCAGCCGTCGTCGCTGCTGCTGCTGCCACTGCTGCTGACGCCGCCAACACTGCTGCAGTGAGTGAGTGAGTGAGTGAGTGAGTGAGTGAGTGAGTGAGTGAGTGAGTGAGTGAGTGAGTGAGTGAGTGAGTGAGTGAGTGAGTGAGTGAGTGAGTGAGTGAGTGAGTGAGTGAGTGAGTGAGTGAGAGTGATTTCTCTCTAACCACAACTGTATCAAGCAAACAAGCTACATTGTTAGTCTACAATACTGGGCCAACATTCCACCAGCAATGGGTCAACAACTAGTGTTTGTGGGACATGGGTAACTTGACAAAAATATGAATAATGAGATAATTACGGTAATGTTGCTCTGCAAAGCCAAAAGGCGGTATCTGCTTACTTGTAAAGTAAGTAGATACCGCCTTTTTGCTTTGCAGAGCAGCATTAAGGAGCTGAGATTACTTTTTATATTCTCACATATTGTTATAAATCAGTGGGTATCATTCATTTATCTCACTCACCAGAAGACTGTCTTCAATCCTTTATCACAGCTTTATAGTCTTCTTGTACAACTGATGTTAGATTTTCAAGTGATCACTGCCAAGAAAGACAACACAAAAATAAGCAATGATGACTGGAATCTAAACAGTAACATCTGAGCTAACAATCATATAAAAGCCTTGGGTTCTAGCATTGGGCGTACTTTTGTTATATTCAGGCACATTGGTAGAAGTTAAAAAAACAGTAATCATGGTTATCAATCAGTTATAACATTATCAGAGCATCGTTGTTAAAACAATGTGCGTTGCGTGGATGTCTGATGAGAAAGGAAATATGGATTACAAAACCACTAGGAGGATACATAAAACAATGACAAAGAAACATAAATCAAACGAACCCTTATCATAACATTACCAATCACAAGCATAGAATTAATTATATTACTGCTGACTATGGCTAACACCACACGCTGTCCCAGCGCTGCAACACTGTGCCGGGTGAGCGGAGACAAAGTTGGGCCAAGACTGATCCAGTTGTGCAGCTTAGGTAATGTTGGGCCAACGCTGCTCGAGTGTTGGGACAGCTGAGACAACATTGGACCAACGCTGTGACAAAGCTGGGATATATCAGACAGAGAGGTGGAACCCCGGGCGGGGGGGGGGGGGGGGCTGCTCCCCATAAAACTGGCTTCCCATCCATGAAGGAGAAAACCCGTTATGAGGGTTGTTTTTGAAAAAAACGTGTGTAACACGCGTTACGTGTTTAGGGGGGCAAAATGACCTAAAAACTCGATTAAGGGATATTTTTTACACTGAAGAATGTTTAGAAATACAGAATTAGGGGCCATTTTTTCAAACTTCACTCAATGTCAAGTAAAAAGAAGTCTATTTTCAAGTGAGCTTTTTTTTGTATAAACATATTTTATTAAGCAATTGAAACAGATACAAAATAGTAATACGAGGTTTCGTTCGCTGAGTGGTGACATGATGACTGGTTTCGTGCAGGCTGCTGTAGTTGGTGCAGGGGTGGAGGGGGCGCAGCGCTCCGTCTTGTAATTTAAGTCAGTGTAGATCCATTTAAGTGGAAGTCAGGGCAAGAAAAAATGTACTGTGATAGTATGAAACAGTTATAACTGGTTCGCTGAAGACAATGTGGCGTTTAGAACTTAAATATGACAGCAGCGAGTCCATTAACTGAGCATTGTGATAGGTTGCATACGCAGGTAGTAGACAAGATGCTGTCATATGAACAATGTTAAGTATAAGGTAAAGGTATATATCAAAAAACACTTGGATACACTCTCCTGGCATATACACAGCGCAGCGTAAAATATGATAACTTTTAGGGAGCAGCTCGGACATGAAATTACACTAGCATCATGGCCAGCGTCCCGGTGCTGCAGCAGGCTGCAGACTGAGGTGGTATCCATGCAAGAGCAACTCGAAAATAGTCAAATGTATGCCTGCATATCCACCACCCCGATGATTGCAGCACGCTGCAGACCCAGATACTAGACATGATGCTGTCATATGAACAACATAATATAAGAGTGTAACGTACTAAAATGCAACTAGAAAATGAATATGCTTGCACCATGTCTAGCAACACCATGTTGCAGCGGGCTGCAGACCGAGATACCAGACATGCTGCTGTCTAAATTTTAAGAAAATATTATAAGCACAGCGAGACAATGGATTGTCAATACCAAATGAATTGTTAGTGCATTTGCTGCACAACAGAATGTTTAATTATGTTACATCGGTGTGAATACAGCATGGCAAGGCAGAAAACTGAAAAACATTTATACATTGTCACTCACATAAACTTAGTATAGAAAACCGTTGTGTTTCACATATATATTGTTCAACTGCAGCAATTAAAGTTTTGGTCATATTTTCTTGAATTTCACCATAAAGGGAGCTTCAGTATTTCGAAAATATGCAAGTAAAATGTCTCTGTGAGTTAAATATAATGGACATTCTAAAAAGTAATGTTGAGGCGTTTCTTTACATCCACATAAACAATTTTGAGTTTCTGATACATGATTGATATACAGGTGATATTTTAATTCACTGCAGTTCATTCTTAATCTAGACATTATTATATTGACTTTTCTTGAGAATTTATAGAAATGTGGGGTTTTTTTAGGGATTGAATGTTTTATTTTAGATAAAAGTATATTATGATCGTCAATTAATCTGATTGCTTCATCGGTAGTGTTCCAGGTATTCAGGGTGAAGGGGAAAAATGAATTACGGAATGTGAGCTTGTGGTGTTTAGGGGTCATTTTTCAATTTCACCTGCAGTCTATTGTTGTGATTTTGTATCGATATAATCCCCCTGATTATCTACTTATGAACGAAAACGCATGGAAAATATGTGGTTTTATTTTGAAAAATAATACGTAATTTTGAGATTGAATGTGCTCATATAAAGTTAAGAAAATAATTCAGAACGTTATTTGTGTCTATATTTATGGTAAAATATGTATGCTATGACATACTTGAATTAGAAATGTATGGGTAACATATTTATTGCAATAAAAGCTATATTTGTTCTACATGTATCACTTTCATAATTTTGGGCAGAATTTGAAATTTAGGTGAGGGGCCGACAGTTGGGAGCCAAGTGGAGAGGGGTGCTCAAATAGGTGGAAAAGGCCTCATTGCGTTCAGGGGTAGAGTGAGGACGAATACAACTGAAGACTACATGATGGGTCTGAAGGGCAGTGTCATCTCATTCATCTGGAGATTCCTGGCCCAGTTTAGACTATATGAGCACAAAGGCAGAATAAAACCTCATTCATTCATTCATTCATTCATTCATTCATTCATATTTTTATAGGTGGATTTGAACCAAATGGCTGCAATTTTGAAAAAAATGTTTTTAATTATTTTTCCCAACTGATCCATTTTGACTCAGTGCACATTTGAATTCTAGACATTTTTATATAAGAAACTGTATTAAAACATTGTACTAAACGATTTGCAAGGTTCTGGGAAAATAACTCCACCAGTTTTCCACCAGACAACAACTATTTTATTGGATGTGTTGATTTGCAGTGCAGAGCAGGGTTGGAGCTGACATGACTCATGACTTAACATCACGTGATAAAGACACCTTAGTCACATGACTAAGGATATGACTAAGGATATTCCAGATACGTATTTCTGGTGTAGATATGGTAGTCTATGGTAGATACCTGGAGACAGTGAACCCTGCTATATACGAATGGTGATAATTATGACTGTGTTTGCGGGAGTATCAGATGGTTTGCTGAGGGGATTGTTTTGCACAAACATTACAAATTATCACTATTTAGCCCTTGAGATACCAAAACCATATCAATAAAAGCATAGTGATACTCTCGTTCCAATACTAACATATGTCGCTGAAAATATTGGACTAAAACATTTCAACAAAGCCTCATTGTAAACAAACAGTTTGTTTTATTCAATGTCTGACTCGTTGTCGTCACCATAATACCACGCCGAGCAGATTCTATCCGGATGTCAGCTATTAAACAACCTGAAAGCCACTGTCACTGCCACTGTCGCTGCTGTCAATGACACTGTCGATGATGCTGCTATCGCTGCCACTGTCGCTGCTGTCACTTCCACTGTCGCTGATGCTGCTGTCACAGTCACTGTCGCTGCTGCTGTCACTGCCACTGTCGCTGATGCTGCTGCTGTCACTGCCATTGTCGCTGCTGTCACTGCCACTGTCGCTGATGCTGCTGCTGTCACTGCCATTGTCGCTGCTGTCACTGCCACTGTCGCTGCTGCTGCTGCTGTCACTGCCATTGTCGCTGCTGTCACTGCCACTGTCGCTGCTGCTGCTGCTGTCACTGCCATTGTCGCTGCTGTCACTGCCACTGTCGCTGCTGCTGCTGCTGTCACTGCCACTGTCGCTGCTGTCAATGCCACTGTCACTGCTACTGTCGCTGCTGTCACTGCCGCTGCTGTCACTGCCGCTGTCGCTGCTGTCACCGCCACTGTCGCTGCTGTCAATGCCACTGTCGCTGATGCTGCTGTCACTGTCGCTGATGCTGCTGCCACTGTCGCTGATGCTGTTGTCACTGCCACTGTCGCTGCTGTCACTGCCACTGTCGCTACTGTCACTGCCACTTCCACTGTTGCTGCAGTCACTGCCCCTGTCTCTGCTGCTGCCACTGCCACTGTCGCTGCTGTCACCGCCACTGTCGCTGCTGTCAATGCCACTGTCGCTGATGCTGCTGTCACTGTCGCTGCTGCTGCTGCCACTGTCGCTGATGCTGTTGTCACTGCCACTGTCGCTGCTGTCACTGCCACTGTCGCTACTGTCACTGCCACTTACACTGTTGCTGCAGTCACTGCCCCTGTCTCTGCTGCTGCCACTGCCACTGTCGCTGCTGTCACCGCCACTGTCGCTGCTGTCAATGCCACTGTCGCTGATGCTGCTGTCACTGTCGCTGATGCTGCTGCCACTGTCGCTGCTGTCACTGCCACTGTCGCTGATGCTGTTGTCACTGCCACTGTCGCTGCTGTCACTGCCACTGTCGCTACTGTTGTCACTGCCACTGTCGCTAATGCTGTTGTCACTGCCACTGTCGCTGATGCTGTTGTCACTGCCACTGTCGCTGCTGTCACTGCCACTGTCGCTACTGTTGTCACTGCCACTGTCGCTGATGCTGTTGTCACTGCCACTGTCGCTGATGCTGTTGTCACTGCCACTGTCGCTGCTGTCACTGCCACTTCCACTGTTGCTGCAGTCACTGCCCCTGTCTCTGCTGCTGCCACTGCCACTGTCGCTACTGCTGTCTCCGCCACTGTCGCTGTTGCCACTGCCACTGTCGGTGCTGTCACTGCCACTGTCGCTGCTGCCACTGCCAATGTCGCTGCTGCTGCTGTCACTGCCACTGTCGCTGTTGTCACTGCCGCTGTCGCTGCTGCCGTAGTGCCACTGCCACTGTCACTGCCACTGTCGCTGTTGTCACTGCCACTGCCACTGTCGATGCTGCCCCCCCCCCCTTATTTGTGAAAATATTGCATTTTCATGCATTTTTTGGAATAAAGTGAAGCTAACACCCCCTTTTTCAGCCAAAATGTGGCGTACACCCCCTCCTCTTGCACATTCTGGATACACCACTGCGGCCGTCGTCGCTGCTGCTGTTGCAGCTGCTGCTGACGCTGACGCCGCGGTTGCTGCTGCTGCTGCTGATGATGATGATGATGCTGCTGATGCTGCTGCCGTCGTATTTGATGCTGCTGTCGCTGACGCTGCCGTCGCTACCGTCACTGCTGCTGCTGTTGCTGTTGCTGTTGCTGCTGCTGCTGCTGCTGCTGCTGCTGCTGCTGCTGCTACCGTCACTGCTGCTGCTGCTGCTGCTGCTGCTTCTGCTGCTGCTGCTGACGCTGCTACCGTCACTGCTGCTGCTGTTGCAGCTGCTGCTGCTGCTGCTGCTGCTGCTGCTGCTGCTGTTGTTGCTGCTGCTGCTGTTGCTGCTGCTGCTGCTGCTGCTGCTGCTGCTGCTGCTGCTGCTGCTGCTGCTGCTGCTGCTGCTTACGCTGACGCTGCTACCTTCACTGCTGCTGCTGCTGCTGTCGCTGACGCTGCCGCCGCTACCGTCTCTGCCGCTGATGCAGCTGTTAAGTGTTTAAGGGAACATGAACTGCTGACACTCCCAGTAAACACGAGACATTGATATAATGCTGGCTTACTGTTAGTCCACCGCTCACGACGCTGGCCCAACATGTGAGTGAGTGAGTGAGTGAGTGAGTGAGTGAGTGAGTGAGTGAGTGAGTGAGTGAGTGAGTGAGTGAGTGAGTGAGTGAGTGAGTGAGTGAGTGAGTGAGTGAGTGAGTGAGTGAGTGAGTGAGTGAGTGAGTGAGTGAGTGAGTGAGTGAGTGAGTGAGTGAGTGAGTGAGTGAGTGAGTGAGTGAGTGAGTGAGTGAGTGAGTGAGTGAGTGAGTGAGTGAGTGAGTTTGAGTGAGTGAGTGAGTGAGTTTTTTTAGTTTGTTTTTTTGAAACATGTACAACAACAAAACAGCACAAAAAAACACAAAACTAAAAAAAATCCGAGTTCGGGCTTGATCCACCCACTCACTTCCGAGTTTTTCTCAGATTTTTGGACTTTTTTTTAACTTGACAAAACCGCCTTATTTGGCTTTGTGTATTCGGCAGACGCAGACGCAGACGGCAGACGCGACACGTGTGTATTCGGCAGACGCGTGTATTCGGCAGACGGCAAATTCACCATATATATTGTAGATCTGGTAATTTTCGCGTGTTTAGATTTTCGCGAATTTGTGATTTGTGGACTTTTTACATTTACAAAGTATAAAATTCGCGAATTTTCGATTTCGATGATAAGTATAACACGCATAATTATAATTTTCGCGAAATCCGCGAAAAATAAAACCTCGCGAATACTCCCAGGTCACTGAATGTCGAACTTGACCTTCAGATTAGTTTCTTGCACATGAGGTAAAAAATGAAGGCCCTAAGTGAAGGCGTTTTGAAGTTATAGCGCTTACAAGCCATTTTGGTTTCCGTGATTTGTTGACCTTGAAATTAGGTCAAGATCACTAAATGTCAAAATCGACCTTCAGATTAGTATCATGCCCATGAGCTAACAAAATGAAGGCTCGATGTGTTATGAAGTTATCACACGTACAAGCCATTTTGTTCCCCGTAACCTTGAAATTAGGTCAAGGTTACCCGACCACCATCACACCCCCCCCCCCCCCCGGTATCGTGTTTACTGGAGCGTTGAGTTTCGAGGCTGGGACTGTGTTTGGGAGGATTTACACATCCCACTACCGTAAAAAAGTGTCACATATCAAGCTATTGCTAAGGTGATATATTGGATATACAGCTGGAATCATGATAACAGTTTCTTTGATATTGCACTGTGACCTGACAGCTTCCATTGGTGTTGAAGGAAGGAGAACAGTTTATGAAAACACGTTCCCAGCAAACACGATATAATAATTCAACATTATGAAAATGACAATAGTAAACATCCTAGAAGTGCAGTAATTACCCAGCAAACACGACCCATTGAAACAATGTTGGTTTAATGTGGGGCCATCGTCGAAGACGATGGGCCATCAATAAACCAACATTGTTTCAATGTGTCGTGTTTGCTGGGAAGGCATGGTCTCCTAGGGTGGTAGGGGATCCAGTGGGGGAGTAATTTTCAAGGCCTGGAGATGCAAAGTCAGTCTTCCCTGTGCGTATAATTGATAAAGCAACTTCAAAAAGACTTCAAAACTTTCGAGATTTCAAAGTCTGAATCTGCTATACGAACGTCTGCGTCTGCCGTCTGCGTCTGCCTGTCGCGTCTGCCGTCTGCCGAATACAAGCGTCTGCCGAATACACAAAGCCCCTAAGGCGACGCCCTGGTCACATGACTAAGGATATGCCACGTGCTATTCCAGATACGTATTTCTGGTATAGATACATTGTGACAGTGAACCCTGCTATATATACGAATGGTGATAATTTCGACTATGCGTTTGTTGAAATATCAGATGGTTTGCTGAGTGGTTTGTGGCGCCCAGTAATACCCAGACGTTCACCTAATGTTGGGTCAGCGTCACAGACAGTGGCCAGCGTTCACCAGCATTGTGTGAACGTTTACTAGAGGAGCTATTTGGCTGGGTCTGCTTTCCAAACAATATGAATCGTCCTACATAAGGGGGCCACCATTCTCCAGGCGGGGGGGGGGGGGGAGCACTCTGCGTGAAATAAATAATTGACTTCAAGAACTGTTCTACATAAACATGTGATAAAATTTAAAATATTCAGTGCGCCACCGAGCCGGGTTGAAAACCATAATTTGAACGCGACAAAAACTGCAGCCCCCCCCCCTTCCCTGGAGATTGAATGGTGGCCCCCTAGCGGTTTACAGTGTGTGTGGCTAATATTCACATCAAAACAAAATTACTTTTCAAATAAAATTTAATTTGCCTCGTTTCCTCTTATCATTTTACAAGCGATATTATATTTCACAGATTCTTCTAGGGGGATGAATGTATTCAGAGGGCTCATCCTGACAAGCTGTTAATAACTGTTATCTCTCATCAGTGTCAACATTCTCATCCTGTTACCATGACTACAGGCCGAAATGAACCAGGATGCTGGATCACAAGAAACACCAGACAATCGATGTTGGGTTAATTTTGGTCCACCATCTATGACGCTGGCCCAACATTGACCCACCATTGGGTGATTGTCTTGTGTGTATTGGGGTGCAGTCCATCCCACTCTGTGATTGATAAGCACAGCGTCATACCGTACTGTGCTAAACCCAAAGACAGTATCAGATTACTTGTAGGGAAAACAGATACTGCCTTTTGGTTTTGCTAGGCAGCATTGTATTGAAAATAATTAGCATTATACGGCCTAATTTAAATACATAACGACCATTTACACAGTAGACACAACCGATTAGATGCCATACGATTTCCGCAGCAAATATAATCATACAATCATATACTTCTCACACCGGAGTTTGTGAGTTCGACACCTGCTCTAGAAATCCGAATTCCTATTTAAAAGAAACAAACTGTTTATTCCCCACCCACTCATAAATATGTAATATTGTGGGAGCTTCCGTGAAGTATAGGTAGTGTGCTCAGCCTTATATGTGCACGAAACCTCATTCATTTATTTATTTATTCATTCATTTATTTATTCATTTAACCAATCATTCATTCATTCGTCCATTCATTCGTTTGTTCATTCGTTCGTTCATTCAGTTGATCGTTCGTTGCATCCTTTATTCGTTCATTCATTCATTTATTTATTCATTTATTCATTGATTCAATTATTCAATTCATTCAATAATTCATTTATTCAATTATTTTTTTTTTGCTTCAATTCATTCTTAATTCAACTTGTTGAGATCTAAATAAAAAATACATATCATGTATTTAACGCCTCCTCGACATCGCTCGTCTGTCAAGCCCCATTCATTCATTCATTCATTCATTCATTCATTCATTCATTCATTCATTCATTCATTCATTCATTCATTCATTCATTCATTCATTCATTCTATTATCTATCGTCTGTCAATTGTCAATGGAGTCAGTCAAGTTCAACAGGGTGAAGTTCTGTGATTTTTGGACCAAACTCGCATGTCCAAGCATGTCTGGTACCAAATTAAACTCGCATGTCCCTACCCAAGCATGTCTGGTACCAAATTAAACTCGCATGCCCCTACCCAACCATGCCTGGTACCAAATTAAACTCGCATGCCCCTACCCAAGCATGCCTGGTACCAAATTAAACTCGCATGCCCCTACCCAAGCATGCCTGGTACCAAATTAAACTCGCATGCCCCTACCCAACCATGCCTGGTACCAAATTAAACTCGCATGCCCCTACCCAAGCACGCCTGGTACCAAATTAAACTCGCATGCCCCTACCCAAGCATGCCTGGTACCAAATTAAACTCGCATGCCCCTACCCAACCATGCCTGGTACCAAATTAAACTCGCATGCCCCTACCCAACCATGCCTGGTACCAAATTAAACTCGCATGCCCCTACCCAACCATGCCTGGTACCAAATTAAACTCGCATGCCCCTACCCAAGCACGCCTGGTACCAAATTAAACTCGCATGTCCCTACCCAAGCATGTCTGGTACCAAATTAAACTCGCATGCCCCTACCCAACCATGCCTGGTACCAAATTAAACTCGCATGCCCCTACCCAACCATGCCTGGTACCAAATTAAACTCGCATGCCCCTACCCAAGCATGCCTGGTACCAAATTAAACTCGCATGCCCCTACCCAACCATGCCTGGTACCAAATTAAACTCGCATGCCCCTACCCAAGCACGCCTGGTACCAAATTAAACTCGCATGCCCCCACCCAAGCATGTCTAGTACCAAATTAAACTCGCATGCCCCTACCCAAGCATGTCTGGTACCAAATTAAACTCGCATGCCCCTACCCAAGCATGCCTGGTACCAAATTAAACTCGCATGCCCCTACCCAAGCACGCCTGGTACCAAATTAAACTCGCATGCCCCTACCCAAGCACGCCTGGTACCAAATTAAACTCGCATGCCCCTACCCAAGCATGGTCCCAAATTAAAGGACTTGAAAATTCCTGTCGACTGGTGAAAACTGAAAACATTTACTCGTGATTATGACCCTTTACGCGCCAAAAAATTGTTAAAGGCGGGATCTGCGTTTTACCCCTCCGCCCCCCCCACCCCGGACAAAAACACAGCATATGCCAAAATATCCAGAAGAAGCCATCAGATAATAGAAATAATGCTTGGCAATCAGTTAATCATGGATTTAATAAATGCTGCTGTTGTCACTGCCAATGTCGCTGCTGACAAAAACTGCAGCCCCACCCCCCTGGAGATTGAATGGTGGCCCCCTTAAGCAAGCACGCTATATTGTCATTAAGTCTACCATACTGGGCCAACATTTCACCAACAATGGGTCAACAACAGGTACGAGTTGTCGGTTTACGAGATGTCCATGGTACGAGTTGTGGGCCATGGGTAACTTGACATTAAGGTGAATAATTAGATTACTGTGCTACTCTACAAAATCAAAAGGCGGTATCTGCTTACTTGTAAAGTAAGCATATACCACATTTTGGCTTTGCCGTATAGGAGCTGAGATTAATAAATATTCTCCCATATTGTCATAAATCACCATGTATCATTCATCTCACTCACCACAAGACTTTCTTCAATCCTTTATCACAGCTTTCTGGGCTTCTGTACAGCCGAGGGTAGATTTTCTAGTGATCACTGTCAAGAAACATAAAACAAAAATATAAATGATAACTGGAATCTAAACAGCAACATCTGAGTTAATAATCATATAAAAAACAAACATAACAAAGCATTATAAAATGCAGACTACATAAACTTACCACATTTCTTTCACAAATACTTCATAACAACTAGAAGTATCGATGGTGATCACTAATTAAGACTCCTAAGTGTAGATCTGTAGACAGCCAAGATGGAAGTAGCGATGGTGATCATCGCTAATTATGACTTCTGAGGTTGATCTATAGATAGCCAAGATGGAAGTAGCGATGGTGATCAGTAATAGTGACTGCTATGTGTATGGCTAGAAGTATCGATGGTGATCGCTAATTATGACTCCTAAGTACAGATCTATAGGCAGCCAGGATGGTAGTAGCGATGGTAATCGCTAATTATGACTCCTAAGTGTTGATCTATAGATAGCCAAGATGGCAGTAGCGATGGTGATCAGTAATAGTGACTGCTATGTGAACAACAAGTTACAAGGTCTGGTGAATGTGTCGTCGGTCGTGTCGATCTTGTCTGGTTATATCTGAGCTAACTAATTCAACCTGAAAACGCCCACCACAACAGGCTTCTCAACACTATCCAAACATCCTGGACAAAAATAGCTTATCACCAATGGAACAGGGACGTGTGTAAGGGAGTCCAAAGTACACTAGCTGTCAGTCTGGATCCGTGTCTCTCTATAACATGGAGTTACACCAAATAGTAGAAGAGCTGCAGTTGTAAATATAACTATATTATATATGTTGTATATGTATTTACTCTCACAGACCATGTATCGCAATATGAAACGCCTCAATCTGACTGATAATTATAATAAAGAGTAACATTAATTTATGTGTTTTGTGTGATCAGTGAGAGTGCTGGTGCGATAGATGGCCTGTAAGAGTGATGGTGCGATGGGTGATCAGTGAAAGTGCTGGTGCGACAGAGGTAGTGAGAGTGTTGTTGCGAAATATGGTCAGTGAGAGTGTTGTTGCGAAATATGGTCATTGCGAGTGTTGGTGCGATAGATGACCAGTGAGAGTGCAGGGGCGATGAATGACCAGTGCGAGTGCTGGTGCGATGGATGATCAGTGAGAGTGCAGGGGCGATGGATGACCAGTAAGAGTGCTGGTGCGATAGATGGCCAATGAGAGTGCTGGTGCGACAGAGGCAGTGATAGTGTTGGTGCGAAATATGGTCATTAAGAGTGTTGGTGCGATAGATGACCAATGAGAGTGCTGGTGCAAAATATGGTCAGTGAGAGTACTGGTGCGAAATATGGTAATTGAGAGTGTTGGTGCGAAATATGGTCAATGAGAGTGCAGTTGCGATGGATGACCAGTGAGAATGTTGGTGCGATAGATGTCCAGTGAGAGTGCTGGTGCGATAGATGATCAGTGAGAGAGCAGGTGCGAAATATGGTCTGTGAAAGTGCTGGTGCGATAGATGATCAGTGAGAGAGCAGGTGCGAAATATGGTCAGTGAAAGTGCTGGTGCGATGGATGATCAGTGAGAGTGCTGGTGAGATGGATGATCAGTGAGAGTACAGGGGTGATAGATGTCCAGTGAGAGTGCTGGTGCGATAGATATTCACAGAGAGTGCTGGTGCGATAGATGATCAGTGAGAGTGCAGGTGCAAAATATGGTCACTGAGAGTGTTGGTGCGATGGATGATCACTGAGAGTGTTGATGCGATGGATGATCAGTGATAGTGCTGGTGCGATGGATGATCAGTGAGAGTGTTGGTGCGATGGATTATCACTGAGAGTGTTGGTGCGATGGATGATCAGTGAGAGTGCTGGTGCGATGAATGATCACTGAGAGTGTTGGTGCGATGGATGATCAGTGAGAGTGTTGGTGCGATGGATGATCAGTGAGAGTGTTGGTGCGATGGATGATCACTGAGAGTGCTGGTGCGATGGATGATCACTGAGAGTGTTGGTGCGATGGATGATCAGTGACAGTGCTGGTGCGATGGATGATCACTGAGAGTGCTGGTGCGATGGATTATCACTGAGAGTGTTGGTGCGTTGGATGATCAGTGAGAGTGCTGGTGCGATAGATGATCACTGAGAGTGTTGGTGCGATGGATGATAACTGAGAGTGCTGGTGCGATGGATAATCATTGAAAGTGTTGGTGCGATGGATTATCACTGAGAGTGTTGGTGCGATGGATGATCACTGAGAGTGTTGGTGCGATGGATGATCACTGAGAGTGTTGGTGCGATGGAAGATCAGTGAGAGTGCTGGTGCGAAATATGGTCACTGAGAGTGTTGGTGCGATGGATGATCACTGAGAGTGTTGGTGCGTTGGATGATCAGTGAGAGTGTTGGTGCGATAGATGATCACTGAGAGTGTTGGTGCGATGGATGATCAGTGAGAGTGCTGGTGCGATGGATGATCAGTGAGAGTGTTGGTGCGATGGATGATCAGTGAGAGTGCAGGTGCGAAATATGGTCACTGAGAGTGCTGGTGCGATGGATGGTCAGTGAGAGTGCTGGTGCGATGGATGATCACTGAGAGTGTTGGTGCGATGAATGATCACTGAGAGTGTTGGTGCGATGGAAGATCAGTGAGAGTGCTGGTGCGAAATATGGTCACTGAGAGTGTTGGTGCGATGGATTATCACTGAGAGTGCTGGTGCGATGGATGATCACTGAGAGTGTTGGTGCGTTGGATGATCAGTGAGAGTGTTGGTGCGATAGATGATCACTGAGAGTGTTGGTGCGATGGATGATCACTGAGAGTGCTGGTGCGATGGATGATCAGTGAGAGTGCTGGTGCGATGGATGATCAGTGAGAGTGTTGGTGCGATAGATGATCACTGAGAGTGTTGGTGCGATGGATGATCACTGAGAGTGCTGGTGCGATGGATGATCAGTGAGAGTGCTGGTGCGATGGATGATCAGTGAGAGTGCTGGTGCGATGGATGATCTGTGAGAGTGCTGGTGCGATGGATGATCACTGAGAGTGTTGGTGCGATGGATGATCACTGAGAGTGCTGGTGCGATGGATGATCAGTGAGAGTGTTGGTGCGATGAATGATCACTGAGAGTGTTGGTGCGATGGATGACAAGTGAGAGTGCTGGTGCGAAATATGGTCAGTGAGAGTGCTGGTGCGATGGATGACCAGTGAGAGTGCACGTGCGATGGATGACCAGTGAGAGTGCACGTGCGATGGATGATCAGTGAGAGTGTTGGTGCGATGGATGATCACTGAGAGTGTTGGTGCGATAGATGATCACTGAGAGTGTTGGTGCGATGGATGATCACTGAGAGTGTTGGTGCGATGGATGATCACTGAGAGTGCTGGTGCGATGGATGATCAGTGAGAGTGCTGGTGCGATGGATGATCAGTGAGAGTGCTGGTGCGATGGATGATCTGTGAGAGTGCTGGTGCGATGGATGATCACTGAGAGTGTTGGTGCGATGGATGATCACTGAGAGTGCTGGTGCGATGGATGATCAGTGAGAGTGTTGGTGCGATGAATGATCACTGAGAGTGTTGGTGCGATGGATGACAAGTGAGAGTGCTGGTGCGAAATATGGTCAGTGAGAGTGCTGGTGCGATGGATGACCAGTGAGAGTGCACGTGCGATGGATGACCAGTGAGAGTGCACGTGCGATGGATGATCAGTGAGAGTGTTGGTGCGATGGATGATCACTGAGAGTGTTGGTGCGATAGATGATCACTGAGAGTGTTGGTGCGATGGATGATCACTGAGAGTGTTGGTGCGATGGATGATCACTGAGAGTGTTGGTGCGATGGATGACCAGTGAGAGTGCGCGTGCGATGGATGATCAGTGAGAGTGTTGGTGCGATGGATTATCAGTGAGAGTGCTGGTGCGATAGATGATCACTGAGAGTGTTGGTGCGATGGATGACCAGTGAGAGTGCTGGTGCGATGGATGACCAGTGAGAGTGCACGTGCGATGGATGAACAGTGAGAGTGCACGTGCGATGGATGATCAGTGAGAGTGCTGGTGCGATGGATTATCAGTGAGAGTGCTGGTGCGATGGATGACCAGTGAGAGTGATGGTGCGATATATGACCAGTGAGAGTGCACGTGCGATAGATGTCCAGTGAGAGTGCTGGTGCGATAGATGATCAGGGAGAGTGCAGGTGCGATGGATGATCAGTGAGAGTGCTTGTGCGATGGATGACCAGTGAGAGTGTTGGTACGATGGATGATCAGGGAGAGTGCAGGTGCGATGGATGATCAGTGAGAGTGCTGTTGCGATAGATGATCTGTGAGAGTGCTGGTGCGAAATATAGTCAGTGAGAGTGCTGGTGCGATGGATTATCAGTGAGAGTGCTGGTGCGAAATATGGTCAGTGAGAGTGCTGGTGCGATGGATTATCAGTGAGAGTGCTGGTGCGAAATATGATAAGTGAGAGTGCTGGTGCGATGGATTATCAGTGAGAGTGTTGGTGCGATGGATGACCAGTGAGAGTGCTGGTGCGAAATATGGTCAGTGAGAGTGCTGGTGCGATGGATTATCAGTGAGAGTGCTGGTGCGAAATATGGTCAGTGAGAGTGCTGGTGCGATGGATTATCAGTGAGAGTGCTGGTGCGAAATATGATAAGTGAGAGTGCTGGTGCGATGGATTATCAGTGAGAGTGTTGGTACGATGGATGATCAGGGAGAGTGCAGGTGCGATGGATGATCAGTGAGAGTGTTGGTGCGATGGATTATCAGTGAGAGTGCTGGTGCGATAGATGATCACTGAGAGTGTTGGTGCGATGGATGACCAGTGAGAGTGCTGGTGCGATGGATGACCAGTGAGAGTGCACGTGCGATGGATGAACAGTGAGAGTGCACGTGCGATGGATGATCAGTGAGAGTGCTGGTGCGATGGATTATCAGTGAGAGTGCTGGTGCGATGGATGACCAGTGAGAGTGATGGTGCGATATATGACCAGTGAGAGTGCACGTGCGATAGATGTCCAGTGAGAGTGCTGGTGCGATAGATGATCAGGGAGAGTGCAGGTGCGATGGATGATCAGTGAGAGTGCTGGTGCGATGGATGACCAGTGAGAGTGTTGGTACGATGGATGATCAGGGAGAGTGCAGGTGCGATGGATGATCAGTGAGAGTGCTGGTGCGATAGATGATCTGTGAGAGTGCTGGTGCGAAATATAGTCAGTGAGAGTGCTGGTGCGATGGATTATCAGTGAGAGTGCTGGTGCGAAATATGGTCAGTGAGAGTGCTGGTGCGATGGATTATCAGTGAGAGTGCTGGTGCGAAATATGATAAGTGAGAGTGCTGGTGCGATGGATTATCAGTGAGAGTGTTGGTGCGATGGATGACCAGTGAGAGTGCTGGTGCGAAATATGGTCAGTGAGAAAGCTGGTGCGATGGATTATCAGTGAGAGTGCTGGTGCGAAATATGGTCAGTGAGAGTGCTGGTGCGATGGATTATCAGTGAGAGTGCTGGTGCGAAATATGATAAGTGAGAGTGCTGGTGCGATGGATTATCAGTGAGAGTGTTGGTACGATGGATGATCAGGGAGAGTGCAGGTGCGATGGATGATCAGTGAGAGTGCTGGTGCGATAGATGATCTGTGAGAGTGCTGGTGCGAAATATAGTCAGTGAGAGTGTTGGTGCGATGGATGAGCCCAATGTTTAGCCAACATCTGGCAAATGTCATGTCATCCATGACACTAAGTGATATTGCTTATCATCCCAGCAAACACGGGGCATTTACTCAATGCTGTTCCAATGTTTGCCCACCGTCTAGGATACCACACAACCAGGATGATGTACAAACAACAGTAACTGCTGACTCTGAGAATAGTCAGTTACTGCTGTTTACCTAGCTGTGTATAATCACTGTGTAGCCACACTCTAGGCCCTGAGACCCCGAGCACCCTTCACATCCAAAGGATATCATAAATAGCACCATAGTTCCGCAGACTCACAGTTTTCCACACAAATGCAGCGAATATGTTTAATCTCATCCCTTTGTCAGTGTTTATTGTTTAAATTAAGTTAAAATCAATGAGGTGAATTGCAGCCCCAACAACCACGCTGCGGCATTCTGGATTAGAACCCGAAACATTGGGTTCTAGCATCGGGCGTTGTTTTGTTTATTGTTCTTTGTAAATATTCTGAAACATTGGTAGAAGCTAAAAAAATGGTAATCAGTCGCATCATTCAGTTATAAAAATATAACATTGCCTATCACAAGAATGAAATTAATTATATTACTGCTGACTATGGTTAACACCACATGCTGTCCCAACGCTGCAACAATGCCGGGAAAGTGAGTCTACTTTGGTCCAAGACTGATCCAGTTGTACAATTTAGGTAATGTTGGGCCAATGCTGATCGAATGTTAGGTCAGCTGAGACAACATTGAGCCAACGCTGTGACAAAGCTGGGATATATCAGACAGGGGGTGGAAAGGCGAGAGTTGGGACAGCTGCCAGAGTTGAGATATGGCTTCTCTCCAGCTTCACTTGTGGAATGTGTGATTAAATTTAAGCTGATCCTGGTGAAAATACAGACACTACATAAAGTGATATGGCGCTTACAGTTTTAAAATATATACTATAGCAATGGATTGAATATCTATACCACTAAAACTATACAATGTTATTTTAATGTTGGTCCACCGTTTGCGACTTAGGCTCAGCGTTAAATCAACATTAGACCAAAGTCCCATGTCAGCGGGTGTGGCTGGTGCAGGGGAGGGGTTGTTCTGAGCTGGGACCTTAACCATCTACATTACCTACCAAGCACGAGACGCTCACCCAAGGTTGGGTCAATGCTGGGCCAGCGTCGCAGACGGTGGGCCAACATTAAGCCGACATTGGGTGAGCGTTTCGTATTTCCTGTTTGGTTTCATCTGCACCCTGTATGTGGTCGTCATGTTGGTATTTAGGCCTATATGAACTGGCTCTGATGATGAAGTGTAGAACCAGTCAGCAGTCACAGTCAGTCACTGTTTATTATACACCACTTAATCTAAGCTACGTTATAATAGTGTTGCATCCATGTAATGGCTGAGATGGTGTAGAATCAGTCCGCAGTCACAGTCAGTCTCTGTTTGGCATACGCCAGTGTTGTATACATGTAATGGTTGTTATGGTGAAGTGTAGAACCAGCTCGCAGTCACAGTCAAGCCTAATCGGAAGATAGACAACAAAATCACGAATCTGCTCCAATTCTGTCGACAATAATAGTAATAATGCCGGGCGGGGGCTCTGATGCAGTGGTTAAAGCTGCCTGCTTGGAAAGTCAGAGATCACGGGCTCGATCCCCTTTCTGGCATTCAAGTTTCAAAGAAACAAAATGTTTCTTCCTTGTTCACTCGTAAAGATTCAATATTGTGGGAAGCCTCCGTGACTGAGAGGTAGCGAGTTCGCCAAGATCCAAATTTCGAATTCCGTGAATGGAGGGGTCTGGAGGGCAGTGTCATCTCATTCATATTACCATCTCCAGGAGGTTCCCGGTTTAGACTATATGTGCACAAAGGTGGCCTAAAACCCCATTCATTCATTCATTCATTCATTCATTCATTCATTCATTCATTCATTCATTCATTCAATCATTCATTCATTCATTCATTCATTCATTCATTTATTCATTCTGTCGACAATTATATGAATTTATTGTTTGACCTTGGAAAGATGGCTGCCATTTAGGATTTTACCCACAATACAATACAATGTCTAGGGTGCTTTCATCCAAGATGAATATATTCATGGGAAATGACACCAATACGTTCGAAATGTGCCATTATTGAATGCTATAACAAAGTTGAATATTTTCTTAGGCGGATTTGAACCAAATGGCCGCCATTTTGAAAAACACGTTTTTCAGATCTTTTCCAAACTGATCCATTTTGGCTCAGTTCAGATTTTAATTCTAAACAATTTCGTTCTATAAGAAACTACAAGAGAACATTTTACTTAACGATTTGCAAGGTTCTGGAAAATAACCCTGTTTCCCACCAGACTACAACTATTTTATTGGATGTGTAGGTTTGCAGCGCAGAGCAGGGTTGGAATAGACTCCTGAATATACATGACTCATGACTTACAATCACGTGATAAGGCGACGTCATAGTCACATGACTAACGATAGGACACGTGATATCCCAGATACATTCTAGTGTAGATACCTCGTGACATTGAATCCGGCTATATAATTATACAAATGGTGATATGACTGTGTTTGGGGGAATATCAGATGGTTTGCTGATGGGGTTGTGGGGCCCAGACGTCCACGTAATATTGGGTCAGCATCACACACAGTGGCCCAACGTTCACCCAGCATTATATGAATGTATACTGGAGGCGGTATTTGACTGGATCTGCTTTCCATACAATATGAATCGTCCTACATAACGGTTTACAATGTATGCGGCTAATATTGACCTCAAAACAAAATAACATAACAATTAAATGTTACTTTGCCTCGTTTCTTTGTGTTATTCTACAAGCGATAAAGCAGCCCATCCGGCTCTGTGGTGGCTGGATTGATAACTACCTGGCAAACACCACACATTGAAGCAAAGTTGGTTTAATGTTGGGCCAGCGGCGCAGACGGTGGCCCAACATTAAGCCAACATTGGTTCAATGTGTCGTGTTTGTTGGGATATAGTGTCACAGTGCCGTGCTAAACCTAAAGACAGTATATGCTCTTTTGTAGAGCAAGCATATACTGCCTTTTGGCTTTGGGGTACACTCCAAGCAGTGTTTTCTACTGCGGAGCGCTGGATAGTGTACCACTGCAATTTGAGTGTACTTTGGGCGATACTGTAATAGTCTCAGTTGACATTATACTCCCTAATTTACTATACATAACGACCATTTACACAGTAAACACAGCACATTAGATGCGATACAAATTCCGCAGCATATATAATCATATACTCATGCAATCATATACTCGCATAATCATATAATCGCATAATCATATAATCACATAATCATATAATCATGTAATCGTATAATCATATAATGATACAATCATTCAAATGCGGAATTGTCAATAAACATTAAACTGTTAAACTGTGTTCAACTTGATCAGTGGAGGGTTCATGGTGCATTGGTCACCCTGCTAACACGGAGTGTTTACCCAGTGTTGTTTCAATGATCACAGACGGTGGCCCACCATTGCAACAACATTGGGCGATCGTCTCGGACTTACTGGGAGCAGAATGCTTCTCACATTTCTCCAGTTTGCGGGTTCGACTCCCCCTCTGGAATTCATATTTAAAAGAAACACAATGTTTATTCCCTGCCCACTCATAGATATGTAATATTGTGGGAGCTTCCGTGAAGTATTCAATTCATTCATTCAATTCGTTTATTATACTGACGAGTACAAAATACAGCAAAAACAATAATTTAATCAGTTTAATTTCAGTACCCAGCCCTTGAGGCTTATTCGTCAGTTTATATGACAAGTATGCATAAAAATGAGGTGTACAGGGATCTGTCGTTGCTGCTGCTGCTGCTGCTGTCACTGCCAATGTCGCTGCTGCCGCTGCCGCCATCGCTGCTTCTGCTGCTGCTGCTGTCACTGCCACTGTCGCTGCTGCTGCTGCTGCTAATGCTGCTGTTGCTGCTAATGCTGCTGTTGCTGCTAATGCTGCTGTTGCTGCTAATGCTAATGATGCTGCTGCTGCTGTTGCTGCCGCCGTATTCGCTGCTGCTGCTGCTGTTGCTGCCGCCGTATTCGCTGCTGCTGCTGCTGTTGCTGCCGCCGTATTCGCTGCTGCTGCTGCTGCTGTTGCTGCCGCCGTATTCGCTGCTGCTGCTGCTGCTGCTGCTGCTGCTGCTGCTGCTGCTGCTGGCAATGCTGCTGCCGCCGTATTCGCTGCTGCTGCTGTTGCTGCTGCTGCTGCTGCTGGACCGTTCTACTTTTAAAATACTTTATGTACTTGTTCTATTGCTTTAGCGGGATATTTCACAACCATATTAAAGCACAGCCATCACTATTTAATCCAAAAGTTCACAGAGAGGGAAGTGGAAAGTTGGGTAAAGTTGGGACAGTTGCCAGAGTTGTCAACTTGAGATATGGGTTCTCTCCAGCTCCACTTGTGGAATGTGTGATTAAATTTAAGCTGATCCTGGGGACTGAGAATGCATATACTATACTATAGAAATGACTCTTACAGTTATAACCAATATAGCAGTGGATCTAATCTCTATACCAAACACACTAAACAATGTTGTTTTAATGGAAGGCCACCGTTTGCGACTTTGGCTCAACATTAAAACAACATTAGGTCAAAGTCCCATGTCAGCTGGTCTGGCTGGTGTAGGGGGGGGGGGGGGGTGTTCTGACCTGGGACGTCTCGCGAGGGGGAGGGGGGTGAGTCCTCAGCCATATCCATTATCGATCAAACACTAGACGCTCACCCAAGGCTGGGTCAAGGCTGGGCCAGCGTTGCAGACGGTGGGCCAACAATGAGCCGGTATTGCGTCGGCGTTTCGTACTTCCTGTTTGGCTTTATCTACATCTTGTATGTGGTCTTCATGTTGGTCTCTAGGCCTAGATGTGAACTGACTCTGATGGTGAAGTGTAGAACCATTCCGCAGTCACAGTCAGTCATTGTTCGGCATACACCACTTAATCTAAGCTACGTTATAATAGTGTTGCATCCATGTAAAGGCTGTGATGGAGAAGAATCAGTCCGCAGTCACAGTCAGTCACTGTTTGGCATACGCCAGTGTTGTAAACATGTAATGGTTGTTATGGTGAAGTGTAGAACCAGCTCGCAGTCACAGTAAAGCCTAATCATAAGATAGACAACAAAATCACGAATCTGCTTCAATTCTGTCGACAATAATAATACTAATAATAATAATGCCGGGCGGGGGCTCTGAAGTAGTGGTTGAAGCTGCCTGCTTGGAAAGTCGGAGATCGCGAGTTCGAACCCCGTTCTGGCATTCAAATTTCAAAGAAACAAAATGTTTCTTTCTCGCTCACTCGTAAAGATTTGATATTGTGGGAAGCCTCCGTGATCGAGAGGTAGCGAGCTCTGCCTTAGAACGCCAAGGTCCAAATTTCGGATCCTGTGTCTGGAGGGGTCTGGAGGGCAGTGTCATCTCATTCATCTGACCATCCCCAGGATGTTCCTGGTCCACCTTAGATTACATGTGCACAAAGGTGGTCTAAAATCCCATTCATGCATTCATTCATTCATTCATTCATTCATTCATTCATTCATTCATTCATTCATTCATTCATTCATTCATTCATTCATTCATTCATTCATTCTGTCGACAATTATATGAATTTATTGTTTGACCTTGGAAAAATGGCTGCCATCTCGGATTTAACCACAATACTCTGCCTAGGGTGCTTTCATCCAAGATGAATATATTCATGAGAAATGACACCAATACGTTCGCAATATGATATAATTGAGCGCTATAACAAAGTTGAATATTTTCATAGGCGGATTTGAACCAAATGGCTGCCATTTTGAATAACACGTTTTTTTCATATTTTCTCCCGACTGATCCATTTTGGCTCAGTTCAGATTAGAATTCTAGACACTTTGTTCCATAAGAAACTACAATAAAACATTGTACTTAGCGATTTGCAAGGTTATTCACCTCAAAACAAAATTAATTTACAAATAAAATTTATTTTGCTTTATTTCCTCTTATCATTTTACAAGCGATATTATATTTCACAGATTCTTCCAGGGGGATGAATGTATTGAGAGGGTTCATCCTGACAATCTGTTAATAACTGTTCTCTCTCATCAGTATCAAAACTCTCATCCTGTTACCATGACTACAGGCCGAAATGAGCCAGGATGCTGGATCCCAACAAACACGAGACAATCGATGTTTGGTTAATGTTGGTCCACTGTCTATGATGCTGGCCCAACATTGACCCACCATTGGGTGATTGTCTTGTGTTTGTTGGGTGCAGTCCATCCCGCTCTGTGGTTCAATGTGTCATGTTTGCTGGGATATAGCGTCACACCGACAGTATGAGCTCACCTGTAGAGCAAGCAGATACTGCCTTTTGGCTTTGCGCGGTACTCAGTTGACATTATACACCTAATTTCAATACATATAACAACAAACACCTCGGATTAGGTATAGGTACTCATATTTTAACATAATCATATAATAATATAATCGCATAGACTCCATTTAAATGGAAATAGTTGGGCATCAATATAATTAAAGTTAAAACCGACTGTCGTATATATTTTCAATCAATATATGTCGCCAATGTCAATGTATGTCGTCAATGTCAATGTATGTCGTCAATGTGAATGTATTTCGTCAATGTCAATATATGTCGTCAATGTCAATGTATGTCGTTAATGTCAATGTATGTCGTCAATGGCAATATATCTCGTCAATGTCAATGTATGTCCTCAATGTCAATGTATGTCCTCAATGTCAATATATGTCGTCAATGTTAATGTATGACGTCAATGTCAATGTATGTCATCAATGTATGTCGTCAATGTCATTGTATGTCCTCAATGTCAATATATGTCGTCAATGTCATTGTGTGTCGTCAATGTCAATATATGTCGTCAATGTCAATGTTTTCCTAAATGTCAATGCATGTTGTCAATGTCAATGTATGTCGTCAATGTCAATGTATGTCGTCGATGTATGTCGTTAATGTCAATGTATGTCGTTAATGTCATTGCATGTCCTCAATGTCAATATATGTCGTCAATGTCAATGTGTGTCGTCATTGTCAATGTGTGTCGTCAATGTCAATATATGTCGTCAATGTCAATGTATGTCGTCAATGTCAATGTATGTCGTCATTGTCAATGTAATTCGTCGTTGTCAATGTATGTCGTCAATGTATGTCGTCAATGTCAATGTTTGTCGTCTAATGCCAGCCTGAATTAGGTTAATTACCCTGGGCTGTGTGTAATGGCGGTGGTGCGCTCAAACTGTTTAATAACAAGACTGCATAAGTCCAGGCGCTCCCGCTCCGAATTAGAATTTAATTGAAACGACTTTGTGTAGTGTTAGTATAAACATATTTATTTCGAGAGGATTACATAGTAGCTACAAAAAGCTAATTTAATGGTTTCTTTGAATAGAATAGAATACAATTGAAAGAAAACAATAGAAAATCACAAACACATATAATACGTTATAATACATTATGATTACAAGATAATTATGCTGCCTTTGTTCACCAGTGGAACGAGACAGAGTAGCAATAAGTTGTTACATAAATGTCAGCAGAATTATGAAGTAATTTTAAGACTTCAGTGGTGAGAAAGACATTGCTATAAACTGTTAGGTCTGGACTACCACGTAGCAATATTTCAAGCGAAAGTGGGTAATCTGGAGAAAGAAAATTGTTAATGGAACTAAATAATTCTTGGCGTTGATCTTGATAGTTTAAACAATCAAAGAAGTAGTGTTGTGGTGTTTCAGGAACAACGCTGCAACTACATGAAGGGCTTTCGATACATGATTTGGTATATAAATGATCATTTGGGGATGAAAAATTCAGCCTAGTTTGACATAAATTGATTTGGTCTGTTCTGTCGCGAATGTAGAATTGCATAATAGGGACTTTTGTTTTAACGCAGATAAATTTGAGTAGTTTCGTTTTGAAACTGGATAAAACTGTGCATGAACGAATGTTGGCAGGTAATTTGGTTGATTAATGATCGAAAACTATTTTATTAATTTTTGAAATGTTCTTCAATTTTGCATTGTGCATAAACCACAATCATCAACTTTTCTTGTTTAAAACAATTATCATTATTGTGTAGTGTTATTAATGTAATCCAAGGCTAGGTCAAAAATCAAGACGCAAGACAACTAGGTCTAAGAGGCCCAGTCTAAGAGTAAGATAGTCAGTCAGAGATTGCAAACCTCCATTAAAATTAATGATCTTAATCAGTATCCCAGTAATGGTCTAGCCATCTGGCACGGCTTACGCGATATCAGGCCTATCGCGGTAAATAATGGCTGATAGAGGGACATTTTTAATTCGATCTATTTAAAAAAATTCAGGGTGTACCCTCCCCCGAAACCTCAGGTTTTGTTTTATGGTAATGCTCTAGCCATCTAACACAGTTTGCCAAATATTGGGCATGTGAAAGTAAATTATGGCCGACAGGCGGCCATTTTGAATCTAGGTAAAAAAAGTCAGGGTGCATCCTCCCCTGAAACTTCAGATTTTGTTTTATAGTAATGGTCTAGCCATCTAGCACGGTTTACCAAATATCAGCCATGTGAAAGTGAATGATGGCCGATAGGCGGCCATTTTGAATTTGATCAACCCGAAATATTTCAGGGTGCATTCTCTCATGAAACCTCACATTTTGTTTTATGGTAATGGTCTAGCTATCTAGCACACCCGATGTCAGGCCTGTCGATGTAAATAATGGCCGATTGTAGGCCATTTTGATTTTGATAGAGTTCAAAATTTCCAGGGAGCATCCTCCCCCGAAACCTCACATTTTGTTTTATTGTAATTGTCTAGCCATCTAGCACGGTCTACCAAATATCAGCCATGTGAAAGTAAATAATGGCCGATAGGCGGCCATCTTGAATTTGATATAACTTGAAAATAACTTGAATTTGATAGAGTCGAAATTTTTCAGGATGCATCCTCTCCTGAAATCTCACATTTTATTTTATAGTAATGGTCTAGCTATCTAGCACGGTTTACCCAATATCAGTCCTGTCGAAGTAAATAATGGCCAATCGTCGGCCATTTTTAATTTTTTTGAGTTGAACATTTTCTGGGTGCATCCTCTCCTGAAACCTTACAATTTGTTTTACAGTAATGATGTATCTATCTTGAGCGGATTTCAGTCTGATTTACCGATGTTACAAATTAGGTCAACGTGCTGGGTCAACTTCAAGGTTCAAAAACCTGAAAAGGCACAAGTAGGGACCTTAGAGATCATGTATGTGCAATATGACTGTAATCGGCCCAGTAGTTTTCGAGATCTGCTCCGGAAACGAAGAATGTAACAAAACGTCTAAATAGGTCATAGTACTGAACCAAAAGTAGGTCAAAGTTCATATACGCCAAAAGGCACAACTAAACCGCAGAGGTGTTGTGTGTAAAATTTGAAGATAATCGGACAAGTACATCCTGAGATACGCTCCGGAAATGAAATGGTCACGGACGGCCCAACGGCCCAACGCCGTAACATCATTTTCTCCTCTGCGACCTTGCGTATTGAATTCAGATTAAAAATATTTTAACCTGTCCATTATCCACCTAGAAGTAACCCACAGGCGGAATCCATAGCTCCCTCCGTCGCACCTTCGGTGACGGCGGGAGCTAAAAACAAATAACTGGTACCTTATTAAACAGCTTGTCAATCCCCGTCGATTGGTATAATATGTTTTATGATCGAAAAAATATTTGCAGAGATCTGACCATTAATATTACTTTGTTCAGGAGATTGTACGTTTAAAAAAAAATGCAAAAAAATAGATGTGGCGAAAATCTTGTTCAAGTTATGACCGATTGAATATTAATGAAATAGTTACATGACAGTCACTATATACTGGCCCATATACGCTGGCCCAACATTTAAACACCATCATTTCAACGTGTCATGTTTCCATGGTGTGGTGTTAACCACGTAAGACTCGGGACGTATCGTATAAAATAGTATTGAAATGTGTATGTTGGCCGTAATCGCCTGGGTGACATGGATACTCACCTATATCTACTAATTTCAATTCTTAGCCTGTTGGGACCAGTGCCAGATATATTCAGGATTCGTGACTTGTCCCCCAGGACCAGTCACAGATATGTTCGGGATTGATTACACGAGATAACTCTGACGTCATAAATTAATCTGGTCTCAGCGAGAGTGCAGCATCAATTTAATCTGGTAGGTTTGAACCACCCCTGGTTTTGTTAAATTTGAACCATGGTTTAGCACGTGTAAACACCCAGCCGTGAGTTAACATATATTCGGTTAGATTAGATGACAAATTGGCTGAAAAACATCCAATAAATAATTAAATGTGTACATATAGATTTTAAAATGATTTTGTTTTGTCAAGTTATTTCAAGTGCAATGCCATCCACGGGGGACTCGGGTGTTAACAAAGTAAGACTCGGGGACCTATACTATCAAATAGTATTGAAATGTGCATTAAACTAAGTGCTGGAAGTTTGGCCGTAATCACCGGTATAAACAACATTAAAAAAAAAGAATTTGTATATTTACTGATTTTATCAATATTTTACAAAGTGAAAAGCGAGCGTGCCGGCAGACTCGTGTACATTGTTTTAAATAGCACTGAAAATACAAGTTAATTAAAAAGTATCATGCGAGGTATGCTGTCAGAGTCGGACTCGATTTTGATCCAAGTTCAATTATCTGGGGTGTGTTTATGTTTTGAGGTGCTTCAATGCCTTTGGACGCCATGTAGCTCAATCTCGTTACTGCATTAAAAATAAGTATCTTTACTATACCAGTTTGTTGGCATGGTGATTTTTTCAGGGTAAACAACATAAAATCGATAAAACCGCATCCCACAAATTAACCCTTTGAGTGCGGGCGACGATTTTAAGCGCATTCATACTGTTTTTCAACAACTAAAATTTGACAGAAATTGAACAAATATGCATGTATAAATCTTGAGTAAAGCCTCCATTGTGAATTTTAGCAGGTTTAATTTTTAAGTGAGGAGGTATTTTCCTTTCATTTGAAGTTGGTAATTGCGTGAGCAATGCCAACTTCAAATGAAAGGAAAATGTTAAGTAGTAATGAAGCACTTAAAGAGTTAATACAAATATCATTTGGTGACGCAAGTGTCAAATCAATGCCGGGCTAGAAAATCATATAATTTATCTTTTACACATTTTTATATTTGTTTTTGTCTCATATTACATGATCACTTTAGTTTGTCAACATTTATTATACAATCTGAAAAGCAAAATAGGAAAAATGATAGCACAATATTTATTAAGACACAAATTAAAAAGATAATACAATTTAGAGGGAGAAACAATTGTCAACATATTGTATTTGCGCAAATAATACAATATGTATTAATGAACTAAGAAATCATAAATTGTAAAGATGTTGACTGTAAGTATTGGCAGGATAATTATTATGACAGAACTCTTTACTTTATAACATGGTGCCTGAAGTGATTAGGGGAGAGTGGGGCACATTGACCATAGAGGTACGTTGAACCACTTGACTTTTAAGTCACAATCGCCAGATGTCCCATCAATATGACCAAAAATTAAAGGGCACATTTGATCACCCCTCATCAAATCTTCTGCTATTTTTTAAATCATCAACAAGAAAGTTAATTTTACGGGGTGATTTTAATTTCTTCTAATTTTTATTGTAACGTAGCATTAAATAGCAATTTTTGTTTCACAGAAACCCTTTCAAGGCCAATCTTGAATAAGAACTACTCATTTGTTTTGGCAAGCAAAAAAATGGCAGCCATTTTATCTTGCGTGGGGCACGTTGAACCATAGTTCAATATAACATTTAGGAGTGGGCCCCTTGAACATAGATGCAGGTTGAACCACTTGATTTTTCAATAAAAGTCGGTTATTGTACAAACACAACTCATATATAACTCACAGATGGCATTAGTGCTGCTTATGTGTCATTTCAAAACCGTTATTTCATATTTTTATCCTGGTTCAAGGTACCCCGAATCATGGTTCAAGGTGCCCCGTAGGTGGGGTAGGTTGAACCTATGAAAACAAATAATTGAAATGTGATTTTTATCTTAAGTTATTTTATGCCAGGATGCTACCTTTTTCTACAGCTGTCATTTGCCATACAAAAAATAATTCAGTTCCATTCTGAATTGGGAGGGGGTTGAAAATTAGAAAAAATGGTTCAAGGTGCCCCACTTTCACCTACACAACACACTTTTAATCAAATTGAAAGTAGAATGTATTGCATGTTAAGTAAAATAATAATAATTGTTTGCTGGGCCGACATCGCCAACGGTGGCTTAACATTAAACCAACATCGTGTCAACGTCTCGTGTTTGCTGGGCCGACATCACAGATGGTGGCCCAACATTAATCCAACATCTTGTCAACGTCTCGTGTTTGTTGGGCCGACATCAGAGACGGTGACCCAACATTAAACCAAAATCGTGTCAACGCCTCGTGTTTGCTAAGCTGTTAATTATAACAGAAAAGTCCCAAAGGTAGCAGGTATCTCGGGCCATCTTGCGGTGATATCAGAAATTGACTGTTGTAAGACGAAATGGAACAAAGAAAAAATAACGTTTCGAAAAATAAACAAAACTGATTATGAATCGTTTCATTCAGATATTCTCAGTTCGGATCTAATAAAGAAACCAGAGAAAGATCTCTCGGCACTATGTCAACAGTATGATTCTGTTCTTAGCTCTATTTTAGACAAACACGCTCCTCCAAGTACAAAGACTCTGCCCAGAAAACTCCATGGATGACTCCGGAAATAATGAAGACTAAAACCCTTCGCCATAATCTCGAACGAACATGGCGCAGATCTCGCACACATCTAGATCGTTCTCGTTACAAACATCAATATCACCTGTGCAATAGAATGATGACAAAGGCTAAATCGAAATATTTAGCTAATGTTATTGCAGAAAATTCGGACAATCCCCGTCGCCTTTGGAGTTCAATAAATAACATTCTGCATAGAATTGAACCTCCTGCTCTGCCAGAATTCACATCAGTAAAATCACTTTGTGATCATTTCTCTAGGTATTTTGTGGATAAAATTTAAACTATCCGTTCCAAATTTCTAGATAAAGGACATAATATTCCATCAGTGCAAAAAAAACAGAAATTAGATCTAAAATGAACGTGCGACAGAAGATGACATTTTGAGCTCATCGTCAAAATCATGTGATCTAGACTGGACCCCATTCCTACAAGCATATTGAAAAATTATCTTGATATATTACTAACTCTTATCACTGCCATAATTAGAATTTCAATGGAAACTAGTTAGTCTAGTCGAAAAATAGGGTTCCCGTGCACCCTCGGAAATATACTTTTAATTAGTGTATCTAGCTTGGAAAAAAACCCCTATAAGACGATTAGTTATGTTAACAAGCTGAAAAAATGTCACTAGTGCCATTTTCATGCAAATGTGTGCCGCCATTACTGAAAAATGTATATTAAGGTATGGCTCGGTAAATAACACATATAAAGACACAAGAAGGGTGTCTACACCTATGTTTTCAAGGTCAAAGAAGACAATAAAACCATTTTTAGAATGATCTGGTGTGTTTCAAAAATATTAGTATGCAAATTAGCACCGCCATTACCGAAAAATGTATATTTAGTTATAGCTCGGTCAATAGCACAGATAACGGCACAATAAAGGTATCTACACCCATGTTTTGAGGGTCACAGAAGACAATAAAACCATTTTTAGAGTAATCTGGTGTGTTTCAGAAAATTCAGTATGCACATTAGCGCCGCCATCACCGAAAAATGTAGATCTATTTATATCTCAGTCAATATCACAGATCACGGCACAAAAAGGGTATCTATACCCATGCTTTGATGGTCACAGAAAACAATAAAACAATTTTTAGAGTAATCTGGTGTGTTTCAGAAAATTTAGTATGCTAATTAGCGCCGCCATTACCGAAAGATGTATATCTATTTATAGCTCAGTCACAAAAAGGATGTCTACACACATCTACAGCCATGTTTTGATTGTCACAGACGACAATAAAACCATTTTTAGTGTAATCTTGTGTATTTCAGAAAATTTAATATGCAAATTAGCGCCGCCATCAGGGTGAGATCATTAATTGTCGTATATTGTGACGGACGGAATTCAGAGACAAATCCTAAGGTGCAGTTCGCAAATAAAGTTTTTCTGATTTTTTTCAAATCCATTTTAAATACTTCAGAGGGAACAAAGTTAATTACATAACTTTTTATATGTTGGCACATACGTGTTGCTTAGCAACTGATAAAGTATTAGCGTGACGGACGGAATCACAAAATGTGCCTTTAACTGACCCCCCTTATGTATGGTCAAAATTATCTGATTATTATACACACGCATCATATTGAATACCTGATTTGAAAAGTCTTAGTTAGATGCTATTTAGTGCTTATATATATTTTTTATATATCATGTCATACATTTGGGGATGAGTAAAAACCCCGAGTAAAGTCAGTGTGACGGACGGAAAGTGATGGACGGAAAACTTGTTTTTGTAATGTGGCCTCCATCCTCCCCTAAATCCACACATTTTATCTGATCCTGAAATTATTATAACTACGTCGTACATTTGCATAGCAAATATTAAAGTCTCCACCTTCCACAATTAAACTTTTTATTGTCAATGCAGTAGAGATGGGGCTTTATAACATGAGTGACATGGCGGCCATCTTGGATATGCAAATTAGCTAATTTTCAAACTCAACTAGGGTAATCCATCAGAGGGTGTTCAGAAGAAATTTGGTGAAGATCGGATGAATATTGGCGACTAGAGAGTGTTTACATCAATCTTGGATATATGCAAAATAGCCCATGGTGGCCATGTTGAATATGCAAATTAGCTGATTTTCGTCGATTTTGGATATGCAAATTAGCTCAGCATAATATGCAAAAATAGCTGATTTTCGAACTCAACAGGATAATCCATCAGAGGGTGTTCAGAAGAAATTTCGCAAAGATCGGATGAATATTAGAGACTGGAGAGCGTTTACATCGATCTTGGATATGCAAATTAGCCCATGGCGGTCATGTTGAATATGCAAATTGGCTGATTTTCAAACTCTACCAGAAAAATACTTTCGTCGATCTTGGATATGCAAATTAGCTCAGCATAATATGCAAAATAGCTGATTTTCAAACTTCAACAGGATAATACATCAGAGGGTGTTCAGAAGAAATTCCGCAAAGATCGGATGAATATTGGAGACTGGATAGCGTTTACATCGATCTTGGATATGCAAATTAGCCCATGGCGGCCATTTTGAATATGCAAATTAGCTTATTTTCGAAATAAACCGGAATAATCCTTTAGAGGGTATTCAGAAAGATATCGGATGAATATTGGTGACAAGAGAGCGTTTACATAGATCTTGGATATGCAAATTAGCCCATGGCGGTCATGTTGAATATATGCAAATTAGCTGATTTTCGAACTCAACCAGAATACTCCTTCCGTCGATCCTGGATATGCAAATTAGCCCAGCATAATATGCAAAATTGCCAATTTTCCAACTCAACCAGAATAATCCATAAGTCAGAGAGTGCGCTTTCAGAAGATATTTCGCGCAGATGGGACGAATATTGGTGACTGGAGAGCGTTTACATCGATCTTGGATATATGCAAACTAGCTCATGGCGGTCATGCTGAATATGCAAATTAACTGATTTTCAAATTCAACCTGAATAATCCTTTAGAGGGTATTCAGAAAAATATTCGCTAAGATCGGATGAATATTGGCGACTGAGAGCGTTTACTTCTACCTTGGATAATGGATATGCAAATTAGCACATGACGGCCATGTTGGATATGCAGATTAGCTGATTTTCGAACTCAAACAGGATGATCCATTAGAGGGTGTTCAGAAAAAAATTCCTGAAGATCGGGTGAATATTGGCGACTGGAGAGTGTTTACGTAGTCAAATTGTTGAAGAATAATAATAATAATAACAAAAGTAGACACCAAAACAATAAGTCTCCAACCATATACAATGCTAATTATTGAATTGGAATTTTTACTCCCTTAAAGTTGTGTCATACCACTGCAATCCACAACTTCAAGTGGGCAAAAAATACTTATTTCTGTATGATTTGAATCAAACATATATATGCGAACCAATCTAGCAAATTTAATGCTCATTTCTCACACAAATCAGCCAATGTAACTCATCTTCGAACCACAGCTGTTACTGTATTTTCCTGAGGTATATCTAATTACCAAATGCGAGGACTGAAATTCAAACATTCCAAAAAATATGAAGCATCAAAGGAGTTTTAGCTATTATATGCTGTGACTTAGGTCATGAAAATAGGTCAAGGTCAGTATTTTTAAACTCGACCTGCAGTTTTTTCAGATGCACATCGTCTTGGGTTTCAAATCAAAACCAATGTTTATGAAACTAATTGTGATTGACAAACTGGACAGTGGTGTGACCTTGACCCTTAAAATAGGTCAAGGTCACTCATCTTCAAACTCGACCTGTAATTTATAAGATGCATCTGTATATCAAATGAAGACTCCACCTGATACGATTCAAAAGATATAGCACATCAAAGGAATTTTAGTCCAGATATGCTGACAGCTGTGACCTTGATACTGACCCAAGGTCAATCAGGTTCAATGAAATAAAAAACCAAAGTCATATGGTATACAAGTTTAAAATATAAAGTCAATACAATAAGTCATG
Source organism: Flabesymbios commensalis (assembly GCA_964017125.1). Classification (NCBI taxonomy): domain Eukaryota; kingdom Metazoa; phylum Annelida; class Polychaeta; order Terebellida; family Flabelligeridae; genus Flabesymbios; species Flabesymbios commensalis. Next base: position 83,003,770 of record OZ024911.1, read on the forward strand.
TTGACAGGGGAGCTACATGTATTTGAGTATGATGCGCCGGCTGACAAGCACAGACGGAAGATGTAGAGTGCTAAGAGATGACAATGTCGCTAAAAAACTAAAAAGCCAAGCACATAAAATTGACATTTCACGTCAAGACCCCCCCCCCCGATGATTCCCCCCTAGTCCCAAACCCTACCCCCCCCCCCCCAGATATGTACCAGTGACTACAGACAGCACATTATTGAGTTGCATGCATTTAAAAACCTGTTGGTAATACTTGGCTTTGTATTTGCCTCTTGTGTTTCATGCCAAGAGGCAAGTGAAGAAAAAAAATTGAAGTTCATACATAAACAAATTATGGTACTTATGGTAATTACTTTATTTTAGGCTTGGAAATATTTTATGTACAAATGAAAATAAATTAGCAGCCTCATGTTACATGTGGACCAATTCTGAAATCGTCATTGGGTAAAATTCGCATGAAACTTGCTTCGAGTAAACAAAAAAAACACATTTCCGTTCGTAACACCAGCAAATTCCGTCCGTCACGGCAATTTTTTCGCAAGGTTTTTCCTTAATATATTTTGTACTGGCAGATCAATGTAAAGGATCATCTTTTCTACTAATTAGTGTTAGGGAGCAGTAAGAGAAAACATACATTTTCACTAAAAAAAAATTATTATACGTGGCACCACATTAATTAAAAGACTTCAAAACGTGACGGACGGAAATTTCATTAAATAACCCCCTTAAAAACACAAACTGCCCTGATTTTTTTTTTTTTTTTACAATGCACTATATAGACATACACTATCAGAAGACATATTTACATCGAGCATTATTAACTCGCTGAACTAGGTAGACAGCTTTTTTATTTTCCGTCCGTCACGGCTCAAAAAGACATTTCAGCTATTAATGTGTTGCCAGGGCGATAATATTTTGCCAAAACAAAAAAAAAATCTAGAGAATTAAATCTGCTCAGATGTTTTCTTCAAATTAGAATCTTGATTTAGATAAAAATCGTGAAATAAAATTTGAGCCATTTGGTTGACACATTAATGATATGACACATTACCGAAAAATATATATCTATTTATAGCTCAGTCAATTTCTCAGCTCACGTCACAAAAAGGGTGTCTACACCCATGTTTTGAGGGTCGATGAAGACATAAAAATCATTTTCAGACTGATCTGGTGTGTTGCAGAAAAAAATACTATACAAATTAGTGCAGTCCTTACTGAACAAATTGCTTTCACTTTATATGTCACTCAATGGGCCTATCTTTGATAACTGAAAAGTTAAAAAGTCCTACCCTAGGTTCTGAGGGTTGGTGAACACACTTAAAATATCATATGATTGATCTATTATCAGTTTGAAAAACATCAAATGACCAGAACCATTTTTAAAATTACCATAAACTTAGGTTAGAATTGGATAGGCCTATCATAGCTCAGACCAGCCTTGGTAGGCTGATTGAACTGGTCTAAGCTACATGCATGCCATGGATGGATATGATTATTTCTAAAAAGAAAGGTAGATTAACATGATTAAGGCTGGTCAAGCTTTTCACATCTAAAAGATAAAGCCTATGCTGTAATAGGTTGGTATCTCAATTTAGTGTTATGCGTGATCTAATCTAAACTATAGAGCTAGATAGCACGTACGTGTTTATACTTAGTTTTTTTACAAATTATCTCAGCTACAACAAAGATGATCTTGACCACTGAAGAAGTGATCACAGCCACTTTAAAAGTTATCTCACTCACTACGAAAATGATCTAGGCCCCTGAAGAAGTGATCATCAGCTGGTTTACTGTAAGGCTGTCATTTTAGAGTAATCTCTCTTGATCAGCAAACCGGCATCAGCTGGTTTACTGTAAGGCTGTCATTTTAGAGTAATCTCTCTTGATCAGAAAACCACCATCAGCTGGTTTACTGTAAGGCTGTCATTTTAGAGTATTCTCTCTTGATCAGCAAATCGTCATCAGCTGGTTTACTGTAAGGCTGTCATTTTAGAGTAATCTCTCTTGATCAGAAAACCACCATCAGCTTGCTTACTGTAAGGCTGTTATTTTAGAGTAATCTCTCTTGATCAGCAAACCGTCATCAGCTGGTTTACTGTAAGGCTGTCATTTTAGAGTAATCTCTCTTGATCAGCAAATCATCATCAGCTGGCTTACTGTAAGGCTGTCATTTTAGAGTAATCTCTTGTGATCAGAAAACCACCATCAGCTGATTTACTGTAAGGCTGTCATTTTAGAGTAGGCCTAATTTCTCTTGATCAGCAAATCACCATTAGCTGGTTTTCTGTAAGTCTGTCATTTGAGAGTAATCTCTTGTGATCAGCAAACCGACTTCTGTAAGGCTGTCATTTTAGAGTAATATATTCTGATCAACAAACACCATCAGCTGGTTTACTGTAAGGCTGTCATTTTAGAGTAATATATTGTGATCAACAAACACCATCAGCTGGTTTACTGTAAGGCTGTCATTTTAGAGTAATATATTCTGATAAACAAACACCATCAGCTGGTTTACTGTAAGGCTGTCATTTTAGAGTAATATATTCCGATCAACAAACACCATCAGCTGGTTTACTGTAAGGCTGACATTTTAGAGTAATATATTGTGATCAACAAAAACCATCAGCTGGTTTACTGTAAGGCTGTCATTTTAGAGTAATATATTCTGATCAACAAACACCATCAGCTGGTTTACTGTAAGGCTGTCATCTTAGAGTAATCTCTTCTGATCAACAAACCACCATCAGCTGATTTACTGTAAGGCTGTCATTTTAGAGTAATATATTCTGATCAACAAACACCATCAGCTGGTTTACTGTAAGGCTGACATTTTACATCTCTCATGATCAGCAAACCGCCATCAGATGTTTTTTTAAACCTACTGTAAACCATGCAACTGTGAAATTTATTTTGGGACAATTTGTGATTTTAGCAAAAAAAGATAGGAGAGACCGGCACTAGCTCGCACAGGGCTTAGCCAGAACAGTGCCCATAATTTTGGAAAAAGTTTTTTTTTCAAAACAAATTATGAAAAAGTAAAATCAATTTTTCCATTTTGAGGGGTTCAAAAGTATTATTTTTGGGGGGTCATACAAAATGTTATTTTGCTCAATGTTTTCATTGAACCTGACAGTTTCAACTCCTATATCTGTAGTGCCCTAACTGAAGTTAATAATCCTTTGTACATGTTAGGTTGCCTTCTATGAAGTTAGTTCTAAATATATATTTTTTTCAAAATGCGTCCATGTGGGGTTTGTTCGAACAAAGAACATAGCAAATGGGGCTAGTTCGACTGTTCAGATTAACATCACACAATATCTGATACATCCAACACTGTTCAGACACACCCAATCCCATGTCCGAGCCAATCCCAAGTGTGGGGTTTGTTCGAACAATACATCTGACTCTACTTTGTATTCAATTTGAGAATAATGTATGCTAAAAATAGCAGCTATAGTTGAACACTTCTGGTCGATAATGTCAGTTTCCTAACTTCATCATATAAAACAATCAAACATTTTTTTCTAATTTTTGTTCGAACTCTGGCCACTACAGTGCACATACACATAGCATTACTTGCAACTAATGATAACTACAAAGTAAATAAAAAATACATGTTCTATGTTCCCATGGCTATGTTCTTCTATGCTCCCCGGCCTGTATTCACGACAAGACTGATATAACACACCTACCTGAAATCAGACGATCTCAGCAGCGAAGCACCATCTCTTTATCCGTATACCATGATGTTGTTCTGATAACAAGTATCTTGTCTCGTTCAACTGTAAATAACAATGCAAAATACTAAACAGGAGTCCACAGCTACATCCCGATATTTCAAAACTGTTGTGTTTTCTATACAAAGGGTGATGGTGATGCTAGCTGTACAGATGGTGATATGACTGGGTTTACAAGATCACAGACTGTTAACGCCGCACACAACACGGATACAGATCCACAATAATGGGGGGGGGTTGTGGGGCCCAGTGAGCACAATTACGCGATGCTGGTTCAATGTTGGGTCATCGTAGCAAACATTAAGCCAACATTGTGTTTAATTCCACTGGTGTGTGTTTTATTAACCATAACGGGAACATTTACACATTTATACTATAGCATGTCATGAATAAAGTCGCGTTAGAAAGAATACACAACATCAAGGATGATTTTCAGGGCAGTTCAGATGTCATTTTCAGGGCAGTTGCCGAGGGATTTGAAAATAGTGTATGCAACATGTCATGAAATCGGTTGAGGGTTGACTGAGATATCAGCGAAAAGCACAGTTAATGTGTCTATTATAGTAATTATTGAGGACAAAGTGGGCAACATTATTATACAGGTACTTGTAGTAGCCACGAGGGATGAAATTGTGCAATCTTATTGTGTACAGAGAAGATAGTAGTGTTCAATTATGTACAAAGGAAACAAATAAGTGTACAATCCTATTTTGTACAGATAAGATAATTATAGAAGTTCACAATCCTAATGTGTACAGTTAAGAGAGAAGTGTACAATCATATTACGATTATGTACAGGGAAGATATAAGTGTGCAATCCTAATAGTATTATGTACAATGGGGAGAGTAGGTGTATTATAAATCCTAGGCTTCAAATCGTTTATTTTAGTGAACATTCCGGCCGAATATGGTATTGTTTTTGTTTGCTTGTGGGACACTGAACACAGAAAGGGAGAGTCCATTCTGGATCCGTCACTGACTTTCTAGTTATAAATCTAGTTATCAATCTAGCCACCGCGGTGTGGGATGGACAGCATCCTGGTTCATATAGGCCTGTAGCTATGGTAACAGAATGAGAGATAACAGTTAATAACAGATTGTCAGGCTAAGCCCTCTGAATACATTATTCTCCAAAAATACTGAAATATAATATTAATCTCATCGCAGACATTGGACTCAATACAAAATATAAAGTCTGCAATATATAGAATAATTTGATGCAAAAAACGTATAAAATACGCTATGAAAAATCCCTATTATTATTCTTAGATCATTAACATAATATGTTGTTACAGACACTGCGTAACAAAAAGCTTTATTAGCATGCTCTTTAGTGTAGTTGCTAATGTAGAAAAAATGGCTTGAGTAAAAATTTCATGATAAAGTTTTAAACTGTTGTCAAAAATGTTCAGTAGCATTCACAAATTCTAAACAGTTTTGGTGCCATTTGCACAGACCAAGGTCAAGGTCATTTATAGGCCATTATAGGTCACCACCTCAAAATTCCCAAATAAAGCAAAACTTGACTCTGGTAAACAACTAGTGGGTGGGAATTCATAAGAATCGTTTTCAAGTTTTTGAGATTTAGCATTTAAACTGAAATACCAATGAAATGAAAAAATGGCCGTCAAAATCTCCATAAAATGACAAGGTGATTATCTTGGTTCATGTTTGCAGTAGAGCTTTATATATCGGGATGATATAATGATTTATGCGGTCATCATAATGTTTTAAGGTCAATGTCAAGATCATTTAAGAAATAATAGCTTATGTATCCCTCGCAAAAGTGTAGTCTGACAAAACAATTGAACTTGGCTGCCACTGAATATTTGCAAAATGAAGTTTTTGAACCCATCATACAAGAATGATATTAATAAGTTTTGTATTTTTTATTAGAAAAATCAGCTAGCTAGTCGCCGAAGACAGAGATATGGCGTCAAAATACAATAAGTCAAAATATGTCATGTGGCGTCAAAATGGAATAAGTCAAAATATGTCATGTGGCGTCAAAATGTAATAAGTCAAAATATGTCATGTGACGTCAAAATGTAATAAGTCAAAATATGTCATGTGACGTCAAAATGGAATAAGTCAAAATATATCATGTGGCGTCAAAACGGAATAAGTCAAAATACGTCATGTGGCGTCGAAATGGAATATGTCAAAATATGCCATGTGGCTTCAAAATGCCATAAGTCAAATACGTCACGAGGTGTCAAAATGGAATAAGCCAAAATATGTCATGTGACATCAAAATGCAATAAGTCAAAATACGTTATGTGGCTTCAAAATGGAATAAGTCAAAATATGTCATGTTGCGTCAAAATGGAATAAGTCAAAATATGTCATGTGACGTCAAAATTCAATAAGTCAAAATATGTCATGTGGCGTCAAAATACATTAATTAATTCATTCATTCATCCATTCAGTTCTACAGCTGGTGGGATGAATCTTCTTTATGATAATGATTTCATGCCATGATGCCTTTATATTAATCTTTGTGTTGTCAGGACCTGGTGAACACGGGGGTTGTTTTGGTGCTGGGTCGCCGTCTAAGATGCTGACCCGGCATTGAATCACTTCTGTGTCGCCGCCCCGTGTTTGCTGGGTCAGAGACATTGCCAGCGTCGGGCGAACGCTTTGTGTTTGTTGAGTTAGCATGTCGCCGCCCCGTGTTTGCTGGGTCAGAGACATTACCAGCGTCGGGCGAACGCTTTGTGTTTGTTGAGTTAGTATGTACAGACTATTTAATCCTTGGGGTTATTATTGTCAATATATATCTACTTGTAACATATCATGCTATCTTTTGTGCCTATTTTCGGCTATGTATTTCTAGGTTTATTTACACGTTTATTATTGCATTTATAAGTATACATGTAATATCGATTTTAAATTTCTTAAGAATTTTCAGATAAATTGGTAAAATATAAAAAGTCTTTTTTTGGCACCTTGCACAGTTCAATAAAACTGGGTGATGTATTTTGGAATAATAGTTAAGGGCGCATGCGTCACTGGCCGTCGGTTTCTTTGTCAAGCATTACTTCTATTAAATGTTTACATATTGTAACTAGTTAGATGTTTTGCATAACATTATTGTCATACACAATACATAAAAGTTGAATTAATTGACTTTAAAATATATACGTTTTCAACTCTTTTAAGTCTGACTTTATAATTGCCATCTTCATCCACTACAAGCTACAAATTGCGGTCGCAATTCTCGACTTGCAGTGGATGAAGATGAATTGAAGTGGGTGGCAAACGAAAAGATATTGTTATTATTAAAACAGTTCAAATAAATTTAAAACCCATATGTGTGCGAAATTAAGTCATTCTTCAGAGATACAAAGCGATGTTTTGATACATCGTAAGGGCTTACAGGGTTAAACAAAGTGATGCTTTGATCGTCAGGGTTTAAAGGGTTAGACAAAGTGATGCTTTGACCGTTCAGGGCTTAAAGGGTTAGACAAAGTGATGCTTTGATCGTCAGGGTTTAAAGGGTTAAACAAAGTGATGCTTTGATCGTCAGGATTTAAAGGGTTAAACAAAGTGATGCTTTGATCGTCAGGGTTTAAAGGGTTAGACAAAGCGATGCTTTGATCGTCAGGGTTTAAAGGGTTAGACAAAGCGATGCTTTGATCGTCAGGGTTTAAAGGGTTAAACAAAGTGATGTTTTAACCGTCAGGGTTTAAAGGGTTAAACAAAGTGATGCTTTGACCGTCAGGGTTTAAAGGGTTAAACAAAGTGATGCTTTGACCGCCAGGGTTTAAAGGGTTAGACAAAGTGATGCTTTGATCGTCAGGGCTTAAAGGGTCAAACAAAGCGATGCTTTGACCGTCAGGGTTTAAAGGGTTAAACAAAGTGATGCCTTAACCGTCAGGGTTTAAAGCGTTAAACAAAGTGATGCTTTGATCGCCAGGGTTTAAAGGGTTAGACAAAGTGATGCTTTGATCGTCAGGGTTTAAAGGGTTAAACAAAGTGATGCTTTGATCGTCAGGGTTTAAAGGGTTAAACAAAGTGATGCTTTGATCGTCAGGGTTCAAAGGGTTAAACAAAGTGATGCTTTGATCGTCAGGGTTTAAAGGGTTAAACAAAGTGATACTTTGACCGTCAGGGTTTAAAGGGTCGAACAAAGCGATGCTTTGACCGTCAGGGTTTAAAGGGTTAAACAAAGTGATGCTTTGATCGTCAGGGTTTAAAGGGTTAAACAAAGTGATACTTTGACCGTCAGGGTTTAAGGGGTCGAACAAAGCGATGCTTTGACCGTCAGAGTTTAAAGGGTTAAACAAAGTGATGCTTTGATCGTCAGGGTTTAAAGGGTTAAACAAAGTGATGCTTTGATCGTCAGGGTTTAAAGGGTTAGACAAAGTGATGCTTTGACCGTCAGAGTTTAAAGGGTTAAACAAAGTGATGCTTTGATCGTCAGGGTTTAAAGGGTTAAACAAAGTGATGCTTTGATCGTCAGGGTTTATAGGGTTAAACAAAGCGATGATTTGACCGTCAGGGTTCAAAAGGTTAGACAAAGTGATGCTTTGATCGTCAGGGTTTAAAGGGTTAGACAAAGTGATGCTTTGATCGTCAGGGTTTAAAGGGTTAGACAAAGTGATGCTTTGATCGTCAGGGTTTAAAGGGTTAGACAAAGTGATGCTTTGATCGTCAGGGTTTAAAGGGTTAGACAAAGTGATGCTTTGATCGTCAGGGTTTAAAGGGTTAAACAAAGCGATGATTTGACCGTCAGGGTTCAAAAGGTTAAACAAAGTGATACTTTAATCGCCAGGTTTTAAAGTGTTAAACAAAGCGATGATTTGACCGTCAGGGTTCAAAGGGTTAGACAAAGTGATACTTTAATCGCCAGGATTTAAAGGGTTAGACAAAGTGATGCTTTGATCGTCAGGGTTTAAAGGGTTAGACAAAGTGATACTTTAATCGCCAGGATTTAAAGGGTTAGACAAAGTGATGCTTTGATCGTCAGGGTTTAAAGGGTTAGACAAAGTGATACTTTAATCGCCAGGATTTAAAGGGTTAAACAAAGTGATGCTTTGACCGTCAGGGTTTAAAGGGTTAGACAAAGTGATACTTTAATCGCCAGGATTTAAAGGGTTAGACAAAGTGATACTTTAATCGCCAGGATTTAAAGGGTTAGACAAAGTGATACTTTAATCGCCAGGATTTAAAGGGTTAAACAAAGTGATGCTTTGACCGTCAGGGTTTAAAGGGTTAGACAAAGTGATGCTTTGATCGTCAGTTTGCGCTAATAATGTTTTCTCGTTAGCTGCTGTAGAGGGGTTTATGGATATTAAAATGTTTCGAAACGTCGTGCAAACATATTTTTTTGTTTAGTTGCCCTAGAGAAGAAAGGGTTATAATTATGGAGATTAAAGTCTCCCCAAAAAATGCCCCAATACCATGTGATGAAAATATAAAAATTGTTATCAGGAAAGTTAAACAGTAGAATGGAGGGGGTAATTTGAAACTAATCCAATCATTCATTCATTGTTCACTTGTTTATTTGCTCGTTCGTTCGTTCATTCGTTCGTTCGTTCATTCACTTGTTCATTCCTTCGTTCGTTCCTTCTTTCATTCATTCGTTCAGTCATTCATTCAGCTGGTCTGGCTGGTGTAGGGGTTGTTCTGAGCTGGGACCTCCCGTGTGGGGGGGAGGGGGGGGGGGGTGAATCATCAGCCATATCCATTATCCACCAAACACTAGACGCTCACCCAAGGTTGGGTCAATGCTGGGCCAGCGTCGCAGACAGTGGGCCAACATCGAGCCGATATTGGGTGAGCGTGTCATATTTCCTGTTTGGCTTCATCTACATCCTGTATGTTGTCGTCATGTTGGTATTTAGGCCTATATGAACTGGCTCTGATGGCGAAGTGAGAACCAGACCTCAGTCACAGTCAGTCTCTGTTTGTCATACGCCACTCAATCTAAGTGATGTAATAATAGTGTTTTATACATGTAACATGTGTAATGGTTGCAATGGTGTAGAGCCAGTCCACAGTCACAGTCAGTCTATGTTTGTCATACGCCAACTAAACAATGTAATAGTGTTGTATACATGTAATGATTTTGACGGTGTAGTGAAGAACCAGTTCGCGGTCACACGCAAGCCTAATCACAACATATTCTGTGGAAAATTATATGAATTTATTGTTTGACCTTGGAAATATGGCGGCCATCTCGGATTTTGCCCACAATACAATATCTAGGGTGCTTTCATCCAAGATGAATATATATATGCATATTCATGAGAAATGAGCAGACACCAATACATTCAAAATATGATATAATTGAATGCTATAACAAAGTTTAATATTTTCATAGGCGGATTTGAACCAAACTGCTGCCATTTGAAAAACAAGTTTTTCATCATTTTTCCCAACTGATCCATTTTGGCTAATCGCAGATTTGAATTCTAGACATTTTGTGTATAAGCAACCGCAATAAAACATCGCAGTAAACGATTTGCAAGGTTCTGGGAAAATGCCCTGTTATCCACCAGACTACAACTACTTTACTGGATTTGCAATGGTTTGCAATGCAGAGCAGGGTTGGAATAGACTCCTGAATATACATGACTCATGACTTACAATCACGTGATAAGGCGACGTCATAGTCACATGACTGAGGATAGGCCACGTGATATTCCAGATACATGCTAGTGTAGATACCTCGTGACATTGAATCCGGCTATATTATTATTCAAATGGTGATATGACTGTGTTTGGGGGAATATCAGTTGTGATATGGGGTTGTGGGGCCCAGTAATAAAAAGACGTCCACGTAATATTGGGTCAGCATCACACACAGTGGCCCAACGTTCACCCAGCATTATATGAATGTATACTGGAGGCGGTATTTGACTGGATCTGCTTTCCATACAATATGAATCGTCCTACATAACGGTTTACAATGTAAGCGGCTAATATTCACCTCAAAACAAAATGACATAACAATTAAATGTTACTTTGCCTCGTTTCTTTGAGTTATTCTACAAGCGATATTACATTTCACAGAATATTTTACAAGGATAAATGTATTCAGAGGTTTCATCTCTCATCAGTGTCAACACTCTCATCCTGTTACCATAGTTACAGGCCTAGTTGGACCAGGATGCTGGAGGCAGCCCATCCCGCTCTGTGGTGGCTGGATTGATAACTACCTGGCAAACACCACACATTGAAGCAATGTTGGTTTAATGGTGGGCCAGCGTCGCAGACGGTGGCCCAACATTAAGCCAACATTGGTTAAATGTGACGTGTTTGTGTCACACAGTGCCCTGCTAAACTTAAAGACAATATCAGCTTACTTGTAGAGCAAGCACATACTGCCTTTTGGCTTTGCGCGGCAGTATTGTAATAGTCACAGTTAGCATGATATCGCCAAATTTACAATACATAACGACCATTTACACAGTAAACACAGCCCATACGAATTCGGCAGCAAATATAATCATATAATCATGCAATCATATACTCGCATAATCATATAATCATATAATCATAATATTATAATCATGTAATTGTATAATCACATAATCATACAATCATTCAAATGCGGAATTGTCAATAAACATCGAACATTGTTCAACCTGATCGGTGCAGGGTTTATGGTGCATTGGTCACCCTGCTAATACGGGGCATTCACCCAATGTTGTTTCAATGATCGCAGACGATGGCCCACAATTGAAACAACATCGTGATTACTGGGAGCAGAATACTTCTCACACCGGAGTTTGCGGGTTCCACACACTCTCTGAAGTTCATATTTAAAAGAAACACAATGTTTATTCCCCGCGAACTCATCAATATGTAATATTGTTGGAGCTTCCGTAAAGTAGAGGTAGTGTGCTCGGCTTCATATGTGAACCATCTGTCCATAACGACAAAATACAATATGGCGTTTGTGGTACCATTGGATTACACAGAGCTGGAGTTTTAATATGACACCAAGAACATGAAATTATGTTGATCCGGAGCTGAGTTATGATCATTTTAGTGACGCGGATGGGTCAATAGTTCAGAAAATAAAAGTAGAAAAATTTGGCTTTAAAGTCATGGCAAAAATTGGATTGTAAGTTGTGTATAGTATAAAAAATAGGTCCCTATGGCCAAACAGGATTTTTCGGCCAAACCTCGAAATTTTGTATATATAGTTTTTATCGATTGATTTTTATAGCCCAGGATGTCTACTTTCAGAATCTGCCGGGTGGACTTTCGCTAACTTTAAGCGTTTTTTTTAAATGAATAAAATCCAAGATGGCCGCCAGCTGCTATTTTGAAAACAAATTAACAAAAAATCTGACAATCACAATCACGTGATATGCCATTTCTGGGTAATATGGGGGCATTTCTGGCCTTAAAATAATAATTCTAGGCTTTAAAAGCTGCTGCCATTTTGAAAAAAACACGTTTTTCATCATTTTTCCCAATTGATCCAATTTGGCTCAGTGCGGATTTGAATTCTAGACATTTTTATATAAGAAACTGCAATAAAACATCGTAGTAAACGATTTGCAAGGTTCTGGGAAAATAACCTTGTTTCCCACCCAATGTTGGTCTTCTGAACATTGTGTGTAGTATCATTTTTAATGTTCTATATTACATGACTATCTGATGTCCAGAAATATAATTGTTTGTGTTAAGCTGGTATAAAAATGATGTTTTTTCTCATTTTTTCTACGGGACTTTAAGTGTCACTAAAACTGAAAAAAAATTGACACCCTATTTTTTCTGATTCAGAATTTTCATTTTGGTATGTAACATGATCAAGTAAGATTAAAATCCCACAGACTTTTGTTTAGCTACATATGCCTCCACACTAATTACGGGTAACTAATGTTCACCTAAAGAAAATTACATTTCAAATAAAATGGTACTTTGCCTCGTTTAATTGTGTTATTCATCAAACATTTTTATATTTCTTAGATTATTCTAGGGGGATAAATGTATTGAGAGGGTTCATCCTGACAAGCTGTTAATAACTGTTCTCTCTCATCAGTGTCAACGTTCTCATCCTGTTACCATGGTTACAGGCCGAAATGAACCAGGATGCTGGATCACAAGAAACACTAGACAATCACCCAATGTTGGGTTACTGTTGGTCCACGACGCTGGCCCAACATTGACCCAACATTGGGTGATTGTCGCATACGGTGTCGTGCTAAACCTAAAACAGTATCAGCTTACCTGTAGAGCAGGCAGATACTGCCTTTTGGCTTTGCTCGGTACTAAGTATAAGTAACAAGATCACATCTTTTGGTTTGTGTTTATTACAACGCGTTTCGGCCAAAGCCTTCTTCAGCTAAGATACAAGGTTGGTACAACATCCCGGTTTTGTTGAGTTGTGAACAATTGGTATATTGTGACGTATTTCTATTCAAGTACAAATAATGGCGTCATAACGTTAGTTCCTGATCCATTAAACCACAGTTTACTGGGTTAAAACACCTCACATAGCGTGGGCAAACAATTTTAATTGTGTGTTCCCGGACGGATTTATTCGTCCGGGCCGCTCATCCGTAGATCACACTTTGAAAAATATATAAAACTCGCCTCCTAGAGTCGCCGTATAAAATGTGTAGTAAAACCTTCACGTAGTGTGAATTAGGCTTTTTGCCCCCGGAATCATGTCCGGACGGTTGGGGCACCTGCAACTATGTTGCCGGAGTCCAACCCGCTCGGACATATTTCCGGCCTCGGGCGGGATTCCTTGTATAAAAGTATTGTTCACGGTGTATATATATGTGTGTGTCTATTCAATATTTGGTCAGGCTTTAAGGTATAGGTTTGCAACGTGAGGTTATTTTCGTTAGTTAATAGAAAACGGTGGATAAACTGGTGAGTTGCTAATAGAGATATAGTTCCAGCACAAATTGCCGCTTATTATATTGTCTGTAGAAATGGGCTTCGTATTAAGTGATGGGTCCCTGAAAGGCGAGGCGGGGGTACCATGACCTGGTGCGCGGATTGTGTGGATGCTGTTATATTTTTAGATGAATGGATTGTGCCTTAGGCAGTAAATAATGCATCACTCGTCAATCCACTCGCCGTCACAGTACATCCCTCCCGTCTGGGGTGGGATCTCTGTTGGAATTATAGTTCATGAATTTTCGTCTCTTAGAGGTGTGCTGTCTCGTCTCTGATGTTCTAGGACGTTTCTTCTGCATTCTTCGATGATTCGGCCGGGGAGATAGCCTGTAGCGCCGTGGGATTCGACCTGGGCTGACATATTGTCTGGATCTATTACACCATATCCAGGGTGTGTGTAGGTACTGGTACTGGGTTTTGGTTCGTAGGGGGCTGGGGGAGGGTTTTCATTGTCTTCTGCGTCTAGATCTTCAGCATGTAAATTTAGTTTACAATATTTCTCATAATGTTTATGAACAAACTTGTACACAAGTACACTTTCTGTGATACACTCTTGTAGGTTTGAGCGCCAACTGCCTGTAATATTCTTCACTGCCAATTCCACTCCCTCCCTGTGGAATTTAACGTGGATCGTGTGGGGGTTGTTAAGGCGGTCGACCTGGTAATCTGATAATGTAATTTTAGTTTCAGTCTTTAGTGAATCCTTATTGTCCCCATTTTTGGCTATGTTCTTCTCTAAAGTTGTGATTCTTGCAATGTTGTCTGCATAGATATCTTCTTTGTCCGAATTAGTCAAGGCTGCATCTAATGTGTGGTCCGTTAAAATGTCGAGTCTAGTAGCAGAAGGGGGTTCCGGGTAGTGTTCATTAGTCATTTCTTGTTTGATTTCTACTGCGCTGTAATCTGCACTGGTGTGTGTGATATCATCAGACATGGTTTCATACTCTTCTGATGATACGTCCGAATAGTCTATAGCCGTTGAGGGTTGAGCTTGGTTGTCATCGATTGTGATTTTCTTGAAACCCAAAGGTAATTTAGCAATGGCTCCGGACAATAGTTGTGTCCGGGGCGTAATTACCTGTCTTCTAGGTGAAGGTAATTTCTGTTTCACATCTGAATTTTCTTTACTCTTTTTCTGTACAGCTGGGGTTTTCACGGCTTTCTTCTGAGGAGACGTCTCCCGAGGGGTCTTGGGACGGGCGTCTGGAGTGCTAGGTGCTCTCGGGGTTACAGCGTGTTTCTTGTAGGGTGGGGATATCCCATCATCCTTCTTCTTCTTTGCGATTACCATTTTCAAACTACCTTTTTCAGACGGTGGAGTGTTAGTGCTCAATTTGTCCGTAAGACTCTCTGAATCTGCTCTTTTGGACTTTCGTTTAGTCGATAATGATACCATCTACTTCCTCGCTTTCTGAGCTGCTTTACAGTAGTTGGCTCATCCCTCGGAGCGTATTCAAACATAGAGAGGATATCATTCATCATATATCATAAACATATCAATCAAAGACACCATAAGTTCACACTGGCAAATTTTCTTGCCAGTACCTACATTTTTAATTGCAGTGTGTTCCAAGTATATGACATTTAGCAGACAAACAATTATTATTAGAAAAGGGTGGGAATCTACTGAACATATCAGCATGCTCGGTGATTTAGTACCAGAAAGTCATAATAAACATAATGTATTTCGTTGCATCATTTTACAGAAGTGTTTATTACTACAGACTATATTACCATGTATTATCCCACTGGCAAATTTTTTTGCCATGTGAATCATTAGTTTTTTTATGCACAGGTATAAATCTTTTTTCAACATTTCAATTACATGGTGAAAATCGCCACACATCACAGTTTATTTATGAATATTGACCTATTTACTACAAGATATGTAAAAAACTACTTATTGGTCTTTTCCACGACGATGAAGTCGCATTCTGGAAGTACTATTTTCCGACAAACATAAGCCTTGCTAAACGTTGGTATCGACTATCAATTGCATAAAATGTAGTTAACCAAGATGACAAAGGAGTTTACAGCGGGTTCAAGTCGTGTATCCTTTAAAAAACTATTTTTTTACTGCGAGGTCACACTAAAAAGTCACTGGCAAAAAAACTTGCCAGCGGGCTTTAATGGGTTAAGTTAATATCAAGGATCTCCAGGTAACATAGGTAATGGCATGAATACCACACGAGCGCCTTATAAACTTTGAATGCAGATATATTCAGTGGTAACTAGGGCCAAGGGCCTCATGTGTCTGGAGCGAAGGGAGGACTCTGAAATACTACAAATTGTTCAATTATAAGGGTGTGTTATTCTGATTGTTCAGAATGGCATACTCGCTCATAACGACATGCCCGTATGAGTATCAAATCTGCCATGCAACGGCGACAACAGTAACTGAATGAGGAATGTTGTGTGCTTATTTGGATATTAAGACTGATATCGATGAATAATTAAATGCTGATCATCCTCTTGTCACAGCTTCACCTTGACTGAGGTTGGAAATGTCCCAATTTTAAGTTAGTCATGTCGGACCGGCAACAACTTAAATTTGGCTATTTATCATAGAGCTGAATTGAATGTCCAATTCTAGAGGTGTAGGCCTATTGCATCTGATGTTGTCCAAACCAGCACAGGTCGACTGTTACCAGGTTACACAGTATGTGTTTAAGGCCTAACTTCATTGACTAGGTACTGGCTAGGTAGGCCCACATGCACAATCCTCTTGTCACAGCTCGACCTTGACTGATGCTGGAAATATCCCAATTTTAAGCTAACGTTAGTCATGTCGGATCGTATTAGGACTATTTTATCTGATGTTGTCCAAACCAGCAAGGGTCGACTGTTACCAGTGGTTACACAGTATGTGCTTTAGGCTTAACGTCATTGCCTGCCAGATGCTACATGTAGGCCTATATCACATCAAAATTAGATTCGTCCACTATGCATGTACTTTTGAAATGAATGGCTAGACTACAATGAGAAGAAAATTATAATACTCACAGTTATCAAGTATCATGGCAAGGGGTGGCATGTCTTGCGCATCAATTCTCGCAGATATATGGGTAGGCGAAACTGGGCACCTTGAGACAGAAAAAATCAAACCCCCAAACATATATTTAATTTTTTGAAATAAGATATTTTTACGACACATATGGATACACCTTGAGACACCACCTGGGGTAACTTGAGACATCCCTAATGCTAGATGTTGAAGTAACAATATGTGCCTTCAAAAGGTGGGGGCATCTTGAAACACTTTCAGGGCACCTAGAGATAGACTCGGGGCACCTTGAGACAGTTTTTGGAGCACATTGAGACACCCTGACTGACCTCATATCTGATATCATATTTTGTGTGTGGGGTGTATTTGAAGCAAACCATTATACGTAAGTAAGAAAGTGATAGCACAGGTGTACGATACCACCAAAATCATAAGGAAATCAAGTATCACGTGATCTATGGACACAGATATTGATCATCCCAAAAAAGTAATTTCCATGTAAAATATGGATCTAAGCATAACACTGCAGGGTGGAAAATGGAAAGTGGTTAGTTTTGGTACCATTGACCAGCTGGCGAACAAATCGCAATATAATTTCTGTCAACAGGCCTGTCTCAAGGTACCCCAAGTTTCAAGGTGCCCCAGTCTCTATACTTTACTGTGAGATTATACCATTCATACATATCTACATTATATTAACAATACACAGAATTAGGCTATATGCCAATGTTACTAAACGATATTAAGCAGTCTGCATTGTAGTTGTACTTGAATTTAGTTGCAACTTCTTAGTTCTTAGTCTTAGTTGCAACTTCCATGGTAAGGGACGCACCATTTGATTTCTGGGGGGGGGGGGCTCGATTATTTTTGAAAAAAAATGTTTGTTTTCAAATTTCTGTAAAAAAAAATATATGCTGAAAACTTGTACATAAAAAAATAATATGTTGAAAGATTGTGCCAAAAAAAATTGTTGATAATTTTAATTGTTGATAATTTTTAAAGAGGCTCATCAAAGTGGAATTTAAAATAAACGACTAATACAAGGAATAATTGGAGCGCAAAATATTTCTATAAAAATTCTCAAGATCACTACAAGATATTATTTAACAGTGAAATTGGACGCGGCTTTACTGATGTATTTTTTGTTTGTTTATGGTCGGCTCCTTGTCTATTAACGAATGTGATATTTTTCTATTTTTTTGCGAATGTTTAGAGCGGGTTCGGGTATTTCCGAACACCTAAGCCTCTGCACTTGATGTCTGGTGTCCCCATTTGTCTATCAGCTCCCCACGTGACATCAGTTGATGAATGAAACTATGACTGATGACGTAATTAACCACGTGCACGGCCATTCATGAATCTGAAAGTTGTACAGGAAGTTGTAGTACCCAAGGTAACGGCGGGTATATTCGAAATAGAGGGGGTAATGTCTAACACCAAGTACTGTAGGGTATAATCGAACACCCACCCATTTTTTAATCTAAAGAGCAAATAACCAGTTTAGAAGCAGGAACATGCGCAGTATACTCAAATATGATACAAATAGAATCAATGCCAATTGTAATTCGTCCACAAAAAAAATATAAAACAAAAAAATAATAGGAAATGCCACTGTTCGAGATTACCCGAATCTGTTGAAATCTGAGATTTTTTTTTCATAGTTTCCTTCATATTACTTTTCAAACCCACATAGTAACATCACAACCGTTTGCAGACCTACAAATCGCTCCATTGATGTATTTCCTTTCGCAATGACGCATTCGCTGTGAAACTGTGGTGTAGGCCCTATAGCATGCAATATGTCCCAGGAGGGGAATCATTGAGACCAATAGGGCCTACCATATTTGGAGATGAATGTCAGCTATTGTGTCACATTTTGAATGATGTCATTGCTGGCTAATCAGTGAGCTGGAGACAAACACTTCTCCCCAGAATAATGCTTGTTACCGGGCCCTGTAATTTGCATAAGTTGCGCCCAATCAGAACATAGCTGATTGATTATGCTGGACAAGAGCTTTTGCTTATCAGCCAATGACATTTCTGTTTGGACAGACTGATAACTAAAATACTACCAGTAGTTTAGGGACCGTCAACATCGAACAGTCTTGTTTTGTATCAAACTGATATAAGAAGCTGTATGTGTATCCGTATCTATTGATAGGGTCCACAAAACTAAGGCCAATGGTCAGATTTATGAATGGAATTCACCCATCTATCAGTTTTATGAATGAAATGACGTCACTTTATGTCCCACAAAACTCTGTCAATAACGTGCCCGGGCTAAAGCCCAGCCACAAAAAGTTATATGTAGAACAAAGCACATAATTTACTAGTATAGTGACCAGAAAAGATTTAACACAAAGTTACAGATGATGATCGTCAGTGATTGATAATTCCTTTGTGTCACACATTTAGGTTTCTAGGCATATATATATATTCAACTGCATTTATTTTAAAAATATCACTAATGTTGGTTTAAGTGTAAAGTAATTAGGCCATATCAACAACAAATTGCTATAGGTCTAGTGTGTGATTTATACACACAGGAAACTTCAAGGTGATCGTATGCGAACTGTTTCTTGTCTAATGCAGTTGTGTTGGTGAAGCAAACGTCCGCACAAATTTGATCAACTAATTGGATTAATCTCCACCGAGGGTTGAGGACTCAATTAACATCTCCAGATGCACATTATATACATGATATAAATTTTAGCCCATCTCAAAAATCAGTGGCAAGAGGAAAGATAAAACCATCAATACCTTGTCATTGATTCTGACAAAATAACCAATAAAACGGATATTGCAGAAACGCTTGTAACATCGTTTGCTGCAAAATCATCGCCAGATCATTATCAGGAAAAATTTCGAAAGATTAGGGACAAGGAGAAGGAAGACACATTGGACTTTGAGTCAGATAATGACGAAAAGTACAATGTTGATTTATCTAAACGAGAATTAATTAAATCTATCGCTCAGGCAACTGATTCGGCAACTGGCCCTGATGAAATTCATTACCAGTTTCTGAAACATTTGCCTGATGTATCACTTGATCTGTTGCTTCTACTCTTGAATAATCTGTGGCAATCTCAGGATTTTCTAGATGGATGGAGAGAAGCAACAGTGATCCCTGTCCCTAAACCTGGAAAAGATCGAACGGATCCTAATAATTATAGGCCAATAGCATTGACAAGTTGTCTTTGCAAAATCATGGAGCGCATGATCAATTATCGTCTCACATGGTTTTTACAAGACAATAACATAATAACTAAACATCAATGTGGTTTTTAAAAAGGCAAAAGCACCACAGACCATTTGGTCAGACTGGAGACTTATATCCGTCAAGGTTTTGTAAAAAATCAACATACAGTTAGAATATTTTTAGATTTAGAAAAGGCCTATGATACCACATGGAAGGGTGGTATCATGAAAGATCTCCATGAAATGGGCCTGAAGGGTAGATTACCCTTATTCATTGACAATTTTTTAAAGGGGAGAAAATTTAAAGTCTGTTGGACAACACCCACTCTTCACTAAATCCACAGGAGGAGGGTGTCCCACAAGGTAGTATCCTTTCACCAACTCTATTTACCGTTAAAATCAACAGTATAATTGATGCTTTACCAGAAGATATTGAAAAATCCTTATATGTTGATGATCTGGCTGTTTACTGCCAGTCAAGCAATATGGTAATAATTGAGTGGCGCCTGGAAGGTTGCCTCGATAAGTTGGTGACTTGTGCGGATGAGAACGGCTTTAAATTTTCCCCACAAAAACTTGATGTGTACATTTTTGTAACAAAAATGGCTTACAGCCTGAGCCTAATCTCAAACTATATGAACAACAGCTTCCTGTTGAAGAGCAGGTCAAATTTCTTTGTCTTTTCTTCGACAAGAAGCTCAATTTTATTCCACACATCAAATATATGAAAGATAAGTGTAGGAAAGCATTACAATTACTATGAGTTATATCCAGCAAGGATTGGGGTGGTGACCGGACAACCTTACTGAGGATTTACCGGTCTCACATCAGATCCAAACTGGATTAATGTTGTATTGTTTATGGTTCAGCGAGACGATCGTACTTAGCAGTACTTGATCCAATCGCGAACCAAAGTTTGAGATTATGCTCAGGGGCATTTCGAACATCACCCATTGAAAGTCTTCAGGTGGAGACCGGTGAGCCCTCTTTAGAGACTCGCCGGTTGAAGCTGAGCCTGCAATACTATATGAAAATGAAAGCAAATCCTGAGAACCCCGCATACTCGTGTGTTGTCAACCCAGAGTACAATAGACTGTTTAATAACAAGCCAGACTATACCTACTTTGGGTATAAGACCCCAACCCCATCTGGTGGACATGGAGGGGGAGCTCGACGCAATTAGCGTTGTGCGCCCACCAGAGTGTCCACCTTGGCTTCTTCAACAGCCTAATATACTTTTTAACCTCTCAGATCTCAGGAAAGGAGACACCTGTCCCCTTGTCTTCCAGAGCTTGTTGCTAGAGCTATTTTGTAGATTTCCGAGGCACCGGAAGGTGTATACTGACGGATCGAAGGAAGACAAGAGGACAGCTATGTCCTTTGTCTGTGATGATCATGAATTTAGCTGCCGCATTAACGATGAGGCTTCAATATGCACATGTTAGCTATTGAAGCTGCCATCGAATACATCTGGGATAGTAGTGACGAGGAGTTCATGATCATCACAGACTCGCTATCTTCCTTGCAGGCTCTTAAGAGTCAAAAACTCAACAACCCAATTGTTTCCAATATTTTGCATATGTGTCACTACTTGTCTGGGCACAAGGACATTGTATTTTGCTGGGTACCAAGCCATATTGGAATACAGGGCAATGAACGGGCTGATGTTTTGGCAAAGGCTGCCCTGGATAAGACAAAACAGTTTTATTATATACCATATACTGATTTCAAGTACAACATCTCTGTCCACCTTGATGACATTTTGCAAGGTGAATGGAACATCAATGTCACCAGCAAATTGTTCGAGGTACAACCAATCATTAAGCGATCTTTTACACCAATGGAACGCCGAAGAGATGACGTTGTCTTATGCAGGGCCAGAATTGGCCATGCCTATTTCACAAACGGGTATTTATTGAGAGGAGAATTGAGACCTATGTGCTAAAATGCTCATCTCAATGTAAGACATGTCCTTCTCAGTTGTGCGAAATATGCGCACATCAGAAGGAAGTATTTCGCTTTGATTTCCTTATTTGAGCTATTCAGGGACACCCCTGCTGGTTTTATTATTCAGTTCCTTCCTTATATGTTTTAATTATTAGACTTACACTTGTAGTTTTTACACAGTCAATCCAATTACATAGAGATATAGTGACTTGATAAGTCGTTCATTTTATAATCACTTCATATTTTACATTATTTATGCTGACATTTTTATACTCATTAAACTGTGTTGTAGTGCAGGCGCTACAACATGTCATCAGACTCGTTACATATAGGTGCCAGGAGCATCGTCATATCGTCATATCAAACATTTTAAACTGGACATTTTAGTGTAAACATGCTTTTATTAGCTTTGTCTTTCCTTTACCACTTTAACTATACAATATGGGATATTGTAATACTAGGAATTTTCACTTTAATGGCCATACTGGCCGAAAAGTGAAGTAAAGCAAACATTTTACTTACTTTAGCCCATCTCACAAAGGTCTGCACAGTGCACAGGGACATTATGAGCATAAGCAGCTTCGCCGGACACCCCTAAAGCTCCTTGCGATTGATCCGTCGCAAGTTTGTCTACAACTGGACTGCCCCCGCACTGGGACTGACTCCAACCTGTCTCACAACAGTACCATATAGTCAGGTAGCCAAAGTTGATTGTCAGGGTGAACCTTGACTTGGTTGATATAGTTTTTTCTCACTTGATTATTATGCTCAATAAGTCCCTTGAACATAAACCAGCTGGTAAATTGAGATTACCCTTTAGCATTTTTCAAAATTCAAGATGGGTGCCGAGTCATTAAAAATAGCCCCGAGTCCCTCCAAGGTCAACTTCAAGGTCATTTCAACAAGTCAGAATTATTTTAGCTCATTTAATGCTTTAAATAAGGTATTGGTGTTTTAGTGCAATCATCAGTTCAAAACAACACTATTTTGTGATTAAAAGTGAAAAACGGTAAAAAATGACCTTGATCGTTTTAATTGACTTTGCAATTGACCTCGGGGGTACTTTAAATGATGTTTACCGGCTCGAGCATGACTGAAATCATAAAAACAAAAACAAGATCATGAAAATCGGTCCATTAGTTTATGAACTAGATCTATTGCTGTGAAAACTCTATTTTGACGGCCATCTTGGCGGCCATCGTGAATTTAAAAAAATGCTCAGTGGTAAACTCCATTTACCAGCCGGTTTCAGATTCTGGAGCATGTTATTCCCCAGAATCAAACGAGAAAAAAACTATATCCGCCAGGTCAACATATAGTGTCCTGGCTTCCTGACTAATAACACTCCCTGATTGGTCGCCGTTTAAATTGTTATTTAAACCCTTTTCATAAATAGACGGGTCGATATACCACCTGACCCCCCAAAAAATTAGAATAAAAGGTTTGTCAACGTCATTCACTATATCCAGTAGGATAGAAAACCGTTGAGAAACCTTTTGTTATGGACCGATTTTGATGATCTTAGGGTCGTTTTGTGTGGTTTCGGACATGCCCGAGTCATTAAAAATAGCCCCGAGTCCCTCCAAGGTCAACTTCAAGGTCATTTCTACAAGTCTAATTTATTTCAGTTTATTCAATGCTTTAAATAAAGTATTGGTATTTTAGCGCAATCATCAGCTCAAAACAACACTATTATGTGATTTATGTGAAAGTAAAAAACGATAAAAAATAACCTTGATCATTTCAATTGACCTTTAAATTGACCTCGAGGTACTTTCAATTATGTTTACCGGCTCGAGCATGACCGAAATAATAAAAACAAAAAAAAGAAGATTATGAAAATCGGTCCATTAGTTTATGAACTAAATCTATTGTTGTGAAAACCCTATTTTGACGGCCATCTTGGCGGCCATCTTGAACTAAAAAAAATGCTTAATGGTAAACTCCATTTACCAGCCAGTTTTAGATTCTGGCGCATGTTATTCCCCAGAATCAAACGAGAGAAAAACTATATCCGCCAAGTCAACCTATAGTGTCCTGGCTTCCTGACGTTTGGCAAACACTCTTTTCAGCTATTCCGGCGCCTACCCTTTAAATTTCGTAAAATTTAAATGAGTATTTCAAAAGTTAGACCATTTGACATGTAGTGGAATTTCGTGAGTGTGTAGGATCCTGACTTCGTTCAGTTAAGGTGGCAGTTATCCCCGGCTTCTCGGACGCGGGAGGTTGTGGACGACCGCCTCGTTTTCGTACCTTGGTGACGGGTGCACACAATTGCAAACTGTGCGGCTTTGGTATTTTTCCCGCACTTCAGGCGTTACACTCGGCGACTACGGACGTGCCGTAGTTCGCTCTCGCTAAGTCAGATAGGACGTGCTGTGCGCGGAGGTTGTGCTTTGTTGTTGCCAAATGTCAAACGAATAAACATGACAAGTGGAGAAAGAGTTTTATGATTTGTTTGGAACCGTCGACTCGACGGGGAAGGAAGTTTGAGTTTAAATGGTGAGATCAGGCAGATTCCCTCGTCGGCCATTGTGACCCCACACTAGAGGCTCTGACGGTCACTTACAGGTACTCTCGGCGCGAGGGGCTCCCCATCCCACCATAAGTGAAGCTGATAGCGTGAAATGGGTTTGTAGAGGAGCGTCATAATTCGCAAAAACTACATGAGTCAAATAGTCTAACTTTTAAACTACATAATATTTATCCCTGAAATTTTCAGGGCAGGTGCCATAAGACTAGAAACTAACGCTTTTCAAATTTCATGAAAATCGGATGAAAATTGCTTGAGCTATGAGCGAAAAACATGCAACGCGAAAGTGACAGATTTAAAGTGACTTTTACTATAATAACACTCCCTGATTGGTCGCTGTTTAGATTTTTATTGAGACCCTTTTCAAAAATAGACGGGTCGAGATACCACCTGACCTCCAAAAAATTAAAACAAAATGTTTCTCAACTTTATTCACTATATCCAGTAGGATAGAAAACCGTTGAGAAACGTTTTGTTTGAATTTTTTGGGGGGTTCGAGTGGATATTTTCATATATCTACCCATCTAAAAAGTCGGCGACTCCACTGAGACTCCAGAGCCTTTTCTCAAACTGCTCTCAGACCAATTCGCTTTAATCCCCGACTGATGTGAGACTTACAAAACGGCGAGTAATCGCCAAAAATTTCACCCCTCAATTTCCTCTGTTTGATCTCCGACCTGTCGCTAATAGCAAACCGTTGTAAGACGACTTAGATATTAAATTTATACAATTCAAATGGCAGAATATTCTCAGCCGACTTCAGTCGAACACTGCTTGTATTTCGCCGGCAATGTCAGTGGACCTAGGAAAACAACAGCTTTTATGGCTGGCAATAAAATCGATGTTTGTACGAATTATCTTGTGGGCTCAAGATGTCTAATTACATTTAGTGATATTCCTGAAAAGCTCAACCTCTACATAATTATATTCCAAAATATGTGACAGCTAGTATATTAGATTAACATATACAACGTCGCCTCGTTGAACATTTTTTGGGATAAAAGAATGTCCATGTTCAGCAAAGTTGATGTTGTGAACCTGGAATGCATGGGGTTGTGTCTATTTTGCTTAATTATGGATCATGTGTCAGGTGTAGGAATGAACGAAGATGACAAAATAAAGCTAATGCGATCAGCTGGATCATGTATTTAGCAGTCTCTCATTCACCTCTTGATGCATTAGTCAGGGGGTCAAATGCATATTTTTGGTCGAACCTGGAACGTGGGTCCAAATTTTTTTTCCTCATTGTTTTCATGTTATATAGGTATTGTACTCCATAGAACACTACACGATGGCATTCTCACAACATTGATCATTTTTATTTAACACGTTTTATAAAATCACTTCAATCGGGATGCAAAATAATGGTTTTACACAGTTCTAAAAATATCAATATTTATAGAAAGCACAAACCTAATCTATATTTGCCACTATTGGAAATAGTATGTCTAGTTCTATTTGATACGTCTATGATCGCAATAATTATTAATTTTATATATACCGATGCGATAATATTATAATGTATAATTGTGGGCATACGTTCACAAAGTGTATATGTTATGGTCGTGATTTTGGTCGTGATGGTTTGTCTGTCTGTCTATCCGTCAGCAGGCATATTTACATAGTAATAAATGGATTTGCATAAAACTTTTATCAGATAGTCCAGGTATTTTACGAGAAAAAAGGGGTCAACCTAAAACAAACTACAAGGTTTTGTTACTGTTTTGGTTTCAGAGACATATAGTCTATAACACAAAAAAGTCCTAAGGAATCCTCCCAGGCGAAATTGTGAAAATCGCCATAGCTTGACCTTACCCGAAACCCCTATTTTTTTTTACTGAAATTCTGTTTTGTCAAGGCTGTGTGATAAGCAAAATGATATGGCAAATGTTGATACAAGCACCAAACTTGACATCGACTCTCCTCATCGTCCACACTTTTGAAGAACAAAAATTCAAAATGGCTGCCATTTTTAAAGATGGCCACCATAAAAAGTATGTTTTCCATAACATTGGATCCACAGGTCTGATTTGTTTCATTATGTTTTTGGCTGTGGTGAACCCGAATCGTGAACTTTGACATCCCCAGAGACTTCCTTTGTGGCAATATTCAAGATGTGCCTGAAAAAAGTGGGGCACCTTGAGATACTTTCTGGGCACCTTGAGATAGACTGCGGGCAGCTTGAGACAGTTTTGGGGCACATTGAGACACCCTGACTGACCTCATATCTGATATCATAGTTTGTGTGTGGGGTGTATTTGAAGCAAACCAATATACATAAGTGATAAAGTGATATCACAGGTGTAAGATACCACCAAAATCACAGAGTATTGCGTGATAGTCCAGGAGAGAAATCCTGAAAGACGCTTAAAAACGGATTTATCTCAACACCAAAAGTAACCAAGGTTTGAGTTGATAAGATGGTAGTATGAACCTTCTAGAACAGGTGGTGTGTACAATCAAATTGTGGTATCAGTCATTTTTTAGGGGCATTTCAGGCTAGGGAGGGGTGTACTGTATGGTATCACAAAAAATGAAGTATGTGTACATAATTGGTAATATATTTGTCAATACTCAATCATTTTTAAAGATTCTGGCACCAAAATGTAATGTTTTTAATGTTTAATATATATGTAGGAAAATATTATTACAATCTCTAAGTTATGAAGGTAAACAAAGGTCACAACTGCATGCCACAGTGATTTAGCAAATGTTTCGCCATCACACTATCTGTACTTTTATGTCACTTTTTGAATAATAAAACTAACCAAGGTTTAAATTGCTAGAATAATAGCATAAAACCTCTAGAATAACCTCAACTAGAACGTAAGACATATATTGGTAATAACATCTATTGTATGGATTTTTTTAAATCTGGGGGTGTAGTTGTTGTACATGGCCTAGATTGAAATATGGAATGTGAGTGACAAAATTTGCCATATATTTATCAACATTCGTTAAAAAGTAAATATTCTGCCACCAAAATGGAAGTCACATATTGAACTATATATATGAAGAGAAAAACAAGTAACAACTGTTGTGTTATAAAGGTAAATAAAGGTCAAAACAGCATACAACAGTGATTTTGCCAATTTTTGACTGTCATCACATTGCCTGTACTTCGATATGTTTTGTTCAAAACCAGAGATAACCAAGCTGATTGATTATGCTGGACAAGGGCATTTGCTGATCAGCTAATGACATTTCTGTTTGGACAGACTTGAGCACAAATCTACTACCAGTAGTTTAGGGACCGTCAACAACCAACAGTCTTGTTCTGTATCAAACTGATAGAAGAAGCTCTATGCGCATCGTATCTATTGATAGGGTCCACGAAACTAAGGTCAATGGTCATATTTATCTGCTAATAAAGTGATTGGGCTTCGATAACTTTGAATGTGATTTTATTGTGGTTTAAATAATTCACATAGTTGCTGTGATCACTTCATCAGTGGCCAAGATCACTTTTGTAGCGGCTCAGATAACTTTTATTATGGTTGTAATCACTTCTTCAATGATCAAGATCACTATTGTAGTGACTCAGATAACTTTTCAAATGGTTGTAATAACTTCTTCAGTGGTCAAGATCACATTTGTAGTGGTTTAAATAATTGTTAAAGTAGCTGTTATTACTTCATCAGTGGCCAAGATCACCTTTGTGGTGGCTGAGATAACTTTTAAAATGGCTGTGATCACTTCTTCAGGGGCAAGATAACTTTTTAGTGGCTGTGATCACTTCTTCAGTGGCCAAGATCACATTTGTAGTGACTGAGATAGCTTTTGAGGTTGCTGTGATCACTTCATCAGTGTCCAAGATCACTTTTGTAGTGGCTGAGATAACTTTTAAAGTGGTTGTAATCACTTCTTAAGTGGTCTAGATCACTTTTGTAGTTCCTGAGATAACTTTCAATGTGGCTATGATAACTTCTTCCGTGGTCAAGATCACTTTTAAAAAAATACAGAGAATGTAAAATTAATAACAAACATTTATACTATATACAGTTTACATGTGCGAGAAGTCCTGCTGTATTCACTAAAAAACGTTGGAAATTGTTCAAATGAAAAGATAAAATACAAACTTAGCTCTTTGGTGTACATTTCGTATTTAACAGAAATAAAATATTATGTATCGCCGTTAAATCCCTTATAGCTTAAGCATCCATCATTTACCATTCATGGCAGTACTAGTTTCTAAATGATACACCAAGTATGGTAATTCCAAGTACACCATCACTCATAAAGTCTCATCCCTAGATTACTAGTGGCCGGCGATGCTCGTCTTCTCAGATGAAAGCAGATTCTTACGATGGGCGTGGTAGAGATTGGAGGACACACAATGAGAGGTTTCTCCCAGAGTGCATGTCTCAAGCTCAGCAAAACACCACCCAATAATCATGATGTGGGGGTGCATCGGTCGGGGGTGACACTGTATGTGCGAGGATATTGTAGATAAGTTTTAAACTGCGCGATTGGTAGGGGCCTACTACAGCGGGCTTGAAATGACTTATGGCCTTGACCCAGTACATGACCTTCACCTTGAAGCACAAAACTAATAGCATCAATGACTTCGCCATGCCAATGAGACCGTATTTGACGACCTAGCTAAAATGATATTCCCACTTTTTAAAGAAACACCAGAAATTGTTGCACAAAATAATACTTTCCGAAATCAATAATAGAAGCAATGTTTTCAGACATTCATTCAGACTATGGTACGTCTGATTTTAGTAAACGTGTTGGTGACCAATTACTCATAGTTAATACCTCTATCCCTTTTGAAATAGAAGTTGAATGCGAACAAGGTGATGCGGTTATAGAAATTAATTGTGATCTCAGTTGTAGTTCAGTATATGTAGTTCAGAATGATGAACATGACGAACGATTAAGAGATACTGCCCAGTATGAAACATTTATTTTAAATCACAAATATTTCCCAAACACCACGAAAACACCCCCTGCTAAAAACACAAGGTCGCAAAGAATCAGCGTTACGAGCTAGGTGATGCATACATTGGATACAAAGTTGAGACATGTAACTGATATGTGTGATTTGTTAGGTTAAACGTGAACTACGTTCAATTTTTGTGTCACGGTCTCGTTCTTTAGAATCTAAGGCATATTGGCCACTGTTTCTCACTCAGTATATCACCAAATCATAAGGAAACCCATAAATAAGGTAATATTTTTTTTCTTAGGGGGGTTTAAACCCCGCAGGAGTCACTTATCCCAGTCTATGAGGCCACAGCTGAACTGAATGAACCACATCGGAATGCTCAGTGCACATAGAGCATGATTCATGGGTACCTTCTAGAGTACATCGGGTATCCAGAAGTGATGATAATAACTTAATTTGAACCTCTAGTTTTCATTAAACCGCTGTGGTATTCAAGTTTCAAATTTTCTTCCCTGCTCACACGTAATGATTTTATATATTGTGGGGAGCCTCCGTGGCCTCAGACCGACAGGGTTTGAATTTCGAATCCTGTGTCTGGAGGGCCGCGTCATCTCATTCATCCCACCATCCTCAGGATGTTCTGCTGGCCAATGTGACTATGTGCACAAAGGTGGTCTAATTCTAAATACCATTCATTTCATTCTATTAAAGGCCCATACCCAGGCTAAAATCATAAAAAAATCGGTAATTTTATTTTGGCTTCTTAATATGACCATATGATGTGTAAACGTGTCCATAGACTAGAACTGCAAAAGTTTTTAAATTTTTGTGCTGCGCATTTACCAGTTAGGCATGTCAAAAATAAGAAATACATCATATGGTCATATTAAGAAGCCAAAATAAAATCACTGATTTTTTTATGATTTTAGCCTGGGTATGGACCTTTAACCCACTTTCCGCGAGATGCACTAAATCGCTACATCACTACAAAAGTATACTGGATAGGATTTACTTAGCTATCAGCTTAACTTATGATCGATTCTGAATAAGGGATCTAGATGCATTTTATTACATCCACTTTTCTTATTTTTTATCAATACACCTACAACAATTGTATTGACACAACAGAAAAACAATATTTGAAACATTTCTGAGTTTTAACGAAAAATGTCAATGTATGGGGGTAATTTGGCGTATGTGTAACGTAATAGACAAGTATGTATTGTAACGGACAGGCAATATGGCGTATGTGCTCGTATCGGACAAGTAATATGGCGTATATGTGCTCGTATCAGACAAGTAATATGACGTATGTAAAATATATGGACGTCACGTAATATGGCGTATGTGGATAAAAATCAGACAATCGTATTTTTTATATATTATGCAAGATACAAACTAACAAAATTAATTTGATTCTGACGTAGAATTCTATGCTCTAAATCGCAAGGAGTCATAACATTGAAATTACACATTTTTGGCCTCACCAGTCAGTTACTTCCATTTATCTCAAAACTACCTCACACCCACATACGCCATATTGCACCGTCAACGACGATATGCAAATTAGACTTATTTATAGGCCATAATTTTTTTTAACATTATTTGGTAGCAATACATAAAAAAATCGTTTCTCCCAACTTTTGACCAGGTAAAATGCCCACACTAGAGGAGTAGCCATTTAATATGTAACTATGGAAATGACGATTTTTGGCGTTTAGCGGTTGATACACAAATTAGGGCATTCTGAGACAGCTTGACACGGCCACCAGACATTTGATCAACAGATGCATACCTTTCAGAAAAATACATTGACAATTAGTCCCTTGAGATGGTACCGAAAAGTTGCCTGGCTCATGGACTATAACAAAGATGATGAAACAAACAATGAACCGAAAGGTAATAGCAGCTTTAATACAAATATATAGCAAATAACAAAATGATGTCGAAGGTGGTGGTGTCATTGCTAATTATTAAACTTGTTTAAGATAAATAAAAAAAATTCAAATAACGTTTACGTACAATTTTGGTAGTTTAGCAGGTACAGTAACCTCTGAATTATTACATCACATAATGATAATTGATGTATCCATATAGTCATATATAGATATATTGTGATATTGGAACTATAAATAAGAAACAAAAATGTTGAATGTCACAGATGATGGCCCAACATTGGGTTAGTGAATCATGTTGATCATACAATAGAATGGCAACGTATAATCCATTGCTGCACAATTCAAGCCATATAATGGTATAATTATCCCAGCAAAACATATACAAATGGGGAGGATGTAATATACAAACGATAATGAATTACGCATGTTTGACCTAAATTATTGACCTTTGACCTTGAATTATAGCATTGACCTTGGACCCAATGATATTTTTTATTAATATACATCAATATACAAACAATCAAACTAATAGCTGTCAGTTATGTGAATATATACAGGGATTCTCAGTTTTTTCCCGATCACCTAAAACCACTATTGTGTACCGCGATGGTCGAAAAAATGTAAAACTTGTTATTTAAAAATGCTCAATGCTGTGAGAATGCCATCACGCGGTTTAATAGAGTACAATACATATATAACATGAAAAACTGTA
Source organism: Flabesymbios commensalis (assembly GCA_964017125.1). Taxonomy (NCBI): domain Eukaryota; kingdom Metazoa; phylum Annelida; class Polychaeta; order Terebellida; family Flabelligeridae; genus Flabesymbios; species Flabesymbios commensalis. The sequence continues at coordinate 83,035,572 of OZ024911.1, forward strand.
GACCCACTTTCTAGGTTCAGCTCCTGTCCCCCTGACTATATGAATAGACAAAGGTAGATGTACATGTATTTTATCAAGCAAAGAACACCCGAATACTTGTGAGTCAATGGGACACTGCTCTTCACATGGCTAGAAGACGCAGCCCTTACACTGTTGTTCCACTAAAACATACCAACATCTACGATTTAAAGGATCTTGCTGGGAGAATATGTAGGAGCGTAAAAATAACAAGACAAGGAGAGACGGTTAACTGGATGAAAGGTAAAGTGGTAAAGGTATGCAATGAGAAGCCACACACGCTTCTAGTCAAAGAAGATTTTGATAGTGATTTTAAAGAAATATCAGTTCAGCGAACATTGACCAAGCGTGGTAGACCCGCTAATGAATTATCTGAAAAGATCATCAAACAGAAATAATAAGCCAGGCTTAGAGTGTCGGATGAGAAAAAGAAAGACCTGATATCACTCTGTCAGTCACTTGCATTTCCATTTCAATATCATGCATTCTACAAAAGTATTCCATCGAGTAAATCTACCAGAGATAGAGTGGCTTTGCCTGATGTAGATGAGGCAGACAATGATACTGATGAAGATTAAACATTTACTGGCTATCATTAATCCACTTTAATGTCTAGACCCATAAGTGAGCTGGTAAAATCAATAACAAAATCGTCAACCTATGGCAATCTGTGTAATATTGTGAAAATTTAAGGTTCTGCACTGACAGTTTAAAGTCTAGTGATCAACATAGAGCTATTAGAGTAGTAGAATAATCAGGATAATTAGCCATTAAAACGTTAAATATTTGTATAGAAACCATGGAGACAAAAGGGTTTTTTTAATTTGAAGTAATCACAAATATCTTGGCTAGTTCTTTCCGGCTCATTTGAATACTTACGTTATGGGTCTACGGCCATTATGATATTTTCACTCATTCAGTGCGGGGATTAACTTTAAATGTCAGATTCTGACGCATGGAGTCGGTCCCCGCACTGAAAGGGTTAACATAAACTGTTTCTACAGTGACAAAATGCTGAAATGCATTATATTCATTAGCATTCACATTTATACTTGAATAATATCCCCAATGAAGACAAAAATAAACTGTTCCGACAGTTGTGGACATATTACATAATTAAATTTAAATGCATCTCCAATATATTGTTGATTTTCCGCATATTTTGATTATACCGTTGTGTATTTTTTTCTAATCATTTGATGGGATGAGTTGTACTGTATGTACTGTATTTTATGGGCAGCTACATATACCATTTATACCAGCAACATATATAATAACGTTTAAAACTATATTGTGTGACAATGTGTGTGCTCAAGTGAACAAAGCTTGCGACATCACATGTCTGACGGGTGGAAATATCCTGCCCAGAGAACTCAGCCCATTGCAAAGTCCTTTTTTGCTAATTTACACTGATGGAATGGTGTCAAGGTCAATAAAAAAATCAAATTAACCTTTTACTGCTTGAATGACGGCACCACGAATTGATCTGTAATATTTCTTGGAACTAAAATTGTTTAAATGAGTTCCATTGGTTTTGGTGCGGGAAACAAAATGATAGACCCCCTACGTTCACATATATTGTTCAAGTAGTAATCAATTATCTGTTATTTTATCTCAATATCCAGTGTTTTACTGTGGCCATGCCTTTTAACAAGATTTTAACTCAGTATGTGATACCATGTAAATTGTCGTGTGATTTTGGCAAATTAACCATATTGTATAATTATACATGTACATATATTCCATCATTTTTATGACAAATAAGTCAGTAATGACTTTTCTTTATGTCAATAAATATCTATCATAATTTGACATTAAGTGCCAATTCGAAGACAATTTTTTGTGTCTCTACAGATTCACACTTAACATGCTTAAGTGAAGAGCAAAGTGAAAGCAAACTAATATTTAGAAATAGAATCACTGAGAATAGTGAGCGATCGACAGAAACACATCGACAGAGCCCGGATGGGCTCCGTTTTTCCCGCGATCGAGTAGAAATAGCCCTACAAAAAAACCTCAGAAGTTTAAAACTTCATGGTTTTTGAACTTAATACACAGATCGGACTGTGCCTTGAATACCGCTACGTGATTATACTCTTAACAGGTATAATCAAAGATGGCTAAAAAATTGTCCACAGCTTGCGCATGCGCCGTAGAGATCCACAATTGACAATGGTGGATCAATAAAAAGATGTCATTTAATGATTTTAGTGTGTCACGCTCGACATGATAATGTTAGCTCAATTTTAGCCAATTCCAATAGGCTATACTTCAATAAAAAAGCTAGAGAAACACACTCAAATAAACTTGCTTTACACAACAAAATAGGTGATTATTGCAACGGTCAGTTTTAAGACATTTCTAACCGTCCCCTAAAGCATTTCTTTCAAGATACTTCAATTTTCTAAACAAATCGGAAAATTATTTAAACACTATGTCTGATTTATACCACTGTCCACACAACCTTGTTTAGAAAAACGAGCATGATTTAAGACAGTTAAAAGTGATACTGTATAATGCTAGTTATATTGCTAACAGCCACTTTAATCTACTGCAAATTAAATACTATAATCCACTGCCTACCCAGTACGTTCAGAAAAAAAATCAAAATATTATTTTCCCAAGATAATTTGCATTATTTAGCGTAATGTTCATTTTTTCAAATGTCAAAATTTAACTGATGTTCATTTTTTCCTTTTCTCATTTTAATTATATTTTGACGTTTCTTCTGCTCATTCATGATTTTTGTTCTGAGCTGCATGTAGTTGCAGCCCATTTCACATTTGTCCAGGTAGCTGAGCACAATTTTCTTCCCTAGTAAAAAAAAGAAATATTGTCATCCCGGAAAACATGTCAACATGCATCATTGTGAAATGTATTTGAACTAAATTCTATTTTGCTCTTCAAAATGATAATATAAGACGTTCCACAAAATTATACAATGTCTAGTTGCAAATAAAAACGTTTGGAACAAATCAAATAAATATAATAATTTAACAATTTAAGTGATTAATATTTCATGTCATAAATCAGATACACAATACCAGTAGTGTATTGTGACCATCAGATAATATGGCGAATGTGTTACCTGGAAGGCTGTTACCACTTACATCCACACCCAGTCCTTAAAATCGGTCTTCATTTTTTCAGTTGTTGAAGGTGTCCATTTAAAGTAGCTTTTCTCTGAACAAAAAAGTATATGATATATGGAAATTCGATCCTTTCAATTTGTCATGAACTTTGTTTTTCTTATTACTGTAGATGACCTATTACACCCCATGCTCTACCCAACAGACACGATACTTCAACAATGATACTATAACAATGTCGGTACAAAGACCCACTGTCTACGACGCTGAACCAACATTGTACGGACATTATGGAACGCGTAGTGTTTGCTGGGTAATAAACGCTGATCTTCTACTCGAGGTTTAAAAATGTCCTCAATTACCCACCACTCTCCCATCCACCACCATACTTGCCGCGTTACTGCATATTGAATAAGCATCGCTGTCAAACACATCTCCATTGTTATTTAAAGGCGTTGTGCCCATAGATTTGTCAGACATTTTCGCGTAATAATCAGAATTGAGTTATGCCATCTACCTAAAAATTAGATCCATTGAATAGCCACTATGGCCGTTATCGTCTTTTTCAATTATTGTAATCGTAATCACCAATTGCAATCGACCCCAAACCTGTTATGAGCATGTTCAAAGTGTTGCTGGTTTTATTGTTTATGTGGTCTCACCACCCCAAATGGCAGTCCCATTGAAATACATGTATAATGCCAACATTCTCAGGGCCGATTTCACCACTTTCGTCCCTAGCCACACTCCAATGTGACACACCATAATAAGACACATGCTGTCCTTTTTGAAAAACAGCTCCGAAAATGGTATGCTCACCAAATAGATTTTGACCTAGTCCCCCATATGTGGACAAAGGTCCAGCTTGCCCAGATCTCCCCAAATATTCTTGCGCCCATTCCCAGAAAAGACACAAATCCTTCTCACCCCATGTGTCCATCCGAGAATCACACATAACAGTTATACCTCATATCACAGATAGCGAAAACAGTGTGTGCTAACAATTTATCCACATAATTACAACATTCCTGTATTTTCTTAATTCGCCAGAAGCCGAAACAACCATTTAAAGCAGTAATTTGGGTAAGGATTCTCTAGTCAGTAGCCAACAACCTTGGATTTCGGCTCATTTAGGGTGGTGAGACCATATGTTACTAAGATAAAAAAAAGCTCAGACATAATTTACAGGGGTGTAATCATGCTACTCACCACAGAGTTTTGTCTTGGTATTCACACCGTATAAGGAAAACGTGTTTTCCCTGTCTTCTTCTTCTATCTGTCTTCTGATGGACGAGGTATCTCTCCTCTGCACATTCTTCATTTACTCTCTCATCAACTCCATCAATTCCAGTAAGAAATATCCTTGCACAAAGTCTTTGTGAGAAAATACACCAACTCTTGAAATGACGATTAGAAATAAAAGCTCAGCTCAATAGGTTGTAATTAACATTTATTTAAATATAGCATGAACGTTGTAGGGACATAGTTTTATAACATAATCTTGTAAATGTAATACATGTATAATCATCATACTTTTATTGGGTATGGACGTCCGGTAGCATAACAATAATAAGCCGGAAAAATTACCTTTAGACTCAGATAGGAAGGTTTTGTTAAGGCCATCCTGGTCTAGACCTGTTTCACACCAAAACTTCGCATTGCTTTCGGGAGTTATTCTTTTGTCACGCTGAAACGAAAATTATTACAAATAAGATAAAGGGAATATAAAACACGTAGAGTTAAATCAAAGGATTGGTTGGTATTGCTTATTACACTGAACTGTAATAGAAAAATAATTAGGCATTCGGCTTTATTGTAGTCATTAGCTAATAATATTAAATAATGTTAATCTTCATACATTGCATAGCAATAAACAAAGTACAAAGTAAATATCATATGATATTTACATTAGAATATACACAAAAACCTTAAAACCATTTCAAAAATATATATATATATATTTTTAGGAGCACACAATTTATATATGTGTCTTCAAAAATTGTGAACATAGATATGTAAATCGCTCACTTTTGACTCATTCTGTATGCTTTTTTGCAGCTGGAAAAAAAAAGATACAAGATAACTGAAAATACAATCGACGTACATGTATATTATCCAATGTGTCTTTTTGTTTACGTTTATCTATTAAGCCCACAGAAATAAACATATGTACAATAAATATTAATTATTTTTTTTAATCAAACGTCTACAACAATTTTCTTATTTTCAGTTCAGTGCAAATCAACAGCTCAATAAACTATGTACGTGGTATCATCCTATTGATATCATGTTACACTTTTGAAATGTAATAGCCTTTTCTCTCCTAACTTCGACTTTTTGATGGCAGATTTAATCAAATACCGCACCACTAACAAAGCACTACTTGTTCAAATCTCGCCCTTCCGGCTGGCACACCACGGTCATCTGAATGGGATTTATTCTTTCCAACTGCTGCATTTAGAGTGCTGGGGTGATGTGTTATATTAATAAAGATTAGTCTAACCTTCCTATTCATGTTTTCAAACTGTATGTTTGTCTAATAGGTGAGATTTGAGGAAATTCAAGTAATTTTACTCCACAACAACATAATTATTGTGGTATCGATTCACGCTGTTATAGATGTGACGATTAAATAATAATTATATTCACTTTAATAATACAATATGAATATGTTAAGGTTTCTTACTTGGTATTGGGTTGGAGTCAGGTGAGCATATTATGCATATGACATAAAAGTTTGATATTTATTAGATTAATACAAAGCAATGTTGGCCTCTGATTGGGAAAAAGTGCGCTGTTTGTAACAATTTATTTTGCGATAATCACCACTAAGAGTATTGCCATTAAACCTATTTATATTCTGTTTACTGTTACAGAAAGCGAGTATTTGGTAAAAGTTATATTTATAAACAAAGCCAAAGAGAAAAAAAACAATTCGTATGTGGGCAATTTCACGTAAAGGGCACACAAAAAGTCTCATAGCATGTCAAAAATAAAAACCTTCCATGTATGATAATTTTTACAACTTTTGACAGCGAGATGTCATTCCCCAACATCAGTTAAATTTCCAGAGCTTAATTATGCCCATGAATGAAGATATTGACTTGTGAAATGTATGCTGTTTTTGCGTGTACTGGAGTGGACATTTGTTTTAAGAATCATTAGTCTCTGCTCAAATGCTAATAATGTAGGTGATTTGAAAATCCTAACCCCTAATTTTTTTTTTTTTTTTATTGTCGTGTTTCTAAAGGGAAGATTGCTATGTGTTGTACCCGTATTTCACATGTATATAGATTTGATATTCATGACAAATGAAATTTTGCAATACACTCAAGTATGAATTGTACAGCATTTACTTCGACAGCTCAACAAATTAGTGCTCTGACATTAACTAAATATACACATATAGCTTGAATACTATATATGACATATTTTGTGTATTTTTACATTGCTTTTTCATGCGAATCCTCTGCACAATTTTATGTGTGACAAACTACAGGAGGGGAAATTTTTTTACCGGTTGAAATAACAACATCACAAGTGCTATAAATGCATACTTATGATCAGTAAAACATGATATGTTGCTCAACATTTCATATTCTAATTTTGCTCCAATATATATTGTTATTAATCAACATTTTGTTTTCAAATTGAGCTGAAGTAGCATAATTGTATAAACTTTGGTAAAATAAAATGATGTTTAAGTGGTTTATCACGGGTAAAGGCCGCAACTATTTGTTTGCATCGTATTAAACACCATCAAGGAAAAACTATGGAAAATAATTTTGATTTTTGTGCCATAACTTGGACAATGTCACGGTGTTCAAGCTAATATCATAAAATGTACTGGAGAGGACATATTTTTTTTAACAACAATAACAAACATGTAAGCATGAATGATCACTCAATAATTCAACTGAATAACAAGTAAACTACTAGAAAGAGATCAAATAGCATTATAACATGGGTGTCTCTTTAGAAGTCATACTATATTCTACAACACATGTCAGCCCCCGACATGTGTTAGCTCACACATGTCAGTGACGTCATACTGGCTGTTCCAGTCTCCCCCCCCCGCCCCCAGTGGCGGATCCAGCATAGGGCGTACCCGGCGTACGCCCCCCCCCCTTCTTGGTGAAAATATTGCATTTTCATAACTTCTGTAGACTAGTTCTGTCATATCTGTAACGTTAGGCCTTACAATTAGAATCCTATTTGATAGGGACCATTTTATTTTTAAATTGACAAGATCTGTGCCAATGTAACTTTAAATACGACGTCCCTTTATAAAACTAGGCCTATTTGGTTTGAATTGAAGTCGAGAATTGCTGCCTTTATATTAGTCTTTAGACTAGGCCTACATGTCAAATGGTCTGGCATCTGCATTGGTAACCACTGCCACTGGCACAGACTGTTCACTTTTTTTTAAATATTAGGATCGTTGTATAATTATTCATGGTAGGCCTATAGGCCTAGATCTAATTGTTCTTGAATGGTTCCAAGTAAAGTGATATATTTGGCAAGTAGGCCTTGTCGAATAGACTACACTGTAGGCCTAGCCTACAGAGTAGTGGGCCTATAGGCCACTCCCCAGCAAACACAAAACATTTGTATAGCACCATTTGTACAACGTCGGGTCGTCGACGTGTCCGTGTCACTGTAGTCTAATACTTGTAATAGTGTTAGGCTACTGTTACTGTTTGTGTTAGGCTACCCTGTAGCCTACTGTTTCTATAGGCCTAACTATTAAAATGGAGTTATGACAAATATTCTTGTCAGTCACATATAGAAATAATTTATCAGATTTATATCATAAGTAAAAATAGGCCATGACCAGATTTGAACATGGAACTCCGGCTCTCCAGGCATGTCTATTACCACTGTACCACGTTATTATACTTGTAGACTATAACCCATTCGAGTGGCTGTTTTCGTCGTCGACGTTTTTTACGTTTTGTTATATCCTACTCGATTGGCTGTTTGATTTTTTCCGTCGTCGACGAAACGAGACGGGAAAATTCACCGTCAATTTTTTGTTGAATAACCTTTGACCTCTGACCTTTTTGCCGAAAAAACGTCGACGACGAAAACAGCCACTCGAATGGTGCAAAGAAAAGCAGCCTGAGTGAACCTATATTGTCTAACAGCAGGGGTGTGTTCAGTCCTCGGAACAGCCAAACTGCCGCATTTTCTATCAACCCTGTCGCAATTCATGGCCTTGGAATTCAATCTTTTAGCTTTATCCTTTTCCGACTCGTACTGACTTTAAATGAATTTAGCATTTATAAGGTAATTAATGTCGGTCTGTCATAATAGGAATCAAGTTTGGATATTGAAATGTGTTGGATTCTCATGTTATTGGACTCCGCCCTGGGCGAGGGGCCACTTCGTGGCCTCTGACGCCCAGGGCTACGTCCAATAACATGAGAATCCAACACATTTCAATATTCAAACTTGATTCCTATATCATCAGTCATAGTTTACAAACATCTACATTACTATTATTCTAATATAACCGCAGAGACAGTTAGTGTATCCATTCCAACCCCCTCACGAAAGTCTAGAAAGCATTTTGTTGGCAAATCCCTCCCTTAAACCTGACATTTTGTTTTATACTATAAAACAAAATGTGAGTTGTATGGTATAAAACAAAATGTGAGGTTTGAGGGAGGGATATATATGCCAACAAAATACTTTCCGGGCTTTCATGAGGGGAGTTGGATAAATTATAGTACTGGGCTAGGTATCTGGGATGCTTTGCCTGATATCAAGCATATAGTAAATAATGGGCAATAGTCAGCCATCTTGCATTTGATAGAGTTGACATTTGTCAAGGTATATAAATGAAAACAACCATTTTCAAATGCATATACCTCCCTTATCTTCACTTCATCATGGCTGTTAGGAGCATAAGCTTGTTGTAGGGTCTAGCTAGCTAACATACCGTAGTTTGCCAGATATCAGGCATATTCAATAATTAAATAATTGCCGCAAGTCTGCTATTTTGAATGTGATCAAGTTCAAATTTGTTAGGTCACAGCTGTCACTCCCTGAAATCTAGCATTTTCTTTTTACTTTGTTACTTAGTTGTAGTGTAACTGTTTTATTATGCTAATGTACCGTACACAATATATTTATGTACAGTGGTTTAAAAATAATATTAACTCCATCCGATCTTGAGCTTATATAATTGGATACAAAGTTTTGTATGTAATGGTACATATAATTAAAAAAATAATAATACTTACCTCAAACTGAATACAAATTTACATGCATGCATCAATAGCCCTACCATTATTTTACACCAAGCTACGTTTTTACTACGGCAAAGCAATTACTGGTTAACTATTTTAGTATGGTACAAATAATAATTTATCATGTTTATATAACAATACAGTTCTCTCACTCCAGCCTAGGCCTATATCTACAAATCTGGGATATATTTGTATTCATATAAAGACCTATTAAATTTGATTTTTTTTCATATATCCCGATAATCGGCTATTTTTAATTTGCCAAAATATCTCCCTGAAACCTCACATTTTTTTTTAGCATAATAACCTTTGAACTATCTGGCACATTTTAGCAGATATCACATATATTAAAGTAGGCCTAAACATGACGTCATTATGCCAATTCCTATTTTATACCGGATGCTATCGGCAGTAACAGCGGTTAAAATCCAGTATTCAACCATTGTTATTATGCGACTACATTTTTTGCCTTTATTGGCCCATTACTGGTCCAATGTGGAATATAGATCATAAACTGTATTGGCTGAAAACAGTTGAAATTTTTCAGGGCATTTCCCTCGAACCTTAAAACCTCACATTTTGTTTTCTTATTCTATGGTCTAGCTGTCTGGCAATATTTGCTGTAGTAGTAAATCTATTCGGCACAAAAGGTATTTTAAGTGACATTGTAATACAATAAAAACGTTGTAGTCAATTTATGAGATGAATGATGTACAGATGATGATGTGAGGGTGGGGGTGATAGGGCATGGTGGGTTATTGAGAGCGTTTTCCTTCGCTCGCCCGATAAGGGGTTCTGGGCATGTCTAGGGGATATACCCCCAGATATGGCCAGACGACCGGAGACTTGAGTTTTCCCTGTGCAATTTAATGCTGAAACTCTGTGGCATTTTGCGCAGCTCCGCTATCCTCATGTCGGATATTCCCCAGAGTAACAATAAGGAAGGATAACTCCCTCTGGGTAACTCCATTCATCCCACGTGAGAGACATAATGTCAAACACGCTATTGCCGGTTATTTAAGGCTACCACAGCCTACATCAGCGCCAGCACTGATGCGGGTGCTGCATCGGCTCCGCTGTTGAGCGGAGGAGCCAGGGTACGCCACTGACAATCCACCCGAAGATTATGGCCAGATACGAGGAGGCTGCAGCTGCCCTTGGATGATTGCTGTAGACGGCAATATTTGCTAGATATATCAGACATAATATATATTTTTTAAAGTAGATAATAACTGGCAGATAGTTGGCTATTTTGAATGTGATCTGAGTTGAAATAAGGTCTATCCCTCCCGGAAACCTCACATTTTCTTTTATATTAATTGTCTAGTTATCTGGCACTGGATATGAAGCATGTTAAATAATGGACACCAGTTGGCCATTTTGAACCTGATAGATTTGGAAGTTTTTCGAGGCATACATGTATATTTTATGAATATAACTGGTATGCTGGTAACACTTTCTCAAACCTCACAATTGTTTATAGTTATAGCAGAGATATTATAATAACGAGATATTCCACTGAGTGCTACTACCGTTACCGCAATGGGTGGGAGCGCCACCTGGCCGCCTAGGAGTAATATTACTGTGAAGCACCTGTCAAGTCGACGCTAACAATGACTGTAAACAACACAACCACATCGAGTTTTGTGTGCGCGCTGGTTGATCCAACAATCCGGAAAATGTTCCAGATTTGAGTTCATTTATCTTTTGTAGTTTCGTAGAAAGGTAAGTGATACATAATTATTGTATTTTATCAAAATAATACACAGAAAACGATTTAAACATCCACCCTACCGATGCCATCAATGTGGGCGATAATGTACAGAAATGGCGATCGGTATTTTGGCCTGTGTGAATAAAATACATTTTTTTTGAGAAAAAGTAAAGTTTATTAAAATAAAACCCACCAAATTATATTTGTAGGATATGTCTGTACATATTTGTTGGTAGAATATATGTAGTCTACATCGTCACGATTAATTTAAGCGACATAACTGATGAGTGACGTGGTCGCCTGTCAGTGACAGTGTCACAGTATCAGTGTACTGTTAGCCTACTGTTAGCCTACCAGTAACCAGTGGTTACTGTGTGTGTCAGATGGTCACTTACGGTACCTACTCCATGGCACTGCTGATTCAGTGAAGCGTGCAGTGCCAGACAGGCCCCCCGTCTAGCTCAGTGAGTAGCAAAGCAAGACGTTGGCCGGACCACTTTTCAGTAAAAAAACTCATTTCTTCAAAAATTTTCCAGGGGGAGCATGCCCTCTGACCCCCCAGAACAGGCCTGTATCACAGCCGGACCACTTCTACTTTGCCCCAGAACAGGCCTGTATCACAGCCGGACCACTTCTACTTTGCTTCCGTTACTTAATTACTAGTCTAGGCCTAGAAGTCATTAGTCTACCATTGATAATAGGCCTCCAAATTGGCCAGTTCAGTTGTCTGTGAACATTGTCTGTTAAATAAGCTAGCAGGGAATAATTTGCTTCAGAAAAATTGTGTAGCAGGTTAGCATACTGGCATGTGCGAAGCTATAATTCTCCATGCGAAAAACTGCTACACCAACATATTATTGTGTAGCATTTGCCCCAAATTGTGTAGCAAACTGCACCGCTACACCAGACAAATTATTCCCTGGCTAGTGATTCTAGTCTAGGCCTAGCCTACTTCCCATTCACTGATTCATGCCCAGGATCATCAGACTTTTGAAAAGGGTGTTTTTGGGCACATATTATTTCATGTAAACATACCGGGGGACCGTACTTCCATTGTGACAAGTCCGAGGATGGTTCATAACTTAGAAATTATAAAATTTATTATGACAAAAAGTAGGCTATATTTCCAGCGAAAGTTAAGGGTGGTTCAATTGAAAATCCCCCACCCCTCCCCGGTGACAATCCTGAAATTCACAATAATATCGTGGGCGAAAGGCTTGGAAGATTTTCTGAAAAGATATTCTGGCTTTCGATTTGACCAAAAAAATTGACCTCATCCTATCATGCAATTTAAATAGCAAATATAATTTATAAATATCATACGCCTAGTCTATTATTTTGACTTGATTTGGATAGGGTACCTATATCCCTAACCCCAAAATGACATAAATTGAAGGTTTATGGTGTGACTGTGTTGGTCATAAAGTTGGAAAATTACTAGAGACTAGACTATGATTACAAGATAGGGCCTGCAAAGTGAAAACGACGCAATCAGGCTTAAATCTTTAAAAAAAAAACAGTATTTTAATTTACGCATTTTAATATGGCCATATAAAGTGGACATGTCCATAGACTAGAATTGTGTAAGTTTTTAAACTTGTGTGTGGTCTAGCGCATTTACCAGTTAAGCGAGATATTAAGACAAAATTCCCGATTTCTTATTTCAGACATGCAAAAAACAGACACAATTTTTTTTTAAATAGTTCTAGTCTTTGGTATGTAAACAGGGTGAACATGGTAAAGCAAGATATAAAGACAAAACTCCAGATTTCCTATTTCGGATGTGCATGTCCAAAATACGAAATACACAAATTTTGTCTTTAGATCCGCTCAACTGGTAAATGCGCAACACAAAAATTTTAAAAGTTAGGCATTTCTAGTCTATGGACATGTTTACATCATATGTTCATATCAGGAAGCCAAAATAAAAATACTGATTTTTAATGATCATCTGATCTACCCAATAATTAGGATATCTATTATGTGAGGTAGGCTAGGACCGGGCATTGGCTTGTAAAATTGAAATAATAATAATAAGGCTTGTCGGACATTCAATAATAATGCAATGCAATAATTAGAAAAGTTAAGATTTACCTTCGCTATTATTCTAATGGAAATTAGAGAAATGTAACATGTAGGGCCTACTTGACATTCTAGATAGAAATACTTGACAACCCCCCCCCCTCCTTATATAAAGACATTTTAATCAACATTTTAATCATGCAGGGACATTTTTTGTAAAATATAATTAACCCTTGTGCTGCTAAGACTGTATTTATAAGTTTTTAAGCAAATTTTAGAGTATTAAAGGAAAATACCAAACAAATTTGTAACATATATTTTGGTATCTGCTCAGTTATTCAAATAATTCATTTTGGGAGATGCCTATTTTTCATAGATAATATTATTTTTCTTTCATTTCATTTGAAGCTGGATATTGTGTTAGCAATTCCAGCTTCAAATGAATTAAAAATACTCACAAGCAATTCAGCAGCACCAGGGTTAAATCTGGTGCCACTTTTGGCTGAGAAAATAAATTGGCACAACCTGTTTGTGCGTGACAATTGCTTGAATAACTTTCAAAAGATATTGATTCACCTCTTAAAAAAGGGAACATGTCCATTTATCATTTTTCATGAAACTTAAGGTAATCATGACGATGCTTGAAGTAAAATATAAAATATTGTATGACATGATTGCTACTTAAATGGCTTTGTATAATTTGGAAGAATAAAAGTGCACAAATATCACCCAATAAATTATTTATGCATTTGTTAACGCTGACTTTAAATTCTTGAGAAACAAATCTGGTTTCAAATGGTGTGTGTAAAAATAAACTTAGCCCTTCATAATTCCCCCAGGAAATAAAATGGTCATTCCCTTATGATTATATACATGTATGTACTATTACACTGTCATAAATATTTTTTTATTACTGTATGTACATAAAAAAAATTGTATTGGTTTTGTATTTATATCAATTTCTTTGTAGGAAGAAAAGAAATTGTGGACATCTGTGCATCCATCAGTGCAATGCATATGGTTTCCAGGAAGATGATGACAAATTTCTCCCACAAGCTCATTGATAAGGATCATTTTGAGGAATGACCTAGTGGCCTCCCATAGGAGGTTGGCTGCTCATAAAAGTGGCTGCTCATAGCATGCTCTACTGTATATAATGACTTATATAACCCATGAAGGACTGTGGTATCACAAATGCATCATTTACCTGAAATTATATAATCCACTTCAATTTGGATAACCTGACATATTATATCAAGAATATACAACCACATTCTTGATTATATTTCATAATTATACATAAGACACTTTATATTTGCTTAAACAAGTTAAAGGTATTTGGTGAAATGAGATATTTCTTGCTGACTTCAGAATGTCAGTTGTGTTGCTTATCAATTTTCATGTTGAGATTGTCAAGGTTGAATTAGATTTAAAGAAAATATTTGATAACATAAAATAGTGCTACAATAAAATGTTTCATGGCACAAATTGATAGTCTATTTTACTCAAGTGAATCTTGAGTGCCCATTGTCAATAAAAAGTTTAAAATTTAGACTTTTTCTCATTTTTATAGTAGTTATGGTGTATTTTATGCCTCCGCCAGCCTGCGGCCGGAGGCATCCTGCGGCCAGAGGCATTATGTAGTCGGGTTGTCCGTCTGTCTGTCCGGCTGACTGTCTGTCTGTCCGTCCGGATTATTTTTTTTGAATGGGATGGTAAGACAGGAAGGGGGGATGATCCATGTCAATTAAAAAAATTCAGGCAGGGTGGGCACATGGAGGGTTTTAACAAATATTTATTTTAAGTGTCTTTTTTTCATTTATTGCAGTAGCCTCTGTGGAGTACATTTATTTACGGGCGGGGAGGGTCAGACTGAGGGGTTGGGGGGTCAAGTCCAATTTCATTTTCTTGCCATGGGGGGCTGTGGGAGTGGGGGGTTCAAAACAAATTTGAACAAAAAATAGGGGGGGTCAAGGCAAATTTTTTTTTTTTTTCTATAACCTCAGCCCGGATTACTTTTTTTCAAATGTGAGGATAAGGCAGGAAGGGGGGATAGTACAGGCCAATTAAAAAAATTCAGGCAGGGTGGGCACATGGGGGTTTTAACAAATATTTATTTTCAGTTTTTTTTTCATTTGACGCAGTAGCCTCTGTGGACGTTTATTTACCGGCGGGGAAGGACAAGGCCAATTTGATTTTTTTGCCAGGGGGGGCTGTGGGTGGTTCAAAACAAATTTGAGCAAAAAAGTAGGGGGTGAAGGCAAATTATTATTTTTTTTCTGTAACTTCTGTCTGGATTACTTTTTTATCAAATGGGAGGGTAAGGCAGGAAGGGGGGGTTGATCCAGGCCAATTAAATCTTTTTGTTTAGGGGTGTTGTGCACTCAAGTTTCAGGTGTTTGGTCGCAATGAGCAAGAGGGATATCAACACTTTATTCATGTGCAGTTATATATAGCCCCAGTGCCTGAAACAGGCTTCGGAGAGGACGACACGGCTACAGTAGGCCCTATATATCTTCACGTAACTAAATTTGGGAAAAAAGTCAAAATATTGAAAAAATAGAAAAACAAATAGCACATGCGCCCCTAATATTTTTTTTTACGGGCACATGCATCCGTAGGGCCTATATATATTGGTTATTTAAATTGAACCCTGTGAACCACCTTGTCTGATGTCAGTAGACCCTAATTCATTTTAGAATTATGGACTCATTATAACCTATTAGAAAAGATAGACTAGTCTACCTGTAGATGTGTCAAAATTGGTCTCAAGTTAAATTAGGCCTAGGTCTAGTCTTTATCTTGAAGTAGGCCTACTGAAAAATTATGAGCATGAAATACACATCAAAAATTTGCAAAACTAGGTCTATAGGCCCCCTAGTCTACATTAAAAAAATATTTGGCAATAGAAGGGGTGCCCAATGCCCATACTTGCCTCGTGGCCCAACTTCCCTCCCTCTCCCGTAGGGCCTATAGGCCTAAAGTCCCCCGCTACAGTCACGTTAGCTGTTGTCACTGTCACTCCCTGTTGACAATTCCATGAAATCGGAAGATCCAATTACTAGAATTAGCCTCAAATTTAGTGGCAATATTTTTTAATATAAAGTAGTAGACTAACTGTTAGAATATATTATCCATATTATTGATTTTTCCGACTGTCACTGGCCCGTTTGCCAGCGTACAACTTCTAGCTGTCTGTCACTGTTACCGCCGGTTCGCTCAAATGTGCTGTCACTCCTCACTCGATCCATCGGTTGACAAACAATCGGCGGCAATCGGCGAGTCGGTTACTTGTACAGTTTTGCTATTTTACTTCATAAAATACGACGTTATAAGTATAATTTTCAATGTGAATTTGTTTATTAAACATTTATTTCAATAAAATGAGGTGATAGTAATGTTGTCATCCATTGTAATGTTTATTTTGGCCTGTTTTCTGAACCGGTACCGACACGGCTTCTCTATAACATGTAGTTTTTTTAGGCTGTGTTTGGGAAATGTACTCCTCCAAACCGGCGTCTGGCTCGCCCATGTAGTAACACTTCCGGTTTAGTACTGTCAAGTATACAGCCAATGAGAGTGGCATATCTCGTTATTATAATATCTCTGGTTATAGTCTAGCTATATCAAACGATCTGCTTAGCCTTGCCCTCCTTAAAACCTCACATTTTATATTATATCAATTAATTGTCTGGCTATTTGGCATGGTTTGCCAGATATCACTATCAGCAAGAATTTATTAACCATATATATATTCTTGCTATCAGGCATAGTAAATTAAGGCCATACAACGCTGCGCCAACTTGAGCATTGTAAGATCCTACATCATGTGCTAGTGACATGTGCGTTATCAACTATTATTTATCTGGGGGCTGGGGCCATGTTATAAGACATGACATAATTTTATATCCTAGCATATAACCTGTAGTGAAACCACCCCCTGGGTGGATAATGAACAGGGGCATTAGATAGTACGTAGTTCTCATTTCTGGTCATATTTTGAAAGTCAACAAGACATTTAAACTCATTTTTTGCAATAGAAAATGTATATGACAATCATACATTTAAACTATTAAATCCATTTTAAAGTAGGCGGGTCATCATGGTTCGCTGAGCAAACATTATCCACCTATCCGCATGTGCAGCATCGTCAAGGTCCACAGGAGTTGGGCCGCCGAAGCGAAACTATTATGGTTTGGTGAAGCAAAAGGACCCAGCTGCTACAAACACATTTTTTTTTTAATTCAAGTAGTCTAGTAGATTGTATATCGGTACAGACCGCTTAAATCGCTTGACAAGCATGAAAAATACCACAAGTTCTATACCTGAGTAATTACACTTTTAGTGTTACATACGTTCTGTCCCCTCCGGTACGCAGTGTACTGGCAGCCTATTATAGACAATATAGAGCACATTTGTTTGATGATATATACGCCATAAATGTATATATATTGTACTAGTAGGTCTTGTAAGTCAGAACAGTGAAGAAATTACATTAACATGCTAATATTGATTTAAAAATGAACAAAGGAAACACCCACAAAATATTTTTTGGTTACAACTTATCCATTAATAAATATCAATTTGTTGGTGTCTAGTGGCTGCCATTAACGAAGGCTTTATTATAATAATAAATAATTACCAATATAGATCAGTAAATTACAAAAAATTTGTCTTATCACACAAAGAATACTAAATATTGATATTATGTACTGGAGGGGACAATTCTAATTTAACACTATTTTCATCTAAAAATGTATAAATATGTAGTTGTTGTAACATGAATTTCTAATTAATATCCACGTGGGGGCTCAAAGAGGCAGGTTATATTGCAATAATAATATATCTTAGGAAAACACACTGCGTGGATCTTGAATAGTGATGTACTGGAGGGGACATTATTTTAATGGAATTTTCACATACATACAGGTAATTCTAATTAATTTGCTAATGTTAATCAGCAATCAGTTTGAAGTATTTGTATGCCATATATAACCACCAGAACTATCCAAAAGAGTAATTAAATGTCTATATATATGTAGATGGTTCAAGCTGGGCAGTGATGTACTGGCGGGAAAAAATGAAAAAAACTTTTAACGGAAAATACTTTAAACTCAATAAATACACATAAAATCAGATTTTGTGACTCGATTTTTGTCAAACATGTGTCGTTTAAATCGTAAGACCAATAACCATACCACAAATAAAACTTTATTTGTGTGCTAGATGCATATCTGGAATAGAAAACCCCTCCTATGAAGACAATTCCGGGATGAGACTGCAAAATGTGTTGAAAATAACATAAATACCACTGATTCATGAAGAAATAATTGACAAAACTTTATAAAATTTGGTCTGTTGTTGATTTTGTCTGGGGATTTTGTCTGGGGATTATTCTAGATGGATAACTGACCTATATACATGTGCTAGTTAAATTGGTGTGTTAGAAACGTTAATTGGACTAGAATTGACCAACTTCACCAGTTCTCAAATCTGACTATACGTCGGTGTAACCGTTTCAGCGTAACCCCCCCCCCTCCCCCAGCATACCGGTATATTGAAACGGAAATCTACATTTTATTAACCCTGCTGGTCCCTATTCGGTCCCGGGGATTACACGCCAAAATTAATATGATTACTGCTGAGTACCGTTGGACATAGATCTTTTCAAGAAGATGGGTCGCCACGTTTCGAGTATACATTGAAACCACATGCGCAACATGGTCAACGTCCCATCAAGGGCCGGGTTTGAATTTGTGTCTCAAGTGTGTGAAAATCAAAGTTTATTTTAATATTTATAGCAGCTTACATTCCAAATAAATGTGTTGGGGAGGCAGGGGTTGGTCGGTTGAAATAAATAAGAATGACCATTACATACTAGTGAGAAAGTATTGCGAAAATATAAGTAACTATACATACATTCAACTAGGATAATAAATACATGTTATCTTGCACAAACGCTGTGGGGTGAAATTGTAATAAGTGTTAGCTATACTAATAAGTTCTACTTGCTATTTATCTGCTCTATTATGATACTATTTTGTGAAATTAAACCTTAGGAAATTCGCGCAAATAATGAGAATTCAATTTTTTATTGAACACTAAACATGCATTAATATTACCTGTTTTTTCTAGGTCTGAATTCTAAAAAGTGTGGAAGTTTAAGTATGCAGTATATTTATTCAAAACTAGAGATTTAGTTTTCTAATCGCAGGGCCATAGCCTGCGGGGGGGGGGGGCAAGGGGGGCATTTCATAAAACAAATCAATGCATATTATCCCCACCTGGGCTAATTCTGCCAAGAGACCCGTTTGTTACGAGCCGCCAGCACATCTTTATGACTTTGTGCTCTAGCAGATTGTAATATTTTGAATTTAATCATGTTGTCATTAAAATTAAATTTCAAATAACATCATAAATACTTGAAACAAAGCTGCAGGGTTGTACCTTCTCGCATGGTACATATGGTTAAATATATTTGACCTTGAAATTGACCTTCTGACCTTGAGGATGACCTCAATTCACAAAAATAATACCAGAAATGGATTTTGCAGTAATCACTAGAAAATGAGGCATTACACTTGTTTCTAACTTTACTTGGTAAAATCATATTTCCGCTCACTTTACCTTAAAATTGAATATTTGACCTTGAAATTGACCTTCTGTTTTTAAAGATGACTGCAAATCAGAAAAAAAGTCGGACGAGAGATGAATTTTACAGTGAAAATTACACAAAAATGAGGTATTAAAGTTGTTTCTACCTTTATTTGTTGAAAAGTCATATTTGACCTAGAAATTGAACTTTGACCTTAAATTGTGTAATAGTGGTCAAGAATGACAAGATGTCGTCCGGCAAATTCTGAATACATGTATCCTCACCATCAATAATGAACAATACAAAAACGTTACACTCCAATATGAGGTCCAGTGCTACTTCTGCCAGACTAATAGTGATGGAGTCTATGACGAGATTTAATCTATCAATTATATGATTTTTTACGTCATGATAATTTAAATCGCGAAATAGAACGTTTTAGAGAAAAAACGGCTTGACACGTCTTCACATTCGATTCCCCATACTCGAAAATGGTTCAAAGTGGTCAGAAAACTCTGGGTCAATAGGCCCCTATTTTGCTCCTATTTCCACCAGTCTAATACCAGCATAACTTCTATCGCATATATTTTTTAAGATTAGATATAAACGCAGCACAACTAATGTCCTTGACTGCATTCCAACCGGAAAATATCATCATGACACATACTATGTTTTAAAGATTTTCCCAAATGATTACGAAAACAGATATGTCCTCGAAATAACACGCCACAATCACAACTGAGATGAAAAATAATGTTATTGTTAAGCTACAGTACTGCTAGGGTTATTGCACGCAGGAAGATTAGCATGGCCAGATTAATGACCCGAGATAATGTTTACTTATAACGCGTTGCCCCAAGGTGATTACCAACCCACAAGTGAAAGTATGCCAGCAGTCAGATCACGATGTAATACCAATAACATATTTTTGTTGTTGTTGCGAGAATAACCTTTTCTATTATTCCGGGCATACTCATACTAGCATACTAGATATAGGCTATAACTATAGACCATAATATTAACATATACTAGTATTTAATTTATATGATTATGCCTATGCTCGATAAATCACTAATATACATGACATAGAGATAGTGACACCAATAACTTTATAAACCTATATATTCTTAGTGACACAAATCAGGGAAAAAACCTAGCGCTCTCAAAAAGCTTAAAAGCGAAGAAACAAAATTAAAATGACTGAAAAACTGTATTTATGTTCCAAAGTTTAAAAAATGTTTGGTTTTGTATCAATACGTCTGGTACATATGGTCATGATGCTACAGAAACAACCTAATAACTGTAGGACCTGCAATAACGAATTGTAAACAAATCTGCTCAAAATGCCAGGTGATTCACTAACGGCGGCTTGTGGTTTAGCTCTGATCAGATAAGGCGAACGCTGATTAGATGCTAATAATCACACTAATCACAAATAGATTTGGAGAGGTTTATAATTTCATCTCCTGTAAGATTATGGCTCAGTGATATTTCAACATTTCATATCAAGAGAATCATAAATATATTTATAATGTTTAATATTAATTTAATTGACTATCATTGCACAGTAGATATCCGTTATAGCACGAATCGTTACTACACGAATCGGATATAACACGATGCAACCATGGATCCCAACATTTTACACTATCTTTTTATCATTTTCAAGGAAAAATCGTGTTATAGTATTTCAACATCCGTTTGAGCGTGAAATTTTCAGCTAATTTCACATGGTAATCGTGCTAGAAATAGCGGCAATCCTTCACGCTTGGCGTTCACGCGACGTCGCCATGGTAAATGGTAATGCACATGACAGCACCCTTTTAGAAAAATAGTATCTCAATATTATAGCACGAATCGTGTAATAGAGTAATTTGACGTGCACAATTTGATCTCAGAAATTCAACTATATTTATAAATTAATTAATTTAATGCAGCGTGTTCAAATTGTGTAATAAAATATTGTAGCACAAATAATTTTGTGTTTTTTTTTAAATCGGGTAATACGGTTTTTTAATCATGTAAAAAAAGTACATGTATTATCTGATTATAGCACGACTGTGGTGTTTTCCAAGTTTTTAAAATCGCAATAGCACGAATATGATGGTTTTTTTATCCTTCTTTTCCATGTTTTTAATCGTGTAATAACAGGAATACGACGGCCACAATTTATCTGAGTAGTCTAATTATCCAATGATTGTAGCATACATGCCCAGATCAACTTCCTGTTGCCAAGGTGTTATCAGTGGTTATGTTCTCTACTATAATGTGGAGCACATCATGTTTCCTGTCGCGCAGTACACTTTTTAAAATTACAGGGCGGC
Organism: Flabesymbios commensalis; assembly: GCA_964017125.1. Taxonomy (NCBI): domain Eukaryota; kingdom Metazoa; phylum Annelida; class Polychaeta; order Terebellida; family Flabelligeridae; genus Flabesymbios; species Flabesymbios commensalis. Next base: position 83,057,588 of record OZ024911.1, read on the forward strand.
AATATGATTATAGCCCTTTCATTTACGCTGTTTAAAATATGTAAGCTCTCATTTAAGCTTGAATTACATATACCTCCGTGTTTGTAATTCACTGGTTATTTTAAATAGACATAAATCTAATATGAACTCCAATCTCCTGGGACCTAAAACATGAATAAAACAACATCAGTGATAAGATGTTTTATTAAACTATTTTGGAAAAAACCCCATAATATTTGTGTTGTAGTGAATTAGCATATCGCACGATATAAAAAATTGCGAAGACATCGTGTTCGTGTTGTAATGTTTTATTACACGATTTAGAAACATGTAGAGGGAACATCGTGCTCGCGTTGTGATGTTTTATTGTTCGATTGAAAAAAATAGTATTTTGTTTTATAATGCTTTATTACACGATTGAATAAACATGCCATTTTGTTAAATATTTTATACATTGTTTTAGCGTAATAGATTTAACTCTTTAAGTGCTTCATTACTACTTAACATTTTCCTTTCATTTGAAGTTGGCATTGCTCACGCAATTGCCAACTTCAAATGAAAGGAAAATACCTCCTCACTTAAAAATTAACCCTGCTAAATTTCACAATGGGGGCTTTACTCAAGATTTATACATGCATATTTGTTCAATTTCTGTCAAATTTTAGTTGTGGAAAAACAGTATGAATGCGCTTAAAAGCGTCGCCCGCACTCAAAGGGTTAATTATGTTGCATAAATATATTCATATGCTGACAAAGATCACAGTCACCTATACATGGCTGATTGATAGGCGTGCTCCACACCCCCCTCCCATATCCACAGGACGTGTCAGTGTGAATCACAGGTCTCACGTTGAGAGTGATATTTCACGAGATCAATTGACAAGCACATGTAGGCCTACCCTCAAAATGATGACGTCATCAAACAGTGTCTATGACATGGCCTCGTATACACAACCTCACTCTGGTCCCGTATTCACTGATTCCACTAATTTTACTTTTACTGTTTATATCAGACAAATTCAACCAATTCACATTTTTATTAGACTATTTAAACAAATAAAAATTATTATAACTTATAAACTCCGATATTTGTCCAGTAAGTAACGTTGTGCTATCAGCAGCTGATAGCTACAGTATTATAGTTGCCTGCGTCAGCTATTATATTACCGTATCCTGTGTATTTACCGTCATTCGACGCTGGTCCAACATTAGCCCAACATTGGGCCAACACCTTGTGTAGTACTAGATAAGATCAGGCCATTGCATATAACACGATCGGCTTATAACACAAATTGTAATATTGGACCTCATCAATCGTGTTATAACGAATAATTACATTGACATGACATTGATTAGGCATTAATAACATCATAACGCTATTTGTATACAGTACTTTTGTGATGCACGCAGATGATACGCATTTGACCCCCTCACTACTGGCAGTAAGTTCCCTGTAGTACTGGCCCGATACTAAAACTTGGACCTGAAAACAGGTTCATTGAACCAATTTGAAACATAGCCTTAATAATATACTGTTATTACAGGAGAGGGATCCTATAACCTCCGGTGCAAGGTTTGACATGGGTCGGGGTTACCCTTTCTATGGGTGGGCAATATATAGGCTAGGTAACGTTGAGGTCATTTCAAAGTCATTTCCAGTGAAATAAGCAGGAAAGTTACATTTTTGCATTGCCAGTTTCAAGGGGGTGGGGACCCGGCTCCTCCCCACTTTTCCTAGCAGAATTTTGAAAAAATCCTTCAATAGTATTCAAATTGTTGTATTATCAAAACAATTTAACATTTACGCTGAAAATTACATTGACACTATACATGTATGTGTTGTTTTTGTGTTGTTTCCCATTGTATATGGGCCTATAGACATCCATGGCAGACTGAAATAGCTCAATATTACCTTTTCATTGGGGGATAACGCCCTACCTGTGCCTGTATGTAATGCCGAAACAATTTTAACATTCAGGAAAAAATTACTTAAATCTCACCTATTTGATCTGGCTATCCCCCAGGGCTATCCCACACTATCTCCTCAGTAGTCCGGCTCCCTGTTGACGAATCTGCTTTTGCCTCGACTATGAAACATGATCACGCTAAGGATTTGTGTGCCTCTCAGCTCGGTCCGCTGAGGATATAAGCGCTATAGAAGTTTTATTGATTGATTGATTTGGAGAATAGTATTGTGTTTGTTGGGTATTTTTCCTAGCGATTAGGCCTACAGAGGCAGTAGCATACCACAAATGAACCAGACAGTTATACCGGCGCTCGTAGTGAAAGGGTTAACTTCATGGTCAGCAATATTGATGTTTCAATTTCGCATAAATTGTCAGCAAAGTTTGTTTCCACTGAACAATACCGCACAACCAGATACGCAGCTAGCTGCACACTGGCCCAGTGCTGGCTCAATGTTGGGCCAGTATCTCCACACTGTCCCAGCAGCGAGGCAGCGCTAGTCCAGCTACACGTGTTGGCTGTTGTTGTTGGCAATATGCTCTGAAACCTGTCATCAAGGTCGTTAAGAATATAAACTCGGCGCAGCATAGCTGTACGAGGTGTACATAATACAGCATTATGTTAACAACATAATTGACACGAATTGTAAAAAAATAAACATTCCCTAACTAGAAAAATAAATCAGGATGATCAATATACTATGACATAGTAGTTAAACAAACTTGATACAAATAAGTACTGAAAATTCTAGATTCACGGGACATTCCAGAGCTCATCCTATAGTGATACAGTAGTGTGCAGACACATTAGGCCTACACATCAGCCCAATATCAAGTGCACTAAATAGTTGAAAATATAAACAATGACAAAATAAATACTTTGCACAGTTTCTGAATTTTTAGTAATAAATAAATTAAGCTTGGCTTCATAAAATGTCTGAATACTCACTATTTGTTTTCCTCGTGGTGGAAATGCAGCCATGGTTGTTTCAGCGAGAACTGTTCACTGTCGTACAGCGTCCTCGTGTATATCATTTAAAATACTGATATAGTCTTCACCAGGTGTGACTTAGTAAGTCTTAGCAATGATACGCATTTTAAATTTTCATCTCATCGCCTTCGTATAGGGTGGTGCAGTTAGATAAAAGTCGATAATTCAGACAGAAAAGGAAATTAACAGTCATAGGGCCTAAACACAACTGAGTGCACTAACACGGGAAGCACCGAACGCGTCGCTTCGCCATCCAACGATACCGGGATTGAGCACACGGATAAAATAATAAAATCGTTTTTTTCTCACATGCGGTTTTTCAATAATCAATTTCGGGTCGAATCAAACCATAAACACCAAGGCAACAAGTTTTTGCTATTTCTTTATACATATACACCATTTCATCAGAAATAAATACGAGAATAGAGGTGTCACCTAAAGGTAGTACGTGTTATATATCCTTCAATTAAAAAACGTACTTTTTCGGCTATAAAATAAAACTGAAACCAAACAAAAATCGATTTGCAACATTGGGACATGACGAGAATGTCAAACAATATGAATGCGCGAAACATGGGTGCAGCGTAACAAGAATATTCATCAAATACTTTTGGGTGACTCGACATATATCCTGTGGGTGACACGTGTCACCCAACGGTCGCTATGATGTCACCCAACGGTTGCATTTGCGGATATATATATATATATATATATATATATATATATATATATATATATATATATATATATATATATATATATATATATATATATGTATATATTAATGACAAAACTGTAACAGCGGTGTCTTAGAGTATTTGGCACACTTCTGGAATACAAAAACATTTCATATATATTGCAATACACAAATTCCCACCACTTTTTGGCTGCACAACCTCTGGAGGTCAATGACCTCTAGAGGTCATCAGGGGTCAAATCTAACTTACCTCCACATCTTAAAATAAACCCCAGGATATGTAGGGCCTACAAATAATGCTAGAAGTTTTATGATTTAATCATAATATGCACAATGGTTTCATTATGGGAGCTTAACCACTACACTACCAGGACTACATGTTTAAATAATAGTTTTAAAGCTGCATAACTGTTTTGTTTATTTTATTCAAAAGATTAATCCATGGAGAATGGTGTTATTAAGGATATAAGTCGGCGTCGGCGTCGGCGTCAGCGTCGGCGTCGGCGTTAACATTTACTTGTGGGCGCGATAACTTGAAAAGTTTTTCATGTTTCCTTCCCAAATTTGTTTTGCATGTTACTAATGACCACTTCTCGGACAAGTTCAATAATGGCTGAAAAAAAATTCAAAATGGCCGACTTATTGCGATTTTTCACCTTTTACGTCAATAATTTGACCTTGTGGGCGCGATAACTTGAAAAGTTTTTCACATATCCTTTTCAAATTTGTTATGCATGTTACTAATGACCAGTTCTCGGACAAGTTCAATAATGGCCGAAAAAAAAAAAAAATGGCCGATTTATTGCGATTTTTCACATTTTACGTCAATAATTTGACCTTGTGGGCGCGATAAGTTGAAAAGTTTTTCACATATCCTCTTCAAATTGGTTATGCACGTTACTAATAAGTAGTTCTTGGACAAGTTCAATAATGGCCGAAAAAAAAAAAAATGGCCGATTTATTGCGATTTTTCTCATTTTACGTCAATAATTTGACCCTGTGGGCGCGATAACTTGAAAAGTTTTTCACATATTCTCTTCAAATTTGTTATGTATGTTACTTATAAGTAGTTCTTGGACAAGTTCAATAATGGCTGAAAAAAAAAAAAAATTGCTGATTTATTGTGATTTTTCTCATTTTACGTCAATAATTTGACCTTGTGGGCGCGATAACTTGAAAAGTTTTTCACATATCCTCTTCAAATTTGTTATGCATGCTACTAATAAGTAGTTCTTGGACAAGTTCAATAATGGCTGAAAAAAAATTCAAAATGGCCGATTTATTGCGATTTTTCTCATTTTACGTCAATAATTTGACCTTGTAGGCACGATAACTTCAACATTTTCACAAGTATCCTCTTCAAGTTTGTTATGCATGTTACTAATAAGCAGTTCTTGGACAAGCTCAATAATGGCCGGTAAAAAAATCAAAATGGTCGACTTATTG
>OZ024911.1:83062864-83334448 GCA_964017125.1 Flabesymbios commensalis
TAATTTGACCTTGTGGGCGCGATAACTTGAAAAGCGGCTAGTTTAACATACCATTTATATCTTGCGTTGTTATTTACGTGATGACATTCGACTTTACTTTCTTAATCATAATTCGGCGGCGGGCTATTATCGAGTGTGCTCTTGTTTATTTAATACAGGCTTAATGGGCATTTCAAAATATAGTGACAATGCTATTCGAAAATATAAGACTATTCTATTCCATCGTTAGTCATCACATGCAGTGATATAAATTACGAAATGCTGTAAACGAAAATAATTGTAAAAAAGCAGCCTTTACAGTACCGGTAGCTGAGCTCCCAAAAAGCAAGAGATATTTAATCATTGATGGATCAATGCTACCAACATTGAACCATGGGTCATATGCAGTGACTCGTGCTTGCTGAGTTATTAGGCCAAAAAAAAATATATGTTTGTTTCCGATTTGTTGTCATTTTAACCAGTGGGTAGGTAGGAAATTTATTTTATTTTTTATTTTATTTTTTGTCACTTTAACCAAATCGGTAGGTAAGAATTATTTTTTAGTTTATTTGGGGCCAGATTCACTTCCATGCATGTCTTATCTGTACATTACGTAACTATTTTTTGTTTTTTTGACCCTCTCCTCTTCTTTTCGAAACTTTTTTTCAGCTACTTTGACTACATCCAGTAACTCATCATTCCTCACTTTATGGATTTTCTAAAAAAAAAAAAAAAAAAAAATTTTTTTTTTTTTTTTTTTGAAAATCCATAAAATAAATTTGGGTCGCAGATGTTTTAATAGAGTCGGTCGGAAATCGGAAACAAACAATATTTTTTTTTAGGCCTTATAGGGGCTGGCCTAGTATAGGACACCAACCGGTGGTTCGTGTTAGCTTGGCATCGCAGCCAACACGAGTGTCAGCTTGGCATCGCAGCCAACACGAGGCATTGATCTGATGTCGGAATATTGCGGGCCCATCGTGTACGGCTCTGTCCCAATGCTATACCAATGCGGCTAAATGTCCCGTGTTTTTTATTAAGGGGTTTGATGCTGGTCCAATGTAAGATTATATATTGGCCCATAATTAACCACTATTACGTAGCTAGCTTACACATTGTACGCAGGACCAAATTACCACACCATATAGAGGCTACCTTGATGATGTATCGCGTCGTGATCTAATTCCGCTACATTTACATCGATTTTTTGAATTTATAAAGCCTTTAAAAATATATGAATGATTGTTTTGACAATTTAAGGTTACCGGTATGTATGTCGAAATAAACAAAACAGTTATGCAGCTGTAATAATGTAGCGGTGTAACACCCCAAATTATGCCCCCCTTCAAACTATACCCGGGTAGATTCTGGGATCTTCCAGAATCTACCCCGGGGTAGATTCTAGATGATACCCCGGGGTTGATCTTGGGGGTTCCCAGAATCTACCCCTCCCTCCCAGGACCTAACCCCTTTTCGTGATTTGGTGATGTGTCTTTGGATCCCAGAATCTACCCCTGCCTCGCAGAATATACCCCCTTTTCAACATTTTTTTATGTGTGACACTCCCAGAATCTACCCCTCCTTCCCAGTATATACCCCCTTTTTAACAGCTACATGCGAGCCTCCCACAATCTACCCCTCCTTTCTAGAATATACCCCCTTTTTAACAACTATATGCGACCCTCCCAAAATCTACCCCTCCTTCCCAGAAAATACCCCCCTTTTCAACAAATTTATGCGACCCTCCCAGAATCTACCCCTCCCTCCCAGATTATCCACCCTCCCTTTTCAGTTACTATATGCGACCCTCCCAGAATCTACCCCTCCCTCCCAGAATATACCCCTCTTTTCAACACCTATATGCAACCCTTCCAGAATCTACCCCCATCTCCTTCCAGAATATACCCTCCCCCCCCCCCTGTCGACAACTATGAACGTCCCTCCCATAATCTACCCCTCCTTCACAGAATATACCCCCCTTTTCAACAAATCTAGAATATACCCCCTTTTTAACCCTACCAGAATATACCCCCATTTTTAAAAACTATATGCGACCCTCCCACAATCTACCTGTCCCTACCAGAATATACCCCCATTTTTAAAAACTATATGCGACCCTCCCAGAATCTACCCCTCTCGCCCAGAATATACCCCCTTTCAACAACTATGTGCGACCCTCCCACAATATGCCCCTCCCTACACGAATATACCCCCTTTTCAACAACTATGTGCGACCCTCCCACAATCTACCCCTCCCTCCCAGAATCTACCCCCTTTCAATGACTATTTGCGACACTCCCAGAATCTACCCCTACATCCCAGAATATACTCCCCCCCCCTTTTTAACAACTATATGCGACCCTCCCAGAATCTACCCCTCCCTCACTCCCAGAATACCCCCCCCTCACGTTTTCAACAACTATATGCAGCACTCTCGGAATATACCCCTACCTCCCAGAATATACCCCCCCTTTTTTTAACAACTTTATGCGACCCTCCCAGAACCTACCCCTCCCTCCCTCCCTACAAGAATATACCCCCTTTTCAACAACTATATGCAACACTCCCATAATCTATCCCTACATCCCAGAATATAGCCCCCCCCCCTTTTCAACAACTATATGCGACCCTTCCAGAATCTACCCCTATCTCCAAGAATATACCCCCCTTTCGCTAGAAATTATACGTTTTAATATGTTATTTTTTTATTTTCAAGCTTCGAACCACCATTGGCAGTACATAGGCCTACACATGTGACCCGAACCCCCCTTCAAAAAGTCTGGTGACGGGCCTGATCAAGGAATATGATAAAACGATCGATCGATACCTTTCTTTGACAAAATTATCATGCTTAAAATGTTAGGATAACGCCGATTTTGCCATAATGAGAATTACATAGATCCACACCTATTCATTACGGGTAGATTCTGTGAGTGTTGCATATATAGTTGTCGAAAGGGGGGGGGGGTAGATTCTGGGAGGGGGGGGGGGTAGATTCTGGAAGGGTCTCATAATATTATAGTTGTTGAAAAGGGGGAGGATATTCTGGGAGGGAAAGGTAGATTCTGGGAGGGTTGCATATAGTAACTAAAAATGGATGGGGTACATTCTGAGAGGGAGGGGTAGATTCTGGGAGGGTCGCATATAGTAACTAAAAAGGGAGGGGGTATATTCTCGGAGGGAGGGGTAGATTCTGGGAGGGTCGCATATAGTTGTTGAAAATGGGGGTATATTTTGGGAGGGAGGGGTAGATTCTGGAAGGTGTCATATAGGTGTTGAAAAAGGGGGTATATTCTGGGAGGGAGGGATGGGTAGATTCTGGGAGGATCGCACATAGTTGTTGAAAAAGGGTATATTCTGGGAGGGAGGGGTAGATTCTGGGAGGGTCGAGCATAGTTGTTGAAAAGGAGGTAGACTATGTTCTGGGACGGAGGGGTAGATTCTGAGAGGGTCGCATAAATAGGTGTTGAAAAGAGGGGTATATTCTGGGAGGGAGGGGTAGATTGATCTGGGAGGGTCGCATATAGTAACTAAAAAGGGATGGGGTAGGCTATATTCTGAAGGGAGGGGTAGATTCTGGGAGGGTCGCATATAGGCCTAGTTGTTGAAAATGGGGGTATATTCTTGGAGGGAGGGGTAAATTCTGGGAAGGTGACAAATAGTTGTTGAAAAGAGGGGTATATTCCGGGATGCAGTGGTAGATTCTGGGAGCCGAAGACACCTCACATAATCACAATAAAGGGGGAGGGGTAGATTTTGGGAGGGAGTGGTAGACTCTGGAAGCCGCCGTAATCTATCCGGGGGTATAGTTCAGGATCTACCCCGGGGTAGATTCTGGGGCGCCCACAATCTACCCAAGTAGGCCTATAATCTGGGAGGGGGGGGGGGTATATTTCCAGACCTTACACCGGTATATGATATACTTACACCTTTACTAACAAGTAGGCCTAACGTTAGGCTATATTAAAAACGTAATGTTTAGACTAATCAGGGCTGGCCAATTGTCGCTATGTCGCGCATCAGAGCGACAGACAAGGTAAAAACGCATCAAAGGGTTATATTGCGCGACAAGAAATGACTCCAGAAATCGCCCACATACATATAGGCAGGCTACATAATGGAATGCTATGGATGCAAAGTGATACAAGTCCTCAAAATCTTAAAATATTTTTTTCTAGTGCCCATTTTAATCAGTGTAGAGCGCCAATCAATGCAACTTTTGGCCAGCCCTGCTAATATGATTGGGTCCGCAAACATAACGCATTTGTATAACATCTATACAACGCCGGCTCAATGTCTTCGCCGTTGGCCCAACAACGTTGGCCCAACATTGTAGGTCTATAAATGTTGTACATTAATGTTTGTGTTTACTGGGATGGGCTAATTAATTTAACATGTTAAATTTAAATAATTAGTGCTTATTTAAATGCCGGGCTACAATTTTACAGCAGTGATATTTTTCATTTAATACCATTCATGCCATCAATCCCAGCAAACATGAGAGATTGACTCGATATTAACTTGACGTTGGGCCAACGTTGCAGACAGCGGACTAACTATACAATAAAGCAACATTGGGTCAATGCACCATGTTAGTTTGCTTCAGATTATTGAATGGAAAATATCAAGCAATACAATTTAGTTGTAAACTTGTGGGCAGGAAGGGGTGTGATTGAATTCGATTAGTCTAGTAGTTTCGATTCTCGTTGGCCGCAGTGGTGTATTTTTATCATTGTTAAAAAGGAGCAAGGTCCGTCGAAGAATAATGAGTAGACTAGGTCTAGACTCTAGCGTAAATAGTTAGTGATATCATAGAGGTGTGACAATTATAAAGGTCTTCGTAAAAGTTCTGAATTATTGCTGAGTCAGGGAAAGCTATAACATACGTTCTGCTTGTCAGGAATTCCTTCCCACAATGCAAAGCGCGCTCAGTCATACAACAGTTCCGAAAAATGGCGGAGGGAGGTCAGCAATCTTGCGAGAAACAAAAAACCGAGATCGGTGCTCTGTTAAAAGCTGCTCTTAAGAAAGGGGAGACATGGTAATCAAAAAACAAAGTCTTGTAATCATTTAGCTAAATTTATGGCAGATAATTTGTCGAAATATGACGTTAACAGAACCTGTCGTGCGTCAGTCTTGTCACTCGGCCTCGCTCAGTCGCTGTCACTCGGTTCAGAAACCGGCCTGCGCAGAATTCAGGCGGTGTGACTCATTCCTCGTCACCGCGGGTGTTAACACTGGTTAATAATTGACGGATACAGGATTGAAGGGGTTCAAATCGTCAAATTTCTGCCAACTCGAAGTAGACCTATTAAAAAAAATATTGGAAAATCAGGTGAAAAAATATTCTCACTCCCACACACTGACACTGACACAGTGACAGTGACACAGTCACAGCCTCACACTCACAGTCACACAGTGACACAGGCACTGCCACCAATGCAATGGCAGCGCACAGGTGTCAGTGCCACAGTTTAAGACAGTGACATCACAAAAATATTGGAAAATTGTCAATTGAGCGGAAAAAATATCCTCACGAAGTCATGGCCACACAGCTACCTACAGTCTGTTTCACCAGATCCTGGGAGCAGCCTTTTTTCAATTTGCTCAATCGCTGTTTGAATTTTTTTACAAAAAATTTTCTCGGATCATTTTTTCATCTCCCCAGCATCCCTGAAAATTTAGAGCGATTTTTTTGTGTATATTCAAAATTAGACCATTTGGCATTGTAGGCCTAATACATTTTCAAAATTACAGCTCTCTTTAACACCATTAATGTGAAACAGGAATTCTATTTGCCGTGTCGTCCTCTCCGAGGCCGTGGATGGATGTATTTGCTTCACCTGAAAAATCCGACATGGCTGTGACTGAGAGCGATCCCGACCCCAAGGTCCGAAAAATCTCCATAACTTTTTAATGACTGTGCGACCTCTGAGCTGAGCATGCGGGCATGGAACTAAAATGTTACTGATTCTAAAAAACCTATTTTTAACCTGATTACTCCCCGATATTTTCCGATATGACAGTCCAAAGAAATGTCCCACGATTTTGTACGCGGTAAATCTGTGTCTGAAACCTGTTTCAGCCACTGGGGCTAGAATTCTATTACATGCCAAATGGTCTAACTTACAAAATACACAACAAAATTCTACCTAATTTTCAGCGATGTTAGGAGAAGATGAAAAAATAATCCAAGAAAAATTTTGTTTAAAAATTTTAAACAGCGACCGAGCAAATTAAAAATAGGCTACTCCCAGGATCTGGTGAAACAGACTGTAGGCCCTAGGTACATTCAATAAATTTAAAAATTGTCCTATAAAATTATGCTGGACCTTTTTGTGGCTGGGCGTTAGCCAAGGCACATTATTGACAGAGTCTGGTGGGACATAAAGTGACTTCATTTCATTCATAAAACTGATCGATGGGTGAATTCCATTCATAAATCTGACCATTGGCCTTAGTTTCGGGGACCCTATCAATAGATACAAATACACATAGAGCTTCTTATATCAGTTTAATACAAAACAAGACTGTTCGATATTGACAGTCCCTAAACTACTGGTAGTAGGTTAGTGCTCAAGTCTGTCCAAACAGAAATGTCATTGGTTGATAAGCAAAAGCCCTTGTCCAGCATAATCAATCAGCTATGTTCTGATTGGGCACAACTTATGCAAATTACAGGGCCCGGTAACAAGCATTATTCTGGGGAGAAGGGTTTGTATACAGCTCATTGATTAGCCAGCAATGACATCTTTCAAAATGTGACACAATAGCTGACATCCATCTCCAAATATTGTAGGCCCTATTGGTTTCAAGGAATCCCCTCCTAGGACATAATGCATGCTGATTGGCCAGCAATGACATCATTTATAAAAATGACCTCAATAGCTGACCTAATCGCTGAGGTCAGAATTATCTGTACACAGGGTTTCCCCTAAAGCTCTGCGCTTGAGGTAAAACTACATTCCACGTCCACTAGAGCCAGCGCTGGGTAAGCCCTAGCAGAGAGGTGTATGGTGGAGCCTGTACATACTGAGCGCGTGCCATGTTTAACACAGGTGAAGCTTAGTCAACACGCTGTCTACTGCATGCACTGTGACAACTTTCCAACAAACACGAGACATTGACCCAATGTTTAAACAATGTTGGGCCACCGTTTACGACGCTGGACCAACATTGGTGTGGTGAATAAGTGTGTCTGTAATATCGCCTGTCAGCCGCGTGCCGAGTCAGGGTGCCGGTTGTTCTGGGAATAGGCAGGGCTATCCACGAGTGCGGTACTTTTCCAACAACATTTTTACAACTTTATCTTAATAAGACTTGAAATTCAAGTACAATGCAGACTGCTTAATATCGTTTACTAACATTGTCATATAGCCTAATTCTGATTATAGTTAATATACTGTAGATATGTATGAAAGGTATATTTTCACAGTAAAGTATAGGGGAGACTGGGGCACCTTGAGACTTGGGGCACCTTGAGACAGGCCTGTTCGACAGAAATTATATTCCGATTTGTTCGCCAGCTGGTCAATGGTACCAGAACTAACCAATTTCCATTTTCTACCCTGTTTAAGCTTAGATCCATTTTTACATGAAATTCACATTTTTGGGATGATCATTATCTTTTACATGAAAATTACTTTTTTGGGATGATCACTATCTTTGTCTATAGATCACGTAATAGGCCTACTTTATTTCCCTATGATTTAGGTGGTATCATCAGAGTTTGACACAAACTTTTTTGAGCAGTGGTCCACAGGACCACCAGCTCATAGAATCTGGTGGTCCTACAATTTTTCTAGTGGTCCTGATAATAAAGTCTCAGCACACAAATTCATACGCGTATATCATTAAAAAGTGAGTAAGTTAAAAAAAAAATTAATATGGCAATTTATAGCAAGCTTGAGTTTAATATTACATTCATATCATTTTGATACCAATTCATCTAGATTTGGTAACCATTTCTTACTTTAAAAACATCGAAATCGGGAAATATAGGCCTAGGTGTAAAATGTGGTCCCTGTGCTGGTAGTAACAAGGAATATGATTGACTAAGTCTGTCAGCCTCCCCCCCCCCCCCTCCCCGTCCAGCCTGATACTCCACATAGGATGTGCTGCTGGAGTAGGCTAACGCGTTTTGGCAACGCTCAGGGAAGGTACTAGGACCTTATATTTGAATGTGAAATAAAAAAAGCCTGATGTTTTCAAAGCATCCTTTTTTATTTTTCATATTGCTAGAGTAGGCCCTATGTCCTGATGATTACAAAATATATATGTTTATATAGGGGGGCGGGGGGGGGGGGGCTACATTTTTTAATTTAAAGATTGCTGGATCGAGGTGTATTATGTGTGGTGAGACAATAAACAAGCAAAGTTCAAGGTTGATGGTAGATGGGGCACTAGTCTGACACTTTAATTCCAGAGGGTGAGCTGGATGTTGTTATTGACTCCAGAAGTTCAAACAAAATGGCCGCCGTTTATACTGTTCATACCAGCTTGATTTGAATTTTCAATTGTTTATCTTTTCCTAACTTGACCTAAAGAACCTATTAAGAGTGGCGGGCAGACACTTTTTCGGCGTCACAAATTGATTGTACACCTCTAGTCTGACTAGACAGTCAGATGAGGGCAGGCAAACATCAAACTAGTGCCTCGCGTGTTTTTTCAATAGGCAGCTGGTCAGCCGGGCTGCATGGGCTGTGACCGGCGATCTATGGCTATGCGTAACACATTGTGGAGGTTGCCTGTCATCCTCTCCTAGGCCGTCGATGGATGTATTTGCTTTATCCGAAAAATGTCCATAACTTTTTATTAATAATGACTGCGACCTCTGACTCTGAGCTGAGCATGCGGGCATGGAACTGAAATGTTACTGATTCTAAAAAAACTATTTTTGCCCTGATTACTCCCCGATTTTTTCCGATATGATGGTCCAAAGAAATGTCCCACGATTTTGTACGCGGTCAATTTGTGGCTGAAACACTGGGGCTAATTGTGGAGAGTGGCGTTTGCTAACTACGTCAGCTGGGTTGATGGTCGATCTCGGCCTCAATAATTCATATCCCGCATGATTATGAACACATATCTTTAGTTCCGTAAAAAGGGCGAGAGAGGATCGTCAATCTCGACCTCAATAGTTCATGCCCAGCATGAACACTTGTTTTGTTCCGTGAAAAGGGCGAGAGCGGTACAGTGTTTCTTGTATTATCGGCGGCGAGTGGCGACGATTGCTTCGATTTTTTGGCCATGTTACGATTTTGTTTAGAGCTGAAAATTTCGGTGGTCCATCGGACCACTGGGTTTGAATGTTCTGGTGGTCCGACATGATTTCTGGGGGTCTCGGACCACCGTCAGTGTCGAACGCTGATCATACACCTGTGCTATCACTTTCTTACTTACGTATAATGGTTTGCTTCAAATACACCCCATACACTGATATGATATCAAATATGACTCGAGGTCAGTCAGGGTGTCTCAATGTGCCCCAAAACTGTCTCAAGGTGCCCGGAGTCTATCTCAAGGTGCCCTGAAAGTGTTTCAAGGTGCCCCCACCTTTTTCAGGCACATATTGTTACTGCAACATCTAGCATTATGGTGTCTAAGCTACCCCAGGTGGTGTCTCGAGGTGTATCCATATGTGTCTAATTTTTTTTTATTTCAAAATGGGGGGTTTGAATTTTTCCGTCTCAATGTGTCCCAGTTTCCCCTACCGATATATCTGCTCAAGACATGCCACCCCTTGCCATGATACCTGATAACTATGGGGTATTATAATTATAATTTTCCTCTTATTGTAGTCTAGCCATTCATTTCAAAATTACATGCATAGTGGACAAATCTAATTTTGATGTGATGTAGGCCTACATGTAGCATCTGGCAGGCAATGATGTTAGGCCTAAAGCACTCACTGTGTAACCACCAGTGTTCAGCACAGGCCGCGATATCGCGTCAATTGCGCACTTAGAGGTCAAATGTCTCATCTTTTTCCAGGGTAGTGAGACAAATGTCCCCACCTATTTCTTGTCTGTGCTGAACAATTACGCACTTATAACCTACAACTGTTATAATTATAGAGGTTAAATGTCTCATTTTTTTTCAGGGTAGTGAGATAAATGTCCCCACCCATTTCTTGTCTGTGCTGAACACTGACCACTGGTAACAGCCGACCCGTGCTGGTTTGGACAACATCAGATGAAATAGTCCTAATTACGGTCCGTCGCCCAGACATGACTAATGTTAGCTTAAAATTGGGATATTTCCAGCATCAGTCAAGGTCGAGCTGTAACAAGAGGATGAGCATGTGGGCCTACCTAGCCTCTACCTACTAAGGCAATGAAGTTAGGCCTAAAACACATATTGTCTAACAGTCGACCCGTGCTGGTTTGGACAACATCTGATGCAATAGGCCTACACCTCTAGAATTGGGGATCAAATTCCGCTCTATGATAAATAGCCAAATTTAAGTTGTTGCCGGTCCGACATGACTAACTTAAAATTGGGACATTTCCAACCTCAGTCCAGGTGAAGCTGTGACAAGAGGATGAGCATCATTTAATTATCCATTGATATTAGTCTTGATATAGATAAAATAAGCACACAACATTCCTCGTTCATTTACTGTTGTCGCCGTTGCATGGCATGTGTTGCGATCAACATTAAAACATCATAATTTTATCAAAATCACAGATTTGATACGCATAAGGGCATGCCGTTATGAGCGAGTATGCCATCAGAATGACACACCCTTATAATTTAACAATTTGTAGTATTTCAGAGTCCTCCCTTTGCCCCAGACACATGAGGCCTTTGGCCCTAGTTTCATAACTGCCGATATTTGACCACATACCACAGTTTTCCCTGAGCAAGAAAAATGCTACATGCTAGATCAAAATCTGAACTAAATTATAAAAACATCCAAAAGATGTCACCCAGGGATCGACACTAACTGATTTCAGGTAGTAGCCCAAAGGGCCAGTAACTTCAGATAATTACTGGCCCACAACCTTATCTTTCTAGTCCTTAGTGTAGCCGGTATGAAGGGGAGTGTGATTTACTCGTTGCTCCCAGGGCCAGTATCTCAGGTGATTTACTGGCCCTCAGTGAATTTTACTGGCCTCGGGCCAACGGGCCAGTGTTAGTGTTGATCCCTGTCACCTCAATGTTGATAAAGGGATACAGAATCCAAGACATCACCCAGACATTGAACTTTTTGAAGTAGCTGAAGAAAACTACTGAGATGATGACGCTGTTGAGAGTTTTAGTCTTTAGATACACCAGGGCACCCAACTAGTGCCCCGCAATACAGTAACTGTACTAAGCAAATATACCACATATAGCCTATGCACATAACAATCGAAAATTTGGTCATAGCCTCCGGCCCCCGTTTTGTTTTTCACGTCCACTAGGGGGTCATGGAAGAAGAACAATTTTGATGGATTCTCATCCTTATGGCTTAGCTATGAAGCTTCCATTTTTAAAACAGGGCGTCCAAAATGCACCAATTTTTACGCTAAAGGCGTCCATCAGCCCAGCACAGCTGGATGGAGTCTCGCTGAAGGTGGTTTTCCAATCCCCCCCCTCGAATTTTTTTAATTACTATTACATTTTATCTTTAACATGTTTAAAATGTGATACATTTTGTAACATAATGTGCTATAAAAAGCATGTATGTTTTTATGGTAAAACAGGTCAGAATCGGAAAACTCGATAAAGGAGTACTGTAGATCTGGTAATTTCTTTGTGTTATCAAATTTTCGCATATTTCTGATTTTTGCACTTTTTACAAAGTTTAGAATTTGCGAATTCCCATTTTCTTTAGTAGCGCTATTATAAAAATAATTTTCCCCCTCCTCACGAAATTCACGAAAATTGAAACCTCGCGAATATTACCAGATCTACAGTATCTACATTATTGAAAATCAGTTAAATAAACTTTAATACAGACTCCACCAATCAATGCAGGTCTATGTATTTAAATAAACTTTAAAAAAAGATAATATTATATTTGACAATAAAATTATGTGCAGTAATAATATGCTAGGTACTAGTACTATTAATTATATCATCACTGCAGCCATGAAACCATAAATTATGGGATGCCCAGGTGACTTGATGGTCAGTCGTCGTCAAAAATGATTTTTTCGGTGACAGGGTTCAGCCTTGTAGAAAAGGGACATGTAGGCTCAGTAAAAAGCAGGACATTTCCCAGATGATTCTGGACATGTGAAACAGGGAGCTGGACTGTCACACCAAATGTCGTTGCGGGACTGTTGGCAAGAATCAACAGATTGACATTTTGGACCTGGAGTACTCAAGCCCATCCTTTTTATGGAATTGCAGCAGAATTTTGGAGGTTTTCAGACTTTGGCCGTCCTGTTCAAAATGACCCAACTTGAAAACTTGCCATCCAAATGGACAGCTGGCTAGCTAAGTCACTGCATCCATTGAAAAAATACCCTCAACTACGCTTGATGTTTACAGTAACTTTTCAAAAATATTCACTGTTCAGCCAGACCTAATCTCCCCTGCCCATGTGACTGCCAAGTAGAAATCAAACCATTATAATTAGGCATTTAATTCATGTAAATTCAACACATCTAAGTTTTTTCCTATCATGAAAAATTTCAATAACCAATTTAGTACTTTGCGCAGCGAAAAATGACAAAACAAGGGCAAAAAACAAAAAAAAAGTAATTCACTATAGACGTTTGTCAGTGCTACATGTAAAACCGTGCCGCTTGGTGTAGAACCAGGGCTGCAAGAATGTTGACAGATCCTGTCTTTAATTCTTTATTGTTGCAACACATGCTCAAAGACAAGAGTTGTAAATGTTCACAGACTGTTGATTTGTTACTATCTAATCGTATTTACTTTTATTTCTAGGTACCTCATTGACACCAAATGGTTTAAGCAGTGGAAAAAATATGTTGGTTTTGATACTTGGGACACAAGCTGCGTGGGAGAGGAGAGCGCGTTCCCGGGACCCATCGATAATTCTCCCCTCATAAAAGGTACTTATAACTTATGCAGCATTTATTTCAATAAAAACAGTGTCTTGCGTTTTGTATACTCTCGATTATTTATTCACCCTTTCAGCGCAGTGACCGTCTTTATACCGGTACTGTAGACGTCAGATTCTGTCAGAAATTCAGCTCTTACTAAAAAGTTAACTGATTAATTTTGTCTATTTCTTACAGACATGACCTATGTGCCCGGGAAATTCATCCCATATATTTTTTTGGGGCAGCAAGCCATAAGCGGCCATTTTCCAAGATGGCCACCTAAAAAGCTTGTGGGCGCGATAACTTATGAACCATTGGTTGGATTGCACTCAAATTTGGTATGGTTCTTCTCTAGGTATTTCTGTCGGATGATCAATCTGATTAACTTTTGGGATAAATCCATTAAAAAAAAAATGGCTGCCGCAGCCATTCAAAAAAAAATTTGACATCGTGGTAGTGGGGGTCATTTTCTTCTCATTATTTCTTGATATTAATGGACAGAGCCTAAGGCTGAGGGGTCTTGCCATCAATTGATGGCTATTTTTTTCAATATCATCATAAACTTATTAGTTTGCTCTCTCTTTCTGCTTCATTTCAGTACCCATGTTATGGGTTTAATAAACCAATAACATGGGTACTTTATTACCATTGATTTTTAAATATTTTACTCTTGTGAACAGTGTGGAGATCAGTGTTTCATCTAGCAATTTCTACCATGGCGCAGTGCCATGCTGCCTTTTGTGAGCGCCATGTTGCCTTTTGTGAGAGCCATGTTGCCCTCAATATGCGCCATGTGGCCCTTCATGTGCGCCATGTTGCCCTTCATGTGCGCCATGTTGCTCTTCATGTGCGCCATGTTGCCCTTCAGGTGCGCCATGTTGCCCTTCTAATATTCAGACAGTGAAGTGCCTCATTGAACTTTTGTTACGTCATATTTAATCCACCCAGGCCATTGTCACAGTGGAAAACGCCCCGATCACTGATGTCTCACGTTCACACCTATGACACAATACCTGATAACGGCTTGTGTACATAGTGGTAATAACTGGCGATGTCTACATACTTAACTGATTCTGTTTGTACCCTAATTGGGTAGGGTTGGTGTTGGAAATGCCCAACCGAGTCAACTGGGTGCCCGGCGGGCATGATAAGGTGCCCCCAATGATCGGTGGCGCCATGCCCCTTCTGAATCCTAGATAAAACACTAGAGATCGTTTTTAGACGTCATAATTTAATGTAAAAGAACAGCAGATTCACAAACTCTTTTTTTCAAGGCCTGGCAGGTGAAAACACACCTCCCTCATGACTTTTTTTAGCTACTGTAGGGCCAATGATTTTCCGTTTCAAAAAAAATTATTTTCCGTTTCCCATTTTGGTGAATTCCGTTTCAGCGCAATTTTCACAGATTGTTGACTACAATTAGTCTACTGACTACAGTGACTGAGTGTGCTAAAAGTAACTCGGATCTGTAACTAAATAATAATTGTTGATTGCTAATCATCAACAAAACGAAACACAAAATAACATTATTTTTTCCATATTATAACTGCATAAATTAGTATCTTACCAATGCCAAGCAATAATAAAAAATTGACTAGTATAATAATCGTCAATGGGAAAAGTGCTGACCCATCTAGCCCCTTATCAACGCACACACGCCGGTATTGATTGTACTGTCATTTCCCGGTCACCTTAGCCAACGCTGGCCCAACATTAAGTCATACGACGCACACATGCTGTGATTCGGCCGATTTCGGAAAGCTCTGGCTGATTTACTTTGTGCGCATGCGTCATTGTACCGGAACCGATCCAACGCGTTATTTAGTCCCAGTAGTTAAAAGCGGGAATAATTGTCTAAAATCAAAATGGCTAAAAATAGTTGAGCTGCATTACGTCATTTCAATGGATTTCCGGAACGGAAAAATGCCACGATCAATATGCCGCGATCAGCACTGTCAAAGTCATGCATTTGACGCGATCAACAGAATATTAGGGTTAAAGTTAATAAAAAAAAGAGTGAAATAAGTGGATTTGGACTCCTAAAATGACGTTTTCGTCGGAAATATGCAATTCCGTTTCACAGGGTATATTCCGTGAATTCCGTCCGTTTTCCGCGATCGCGGAAAATCATTGGCCCTACTACTATCAATTTCGAAGCAAGCTTATTTTTAAAGCTGGCCTCTTATTGCCAAGATCTCAAGCTTTTTTTTTGCATCAATTATTGTATCATTTTTTGTGTATTTGAAATTTTTTTATATATTTTTTTTGACCTAAAAATTAATTTACTTCTTTTTTGTAAATAACATAATGCATCTGATATAAAATAACATTTGAATAAAAAATGTTATACTTTATTGTATATTCAGAAGGGACTACTGATAAACTGCGTGAGCATCTGATGGACGAGCTGGACTACGTGTTGGTACCGGAGTTAGCATGGACTAAGCTTGTGACGTGGTACAGTAATGTACCAGATCAGGTGAGACGTAATTCAATATTGGATATGTCTCTTTCTCCTATATATTTTTTTTGTCATTTGAAGCTGGGAATTGCGTTAGCAATTCCAGCTCCAAATTAAAGCTGCTCCTTGGAATGAGACATTTTCAATTTTGAAAATTTAATTTATATGAAGCTTTGTAGCCTACTGATCTTAACTAAAGATACAAAAACGTCAAAACACAATTTTAAAGCACTGAAAAAGAGTGAAATAGTTATATTTCCAGGTCGTATATGCCATGTAAACAAAACAAGTCAGCAATATACAGCACTTTACACCACATTTTCCCACGCTTTTAACGGTGAGATCTGAGCAATCGCTGCTAATTGGTGTCTTGTAGTCAGGACATGGGGTGATACACCTGCAACACTGATTGTCTGCCCAGCGCTGGGCTGACGACATCAACATGTTTGGGTTTAAGCGGTTTCATAGAAATATTGATATAAAATATTTTTTAAAATCTAAAAACTCTGAAAAAAATTATGTCATGATCTCGGGGATACACATACTACGGAAATCGATGTCATCCCAAGGAGCTGCTTTAATGAAAACTAGAAGCAAACAATTTAGCAGGACGAGGGTTAATCCAGAGATGCCAAGTCTTCCGATTTTCACGGAATTCTCCTGATTTTCCAACTGATTTCCTGTCTTCCGAATTACACTGTCAATCTTCCGAATTTTCCACATATCACTCTTACTTCAAACTGATATTAATATTAATATTCCCAATACCTATGCAATTATAAATTTCAGTCGAAAGTCCCTCAAGAGGCCACCAATTGGTGTCTAGTTAAACAATCTCCTGCTGCGCAGTCGTCCATGCCGCGCAACGACTTTCAAACATCAATCTTCTGTCATCTTAATATTTTTTTTGGCTTATCTTCTATTTTTTCTCCGTCCTAACTTGGCATCTCTGAGGCTGATCACTTATGATGTGTGAACATATTCTTATCAAAAATTTAAAAATGTCAACAGGATGTAAGTAAATCAACTGGTTGTAAAAAATTGTTGTTTTTATTTTTTAGCAGCCAATGGGACGGAAAGTGATTGAGCAGGGAATGTTTGTGAAGCACTGTAAAGTGGAGGTTTACCTGATGGATCTGAAGCTGTGTAATAACAGTCACATCGACGACGTCCTCACTCATCAATTCAGCAGAGCGGACACAATAGGTATCTACACAACAAACAGGGAATATTTTGCTCAGTATCGCGTAGCGAAAAGCTAAGCAATTTTAGCCATTTGCTAATCAAATTTAAAATTGATTAGCGAAATATTCATTCATGAATGATAAGGATGAAGTGGAAGTCAGAGCTTGGAGAGAGAAAATAGCTGAACAATAATTTTCATACAAAATTTTCCCTGACAAACACTAGGCATGCTCGTTTAACATCGGTCTTGTCCTGCTAAGACCGTATATATGCTATTTCAAGCAGGTTCAGATCAATAGAAATATCACATAATTTGATAAAATATTGTTGTTCGCAGATGCTTAGTTAATGCATTAATTCAATATTTAGGATGTTTATTTTCTGTAAATATACATACTTTTCTTCATTTGAAGCTGAAACTTCATAGGAATGAAAAATAGAAACAAACAGTTGATCAGGATAAGGTTTAGTGCTCACCCATTGTTGCAGCCGGTGGTTGTTGATCGCTAAACCAGCATTGGGTCGATGGATAGGTCATATGTAATAAGTCAGATTGACAATGTCGTACATTGACTCGTACTTGTATGTTACATTGACTTGGCTGATTTAACACTTTAAACCCTCAGGATGCATCAAAGCATCATTTTGCATCTCTGCAAATTTTCTGCAACTAAGGGTTTTAGAATGAATATATTCATGGAATTGTTATAATTCAACAGTACTTTTTGTCATTTGCCATCCACTTTAAGTTGTAGTGGATGAAGATTACAATGGTAAATTCAGGCATGACAGGGTTATTGCTGACACAGATGTGGTGCGCCAATAATAAATTGGGTTACATTTTTATGTGTATAAAATATGGAGTATATCTTTGGCAGAAAGTGTTCTATTTTATCACTTTTAAAGCAGCTAACAATAGTTTTAACCTTTTTTTTATCGTTTCAAGCTGAAATTGAGATGAAGATGCGAGAGCTTTTTGAGGTACCAGAAAATAAGGATGTCAGGCTTTGGAACAAGTACATGAGTAATACGTATGAACATTTGAGCAAGCCGGAGAATACCATACAAGATGCTGGTCTATATCAAGGACAGGTAAACTGTCTGAATTACTGCTTATCTTTAGAATCTAGCCCTCACGATGCATTAAAGCATCAGTTTAAATCCCTGAAAACAGACCTAATTTTCCTAAAACTAGGGGTTTTAGAACGAAAATTTCTATGAAACTGGCTTACGAATACTTAGCAATTTTCTTTAATTTTTCACCTACTTCAAATCATCTTCAATCACTACAAGTCAGATGACAATGGTAAATTCAGGACTGAAAGGGTTAACCCTTCCAGCGCTGAGACCGTCTGACGTCTAAAGGCGATCCCCGCACTGAAGAATTACAAATGTATAATGTAGATATTTAAATGAAAAATGGGGAAGAGCTAACTAAGACATTTATGATGACTTTAAATTAATAGAATCCCTTTGTTCTTCATAGTTTATTTCAGTGTTGTAAGAGTTCATCTGATAATCTAAGCTTGTATAAATGTTGTACATAATAATAACACATACGTACATTTTAATGTAATTTTTTAGCATATTCAGTTGAATTTTTTTTTGTGTATAATAAAATTCAGAAGCTGTAAAACAAACATACCAGTATGTACATGCATGTTAAAGTAATGTTTAAAATCTTACATAAATATATAATCATGCACTTTGTAATTTTTTTTTTTAATATGTTTTCAGTTCAAGTATAGTTGAAAATTGTTTCACTTATTTTTTTCAACCCTTCCTTACTTTGCAGCATGCCTGGGTGCCCACTAAGTACATGGTTCCCACAGGTCCTTAAAAACAGGAAAAATCCTTGAATTTGAAAAATGAAATTCCAGGCCTTGAAAAGTCCTTGATTTTTGTAAAAAAAAAAAATTTACTGGGTAAAGATTTTGATCAACATGTGATGTTTTGCTGTTGATCTTGAAAAACGTCACGCCGCGGCATCAACTAGTGAATGAATGAATTAAAAAGCTACACTTAAATAACAATTTAGTTCGGGAATGTAGTGTGTCTGTAAAGTCAAAAGACAAATATCGATAAACAATGTAGGCCTACATTTCAAATTTCCTACAATATTGTAATTTCACTGATATGCGTGGTGTGAAATTTAAAAAGAGTAATAAAAACGCAATAGTTGCCTTTTTCCGCAAAAAAAGTACTTGAAAAATATCGAGAAGTCCTTGAAGGTCTTTGAAAAGTCATGGAATTTTGTACCGGTATTTGAAAAAGTGTGGGAACCATGTAAGTAATATCTGCCACATTTTTTTCTTAAAAAAAACATCTGATAATAAAAATACTACTGATACTAAAAACTAGAAATACTACAAAAAAATACTACCGATACTAAAAAACCCATTATAATCCAAAATCAGTCAGTGTACCATCTTTAAAATGCAAATAGAAAGACACCACAATACAAAAGTGAAATTTTTAAAGAAATTACTTGGTGACTCTAGTCACCAGAGTCTAGTGTATCTGGGCATAGTCGCCCATGGCAGTGTAACGGTTAAAATTTGATGAAAATTACATTATGGTTTTAAATGTGTATCTTTTTTATTCAGGTGATTGTTATAGAGCAGAAAAATGAAGATGGAACTTGGCCTCGTCAGAGCAAAATGTACGTGTCAACTTTTTCAATATTTTAGTAGCTTCTAATGTGTGTAGCATTTTTTTTTTGTGCCCTTTTACAATTGGCCAAAATAAACCTGGGTGAGAATTATAATTAGCCTGATGTAATACAAAGAGGTCGGAAGTTTCCTACTTTAAAAAAGTATACAATCGGCACTAATTTTGTCAGTAAGCTCCTATCCCTCTTCTCCCCCCTTTTTTCAGATCCTGGATCCATCATTGATTTGTGCCCACTTGCGTCATGAATACTTTCCATTTTGGTCAAGAAAGGCAATAAGTTTTTGTTTTGAAATTTTGTGGTATCTTTTTTTTGTAACTTTATAGCACTCTTCAAATGGTTCGTACGGTAATAGGAGACCTGGAAAGTCATGAAATTTACTTTTTTCAAAAAGCATGGAAAAGTTTCTTAAGTCAAAATACAGCCTGTGTCCATATTTTCAATCTATAATTATTAGTTTTCACCCCTCAGCTGTGGGGTATGGTGATTACTAGAGGCGGGCGGTGCAGATGCTTGAGAGCATGGTAACTTCATATGGCCTTGACTAAGGGCCCTAATTTTTTTACCTCATGTGCATGACACAAATATGAAGGTCAAGTTCTACATTCAGTGGCATTGACATAATTTTGAGGTCACAGAAACTAAAATGGCTTGTAAGGGCGCTAACTTCATAACTCCTTGAGTTAGGGCCACATGTGCATAAATCTATACTTCTTGATATTGATGGACAGAGCCTAAAGCTGAGAGGTCATGCCATCAATTGAAAGCTATTTTCATCCCCCGCCCGTAGGGGAAGGGGGATTTTAGTCGCGCCAGGATTCTGTCCAGCGTCTGGCGTCCGGCGTCACGTTTTCTTGTGGGCGCAAAAACTCAAAAACTACTGGTCAAATCTTTTTGAAATTTTGACATGACATTTGTAGCAACATGGAGATGTGCAAGTGATTTTTTAGAGATGCTACCAAAATTCAAAATGGCCGCCAGAGGGCAACTCTAAAATTTTTTGTGGGTGCAAAAACTCTAAAACTTAAAGTCAGAAATTATTCAACTTTTACTATCACATTCCCCATGATATGGCGATGTGCAGGTGACTTTTTCAAGGTTTTACTGAAATTCAAAATGGCCGCCACAGATCAACTTTAATTTTTTGGGGGGTGTAAAACTCAAAAAATTTGTTTGGGCAATTTTTTTTTAAATTTTAACATCACATTCCTAGCAACATGGGGATGTGCAAGTGATTTTTTTAAAGATGCTACCAAATTTGAAAATGGCCGCCAGAGGTCAACTCCAAAATTTTTTGTGGGCGCAAAAACTACAAAATTTAAGGAAAGAAATTATTTAAATTTTACTATCACATTTCTCACGATATGGAGTGCAAGTGATTTTTTTAAGGTTGTACTGAAATTCAAAATGGCCGCCATGGTTAAACTTCATATTTTCTTGTGGGCGCATAAACTGAAAAATTGAAATCAATAATAATTCACATTGTACAATCACATTACCCACCATCTGGAAATGTGCATGTGATTTTACTGAAATTTAAAATGGCCACCACAAATCAACTTTTTAAATATTTGTGACCTATTTTGATCCAGGGGAATAGAACCTTGAACACTTGATCTTTATCGATATACATTCTTTACAAATTATATATTTTTATTTGCTCTAACTATCACTTGGATTGAATAGTTTTCATGTGAAATCTTTAGATTTCCTTTTCAAATAACTTATTATTTATTTTCTGTAATTTTTCTCGATTTGTTGTAGGACAAGCAGCTCTTTAGGGTACGGCTCGTCCCAATCGACAAGCAGCCCTGCATCGTCTTCATCCACACTGGACAGTACATCAAGCAGGTACGTATACACATGTGGAATCAGCCACTTGTAATCTACACCACACTTACAATGAGGCCAAAAAAAAATATATGTCTGTTTCCGATTTGTTGTCATTTTAACCAGTGGGTAGGTAGGAAATTTATTTTATTTTTTATTTTATTTTTTGTCACTTTAACCAAATCGGTAGGTAAGAATTATTTTTTAGTTTATTTGGGGCCAGATTCACTTCCATGCATGTCTTATCTGTACATTACGTAACTATTTTTTGTTTTTTTGACCCTCTCCTCTCCTTTTCGTAACGTTTTTTCAGTTACTTTGACTACATCCAGTAACTCATCATTCCTCATTTTATGGATTTTCTTAAAAAAAAAAATTTTTTTTTTTTTTTTTTTTTTTAAAAATCCATAAAATAAATTTGGGTCGCAGATGTTTTAATAGGGTCGGTCGGAAATCGGAAACAAACAATAATTTTTTTTTAGGCCTGACAAGCATTGTTCTTTTACCCTATGCTGCTGGAGCCGTAGATATTCGGTTCAAGCAAGTTTCAGACCAAATTAAATGCCACTGAAATCCACAAAATAGCTAGTGATATATGCTCAGTTAATCAAAGAATTACATTTTGCAGATGATCATTTTTCATAACTGGACATATTTTTCGTCATTTAAAGCTGTAATTTGCATTGGCAATACAGTTTTAAATGAATGTGAAATATATGAAACAATAATATTCAAAAAGCTATATTCAAAAAGTTATACATTATTCTATGTTTGCCAGGAAGGCATATAGTAGAATAACAAGCTTGAATTGTAATTTTTATTTTATCCATTTGCTTTCTTAACTACAATTTGTATGAGTTTAGGCAGTTTCAATAGTTTAAGTCCACTAACATTAATAACATTATAAAACGTAAAAATCGAGGGATGTGTGAATAACCGTTTACCTAATAATTAGCATTCTCTGCTCTGCAAAAAAAAAGGGAGTCTTGCGATTTTGACATCTAAATTTACTGAGCGGAATCCAGAGTGCTGGTAGTAGAGTGATAAGATAATATTCTCTTTTAAAATTTTGTTTAAATATTCTGAAGTTTTTTGATTTAGGGCTATTATCAATGTCAGAGTTCCATTTCTGTATAAACTGATCTTGAAAGCGCTGTAAAACAGTATTGCTGAACAGGTCTATTCAAGTTTGGCTTTGACAGTATTGCTGAACAGGTCTATTCAAGTTTGGCTTTGACAGACACCCGAGAAATCACAATCGTACTATTAGCATGTCAACTATATAGAAACTTGTAAATCAAAAACGATAACTTCTTAGTTTGACATATCTACTCCAATATTTCAGAATTCTACACTTAACCTGTAAACTAAGAGGTATTTCACCTGTTTCATAAAATACCATATTTGTGTATGTACATTTATTCAGAGATAATATATATTTGCAAAATGGCGAGTGCAATCGTTCAATTACTGTGCAATCTCCAATTCCCTACTCTTCTGCCCATACATGATTACTAGGGTCACAAGCGTGTGGAATAGCTGCAGATGGATGTCTATGGGTAGAGCTAACGTTTTTGCCTTATGTAGTAAGGAGAACATTACTCTCCATCAATTGGAATATCTAGATTGTTTTTCTTTTACAAAACGACCATTAAAATGTATAATTATAGCCTACATCTAGTAATTTGGGTCTGAAGAACAAATTTGGTATTTTCCTGATCTTCCCTCTTGAAAAAACTACAATTTTTGTTTTCTTGACATTCACCGGCAGCTTCCATTTGTTACAGTAATTAAACATTGCAGACAATGCACATTAGCTATTTTAGCCCCTAGATCACTGGTTTATAGTACAGTCGCCATTCTATGTCTTTATGGGACATGGGGTGGGTCATATGTGGAAATTCTTACCTCAACTACTACAATAGCCCCAGATTTTTATTTATGCAGATTTCCCGTGTTAATCATAATTAATTAAATTTTTGAAGCTGTACTACTTGAAATATTATAATCTGCTAAGTATTTTTGAAAATTAATCACATTGATTTTTTTGTAATTGTTTTGTAATTGTCATTTCAAAGCAACTGACTGTTTTGGTAAGAAAATATTATATACAAACATTTCCAGTAATTAAATTTTATCACAAGGGGATTTATAAAATCTATGTCTGAAAGGCATCCATATTTCAAGTTTCATGCATTACAAGTAGCAAAGTTGTGACATAAATCATGTCTCAACTGGGCCATTTTCACTTTTCTATTTTTTAGCAGCAGATATGGGAGTAATTATTACGGGAGTAATTCTGTTGATGGTTATCGAGGTAGTACAGCTCCAGGCCTATGTGGACTCAGCAACCTTGGAAACACATGCTTCATGAACTCCGCAATCCAGGTGGGCTATTATTTCAGTGTGGGGATTGATTTTAGACGTCGTCTATGGACTTCAAATTTGACGTCTAAAGTCAGTCCTCACGCTAAAGGAACTAATTTTTTTTATAATGGCCGTAGACCTATAGCATAGGTATTAAAATGAAGTAGAAAGAGCTAACTAAAGCATTTATGATGATTTCAAATTGAAAAAACCCTTTGGTCTCCTTAGTTTATACAAAAATATTTCAGCGATTTAATGGTTAAAGGACAACATATGACCTAACCATGTAACCCTTTGAACCCCATGTCTCGGCAATGTGCTCGTGCTCACCAATTAACAGATGACCTAACCATGTAGCCCTTTGTACCCAGTGTCTCAGCAATGTGCTCGAGCTCACCAATTAACAGATGGCCTAGCCATGTAACCCTTTGTACCCAGTGTCTCAGCGATGTGCCCGAGCTCACCAATTAACAGACGGCCTAACCATGTAGCCCTTTGTACCCAGTGTCTCAGCAATGTGCTCGTGCTCACCAATTAACAGATGGCCTAACCATGTAGCCCTTTGTACCCAGTGTCTCAGCAATGTGCCCGTGCTCACCAATTAACAGATGGCCCAACCATGTAGCCCTTTGTACCCAGTGTCTCAGCAATGTGCTCGTGCTCACCAATTAACAGATGGCCTAACCATGTAGCCCTTTGTACCCAGTGTCTCAGCAATTTGCTCGAGCTTACCAATTAACAGATGACCTAACCATGTAACCCTTTGTACCCAGTGTCTCAGCAATGTGCCCGTGCTCACCAATTAACAGATGGCCTAACCATGTGACCCTTTGTACCCCCAGTGTCTCAGCAATGTGCCCGTGCTCACCAATTAACAGATGACCTAACCATGTGACCCTTTGTACCCCCAGTGTCTCAGCAATGTGCTCGAGCTCACCAATTAACAGATGGCCTAACCATGTAGCCCTTTGTACCCAGTGTCTCAGCAATGTGCTCGAGCTCACCAATTAACAGATGACCTAAGTCACCTAACCATGTAACCCTTTGTACCCAGTGTCTCAGCAATTTGCTCGAGCTTACCAATTAACAGATGACCTAACCATGTAACCCTTTGTACCCAGTGTCTCAGCAATGTGCTCGAGCTCACCAATTAACAGATGACCTAAGTCACCTAACCATGTAACCCTTTGTACCCAGTGTCTCAGCAATTTGCCCGTGCTCACCAATTAACAGATGACCTAACCATGTGACCCTTTGTACCCCCAGTGTCTCAGCAATGTGCTCGAGCTCACCAATTAACAGATGACCTAACCATGTAGCCCTTTGTACCCAGTGTCTCAGCAATGTGCTCGTGCTCGCCAATTAACAGATGGCCTAACCATGTAGCCCTTTGTACCCAGTGTCTCAGCAATGTGCCCGTGCTCACCTATTAACAGATGGCCTAACCATGTAGCCCTTTGTACCCAGTGTCTCAGCAATGTGCCCGTGCTCACCTATTAACAGACGGCCTAACCATGTAGCCCTTTGTACCCCCAGTGTCTCAGCAATGTGCTCGTGCTCACCAATTAACAGATGACCTAAGTCACCTGACCATGTAGCCCTTTGTACCCAGTGTCTCGGCAATGTGCCCGTGCTCACCAATTAACAGACGGCCTAACCATGTAGCCCTTTGTACCCAGTGTCTCAGCAATGTGCCCGTGCTCACCAATTAACAGATGACCTAACCATGTAGCCCTTTGTACCCGCAGTGTCTCAGCAATGTGCTCGAGCTCACCAATTAACAGATGGCCTAAGTCACCTAACCATGTAGCCCTTTGTACCCAGTGTCTCGGCAATGTGCTCGTGCTCACCAATTAACAGATGGCCTAAGTCACCTAACCATGTAACCCTTTGTACCCAGTGTCTCGGCAATGTGCTCGTGCTCACCAATTAACAGATGGCCTAAGTCACCTAACCATGTAACCCTTTGTACCCAGTGTCTCAGCAATGTGCTCGTGCTCACCAATTAACAGATGGCCTAACCATGTAGCCCTTTGTACCCAGTGTCTCAGCAATGTGCCCGTGCTCACCTATTAACAGATGGCCTAACCATGTAGCCCTTTGTACCCAGTGTCTCGGCAATGTGCCCGTGCTCACCAATTAACAGATGGCCTGACCATGTAGCCCTTTGTACCTCCAGTGTCTCGGCAATGTGCCCGTGCTCACCAATTAACAGATGACCTAACCATGTAGCCCTTTGTACCCCCAGTGTCTCAGCATTGTGCCTGTGCTACCAATTAACAGATGACCTAACCATGTAGCCCTTTGTACCCCCAGTGTCTCAGCAATGTGCCCGTGCTCACCAATTAACAGATGACCTAACCATGTAGCCCTTTGTACCCCCAGTGTCTCGGCAATGTGCCCGTGCTCACCAATTAACAGATGACCTAACCATGTAGCCCTTTGTACCCCCAGTGTCTCAGCATCGGCCTGTGCTACCAATTAACAGATGACCTAACCATGTAGCCCTTTGTACCCCCAGTGTCTCGGCAATGTGCTCGTGCTCACCAATTAACAGATGGCCTAACCATGTAGCCCTTTGTACCCAGTGTCTCAGCAATGTGCTCGTGCTCACCAATTAACAGATGACCTAACCATGTAGCCCTTTGTACCCAGTGTCTCGGCAATGTGCTCGAGCTCACCAATTAACAGATGACCTAAGTCACCTAACCATGTAGCCCTTTGTACCCCCAGTGTCTCGGCAATGTGCCCGTGCTCACCAATTAACAGACGGCCTAACCATGTAGCCCTTTGTACCCCCAGTGTCTCAGCAATGTGCTCGTGCTCACCAATTAACAGACGGCCTAACCATGTAGCCCTTTGTACCCCCAGTGTCTCGGCGATGTGCTCGTGCTCACCAATTAACAGACGGCCTAACCATGTAGCCCTTTGTACCCCCAGTGTCTCAGCAATGTGCTCGTGCTCACCAATTAACAGATGGCCTAACCATGTAGCCCTTTGTACCCCCAGTGTCTCGGCAATGTGCTCGAGCTCACCAATTAACAGATGACCTAAGTCACCTAACCATGTAGCCCTTTGTACCCCCAGTGTCTCAGCAATGTGCCCGTGCTCACCAATTAACAGATGGCCTAACCATGTAGCCCTTTGTACCCCCAGTGTCTCGGCAATGTGCCCGTGCTCACCAATTAACAGATGGCCTAACCATGTAGCCCTTTGTACCCAGTGTCTCAGCAATGTGCCCGTGCTCACCAATTAACAGATGACCTAACCATGTAGCCCTTTGTACCCAGTGTCTCAGCAATGTGCTCGTGCTCACCAATTAACAGATGACCTAACCATGTAGCCCTTTGTACCCAGTGTCTCAGCAATGTGCCCGTGCTCACCAATTAACAGATGACCTAACCATGTAGCCCTTTGTACCCAGTGTCTCAGCAATGTGCTCGTGCTCACCAATTAACAGATGACCTAAGTCACCTAACCATGTAGCCCTTTGTACCCAGTGTCTCAGCAATGTGCCCGTGCTCACCAATTAACAGATGGCCCAACCATGTAACCCTTTGTACCCAGTGTCTCAGCAATGTGCCCGTGCTCACCAATTACCAGATGACCTAACCATGTAGCCCTTTGTACCCAGTGTCTCAGCAATGTGCCCGTGCTCACCAATTAACAGAAGACCTAACCATGTAGCCCTTTGTACCCAGTGTCTCAGCAATGTGCCCGTGCTCACCAATTAACAGATGACCTAAGTCACCTAACCATGTAGCCCTTTGTACCCAGTGTCTCAGCAATGTGCCCGTGCTCACCAATTAACAGATGACCTAAGTCACCTAACCATGTAGCCCTTTGTACCCAGTGTCTCAGCAATGTGCCCGTGCTCACCAATTAACAGATGGCCCAACCATGTAACCCTTTGTACCCAGTGTCTCATCAATGTGCCCGTGCTCACCAATTACCAGATGACCTAACCATGTAGCCCTTTGTACCCAGTGTCTCAGCAATGTGCCCGTGCTCACCAATTAACAGAAGACCTAACCATGTAGCCCTTTGTACCCAGTGTCTCAGCAATGTGCTCGAGCTCACCAATTAACAGATGACCTAACCATGTGACCCTTTGTACCCCCAGTGTCTCAGCAATGTGCTCGTGCTCACCAATTAACAGATGGCCTAACCATGTAGCCCTTTGTACCCAGTGTCTCAGCAATGTGCTCGAGCTCACCAATTAACAGATGGCCTAACCATGTAGCCCTTTGTACCCAGTGTCTCAGCAATGTGCTCGAGCTCACCAATTAACAGACGGCCTAACCATGTAGCCCTTTGTACCCGCAGTGTCTCAGCAATGTGCTCGAGCTCACCAATTAACAGATGGCCTAACCATGTAGCCCTTTGTACCCCCAGTGTCTCAGCAATGTGCTCGAGCTCACCAATTAACAGACGGCCTAACCATGTAGCCCTTTGTACCCGCAGTGTCTCAGCAATGTGCTCGAGCTCACCAATTAACAGACGGCCTAACCATGTAACCCTTTGTACCCAGTGTCTCGGCAATGTGCCCGTGCTCACCAATTAACAGACGGCCTAACCATGTAGCCCTTTGTACCCAGTGTCTCAGCAATGTGCTCGAGCTCACCAATTAACAGATGGCCTAGCCATGTAACCCTTTGTACCCAGTGTCTCAGCAATGTGCTCGTGCTCACCAATTAACAGACGGCCTAACCATGTAGCCCTTTGTACCCAGTGTCTCAGCAATGTGCTCGAGCTCACCAATTAACAGACGGCCTAACCATGTAGCCCTTTGTACCCAGTGTCTCAGCAATGTGCTCGAGCTCACCAATTAACAGAGGGCCTAACCATGTAGCCCTTTGTACCCAGTGTCTCAGCAATGTGCTCGAGCTCACCAATTAACAGACGGCCTAACCATGTAGCCCTTTGTACCCAGTGTCTCAGCAATGTGCTCGAGCTCACCAATTAACAAATGACCTAACCATGTAGCCCTTTGTACCCAGTGTCTCAGCAATGTGCCCGTGCTCACCTATTAACAGACGGCCTAACCATGTAGCCCTTTGTACCCAGTGTCTCAGCAATGTGCTCGAGCTCACCAATTAACAGATGACCTAACCATGTAGCCCTTTGTACCCAGTGTCTCAGCAATGTGCCTGTGCTCACCAATTAACAGATGACCCAACCATGTAACCCTTTGTACCCAGTGTCTCAGCAATGTGCTCGTGCTCACCAATTAACAGATGACCTAAGTCACCTAACCATGTAACCCTTTGTACCCAGTGTCTCAGCAATGTGCCCGTGCTCACCTATTAACAGACGGCCTAACCATGTAGCCCTTTGTACCCAGTGTCTCAGCAATGTGCTCGTGCTCACCAATTAACAGACGGCCTAACCATGTAGCCCTTTGTACCCAGTGTCTCAGCAATGTGCCCGTGCTCACCTATTAACAGACGGCCTAACCATGTAGCCCTTTGTACCCAGTGTCTCAGCAATGTGCTCGTGCTCACCAATTAACAGACGGCCTAACCATGTAGCCCTTTGTACCCAGTGTCTCAGCAATGTGCTCGTGCTCACCAATTAACAGATGACCTAACCATGTAGCCCTTTGTACCCAGTGTCTCAGCAATGTGCCCGTGCTCACCTATTAACAGACGGCCTAACCATGTAGCCCTTTGTACCCAGTGTCTCAGCAATTTGCTCGAGCTTACCAATTAACAGATGACCTAACCATGTAGCCCTTTGTACCCAGTGTCTCAGCAATGTGCTCGAGCTCACCAATTAGCAGATGACCTAAGTCACCTAACCATGTAGCCCTTTGTACCCAGTGTCTCGGCAATGTGCCCGTGCTCACCAATTAACAGATGGCCCAACCATGTAGCCCTTTGTACCCAGTGTCTCAGCAATGTGCCCGTGCTCACCTATTAACAGACGGCCTAACCATGTAGCCCTTTGTACCCAGTGTCTCAGCAATGTGCTCGTGCTCACCAATTAACAGATGACCTAACCATGTAGCCCTTTGTACCCAGTGTCTCAGCAATGTGCCCGTGCTCACCTATTAACAGACGGCCTAACCATGTAGCCCTTTGTACCCAGTGTCTCAGCAATGTGCCCGTGCTCACCTATTAACAGACGGCCTAACCATGTAGCCCTTTGTACCCCCAGTGTCTCAGCATTGTGCCCGTGCTCACCTATTAACAGACGGCCTAAGTCACCTAACCATGTAGCCCTTTGTACCCCCAGTGTCTTGGCAATGTGCCCGTGCTCACCAATTAACAGATGGCCTAACCATGTAGCCCTTTGTACCCAGTGTCTCAGCAATGTGCCCGTGCTCACCTATTAACAGACGGCCTAACCATGTAGCCCTTTGTACCCCCAGTGTCTCAGCATTGTGCCCGTGCTCACCTATTAACAGACGGCCTAAGTCACCTAACCATGTAGCCCTTTGTACCCAGTGTCTCAGCAATGTGCCCGTGCTCACCAATTAACAGATGACCTAACCATGTAACCCTTTGTACCCAGTGTCTCAGCAATGTGCTCGTGCTCACCAATTAACAGATGACCTAAGTCACCTAACCATGTAACCCTTTGTACCCAGTGTCTCAGCAATGTGCCCGTGCTCACCTATTAACAGACAGCCTAACCATGTAGCCCTTTGTACCCAGTGTCTCAGCAATGTGCTCGTGCTCACCAATTAACAGACGGCCTAACCATGTAGCCCTTTGTACCCAGTGTCTCAGCAATGTGCCCGTGCTCACCTATTAACAGACGGCCTAACCATGTAGCCCTTTGTACCCAGTGTCTCAGCAATGTGCTCGTGCTCACCAATTAACAGACGGCCTAACCATGTAGCCCTTTGTACCCAGTGTCTCAGCAATGTGCTCGTGCTCACCAATTAACAGATGACCTAACCATGTAGCCCTTTGTACCCAGTGTCTCAGCAATGTGCCCGTGCTCACCTATTAACAGACGGCCTAACCATGTAGCCCTTTGTACCCAGTGTCTCAGCAATTTGCTCGAGCTTACCAATTAACAGATGACCTAACCATGTAGCCCTTTGTACCCAGTGTCTCAGCAATGTGCTCGAGCTCACCAATTAACAGATGACCTAAGTCACCTAACCATGTAGCCCTTTGTACCCAGTGTCTCGGCAATGTGCTCGAGCTCACCAATTAGCAGATGGCCTAAGTCACCTAACCATGTAGCCCTTTGTACCCAGTGTCTCAGCAATGTGCCCGTGCTCACCTATTAACAGACGGCCTAACCATGTAGCCCTTTGTACCCAGTGTCTCAGCAATGTGCCCGTGCTCACCTATTAACAGACGGCCTAACCATGTAGCCCTTTGTACCCCCAGTGTCTCAGCATTGTGCCCGTGCTCACCTATTAACAGACTGCCTAAGTCACCTAACCATGTAGCCCTTTGTACCCCCAGTGTCTCGGCAATGTGCCCGTGCTCACCAATTAACAGATGGCCTAACCATGTAGCCCTTTGTACCCAGTGTCTCAGCAATGTGCCCGTGCTCACCTATTAACAGACGGCCTAACCATGTAGCCCTTTGTACCCCCAGTGTCTCAGCATTGTGCCCGTGCTCACCTATTAACAGACGGCCTAAGTCACCTAACCATGTAGCCCTTTGTACCCAGTGTCTCAGCAATGTGCCCGTGCTCACCAATTAACAGATGACCTAACCATGTAGCCCTTTGTACCCCCAGTGTCTCAGCAATGTGCCCGTGCTCACCTATTAACAGACGGCCTAACCATGTAGCCCTTTGTACCCAGTGTCTCAGCAATGTGCCCGTGCTCACCTATTAACAGATGACCTAACCATGTAGCCCTTTGTACCCGTAGTGTCTCGGCAATGTGCTCGAGCTCACCAATTAACAGACGGCCTAACAATGTAACCCTTTGTACCCGCAGTGTCTCAGCAATGTGCCCGTGCTCACTAATTACTTCTGTAGTGAACTGTGGAGATCTGAACTGAATGTTGACAATCCACTGGGAATGAAAGGTGAAATAGCAACAACCTATGCAGAGCTGGTTCGGACGTTGTGGACGGGAAAATACAGCTACACAATACCCAGAAACTTTAAGGTACTCATTTTAAAAACTGTCACACCCATGGTTCCCACGGGTCCTTGAAAACGGGTAAATCCCAGGCCTTGAAAAGTCCTCGGTTTTTGTAAAAGCATAAATAAACCTAGGAAAAGTCCTTGATTTTGATCAACCTGTGATGTTTTGCTGTCAGAAGACAAATATATCGATAAACAATGTAGGCCTACATATCATATTTTATACAATAATGAATATTGTATTTTCACTGATATGCATAGTCTGAAATCTGATTAAAAAAAATAATAAAAACTCTAAAATGTCGTTTTTCATACCTTCTGGCCTAAACTTATTTTTGTAATTCGCAAACCATTTTTTCAACATGCACAAAAAAGGTCCTTGAAAAATATTGAAAAGTCCTTGAATTTTGTCCTCGGAAAAGTGTGGGAACCATGTACACCTTCAAATAGATGTAAAATGTGAACTATTTATTATATATATAAAGTTATTCAGTTATCCTGTTAACCCTTTCAAGCCTGAATTTATCATTGTCATTTTCATCAACTACAAGCCGCGAATTGCTGTTGCAATTCTCGCCTTGTAGTGGATGAAGATGATTTAATGTGGTTTAAAAATTAAAGAAAATTGTCATGTATTGGTAAACCAGTTTCATGGGAATTTTCGTTCTAAAACCCTTAGTTGTTGGAAAATTAAGTCTGTTTTCAGGGATGAAAAATGATGCTTCAACCCTTTAAGCCCTCACGATGCATTAAAGCATCATCTTACATCCCTGAAAAAACTTAATTTTTTTAAAACAAATGGTTTTAGAACTAAAATTTCCATGAAACTGGTTTACCAATACATGGCAATTTTCTTTACTTTTCCACCCACATCAAATCATCTTTGCGGCTTGTAGTGAATGAAGATGACAATGGTAAATTCAGGCTTGAAAGGGTTTATGCATCATGAGGGTTCAAAGAGTTAACTTTTGAAGCACTAATTTATAGAATTTATCTTAACCTTTACTTTTCTAAGCACGGCTAAAATCTTTTTATTAGTCGATAATTTAGATTGAATGAGTGTTAAAATAGTTTGGGGCAGCAATTCACATCTCCAGGTGTTTTATAACTTAATGATATTTTGTTGTCACAGGTAGCAGTTGGACGATTTCAGCCTCAATTTTCCGGCTACCAGCAACAGGATTCCCAAGAGCTGATGGCATTCCTGCTGGACGGGTTACACGAAGACCTGAATCGTATCACAAAAAAACCTTACATTGAGCTGCAGGACGCCGACAATCGACAGGACGAGGTATGGTGACACATCTAAAAAGAAAATATGCACTAAATTTGCAAAATTGGCCTATATTGTTATTCAATACAAATATAGAAAAAAATTACCCACTTGAAATTGTGTCTCACTAACGCGACCAACAACTTTAGGTGGGTAAAAATTATCCCAAAGCTAACCCAAGAATAACACAACTATGGGACAATTGTTAAATTGTTTGATTTGTAATTTACAGCGGCAGCACCGAGAAAGAATGTAATGAACTAATTCAACAGGGTGCTAAAAAGTTGCAATAATAAGCATCATTTCATATCTATTTTATTTTAAAACTTCTAATGCAGTTGTTTGATTTGCTTTTTTTTTTCAGGAAGTTGCCACCGAGCAATGGGATAACTACTTGAAAAGGAATGATTCTGTGATCACCGACACTTTCCATGGATTATTGAAGTCAACGCTAGTTTGTCCTGCTTGTAATAAAATCTCTGTCACTTTTGATCCTTTCTGTTACCTGTCACTACCCCTTCCTATCAGGAAAAACCGGCACATAGAAGTCATCTTTCTGCCTCTAGATCCAATGAGGAAACCTCGGCAGGTGAGCTCGTTAAATTAACCCTTTCAGTGCGGGGACCGACTTAAGACATCAGGATCTGACGTCTATAGATGTGTCTATAGACCTCAAATTCTGATGTCTAAAGTCTGTCCCCGCACTAAAAGTGTACAATATTTATTATGGCTGTAGACACATAACATAGGTATTGAAATGAAGCGGAAAGACATTGATGGTGATTACAAATTGGTCTCTATGGTTTGTTTATATAACAATATTTCAGTGTTTCAACCCTTTCAAGCCTGAATTTACCATTGTCATCTTCATCCACTGAAGCCGCGAATTGCTGTCGCAATTCTCGACTTGTAGTGGATGAAGATGAAGTGGGTGAAAATTAAAGAAAATTGCCATGAATTGGTATGCCATTTTCATGGAAATTTGTATTCTAAAACCCTTAGTTGTAGGAAAATTAAGTGTGTTTTCAGGGATGTAAAATGATGCTTTAATGCATCGTGAGGGCCTAAAGGGTCGATCATCCGACGATACTAGCCCTTTGAGGACTGAATTTACCATTGACATTTTTATCCATTGCAACCGTGAATTGCTGTAGCAATTCTCGACTTACAGAGGATGAAGTCAATTGAATGGAAATAAAATTAATTTTCCAAACATATAATGTTAAAACTGTTCCATGAATATTTTCATTATAAAAACCTTTAGGTGTGTAAAATTGATTCAGTTTCTTTGATGCGAAATTATATTTTGAGGCATCGTGAGGGTTGAGAGACTGAGAGGCATTAACATGAAATCCATGGTTTGACTATGCATTGTTAACAGAAGATAAGGTCTTATAAAATGCTTGATTTGTTTTAAATTACATTTTTGGCACTATTTCATTGTTGCAAGTATCATATACATTCAAGCCGCAAGTTAGAAAACAATTTAGAATCTCAACCTAATTTTTCGTTGACTATTCAAAGCTCCAGATGCAGAGAATTACATTTTTTTAAATGTTACAGAATTTCTGTACCTACTATTATCTGATTATTAGCTACTGTGATCTTGTTATTAGCTACAACTAGCTGATTTTTAGCCAATATTAGCTGATTGTTAGCTACTATTATTTGTTATTATAATGAGTCATAATTATTTTTGTTTACTTTTTCAGTACAAATTGTCTGTTCCAAAGATGGGTTGTATTTCAGATCTCTGTAAGACGCTGGCCAAGCACACTAAAATAGGCTCAGACAAGGTGGGTATTTTAGCACAGTCAACCGACTGCGGTTCACAGTGAACCACCAGTGGTTTATATAATGCAATTAAGGAGTCTGGGAGAGCCTTGAATTTGTTTTGATGTTGTTGTTTAATAGGTTTGAATCCCCAAGGACGGCCAGATGTATACTGGCAAATTCTTTGGGGGTTCTCTCAAATAATCGAATGCAGAAAAAGCCAAAATGCCGGTTTGAGAGCAATAGGTAGAAATATGAAATAAGTCAATGAATATGATTGGGTAGGTCTATATAATCAACAAACTCATCACAATTAGACATATAGTAGATACGAATATACAGGACAGCTAAATAAGAGAACAAACGGTGAGGAATAATCTTAACATGACACATTCAATATTAAGGTAGATATAGTTAAGAGAACAAAATCATTTTTAACAATGTTACAAAAATTGTTCACTCTCTCTGGCATGTGTACATAACTTCTACATATAAGGCAGTGATTATCATCAACAAATTGTACCCTGATCAAGTTCTAATAAACAAAACTGGTTGGCACCATCCACATCCACATCAGCCTTTTACTTGTGATGTTCAGGAGTTCAATGGGCCTGTTCTTTTTCATTGTCTCACAGCAGGCAACTCTCACAGCCCAGTATATCAGCTATCCTCCTGCAGTGTCTGTCTTCTATCTGGTCATTTTTTGTACGTTAGTTAATCCAATACATTAATATTGAAGTTGTTAATTTTTTCATAATTGTTATTTTTTTCATCATTTGAAGCAGGAAATTGTTTTTATAACTTCAAGTGAATGGAAAATCAAATAAAAACAATTCAGCAGGACAGGTGTGCATCGCTAAATTATCTGATGTAAATTTAGATATATCATATCAATTTATGATGAGTAACTTCTTTAAGTGCAAATGATCTTATGTAATTTTTCATCCACCTGCTAACAGTGATTTAACCCGCTAATAAAACAGATTTAAAAACTTCTGGTTGATACTTCCAGTGCGGTATCGTTTTTAAATATTGTCTATGAAATGTGACGTTGAAACGTCGCACTGATATAAATAAATATGACCGTAGACCCATAACATAGGTATTCAAATGAAGCGGAAAGATCTGACTTAAGATATTTGTGATGATTTAAAATTAACTTTGATGGTTTATAAAAAAATATATCTGCGTTGTTAAGCACAATTGTCACATATCTGCAGCCTAGGCATATTTTATCCCTTCTCTTCCTAGGCTTCTATATATAGCTAATTTAAAACGATAAAAATACAACTAAAATTGGTGAAATAATGTTTATCTTTGTCTTAATCCATCAAAAAATCAAGATGTCTGTTTTCCTAATTTAAATTTTCCTCATTTGAAGCTTGGAATTGCGTTGGCAATTCCAGCTCAGCATCCACCTAGTCACAAGTAAATTTGATCAATTTCATTGTCATTTTATTTTGTTTGGAACTGTATAATGTTAATCTGGTTCTAGCAGCACAAGGGTTAACCATGTGCTGCTGGGCCCGTATATATACAGCTCAACCCTTATCCTGCTGATCACGACTTTTGTCGTTTTTATCCTTTTTATTGGGAACCAAATGTGTGTTTAGGCATCAAGATTTGCAAATGCTTGATCTCAAATTAAACAAATATGCATAATTTTCACCTACTTGAAGTTGTGGGTCGCGGTAGCGAGACACAACTTCAAGTGGGTGAAAATTTAAATACATTAACTTAGGGTTAAAGCATGTTTTAGATCAATAGAAATATCACTACATTTTATACATTTTTACATTATTGGAACTCATTCCTATAATGTTTTAATATGGTTCACAAAACGGATTCTGAGCACTGTTTTTTTTGTGTCCATATAATGTGTCCCAAATGTCTTACATCTTCTCAAATACGGCAAAACTCATAGGTTCAGTTTTCTGTCATTCCATAGCCTACAGTAGGCACACAAAACGTTGTTTCTGAATAGGCATAAATATCTGTATTTGCTGAGTTATTAAGGATTTCCGTTGTCACTTTTACGACAGTTAGTGGTCTCCAATTTTTGAGCTGTGATTTGAGCCATCAGTTTATACCCTGTAGATAGCCAATGGATTTTACAGAAAACATTGCTTACCTTGGGATCAAACTAGTCCAATATAATCTTAAGAAATTGCCACAATGAGAGTCTGAAACCGGGGGAAGCTGGCAGATGTTCTACTTTCCAAAGCAACTATATTATGATATAGATGCAATATTTTGCAATGATATATCTTGCCTTTAAAAATCTAACCCTTGCTCTTAATAGTCACTAAATTTGATACATTTTTTGTAGATGCTTAGTTAATCCAATAATTACATATTGACATAAATATAAGTCATTTCATCATGTGAAGCTGGAAATTGTGTTGGCAATCCCAGCTTCAAATAAATGAAAATTCAGCAGGTTATTAGTTAAGATACGTTACAAATTTGTATTTCCAATTGCAATCTCTGTTTTCTTATATTACAGATGGTAGTGGTTGATGTATACAACCACCGATTTCATAAGATATTCCACCAAGATGAGGCACTTAATCACATTCTGGACAGAGATGACATATGTGTGTAAGTTGTTTTTTCAAGTGACTTATTAAAGGGACATGCCCAGGTCTAAAATCATCAAAAAATCAGTGATTTTATTTTAGCTTGATAATATGACCATATGATGTAAACATGTCCATGGACTGGAACTGCAAAAGTTTTTTAATTTTTCTGCTGCGCATTCACCAGTTAGGGAACTTAGGCTAGATATGGAGATGAATTTCCTAATTTCAAATTATTGACAACCATGTCAAAAATAAGAAATACTGGAATTTTGTCTCTATTATCTAGCCTAACTGGTAAGTGTGCAGTTCAAGAAAAAAAATTTGCAGTTCCAATCCATGGAAATGTTTACATCATATGGTCATATTAAGAAGCCCAAATATAATCACCGATTTTTTAATGATTTTAGACCTGGGCATGTCCCTTTAACTTAACATCTTAAAGTGAGTGAATAACAAAATGGAGGTTAACTATATTCAAATCTTGCTGATTGATGGCATGTTTTATCTTGAGCATGTGACCATTCTCCACACATAGATGTCGCTCAGGTCAACCCCGCTCTCTCTCTGTAACCACACGCCATGTTTCGACAAAAACTGCTCAAAATGAGCAGTTTTGTTGATATAACAACTGTAGGCTTATAAACACGCTTGAGTGTCCAGAATATATATGGCAAATATAAAACACCACTACTCCGCCACATATGAGTTTATATTCACATAGAAATAGAAAACATTCAATGGATTACTTTTTTCGCCTACGCTGCTGTGAGAAGGTCCATGTTTACGTTTTTCTGACAGAATTTACAATCGGCTTCAAAACACTGGCAAATATAAATCACTGAATGACATGCGAATTATGCTGGTTCAATTTATCCACTACTAAACAGAATAAATAGCCCTTACCTGTAACAAACTCTAAAATCAAATTAAATATTGAAAAAAGGATAAGTAATGAGTTGAAGTGAACACCAAAATAGTCCCGTGGTTATAGGAATGGTTATAAAATCACGTGGTAACGCTCACTAACGGCCGATAAATCTGGTCAATCGCCATGCGTGCATACGGCGAAATGAGCGTGTGGTATCAGAGATATAATCTCTGAGGTCAGAATGGCATGTGACACAATCAGACAAAATCATCATTTTTATTTATATGTCCTTAAAGCTGCATAAGTGTTTTGTTTATTTCGACAGAAATAACCTAAAATGTCCAAAGCAATCATTAATATTTTTATGAATGCTTTATAAATGCACTAGAACTATGTAAATGTAGTGTTGCCTGCCACTTGGTACTTTTAATGTCCTGATTATACAAACGGTGTGATCAGGTTTGTTTTGGTGGGGCAGCAATGTTTACAAATTAGCAAACTCAAATCCTTAATAACTCAGCCACTGGAAGAGTAAAATAAAAAATTAAAACA
Source organism: Flabesymbios commensalis (assembly GCA_964017125.1). Classification (NCBI taxonomy): domain Eukaryota; kingdom Metazoa; phylum Annelida; class Polychaeta; order Terebellida; family Flabelligeridae; genus Flabesymbios; species Flabesymbios commensalis. The sequence continues at coordinate 83,101,475 of OZ024911.1, forward strand.
CTATTTTTTATAACTTAATCTCTTGAATAGAATAAAAAAATCATTTATGCAGCTTTAAGTTTTCAAAATACCCATAGATTAGAATTGTGTCTTTTAAATTTTGGGTTATGCATTTACCAGTTATAAGAGAAATTTGATTACATACAAATATTTCAGGGCTTAAACCCTTTTAAGGCTGAATTTACCATTGTCATCTTCATCCACTACAAGCCGCGAATTGCTGTCGCAATTCTCGACTTGTAGTGGATGAAGATGATTTGATGTGGTTTAAAAAGAAAAGAAAATAGTCATGAATTGGTAAACCAGTTTCATGGAACTTTTCGTTCTAAAAACCCTTTGTTATAGAAAAATTAAGTGTGTTTTCGGGGATGTAAAATGATTCTTTAATGCATCATGAGGGCTCAAAGGGTTAAGGGTTGAATATTGCAAAAAAATCAAGGTTACTTAACCCTTTCAGAGCGGGGACCGTCTTTATTCGTCGTCTGTTGAGATGTCAGAAAGACGGTCCCCGCACTGAAAGAATCAAAATATTTATAATGGCTGTAGACCCATAACATAGGTATTCGAATGAAGGGGAAAGATGATGTTTTTCAAATAAAAAAAACATTTGGTCTCCATGGTTTGTGCAAAATATTTCAACATTCTAAGGGTTGAATCAGATATATTATGGCACTAATCACATTTATTGCCGTTTGCAAGCAAGAAAAATTGAATGAAAAATATGCTGGAAATTTTTCTAGATCAACATAACTTTTGAATTAAATTGTTCTTATCCCTTACACTGCTGCATACAATTTGCAGCATGTGTGGTTTCCCACTACGTGATATCTGGCACGTTTTTTTCTTCAAAAAAGCATCTGATGAACAACTGATAATAAAAGCCATTATACATGTATTACAAAATCAGTCAGTTAGCTATTTTTAAAGCGCAAATAGAAATACACCACAAAAGGAAAGTGAAAAAAAAAATAATAATAATTTTGTAATAATTTACTCTGCAACTATAGTCGCCCACAGCAGGCTGTGCTTGATTTTTTTTGGGCGACTATAAACTATATAACCCTTCCACTGCTATGGTCGCCCATAGCAGTGGAAGGGTTATATAAGTAGTTTTCTTGATTTGATTACAGCTGATTGCCCAACAATAGCTTCAAGGGGTGAGGGTTAATAATGTATCATTGCTTTGATTACAGCTGATTGCCCGACAATAGCTTCAAGGGTTGAAGGTTAATATTGTATCATTGCTTTGATTACAGCTGATTGCCCAACAATAGCTTCAAGGGGTGAGGGTTAATAATGTATCATCGCTTTGATTACAGCTGATTGCCCAACAATAGCTTCAAGGGGTGAGGGTTAATAATGTATCATTGCTTTGATTACAGCTGATTGCCCAACAATAGCTTCAAGGGGTGAGGGTTAATAAAGTATCATCGCTTTGATTACAGCTGATTGCCCAACAATAGATTCTCATTCAGAAAACGTTCTTCTGCTCTATTTTATCAATTGCTATTTTTATCTAGATACATATTGCTTATTTCTTGACAATAATAATTGACTAATTGTTTTTTTAGCTATGAAGCACCAACTATAACAGAGAGTGACACAATTTTTGTTCCTGTTTATCTTCGTGAACAGCGAAGGTAAGTTTTTTAGTCTTTATCCAATTTAGCTGAAGACTACCATCGTCCTCATGACGTCTGTCTAGTAATGTGTCTGTCCATTTCTCTGCCTGTTCGCATTTTCTCCTCAGGTATGGCGAAATAGGTGTGAGCGCGTGACATCAGTGATAGGGTTTTTTCACCGACACAATGGCCTAGGTGGGTTGGATATGACGTAACAGCAGTTCAAAGAGACATTTTAATGTCTGGATATTAGAAGTGCATGTCATGATGAAAGACAACATGGTACTCATGAAGGGCAACATGGCGCTCATGAAGGGCAACATGGCGCTCACAAAAGGCAACATGGCGCTGCGCCATGTTAGAAAGAGCTAGATAAAGCTCTGCATTGCTGAGAATCAATGCCACCTTTTGAAGACTGCAGTCATGCAGGCCTAGTTTTAATAGATTAAGCGATCTATATTAGCAGATCAGTATCTCACGATCTATCATATTCACCATATGAATGTATCGGTACAGCATCTGCCTACCACACACAAGTCAGGAAACAAAAACCTGGGGATTCACCACCGACTAGAGGAATGTGTGTAGGCATCGCGATATCAATGAATAAAAATTTACATGTGACTTCAGCTCTACTTCATTGCCAATGTCGCATGTTAAGCTTTTTTCTAGAAAACAAATTATTGTTCAGTTTAGTCCTAAAATTTAAATACGATGTTTCTACCACACAGCATTGTCAACAGTCAGACCCACATGACAGCAGACATGATACAAGTTAACTCTGTCTCTGATATGACACTACTCTGCCGTGTGCCGCGTGTCACGGTACGGCATATGTCAGCGAATTCAGTGGCAATTTTGTTTCGGGGATAAACTTAACCAAAGTGTTTCAAAGATGAATCTTTGGTTGTCCGTGACGATTTTTGGTTGTCTTGGATAACCGGACAACCACAATTACGAACCCTGCAGGTGGTTGAAAATTCAAATTATTTTTTATCAAGGCTTTAATCGTTTGTCTCAGTCGTGTTGAATTAGTTATCATTAGTTTAAAAAAAATTATACTGAATTATTTTATTAACCCTAAGTTCGTTTTTATTCTGTTTTCTGGCAGTTTAAGGCACAGTTATTGGAATTAACATCAAGATTTACGAATGTTTGGTCTCCTAATTAATTAATATTTATAATTTGCACCCACTTGAAAATTGTGGAATGTGTTCATGGGTGAAAATTTAAATTATTTAATTTAGCGCTTCAACCCTTATAGCTCAGGGATTTACTTTAGATGTCAGATTGTGATGTCTAAGGTATATTCCCGCACTGTAAGGGTAAAAGTATTGATAATGGTCGTAGATCCATAACATAGCTATTCAAATGACTCGGTAAGAGCTAACTTAGACATTTGAAAAAAAACCTTTGGTCTCTTGGTTTATACAAAAATAATTCAGCGCTTTGATGGTGAAGGGTTAAAATTTACCAAGAAATATTGAGTCAGTTTTAGAAGCATTTTATTTGGTTATCAGACAGGCCAAAGGATTATTTTCAATTTGAAATCCTAATAAATGTCTTGGTCAGCTCTTTCTGATTTATTTAAATACCTATGTTATGGGTCTACCGCCAATATCAATATTTTTAACCTTACAGCCCGGGACTTTAGTCAACAGAATCTGACTTCTACAGACATAAGATACTGTCGACTAAAGTCTATCCCCGCACTGTAAGTGATATATGGAACTGTTATCACCTCTGAATGCATTTGTGCAGCATTTAGTTTTTCAGTGTAGACTGCAAAATATTAAACTAACCAAATTGATTTGTGTTTTCAGAGTAAACCAGGGATATGATGACTATGGCCACACCACAACACATCTGTTCGGTCATCCAACATTTGTAGCTGTTCCCAAGAAGAAATGCACATATGATATATTTTATAAGGCTGCACTGCGGCGTATGAAGTTAGTATCATTCCAATGTTATCAATACATTTTGATGAAAATTACATTTTTTTAAAGTCCGACCTTATTCTTTAAATATTTTGCTGTAAGAAATGAAGAAACAAGCATCTTAAAGTATTTTCTCTTGTCATTGACTTCAGGCTCTTGTTACTTGGACAATTTTTTTTATATTTGCAAAGTGGTCTAGTCTGTCCAACGGTGGGAGATTGTCCAAAGTGAGCTTTTTGCTGATTGCTCAGTCAATTCTCAAGCGATTTTTATGAAATTTTGTAAACCCATTAACTTCATTCCAATTTATTCTCAGAAGTTTGTTACATGGTAAATGGTCTAGTTTTTTAAATTCTCACTGGAATTTCACTAAATTTTCAGGGTTGTGTCCAAATGACTAGGTAAGAATGGTTTAGGGAATTCACTGAGTAATACCTGAAAAAGCTATCTTTCATTTTGAACCAGCTTCCACCATTAACCCATGTGCTGCTTAATTGTTTTCTTCTATTTTACATTCATTCGAAGCTGGCAACTGAGGAAACATGCATAGATAGGAAGGGTATTCCCCCGGGGCAGGAGGAATACCCTTCCTATCTATGTATGTTTCATTCATTCGAAGCTGGCATTGCTAACGCAACTTCCAGCTTCAACTGATGACAAATATTTATGAAAAATAAATATCTCCAATATTGGATTAGCTGAGCATCTACCAAAAACTGTTTTATCAAATTTAGTGATATTTCTATTGATCTAACACATGCTTTCTGCTGCACAAGGTTTATATTCGGAAGTATATGTGTGTTCTCTTTTTATCCTCTTGACAAAGTACAATTTGTTCATGTCCACATGAGGGAGGAAAGATGTATTTTTAGGCTTTGCAGCCAAAACCAATCCTCTCCAATTGTATATGAAAGTTTGAGAAAAGACATTTGATTTTATTTGATTTTCATCTCATTTTTCAAATAAAAAGTTTAATTATAAATCAAGTCCGTGAGGTTACTTCATGAAATTGCTCTTATCTTATCACCTATTTCCATTTGTTTTGATTTAAGTAATGAGCAATAACAAAATACTTATCACTATTTTAGACGTTTTGTACATGAACCTGATGACGGTGAAGAGTGGTGGAAAACTCCTGCAAAACAAAAAACACAATCGTCTCAAACTAATGGTGGTTAGTATTATACTTGGGACTAGTATTTGTATTAGCCCATCTTTTCATTTAAAAAGGTGGGCTGTTGCAATTGAACTTTGGTGGCGTCATTGTCGGCGTTGGCATTTGCATTACTGTTGCAATTACGAACAGTTTTTCATCTATCCTGCTCAAATTTGTTCTGCATGTTGCTAACAATCAGTTCTCAGACAAGTTCAATAATGGCTGAAAAAATTTAAATGGCTGATTTATTGCGATTTATCACATTTTACGTTGTTAATTTAAGCCTGGTGTCTCGAGAACTTAATAGTTTTTTTCATGTAGCCTGCTCAAATTTACTCTGCATGTTGCCGATAGCCAGTTCTCAGACAAGTTCAATAATGGCTGGAAAAAAATCCCTTTTGCATGAATTTTTACTTGTTCACCTTTGACGCGCCGGGATTGACTTTAGAAGTCAGAATATGACGTCTATAGACGTCATATTCTGACGTCTAAAGTCGATCCCCGCGCTTTAAGAGTCAAAATATTTATAATGCTCGTAGACACATAACATAGGTATTCAAACAATGTTGGAATATATTTGTATAAACCATGGAAACCAATGTGTTTTTTTCAATTTAAAAGCGTCATAAATGTCTTCGTCAGCTCTTTCCACTTCATTTGAATACCTATGTTATGGGTCTACGACCATTAGAAATATTTTTACTCTTAGTGCGGGGATCGACTTTAAGACGATCTACAGACCCATAACATAGGTATTCAAATGAAGCGCAAAGAGCTAACTACTGTATTATCCCTAATGAACGCGCCGGGTGTGGAGACATAGTTTGGGGCGCGTTTTGTATCTGCACAAAAATGTAAATCTGTATTGCACTGACGCATTCGGCTGCGGCGCGGTCATTAAGCCACGCGACATTGGTGAGAGCTCACAGCACGTGCAAGCCCCCATCCACTCTCACGCGGCCGCTGGTGAACTCTAGTAGTAGTTATCACTGATGATTTAATAGAGGCCGACACCTTATGCAGCCAAGGCCCGCTATATCTAGCCCTAGATGATGCATTCAGCGACGCGGTTACCATCGTATTTCATCTTGGAATGTTCTTATTTGGGCACGACGATATCTAAATATGGTATTTGTATTTAGATATGTACATTAGTAAATGTGTAGGCCACATGAAAGCTTTAAAAAGGTAGTAGGTAGTAGGCCTAACTGATTAAATTTCTTTTGTCTAATTTCAAACCGTGTGTAGGCCTCAGAATATGTGCCAAATCAGACAGTCCCGATGATGTCATCTACTCTTAGCCTGCCAAATGGTGGTAGCCTACTTGTTCTATCTCTGTATATATTGACATTGTGTATGTGCGCTGGCATTGGTTCAATGCTGCAGCTGGACCATCGACAAACCATAAATGCAACAATGGGCCAATGCCATGGCTGGGTCGTCCTGTGTTAAGCAGTGTCAAGTCATGTGTCGCAGCGCTACTATTAGAACAAGGTACCTGAGACAGATCAAGGATGACCCTGTGCTATGGCTCCCTTAATGTGTCATTGTCTTACACACATTACACTCTAACCCAATGCAAAACACACGGATTGATCGATAATATGATTGCCAAATAAGAATTCGAATAGGATTGAAATATTCAATAATTTACTCTCAGAATGCGTATTTATAAAAGTAGATGATCACCAAATCCTACAGATCGAAAGTAAGCTAATAATTTGTGTATGCACTGGGAACTGGGGGTCGTTTTCACGGCAGACGGGACTGTGGTTCTGATTAATCAGCCAACAAACACAGGTGTTATTCAAGGATGGTCCACCTATAGAGTTTGGCCCAGTGGTAAAACGACATGTACAACTACTAGACTACATTAACAGCAGCATACTGCATTTACACCCACGCTCACAACATGGCTGACAGTGTCTGAACCATGTTCGCACAGCTACACACAGCATGCTGGTGTCTGGTAGATTTGTTTAATTTTTTCAAGCCATCTGACTTTCTGGTGACCTGAAAAAAGGGGAGGCGCGTTTATTAGGGGGTGGGGGGGACGGGCGTTTATTAGGGATAATACGATAAGACATTTATGATGATTTCAAATTGACAAAAACCCTTTTGTCTCCATGATTTATAAAAAAATAATAAGACTAATGTTTTATGTTTATTGTTTATCTTTGTCAGAAGTCAGTGGTGATGATCACGAGGAGGACATGGAGTCTGACAACTCTGAGGATAACTCTGGGGAGGAATCCACCCCTAACGGTGACAACCACGCACCGTCTGCATCCACCACGTCCAGTAGCAGCAGTAATAGTCTGTCTGGAGGCACAGCACCCGGCAAAAACACAGCCAAACGACCCCCACGGCTGTTCTCCCTCAGTGTGGTCAACTCTTATGGAAGTGCCGAAATGGATGTGGTGAAAGACGACAATAAATCAATCCCAGTTACATGTAAGAATCAATCGTTTAACCAAAAATGACTGAAAATTTATGTGATTTGTTAAATTTAAGTTCCAATATAATTATATCAGTGTTCAGAAATTGAGGATATATTTTACTTTTAACAACTAGTTATACACAGCACTGGTTTAATGCTGGTACAACGTCAGAGCAGACAACACAATGTCTACTGTTGACATCAGTGCTTTGGATGGTAACCCTTCTAGTGCCGTGATCGACTTTAGACGTCAAAAACTGAAGTCGATCCCCGTGCTCAAAGATTAAAATATTTATAATGGCCTATGACATAGGTATTCAAATGAAGAAGAAAGTGCTAGCTCAGACATTTAGTTTCAAATTGAAAAAACCTTTCGGTCTCCATGGTTTATACAAAATTTTATTTATACGAAGGTTTATTTCAGCGTTGTAAGGGTTGACTCCCACATCTCCTGAGCTATAACATTTAGTTTTCACCCACGTGAGGCTGTGTCTTGCTGACCCAATCTGCAACTTTCCTAAGGGAAAATTACCACAGGGAAAATAGTAGCTGAAAGTTTTGAGCATAAAATTATATTTCTCACCTATATTTTGTTGTCTTGTGTGTATTCGTCACTTCTGGTGCATACGTCGACAAAGGTTATGGAATACATCAGGTATACAACTTAACCCTTTCAAGCCTGAATTTACCATTGTTATCTTCATCCACTACAAGCGCGAATTGCGACAGCAATTTGCGGCTTGTAGTGGATGAAGATGATTTGATGTGGATGAAAAATTAAAGAAAATTGTCACATATTGGAAAAACAGTTTCATGGTTGTAAATTAAGTCTGTTTTCAGGGATGTAAAATGATGCTTTAATGCATCGTGAGGGCTTAATCGGTTAACTTCTACCAATATTTTGTTTTTTGTTGTCTTAACTACTGTATGTTGATAGGGCAGCTTGGTAAAATAAGATGCTTGTATCCTTAATCGTCTCCTGTATAATTATTACAGAATTTTATTTTCTGTTTTCTTTTCCAGCTCGTTCCTATGTGGCGTTGACGTGGCATGCCAGAGCCAGGGATCAGTTTTATGATGACCGGGCGGCTGATGTGAGTTTGTTCACTATAATTCAGTAATTTTTCAGTGCCGCGACAGACTTACATCACCTGCACTAAAAATGTAAAAAAAAAAGTATAATGGGCGTATAGTCATAACATAGGTATTCAAATGAAGCAGAAAGAGCTAACTAAGACATTTATAGTGATTTTAAAAAACCTTTGGTCTCTTGGTTTGTTTAACCCTTTCAGGCCTAAATTTATCATTCATCATCTTCATCCACCACAAGCCGCGAATTGCTGTCGCAATTCTCGACTTGTAGTGGATAAAGATGATTGGATGTAGTTTAAAAATTGAAGAAAATTGCCATGTATTAGTAAACCAGTTTCATGATTTTCGTTCTAAAACCCTCGGGGGCGGGGGCCCTAGGGTAGTGGTTAGCACCGCTGCCTTTCACGCCAGAGTTCGGGGCTTGGTTCCCGGTCTCGACGGTTTGAAAGAAACAAAAATGTTTCTTCCCCATCCACGTGTGAAAGTCAGTATTGTGGGGAGCCTCCGTGACCAAGAGGTAGCATGCTCGGCCTCAGACCGCCAGGGCGCGCATTTCGAATCCTGTGTCTGGAGGACAGTGTCATCTCAATCATCTCACCATTCTCAAGAGGTTCTCCTGGCCCAGTTTAGCCTATATGTGCACAAAGGTGGCCTAAAGCCCGATTCATTTCATTTCTAAAACCCTCGGTTGTAGGAAAATCAAGTTTGTTTTCAGGGATGTAAAATGATGCTTTAATGCATCGTGAGGGCTTAAAGGGTTAAAAATACTTCAATGCTTTAACCCTTTCAGCGCAGGGGCCGTCTTTATACGTCAGAATCTAATGTCTGTATACGTCAGATTCTGACGTATTAAGAAGATCCACACACTGAAATAATTAAAACAACTTTAGTCTCCATGGTTTAAACAAAATTAATTCAGAGTTGTAAGGGTTAGGGTTAAAGATGAATACCAATATCACCCAGCAATATGAGGTGTTTTCCCAATGCTGTATTAATGCACCAACAATAAAACAGCATTGGTTCAATGTGTGGTGTGTTGTGGGTAACTGTTTTTAAATGATGGCTTTGACGTAATGTGTCTTGCCAGCACTACGCTCCAATTATCAATCTGCTTATTCTAACATTAAGTCCCCAGTCTAAGACACATCGTCGCCTCGGAGCTAAAGGATCCTATCTGCCACTCTAGCGAGTGTCAGATAGGATCCTTTAGCTCCGAGGCGACGACATGACATATGTTTTGTGATGAAAATAGTTCATTAACCCTCACAACGCTGAAATATTTTTGTATAAACCATGGAGCCAAAAGGTTTTTATTGACGTCATCATAAATGTGTAAGTTAGCTCTTACCGCTTTATTTGAATACCTATGTTACAGGTCTACAGTCATTATAATTTTTTTCAATGCGACTAGACATCAGAATCTGGTCCCCGTGCTGAGAGGGTTAAATAGTTTCCTTCAAAATTAAGGAAATTACAGTATTTTGTGTTTGAGACAAGTTTATATGATTAGAATTGGTAAATAGATAGATAGCTAAATTTTATTTCAATTCCGATATTGGAAAAAATATTAGCTCTGAAGAGCTATTACAAGCGACATGTAAATTAAAGTATCTTTTTTTTTTTAAGGAAATTGAAGTGGATGATTCAGTGAATGTGCAGGTTCCAAACAAGAAACAACAGGTTGTCCAACTAACAGAATGTCTGGATCTATTCACAACGTGTGAGAAGCTGGGTGAACAAGATCCATGGTGCGTAGTCTCTACTATAAGTTAACCCTTTACCTGCTATACCCGTCGTCAGATTAACTTGTATCGCATGTTTTTCGCCGATTTCTCAGTCAATTCTCAACCGATTTTGATGAAATTTTGCAAGGACTATTTTCGAGTCATTCGGCGACTGCCGTGTAATTTTCATCGGGAAATATTGTACAGTAAAAAGGTTAGACCATCTGGCATGTGATGCAATTCAGGGCTAAAAGCAAACTTTAATTTAGCCAGTTTAATGGGTTTATAGAGGGACATCGTAATTAAAAATTCACTACATGTCAAATGGTCTAACTTTTAAACTATTTAATATTTTTCGATAAAGATTTCACGTTAATCGCCGCTTGACTGGAAAATAATCCTGTCAAAATTTCATCAAAATCGGTTGAGAATTGACTGAGTAATCGGCGAAAAACATGCGATACAAGTTAATCTGACGGCGGTATAAGTTCTTTGATTTAATTTTCACCCACGATCCTCCGCGATCCACAACTTCACATGAGTGAAAATTACTCACCATTCACGATTCCTACTGATTGAACATCAATTATGTCTAATTTGAGACCATTTATGATCCCTACTGATTGAACATCAATTATGTCTAATTTAAGACCATTTATGATTCCTACTGATTGAACATCAATTATGTCTAATTTGAGACCATTTACGATTCCTACTGATTGAACATCAATTATGTCTAATTTGAGACCATTTACGATTCCTACTGATTGAACATCAATTATGTCTAATTTGAGACCATTTACGAATTCTACTGATTGAACATCAATTATGTCTAATTTGAGACCATTTACGATTCCTACTGATTGAACATCAATTATGTCGCATTTGAGACCATTTACGATTCTTACAGTTTGAACATCAATTTATGTTACTTGACTGTTACTTGACATGATAAAAAATATATTGAAAATGATTATAGTCATCCTTATATACACACCACACTGGATAAATAAGCCATAAATAAAAAACATTGATGCGATGTCATGATGAGCAGGCAAAGGCTTGAACCTTTAAGCCCTCACGATGCATTAAAGCATCGTTTTACATCCCTGAAAACAGACTTGATTTTCCTACAACTAAGGGTTTCAGAAGGAAATTTTCCGTAAAACTGGTTTACCAATAAATGGCAATTTTCTATAATTTCTACACCACATCAAATCATCTTCATTCACTACAAGTCGAGAATTGCGACAGCAATGGTCAACTCAGGCCTGAAAGGGTTAACCCTTACAGCGCGGGGACCTCCTTCACACGTCAGAATCTGACGTCTGTAGACATCAGATTCTGACATTTAAAGGGGTTTTAGGCCACCTTTGTGCACATATAGGCTAAACTGGGACAGGAGAACCTCCTGAGCATGGTGAGATGAATGAGTTGACACTGGCCTCCAGACACAGGATTCGAAATTCGAGCCCTGGCAGTTTGAGGCCGAGCACACTACCTCTCGGTCACAGAGGCTCCCCACAATACTGAATCGTTAAGAGTGAGTGGGGAACAATCATTTTGTTTCTTTGAAATTTGAAAATCCAGAGTGGGGTTCCAACCGGCGATCTCCGACTTTCCAAGCAGGCAGCTTCAACAACTACATTTTTGAGGACTAATAAAAGTGTTAAAAACAGCCATAGACATGATTAGTGATGTTATCTATACATGAAAGGCAGCATGGCGCGGCACCATGTTGGCTAGATGATTATTAGTGATGTTATCTATACATGAAAGGCAGCATGGCGCGGCACCATGTTGGCTAGATGATGATTAGTGATGTTATCTCTACATGAAAGGCAGCATGGCGCGGCACCATGTTGGCTAGATGATTATTAGTGATGTTATCTCTACATGAAAGGCAGCATGGCGCGGCACCATGTTGGCTAGATGAAACACTGCAATATCTTGTAAAACTGTCAGTCCTAATTACCGTATATCCCCGCGTATAGTGCGACGCCATGTATAATACGAGTTAAGATTTGGGGCCTTGGATGACGTGAAAAACGTCTACCCCTCTGTATAATACGACCTCAAATTTTGGATGTCGGCAGCGTCCCGGTCGGCAGCGTTCAGGGCCATCTAAATGTGAGGCATGGATATTATCTTATTCTCTAAATGTGAGGCATGGATATTATCTTATTCTACTAAATAGCGCCGTGACACCTGCATAGACGATGCTCAATGACGGGAACAGCGGCAACAGTACAGCTCTGCAAAACCAAAGGGCAGTATCTCCTTACTTATAAAGTAAGCAGATACTGTATTTTCATTCTCCACGGCAGAGTGGACGTCATCGGGACTGTCTCGATCGGCAGACATTCTGAAGCCTGCATAGGCTACATATATATATATACACACAGATTTTAAAATACCCGTATTTATATTTCGCCGACAAATTTATATTATTTTAGTTTATCTATTACAAAGACCAGATTTTAATATCGTCGTGCTCAAATAAGAACATTCCAAGATGAAATGTGATTGTAAAACATTTGCAGACTAGCCGCATTGTCTAGACACAAAGGGTGTTTGGTTATATAAGTGTCAGGGTGCAATAACACAGCAGCGCTCCATGAACTACAGCTAACAGATACCACCATTTGCTCAATACCGTATCAGCCGCGGCAACAGCGGTAGGCGTTAATGTTATCCCAACAATATGGACATTCTGAGGCCTACATGTATTGAATTTGCGATAGGAGATATAATCAGTGATATCTTGTTATATTTCGTCAACGCATTCTCTCATTCCAATATGAAAATATCATGTTCAGATTTGTCGTACACAATAGAACACTCCCATATGAAAGGCGATCTTAGATTGAATCATTAACAATATAAATGAACAGGTCAGGAGTGTGAATTGGTTGCAGAATAACGGCGTCATTTATCTGCCCGTGGTTGTCAAAGGTGCCACGCGCGTCGGCGGGAATGTGAGACGGGGGCTCCCAGCAAACACGACACATTCACCCAATGCTGGTACAATGTTGTGTCAGCGTCGCAGACGGTGGCCCAGCAATGTACCGGCATTGGGTGAACGTCTCTTGTTTGCTACTAGTTGGAAAGGCACAGTATCGTGTGTATGGGCCTGCTTACCAAACACGCTGACTGGCCTATGTTTAAAGATACGTTCTACCGCTAGATAACTTACCGCTGAACTTACCGCTAGAGAGCTAATAATTTATATTAAATTCTACATCTATGTATAATACGAGGTGCCTTTTTGTGACATGAATAGCTAAGAAAAAACATCGCATTATACACGGGGATATACGGTAATACTAATTTAGTATGTGAGCATGAAGTGATAAGGTTTCAATGTTAATTCAGAAAATCTGAAAAACCCTGTGCTGTGAACACTCTTCCCACTAGAAATCATTGATCCATTGATACTATAATGTTGGCTGACAGACTGCAGCACTGGCCTAACATCAAACAGCATTGGATCAATGTCTCATGTCTGCTGGGTGAGCCTGAATACCGTTTGAAGTTTTTGATATCTGATGTATATGAACCATGTTGTAGGTACTGTCCAAGATGTAAAAAACACCAGCAAGCCACCAAAAAGTTTGATTTATGGCAGCTTCCTGAAGTGCTGGTGGTGCACCTCAAGCGCTTCTCATGCAATCGTTACTGGAGAGATAAGCTGGACACATTTGTGGAATACCCGACTAAGTAAGTACTTTAGAGAGTATGGAGTAATCAACATTTATAGGCAATGAATTTAGTTTTATTGATTATATGCAATTCATCTGCAGCCCTGTTGTCCTTCACTGTCTTCAGTTCAAATTGATATTTTGAAAATCACAATATTCACTTGTGTGAACCAGTTTTCAGAAGCCTCTCTGGTTGACCCCCCCCCCCCTCCAGATTCAAATAAAATTAGTTCAACATAAAATATGAATCTGAGCAAAATTTGTGCCAAAATTAAACATGAGTTTTTAAGATATCAGTATATCCCATGTAATAATAAGAATGGGGGACCATAATTTTATCATCAATTTTTGTACATTGGTTTTGAGGCCATAATTTTAGAGCTTCCAACTTTGATTCAACACAAATGGAGCAATCAATTTGTCAGAATTTGTTTATCTCCCAGATTGCAAGGAATGTAATTACAGTAATTATGTCAATAAGTCTGTTTGTAGGGATGAGTACAAATTGCAAATTAAAGCCATAGAAATGGCTGTGGACTTACTTTCAGTTTTGTTTATAAATGGCCTAGTTAGCTCTTTCCACTTCTATTCTATATCTCTTTTATGGTTTCACAACCACTGTAAATATTAAATCATTTATCCTCGTATCAGATATTAAATGTCAGATTCTGATAATTGGAGATTTGCATTCGCGAAGAAAGTTGCCGAATTGTTTGTCTCTATTTTTCATTTCTTTGAAGCAGGAATTGCTAACGCAAATTCCAGCTTCAAATGACAAAAAATATGTATATTTACGAAAAATGTTCATCTACAAAATGTAATTATTTGATTAACTGAGCATATATCACTAACTATTTTGTGGATTTCAGAGGCATTTTATTTGCTCGGAAACTTACTTGAAGCCGAATATATACGGCTCCCACTGCATGAGGGTTAGGCCCCTACAGCGAGGGTATAAACTTTAGACGTCAGAATCTGACGTCCGTAGACATCAGATTCTGACGTCTAAAGTCGATCCCCACACTGTAAGAGTGAACATTTTTAAATTGATAGTAGACCGATAACATAGGTATTCAAATGAATCAGAAAAAGCTAACTAAGACATTTTCTGATTATTTCAAATTGAAAAAACTCTTTGGTTGCTATGTTTCTTACTAATTAATTCGGCGCTTTAAGTATTATTTTATTTCCTCTGAAACTTACTTGAAGCCGAATATATACGGCTCCTGCAGCAAGAGGGTTAATGACATGTATACGGTTCCCGCAGCATGAGGGTATAGGGTAAAGTGGGGCTATTTGGGACAGTTTTGGGGTTTTTTAAATTTCACATTTTCGCAATTGGTTAATATGTATATTTAACGTAGTGATATTTGCAATGTGACATTTAGCTATACGCAAGTATGGATAAATTTGCAACTTCTTGAGTGCTGCTAATTGACATTTTTTGAACAGTGGTCACATGGCCCAAATAGCCCCACAGTGGGGCTATTTGGGACACATGCTAACTTTTTGAAATTATATTGTAAGTGGCCATAAGGTGAAGCAAACGATCTAACATGTGCATGAAAAGCATATATCTAACTATTTAAACCGTAAAGTAAACCATTATGAATCAATGAGGATGTTAAAATCAAAGTGTCCCAAATAGCCCCACTGTTTCCAAGTGTATTCATATTATTTTTTTTCAAAACGCATGATTATATTGGTTAACAAATTTTACATAGCAGTTCTAAATGTGAAATTGTATGTGTTCACATCATATGTGTATCATATAACGCTCTAAAAATATTTAAAAAACGCAAATGAAAAAGTGTGTGTTTTAAACCTTTAATGTGGTGTCCCAAATAGCCCCACGTATATGTAAACAAAAAACAGGGTCTCGTGGTTTTTAATTAGCCACTATATGTGTTTATCAACATTGTACGTGCTTATGTGAGTATAATCAATCGTAATAACATAGTTTGTTCATCAGAATAGATATTGAATGTAAAGGGCAAACAAAGCAAAATAGTATTTGTTGTCAAGCCTGGAATTTCGAAATAACCAAAATGGCAAAATCAGCTTTGAGTTCAAAGGTTTAAGCTTACCCCTCTATGACATATATTATCATTGGTGAGTCTATTTGATGTGATAAGGGTTACAATACTCCTAAATGATGATATAATGCTGCACATTTATCTACAAACAAGGTTAATGTTTTATATTTCATAATTTTGTACAGATAATATATATTTTTGATATTTGTTTTGTTTTTTTTCGGTTAGCAGTTGGTAGTGTATATTTTATTTGATGATTCTGTGTCTTGGCAACTTATAACTATTCATTTTACTTAGATTTTGCAATCATTAATTGATTTGATGTAATATTTTATTTATCTAGTCATATTTGATTAGTTATTTTGTTCATTTTTAAGAGGTCATCAAATTTACAAGTTAACGTTTTTTTTCGGCGTTTTTAAGCTTAGAACTATATTTGTCTTGGCTTACTTAAGCTGTTATTTGGTAATGAACTCATTTGGAAATTTTGTATCGGTTGGTGCATGGTCTTGGCTATTACAAAAGGATAAATAATTGTTTCATATATAACTAATTTTTCTCCCAACCATCGAATTATAACTAAAAGTATGAAAGTGTCCCAAATAGCCCCATCTCTAAAAAGTCGTTATATTCTATGCCAGACCTGGGTACAAGGCTTATTCTCTCGCAACTTCTCACACATCATGCGCCTTCTGACAGTGCATGTTCTGCATAGGCAGAGTACCTGGAGTCGATTTTTCCACATAGTTACAACAATTTTCAATGGGACAAAAATTAGCATTTTACAGGTCGTCAGTAAAAAATGCTCAAAAACACCAGAATAATACTTCACCGTAAAAATAATGGCAGATATACTAAGAGTGCATAATGAATAAGTGTCTAAAATTAATCCCGGTTTGATTTTATGAATGGTAAGTTTTTATCTGACATTTAAAGACAGGTGTCCCAAATAGCCCCACATGTGTCCCAAATAGCCCCTGTCCCAAATAGCCCCACTTTACCCTATTTGAATATATACGGTTCCCGCAGCATGAGGGTTAATGACATGTATATATCTATATTTGAATATATACGGTTCCCGCAGCAAGAGGGTTAATGACATGTATATATCTATATTTGAATATATACGGTTCCCGCAGCATGAGGGTTAATGACATGTATATATCTATATTTGAATATATACGGTTCCCGCAGCATGAGGGTTAATGACATGTATATATCTATATTTGAATATATACGGTTCCCGCAGCATGAGGGTTATTGACATGTATATATCTATATTTGAATATATACGGTTCCCGCAGCATGAGGGTTAATGACATGTATATATCTATATTTGAATATATACGGTTTCCGCAGCAAGAGGGTTAATGACATGTATATATCTATATTTGAATATATACGGTTCCCGCAGCAAGAGGGTTAATGACATGTATATATCTATATTTGAATATATACGGTTCCCGCAGCATGAGGGTTAATGACATGTATATATCTATATTTGAATATATACGGTTCCCGCAGCATGAGGGTTAATGACATTTATATATCTATATTTGAATATATACGGTTCCCGCAGCATGAGGGTTAATGACATGTATACATCTATATTTGAATATATACGGTTCCCGCAGCAAGAGGGTTAATGACATGTATATATCTATATTTGAATATATACGGTTCCCGCAGCAAGAGGGTTAATGACATGTATATATCTATATTTGAATATATACGGTTCCCGCATCATGAGGGTTATTGACATGTATATATCTATGTTTGAATATATACGGTTCCCGCAGCATGAGGGTTAATGACATGTATATATCTATATTTGGATGATGTTTATTTGCACAGAGGGTTAAACATGAAGAAATGGGTGATAAAGAATAATCACGGACCAATGACCTATGACTTGATTGGAGTATCAAACCACTACGGCGGCATGGGAGGCGGACATTGTGAGTACCACGAGGATCCCACATCAAACTCCATCCCAGTGCTGTTAAACCATAAAGCGCTAAGCACCACCATAGTCGTTTTAAATCCGTTTTATTAGCTGATTAAATCACTGTCTTTGGGAATGAAATGTGTGTTTAAAAGATTTGCAAATGTTTGATCTCAAATTAAACAAATACGTCTAATTTTCACCCATGGTGAAAATTTTAGTTATTTTATTTAGTGAACGTATTAAGGTTTATTTAGTTATTTGGCTCTGACACATATAGCCGCCATTTGCACTGTAAGATTTAATTTTGAAAGTTCCATTGAAAAATAATAGATTTTTGATGTTCATTTTAGTTCTACAAGACTCCTAATGCAGTTTAGCCCTTGTGCTGCTGAATTGTTTGAGAGTATTTTTCATTCATTTTAGGCTGGAATTGATAACGCAATTTCCAGCTTAAAATGAATGAAAAATTCGTTTTTTTAACTGAATAAATCACAATAATTGGGAATGAAATGACAGTTTGAACATAAAGATTTGAAAGTGCTTGGGGCTCAAATTAAACAATATCAGTAATTTTCCCCCACCTGAAGTTGTGGGTCGCGGTAGCGAGACACAACTTCCAAGTTGGTGAAAATTTTAATTAATAAATTAATTTAGCAGTATAAAGGAAAATATAATTTGTAGCACTGATCTATGCACATGTTTTTGTAGACACGGCTTACTGTAAAAATAAGGATGATGGCAAGTGGTATTATTTTGACGACTCAAGTGTTTCCGCTGCCGCGGAAGATGCTGTCACGGTGAGTATTAATACCATTTTATATGTCTTCTCCTAGCTGACGTGTCTGATTCAGGAGTTACATTGCATTTAATTTTTCGATCATTTCAAAACTTAGTAAATTACCTATTTGTTGATTCAGCTAAAAAAATTAAATTGTACCTTTTAAAATATAATAAATAATCCCCCATTTAAAGTTATGGTTCCGGGTAGCTGGACACATCTTCAAGTGGGTGAAAATTTAAATTCCATAACATAAAAAAGGGTTTCTAGTCAAAGTTGGCGACAACTCCAGCCTGATGTCATTTTTGTTTCAGACAAAAGCAGGGTATGTTCTCGTGTATCAAAGAAGAGACTGCGCCAGCAGCAGTCGTCCAGCCTCGGCCACGATCACCTCTTCTAGTGACCCGGATCCTGATATGGTCATAGGAAACGGCACGTCCATACAGAACAGTGATGACGAAATGGATGTTAACTAACATTGAACTCTCACCTCATTCTTCATCACATCCTCATCATCAATTAATCTTCAGCTTGGCTGGCTTTGGGACCTCAGTGACTCACCTTCACCGCAGAATCCTGACCTTCAACGCCGAATCCTGCTAATTCCTGGAAATCTCCCCGACTTGTGACTCTAAACTACACCATACCAAATCACGCTATTTGAAAGTCATCAGTTTTCTAATGCCTCGAACCATCATGATTGTGAATTTTCATATTCAAGAAATATGATAATCTGTTTTCTACACTTCAATGAGAAAGTTTCACTCTGGTGCAAATTCTGATTATCTAATTACATTCTCCTTTGTTTAAGGTTAGGCCATTGTTTAGCTAATGTGCCAAAATGTGTGTTGCAAATTGAGATCAGACCAGGCATATATGAGACATCGCCCCAATGCTGGGTCAATGTCTCCAGTTACTGTTAGAGAATGATTATGCCACTCTTCACAATTTGTTCCGCTCATTCCATCTTAGTGAATAGTGTCGGATAGCTCCAGATTAATTAGAAATAACCCCAATGTAAATAGCTCTTCGCGTGCTGTAGGTCCTGTGATTCTATGTAGATTCAAAGTGACCGTTTCAGATTCATTACCGGTGAATTGCTCTTCAATTTTCATTTGCATTCTAAGTCTTCACCCAGGCATTGTGAGAGTTTCAATTTTCACAAAAAAAATCAAACATTGCAGCAGATGTTATTTAAATACACTAATTACTTTGGATGACATCATAAAGCAGATGTAAAGTTAACCCCTAGGGCACTGATGTTGACTACAGCAGACATTCTGTGTTTAACTCTTAGAGCACTGATGTTGACTACAGCAGACATTCTGTGTTTTAACCCCTAGAGCACTGATGTTGACTACAGCAGACATTCTGTGTTTTAACCCCTAGAGCACTGATGTTGACTGAAGCAGACATTCTGTGTTTAACTCTTAAGAGCACTGATGTTGACTACAGCAGACATTCTGTGTTTAACCCCTAGAGCACTGATGTTGACTACAGCAGACATTCAGTGTTTTAAACCCTAGAGCACTGATGTCGACTACAGCAGACATTCTGTGTTTAACCCCTAGAGCACTGATGTTGACTACAGCAGACATTCTGTGTTTAACTCTTAGAGCACTGATGTTGACTACAGCAGACATTCTGTGTTTAACCCCTAGGGCACTGATGTTGACTACAGCAGACATTCTGTGTTTAACTCTTAGAGCACTGATGTTGACTACAGCAGACATTCTGTGTTTAACCCCTAGAGCACTGATGTCGACTACAGCAGACATTCTGTGTTTTAAACCCTAGAGCACTGATGTTGACTACAGTAGTCATTCTGTGTTTTATTAACACCTGTATAATCAGTTATTAAAAGTAAAATATGCTTCCAATCTTGAAACACTGATAGATGTTGGGACTTGAATTTCACAAATCACACAAATTTTAAGTCACTTGAATACCGTGATCTACAACTTCAAGTGACCGAATTTTTTTAATTAATAACTGAGTGGTCTAAGGGTCAACCCTTATCCTGCTGAGGTAATTTATCTTAATTTTCACCCACTTGAAGTCGTGTCTCGCTACTGCAACCCACAACTTTAAGTGTCTGAAAATTACTCATATTTGTTTAATTACAGCACAAACATTTGCAAATCTATGTTTAAACATACATTTCATTCCCAATAACAGTGATTCGATTGACTAATAAAACTGATTTAAAACGACTTTAGTCGAGATCGGCATGATAAGGGTTAATTGCGGCTACCTTGACAGTCTGTCTTTAATTGCGGCTACGTTTGACAGTCTGTCTTTAATTGCGGTCTACGTTTGACAGTCTGTCTTTAATTGCGGCTACGTTTGACAGTCTGTCTTTAATTGCGGCTACGTTTGACAGTCTGTCTTTAATTGCGGCTATGTTTGACAGTCTGTTGATGGCTGGCGGGTATCTCCACCCTGAATGACACAGCTTCATGAAAACTAATTATGTCCTTGGGATATGAACATAGCGGTGTATCTGGTACTTACAAAGGGCCAGTTTCTGTATCGTACTTAAGTAAAAAGTGCTAATTTTGTACTTAAGTATGTTACAGAAACTGGCCGCTACAGCCAATTTCTATAACATACTTGAGTAAAACAGTTTACTTTTTACTTAAGTATGCTACGTAAACCGGCCCTCTTCATTTTTTACTTAAGTACAATATAGAAACCGGCCCCTGATGTACCTTTTCAACTCTTATACTCCCCTGTGGCTGATGTGGTGGACTCTTCATAACCTTTTGTGATATGTACAATGCTCCTGCACATAGTGTATTATAGTGTCTTGTGTCCTGTCAGTTTGTACAGAGATTCCTGTTCTTATTTAAACTATCCGTGGCAGTGTACATAGTTATCTCATGGGAGAAATATGGGATCTTCTCAAAAGCTCAGCATCTACTCTCACAATAAGGGATTCCCATTTTATTTTGAATAACACTTCTGGTTTCGCTTTGTGGCGAATGTAAATGTGACAAATTTGAAATCCTAAAATCTAATAATAAAACTTAATTAATAAATTCATACAATAATTATTTTGGTGATTCCCTTGATTCAGCCATTTGTATTAAGGGGGGGGGGGGGTAAGTTGGCTTTCATTGTTTGTATTTTGGGACAGGGTCACCTTTTGAGAAGACCCCTAAGAAGATGAGATAGCCAATGCTCTTCTGGTATGAGCTATATTGTATATTCTTAAAGTTTGCATGAAACATGCTTTAATCAAATCACAGTCAAACCAAGGGACAAATGAACGATTTTCATGAGAAAATGTATTCAAAACAGACTAACAACATTTCGGAATTAGAGTGAAGTGTCACTTGTTAAACAACTTGTGATCTACCATTCTTTGCATTCACAAATAAAATTGCTTAACACTTTCGGGTTATATTATTACAGTATGTAAGTTGTTTATATCAAGATGCATTGTGCGTTGTCTTCGTATCGAAGGTGCAGACATTTTAAGGGTAATTATTTGCTGGAAGATAAATTCTGTCAATATTTATACCACCGGCCTATAATTCAATAAAATGGAAACAAACAGTAGGCGTTTTTAGTGAATTATAAAGTAGTCAATACATAAGTATGATATATGTACTCATATTTATCTTATTACCATACACTCATTTTTAAAAAAAAAATTCTTCCGCTGAAGATACCTTTTTTATGCAGCTCATCGTTTTTGAGATATATCATAGAACGTCAGATAATTTATCGATTAATTAAATTTATTTTAACTATGATCGGATAAGTGTATGTTTTCTGCACCAGTATTTAATTGTGCCATAATATATTTAAGGTTGAGTAATATATCAATAATTATTGTGTTAACTATTGCAGTGTGCATAGCCAACTTTTGGAGAGCAGACTTTTGACGATATCATCTTGAATTACTTCATTTTAATCCTTGAAGCAATGAAATATTTTTATATAAACCAAGAGACAAAAAGGATTTTAATTTAAAATCATCATAAATGGCTCGGTTAAATATTTTGCTTCAGTTGGCGAATACCTATGTTATGGGTCTATGGCCATTATAAATATTTTACTCTCTCAGAGAGGGGATCGATTTTGGACGTCAGATTCTAAAGTCGTTCCCTGCACTGAAAGTCATATACTATGACTGATGTTTCAGAAATGACAAACATGCTGTTGAAGTCTTGTACCAAGTTTGTTTTATTTTAACCTAAATTTTGTACTATACTAGATTACTGTGTGGTTGATAATTATACACTGCAATCCTTTTGTTGTGACTTAAGATTAGTAACAAATACATCGTCATCTGAGCATTCCCCCTTACATATTCTGACGCCTAAAATTAATCCCCATACCAAAAGAGTAATATATTTATAATGGTCGTACACCCATAACATAGGTCATCAAATGCAGCGGAAAGAGCTAACTAAGACATTAATGATTATTTGAAATGCAAAAAAAAACCCTTTGGTCTCCATAGTTTATACGAAAGTATTTCAGCGCTTTAAGGGTTGAACAGTTGTATTTGCCACATTAATGAGTGGCAGACACAACTTCTTAATATTTAGATGACGACGTGGTCCTCTATTTCAATGACTCGCAATGTGACAGTTATAAATTGAAAACTCAGTGTCTAGTATATATGGAATCTAAAGATGATGCTTTAAAAAAATGTTTGCAGATTTCTTTTCTGATGGGTAATGGTGAGTGGCGTATCATGATCCTTGTAATAAAAAGGCTCAATGATCAACACAGGCTTAAGTCATAACCTCATCTGTTCTTGGAAATCTGAATTATTTTGTCACCTGTTTTCCTTGTCTAATAGTGTGCTACTAAGTAGAAGATGATCAAAAATGTGTGATTGAGTAATATAATTACTCAAGTGTTTGAACATCAAGCAGCTGTTTTCGGGTTAAAAATTGCACCAGCTTTCCCATCTTTACTATGTAAATAGTTTTGGAATTATCATTCAGGACAGAAACAGCCCTTTAAAATACGCCTCATTAGTTAAGTGGACACGCACCACATAATCTGACAAACATTGCAGCGTCTATTTAAGTGTATTTTTATATTATGTAAACATTTCGCTGGAATTACATAACATACAATGTATGCTTCATACATGTAGTTTTAGCATCACATGGATTACTCACACTGACTGTTATTTGTTAGGAAATTGTTTGACTGTGTTTCAAAGTCGGAGCTGTGCTTTGATAATCTGTGAGGTCAATATAAACTGCACAGTGTGTGAGAGCCAGTCAACAGTACATCTGGATTATGATAACTACATAACAAAGACCAACTGTGACTCAGGAGCTACTCATAGCTACTTTTATATCTTGTTTTATTTTTAGCTTGACATGTGAATTTTTCCTGGCAGTTTTCTTTCAGAATCACCAGCCCATACTGTATTATGTCTTTTCTACAATAGCAAGTAAATACACCATAATACAAAAAAACAAACTGAGCAACTAAGCATATGTTTTGTTCTTTATTCTGATTATGTTCACTTACCACATATAATGCACTGATAACTGCTTGCATCAGACAGAAATTTCACTTTCTACAGACTTCATGTGTGAATAAACATTTGTTTGTCACTCTACAGTTTAAACTCTTTTTTTTCAATCCCGTTTCAGTCTATTTCATTGGTGTTGTGAGCGCCAGGTTGAATTCTCTACGATCTTTTTAATAATATTACCAAGATTAAACTACTTAATATCGGTAATTCACATTTTCATTATATACCACTGTTTAATTTGTTTTAGGCCACGCCAAATTTATGTAATTCTTCCATTGAAAAAGGGTGTGAACGGGCAGAATTTCCTAATTTTAGGCATCAAAGTAAAACCTATAAACTTATAAAAACCTTTAAAAACCTATATTTGAAAAAGTAACCTATATTTTTCTGAAAATAGCCTATATAACCTATAAAAACCTATATTTTGATTTTGATTGAACAAAAACATTATGTTGAACTATATTTTAATTGTGGGAATGCGTTTGTGTCAAATAACTTTCTGTGTTTCGGGAAGAAATTCTTTAGATATAATTTAATTCCTCAAAGTAGTCTGAAATAAATAGTTGTTTAATGCTTATCAGCTACATGATAACTTGAAAAATTTCCAGCTTCGCTTCGCTCGGCATCAATTTTACTAGACCTTGTCTGATATTGGTTCAACCTATGTGAACAATTTTTTTTTCTATAAATAATATATAGGTAAAGGTGAAGGTGAAGGTTTTTTATAGTCTCATATCAAGTCTGAAGACCTATCATCGGACTTTACATTTTACCCCCTGGTCACTGGACCTGTTCATTCATGTGCCATTTCAACTCCCCGGGGAGCATACAGTCCTGCAGCCGTTTCGGCACATTGAACTTATCGTACACATTGCCATCTCTGTCCTACCAGGTACTCATTTCCACCTGAGTCAAGTGAAGCATTTGAGGGTGAAGTGTCTTGCCCAAGGACGCACCATCTTAACAATGTCCCAAGATTGAGAGGGGAGAAACATGATATTTTTCTGAAAATCCTGCACCATGCGGGATTCAAAACCGCACGGCAGGCAGCTACATTGCCAGCGCGCCACGCTCCAACCATTGCGCCATATTCACCTCCATAGCTAAACTTGTGTGAAGAATTTAGTAAGTGCAATAAATAATTTGTCCAATTCAAACACTCCAGCCCTCCACTGATTAAACATGGCTCCGTTTAAGGCGAGTAGTTCGTCTTGTTGCCTATGTAAGTTTGAAAGACCATACTACATGTATTTAACCATAAGCTGATCACCCGGTAAATGACGATGGACAGACCTGTATGAAAAAGTATGCATTTTTGGCAGTATGTATTATACTGTATATTCAGAGGTGTGTACTATATGGTATACTTCCTGAAATACGGTAGATATGACTTTGGAATAGTAAAAAAGTATGAATTTCCACATGGCGGGTACATTAGTGTCGCCGGAAAACCTATAAAAACCTATAATTTTATGTCAAATAAACCTATAAAATCCTATATTTTTATAAATTAAACCTATAAAAAACCTATATTTTGACCTAAATGGACTTTGAAGGCTGTAATTTGAACATTATGTAGCCGGGTATGTGTATGGCGGACACACGAACCGGAGTGATTACTACTCTGCCAATGAGTAGACTCTTCGGCTAGATTCGTAGCGCTCGGGCATCACGATGCCAGGGTCTGTGGTGAAAGGAAGGCAGGAGAAGTTACCCACGAGTGTGTTGAAGGCTGCTCGGGAACGAGAGGGGAGTATGTAGCCGGGTGTGTGTATGTCACATTTTGGGCAATACTGGTGGAACTTTATTTATTATTGCAGGATGTGTAAAACATATGGGTGGGGAAAAAAATTGTGACAGGATGTGAATAAATATATGAGCGGAAACTGACGATGTGAATAAGCATATTAACGGAAACTGATCACTATTTTTTTTTATGGCAGGATGTGAATAGTTGGCTGAAAATTAGATACAACTGGAATAATTAATAAACAAAATTTGTGTTTTAAAATACAAAATGTCAGACGCATGGTGATTTTTTCTCTGTATAAATACCTAAAATGTTGCTGCTCGTGACTTGAACTGAATTACAGAAAATTACCCGAGATTAAGCCTGATAGGTCAATCACAACGGACGCCAGTCCAATGCTGGGCCAACATCTAATCACAATTGCCGTGATGAACCTTTTAATATGTGAACATTATGTAGGTTTAATGTTGATCCATCTTAAGCTGCCTTTCCATTGGCGCGGTTGGGTGCGCGACGCGTTGCGTTGCGACGGCCGCGCGGCAGAATTAAAAATCAATCTAATACAATCACAATGTGACCTTTCCATGGACGCGAACTGGCCGCGCGGCCAGCAATCGCACATGTAGCGATTTCTGCGTTCATCCACCGCGCGTTCATCTCCGTTATTTTCCGTCATGTCTGGCAGCCCATCAAACACGAGACGTTGAACCAATGCTGATTCAATGCTGGATTATCGTCTGCGATGTTGGCCGAGCATGAATTTTATTCAAAATTGGCTTTCTGCAACGTCTCATATTTGCTAGGTTGCTGTGACACTGAACGCTAGCCCAGTGGGCCTCTATAACATTTATACAATGTTGGTGCAACGTCGAAGACGTTGGGCCGACGTCGCATACGTGTTAAGCCTATACAATTTCATTGTGGTTACTGGGAGAGTACAGTGATATATATATTTACATTATTCGTCATAATGTAGGCCCTGTCACAAAACCTGCACGCCTTGATCTCCATCTCTATAGTCTAGTTATAAGTCACTTAATTTGAATACATGCGGTATTTAAAGGGTGCGCGTATTGAATGTCTGAAGCATTAGAGAGACCTATTTCGGCATGTAAATTTTGCCCTACGTTTATTGTAGAATGACCCGTTATAACTCCATGCAATTGCGCGAAAATTGGACTTCGTGGATAGGCCTACAAGTACCAAGGACAGTCTGGAACAATGTCACCACATCTCCTGCACGTTTGGGCGCGTTTCGACGCGCAAATGGAAAGGTTTCTGCCGCGCGGCGGGGCGCGCGCGTTGGCCCGCGCGGCCATTTAATCGCGTCAATGGAAAGGCAGCCTCATGCGGCGGTGGCCTGAGATTAAATCAACAAAGGCTTGAAATATCCAGTTTGCCGAGATCTCAAAGCTATAAATTAAGCACTTAAGGCCGACGTTGATCCAATGTTGTTGTAATGCCGTGTCTCAACATTAGACCTGTATTATGTCTTCACCTCTGAAGCCAGAGTGGGGGACATATTGATTTACCTCCGTCTGCTCAGTGTGTCTGAGGGGATTTCCCAGTGGTTTCGATCGTGCAGCCAGAGGCCGCCCCAGCAAACGCAAGGCGTTGATCATATGCTGGTGTAATGTTGGCCCACCATCTACGACGCTGAGCCAACATTAGCCCAGTATTGGGTTACCGTTTCGTGTTTGGCGCCACTTTGAATGTGGGCCAGCGTCACAGACGGCCGGCCAATATTAACCCAGCTTTGGTTCAAAGCATCGTGCTGGTATATCCTACGCAAGTCCACCATTGACACGGCAATGTGTCGGTGTAACATGCATTAGTCCAATGCCAGGCCATTGTGTTTGATGCTGGCCAATATTTAAACGGCATTGGGGAGGTGTATACGTTGTGCACGCACCCCCGCCAGCATGAAGTACTGACTAGGGCTGAATAGATACTGGCCAATGCTGGCGCAACATTTAACAGACATTGGGTCGGTGTCAGCTTGTACACGTCGCCAGCACTAAACACTGCCAGACAAGCGTTCCATTGACATTGAATGCAGTGTTGACAAGCCACATTGTGTTTCGCCCATCGCCGTGGTTTCAAGTCGGAATAATTAATTCTGCTTAATACAGAATCTTAGGGTAGTAATGACAGTTGTTGTAAGGTGACATTTCAGTGTGAAGATATCAAAACTGTTGCCTAACTGATTGAGCCTAAAGACTATTTAGTTTACTGTAGAAATAAAAAAACGGGTTCCACCACATAAAAATACATAGTCTCTACTGTCCACAGGAGCCATTTATTAACATTTATTACACTACATCTATTAGCTATCAACCTTTATGCTGCGGGGAGGAGACATCTCCAGTTTTTTGTTTACAAAAAAACGCTGACCCTTCTAGTTTCATCAACGTCTCATTTTCACTTGGGAGATATCACTACTAGAGTTTTTATTTCTACTGATATTCAAACAAGATGTGGCCATATGCTGTACATAAATTGTTGTTCAAGCTGCAGCACTGGTGCGATAATTATAGATTATACCATGGCCAAAGTTGTATCGTCCGGCATATTATCAGCCCGACCTAGTTTTATTCTCCAGAGGGTCATGGGTCTTGTATCGTCTGAAGACCGCAGGTCTAAGGGCAGTATAAAAAAATCATTGTAATGAAGTGAAATGCCTTATATTGGACACAAAGCTCTCCTTTTGAACATTTAGCTTAGAAAGAAAAATACCCATGACAAAGGTTGATTAGCGCTAAGGTATACCTAGAGTTAGTTGAACAACTGTGGCAAGTAGCAAAAACGTTGAAATATCAATAGAGGCATGCATATACAGGTAATTATCATCAATATTGTGGATCTCATAACAGTCGATATTTTAAAACGTTATCAAACCAAATGTAGTTACTAATATGTTATATTAGGCCTACCAGAATAAATGTCCATGGAACGTATTGCTAACTTATAAATTACAATTGTCTTTCTGCTGTTTTCTGAAGCATTTTACTCAAATAACAATGCTGCTAGATTTCAGTAAATTTTAATAGATATAATTTTAATTGTAGATATGACAATATACTAAATAAGTTGCCGCGGACAGACATTGAGGTGTCTTAATCAGATTCCGCCTTACTCACAAACATGCTATCACTAGTAAGTAATCACTGTGAGCTTCCTCAAGGGCAGAGGTTATCTGATTTCACTTGTCTTTTATGTTTCTGTGTCCATGTTTGTATCACAAATCGGTATGATTGGGTGTTGTTGGCTGACATGGTGTGGTTTTAATTATTCCAGTAATGTTACCAATATCACTCCAAAATCATTGAATGTTAACTCCATCCCTGGCGAGAAAAATAGTTTTTTATTGTCTTGAAGTTCAGATTCACGTCTGTCTGGTTTTCAATATCAGTGGGCTATGATCTCAAGCAATTGTTATGCAGAGACTAGCAGAGAGACTATGCAGATAACCGAGCAAATAAGTGACGTCCATCCAAAATTGGGTTAACGCTGGGCCAGCGTCAAAAAAGATGGTCCAGCACTAACCCAGCATTGGATCGATGTCTCGTGTTTTCTGGTAAATTACGAGTCAATTGAACAAGAGATTGACCCGAATATGGATCAATGTTGTGCCGGCGCTATAGGCGATGGCTCAATATTGCACTGACATTGGTTTAAAGGGACAGGCCCAGGCTAAAATCATCATAAAATCGGTAATTTTATTTTGGCTTCTTAATATGACCATATGATGTAAACATGTCCATAGACTAGAACTGCAAAAGTTTTTTTAATTTTTTTCTGCTGCGCATTCACCAGTTAGGCTAGATATAGAGACGAACTTCCCGTATTTCTTATTTTTGACATGGTTGTCCAAAATAACAAATCAGGAACTCAGGTACATTTATAGCCACAGACAAGAAACGCTGTCGCAGCATTAAAACAACCCGAATATGAATGACAACCCGGGGGCCACGTTTTGTGCTTGCCAGACAGGTATAGGCCCTATCTCATCAGACTCCTACAGTTAAGATTGAGCTATCTAAAACAATACTTATATAGTAAGTAAGTGAAATATTTGCTTTACTTCACTTTTCGGCCAGTATGGCCATTTAAGTGAAAATTCCAGGTATTACAATATCCCATATTGTATAGTTAAAGTAGTAAAGGAAAGACAAAGCTAATAAAAGCATTTTCGTACTAAAATATTCAGTTTAAAGTGTTTGATATGATAAGATGACGATGCTCCTGGCACATATATGTAACGAGACTGATGACATGTTGTAGCGCCTGCACTACAACACAGTTTAATGGGTATAAAAATATCAGTATAAATAATGTAAAATATGAAGTGATTATAAAATGAACGACTTATCAAGTCACTATATCTCCATGAAATTGGAGTGATTGTGTAAAAACTACAAGTCTAAGTCAAAACAGTGTCATTGTCAAAACAAATATATAATATATACTATAATACTATATACTATAATAAAAAAAGTAAACCCTTTTAGACATAAATATGAATGACATAAACAATGAACAGATAAACCATTAAGTAAGTAAGTAAAATGTCTTCTTTACTTCACTTTTTGGCCAGTATGGCCAGAGAAATCATTAAACCACAAAAAAATTCCAAAAATTAAAGACTTACAGTGCCCCCACAGTTGGTAATAAGGTCTGTGATATTGAAGAACATCACAGAGCGATCACAAACCGTGAGAACACCATAAGTCACCACAGGCTAATTGTACGGCAATGGCTTCTCTATGACATGCTGCATTATCCGCCAGGTTGCCACAGAGAAACCTTTAAAACAGTGAAGTGAAAAAATAATTATATGGCAATGGTTTCTTTCGGACATCCCGTCCATCGCCAGGATGCCAAAGAGAAACCACCGCAAACACAAAAAAAAACAAATCATAGAGGAATTATAAGTAGACCTACAATGCCCCCACAGCTGGGGATCGGGTCTGTCATCGAGAGTTAGCACGACAGAGCGATCATAATCCGTGAGAGCACTGTAAGGCACCACAAGTACAATGAAAAAATATATCAAATATATAAATATATAAATATAAATATATAAAGAATTTGAACTGAAAACTATTCAAAAATAAACATAACAACCTCAGTGAAAAACCCTGAACCACCGGAAAGCAAACACAAAAAATTTCACGTCAAAAAAATAGAAAAACCTGGCTCGATGAAAGGCAAAAAACGTTTGGGTGTGCTTGGCCTCTAAGAAGTTGCCCAGGGGGGACCACGCGGAGGTGACACCCTTCTCCCCAACAATACTTATATACTAACTCATTAATTAATATTCAAGACACGTACAATTTCAGAAAAAAATGTCCACGTGATACATACATAAACAGTGACAAATTGATTATGTGCAAATATATTTTACATAGACCCCACCCCTTATTTGCGTGTTTTCAAATCGAATATGAAATGTTGGTAATTAAAAATACCACAGCGACCGCAGAATGACATATCAATTTCTTAGCACAAGATATCATTTTAAATCTTTAAATGAACAATTACATCGACTACATGACGTAAAGCAAATTCCAATGGCTATATTGTAGTGTACATGTGGCTTTTTCACTTATAAGTTCTTAGTTTTCTATTTAGGCATCTGCGCAATAATCGTCATGAGTAGACGACTGAATGATATTTCAGTCTCTGATCATAAACAGTTAATTTTTATATATCACATTTATCTATATATTTTTAGTTTTCCACTGGCTATTTTATGGTATGGTAATTGAGTCATTTCGTCAGTAATATACCAAATCGTCCCCTTGCAGTGAGAAGGTGCTAAACTGTCACTTTGTAAAGTGGCAGTTTAGCACCTTCTAACTACAAGGGGACGAATTAGGCCTAAACCTACGTTTCACATCACATATTATTTACACAAGATGTCAGATAATGTTGAGATGATGACACGTTGTTCTTGGTTTTGAAGCTGCCCACATGTTTTATCACCTCCAGAGCATTAGACGTGTCTCTAAGATTAAGTTCCATATATAATTTACTATTACACCAGTCAACTTGTTTCACATGACAAAATGTTACACGATGATAAAATGATGGATGGGCCACCAGGAATTTAAAGTTAGATGAACTAATTGAGCTTATTGATAAAGGGAGTGCCACAACCATCATCAAATGATTTACTAGTCAACAATGTTTTTGCATAATAGAGACAAATGATGTAATAAATAAAGATGACTCTACCATCGTGTTGATACCATGCACTGGCTAATATAGGCCCCCTAAGCATACCAGAAATAATTGAAATGATTGATAAAGAGAATGCCATCAATATATCCAAATGTCACACCATGATAATAATGGACTATCATCAGAAATGACAAATACAAACTAAAACCACAATTAAATTTAGACTCAATATCACTAACACATATAGATACATGATGAACGCAAGAAGATTTTAGTATCACCACACCAAGCCAGAGCCTTTAGCCAAGTGCTTCATGAGGTGACGAGTGCAAATATAGATCTGTTTAAGACTGCAAAATAAAACCAGGAACAAACTGCGCAGTGAAGCGTGTAGAAGAGAGTATGAGATGAGCTGATCTCACTATGTAAGCCTCGCAGTGAAAACCAACAGTCTGAGTGCGAGAATGTAATCATCTGCTATAGTGATGGAGTAGTCGAGATGTTTTATATGAATTTGATGGGGATAATGTTTAAATGATGGACTTGGCATTGACACATAGCTTTTCCATAGAAATACTTGATATATTTAACGCAGAAGATTCATTATCCGTGACTTTGAAACCTATCACCAGTCAGAGAGGGCCAAAGTACACACCAGTCAGAGAGGTCCAAAGTACATGTGATGCATTTGTCCTTTCCTAGTGCAGAGGCGGATTTAAATTTAATAATAAGATTTTATTTAAATTAGATCCCAACATTTTTTGGATGTAAAGTTTTTTTTCCCGGGGTATGACAGCCGTTAAATTCCAAGTAAACCTCCCTTCTGTCAAATCCGCCACAGGAAGACAATACACACTGTTAAAAGTCACTGTGAATCTCGCCATGTTTGGCAGAGACATCAAGTCATGAAGTTTGGTACATAGTTTTATTTACAGAGGACAAACAGCAGTGCTACACTATATACAAAAAAACGCTATACGTCTAGAGTTTGACTCAACAGTGAAGTTCACCCGATTACATATCCACAATTTATTTGTGTGATTCGCGTCTAAGCAAATCAATGCTCCGCATGTCATCATGTGATAGCACGTGAAGCAGCGCTTCGCTCAACATGAATCACACCTCTGAAGAAGCATAAGGCTGGTAACTGGTCACGACACAGTAGCCAGTTACCACCCCAAGCCTTCATCAGAGGCGCTATATATTGATTCAGAGAAGACAAAAGAAGGTATCTCGCCAAAACTCAATGGCTGCATACTTTTTTTTATCTCTTCAGTGATCAGCATAACATTATTATTGGAACATACGTTTGTGCGACGCCAGTCCATCATCCAAGATGATGGGTTGGCGTCAAGCCTACTAATCATACAAGAAAAATGTTGGCCCAAATGTCTAACCATCTGCAATTAGCCCACTTTAGACGCACATCGAGTGACCTCACCACAGCCATCCTGTAATAAGAACAAGGCATTGACCCAACACTGGGACAATGCTTACCAAACCACAGTGTTTCACCAATATACTATATGCATTTAAACACACATCCGACCGACGGCCCACGGTGAAATCGAATGGACATTCAGATGGACGTTTGCCACCTTAGTCGCAGCCAACGCCAAAGCATGATCACAATTGTGTGCTGATCCCTAACAGACACTAAGCTAAGATGAACATAGTAATAGAAAACAGTGATGTTTAGGTGTTAAATTGCCAGTAAGAAAAAAGAGCAAGCCAATGTGAATCTTGTGTCGCGATTTGTTTGTAGATTTTGCTGCAGCTTCATTCATACCCCTTAGTTTATGTACTCGAAAAATTATTTGCCATTAAAAAACGGCTTAATATGTTTAAAAGTGTATCAAGTATGTAGGCCTACAAGATATGTCTGAACAGGCAACATAATTTTTAGCACAATTTTCCTGGAAATTACGGTTGACCATTTATTCTGTGTATTGTCAAAATGTAGGCCTACAAGATATGTCTGAACAGGCAACATAATTTTTAGCACAATTTTCCTGGAAATTACGGTTGACCATTTATTCTGTGTATTGTCAAAATGTCATAATTGATTATACATGTGGTTGATTAGCTAGACCAAACTGTAATTTTAACAAATTGTTGACATTCTACGTGTAAATACCAAGCTTTCCATAGATGCCAAAATCATCCATCTAACTCAATTATTATAAAATTTATTACATTTTTTCTGTTCGACCCTATTTCAGTGGCATTTTCAATTTATGCAAATCACGGATTCTCGTCAAAGTTGATACACGGGAAAACAGTGGATCTGACATCTACAATATCTAGCCAATGCAGATCCATCAAAAGGCTTATAGTAGGCCTACCAGCAATTTCCAGGTCCCATTGCTTGACAAATGAACTATCCTATCGAGTTGGCAGAATGCTGTAGGCATACGTGTACTATCTGAGGCCTTCAATAACCAACAAAAACATTTTAGAGACTAATTATTTATCCTCCTTACTTTTAATCATGTCGTACGTGATACTCCTTGAATAAGGTTTGATTATATCCTACATGCTACAGATTCAGAATAATAATAGATACAGTAGGCTACGGAGGTTGTAGGCATACATTTTTTAGTATTAATTCTGTAGGCATAACGACGTTGAGAAAACCTTTATGTTAGGCTTTCTTCTTTTTCTTTGCGTAGCAGAGTATAATTTCCTATTGGAATGCTGGTTACTCTTGGTGTAAGTGTGCACTTAAAGGTGTGGTACCCACAGACTTGGTTATAAATAGTTTGTTTGCTTATCATATGGCTGGTGTGAGTACTGGTGCATAAACGGTTGATGGGCAGAGCTACTGAAAAAAATAAACAAAGGAAAAAGAGTAGCTTGCCAACAGGGTGCATGTTAAAAACAGTTTAAAATAAAAAGATTGTGAGGGGAAACTGCAGCCATATTTAGCAACTGCAGTTTTGAACTGCCTAACCAATTACGCTGTACGTTATAGAAAGAATGTTTGATCAAATTTGTGATTGCGTGATCACAACAACACAAATTCAGCTTTCAACCGCATCATAATGATTCAGTGACAGAAATACCTGTGACAAGGGTTACATTATTTTACAAATTGAACTAGAACAGGAGTTCCCGAGCTCCGAGGCCCGGCTTTAGTGTGTGCTATAAACACAAATTCGGCTTAATATTTTTTATTGTATATAACTGTATTGGTCTAGCTCATGGGCCAGAATCCCAAATGTCCCGGATATAATTAGGAAAGAACCAAGCAGACAAGTTAAAATATATCTTCAAAGTGTATTCCTTCCACCACTATCGCCGGTGCTGGCCAACATACTTGTAAACACATAAATTTTTAACATATAGTTACTCAGGAGTTATAATTTATACAAGTACTTTTTTCATAATCAATCGCAGTGTTTTGTCTTGAATTGTTATGTATGCAATCGATAAATGTTCATTGTTTTTTATTGTTATTCTTTATAATGTACTTTAAAAGAGGTTTCGTTATAACGCAAGCAGTAAACTGACTCATGTTTTTGTCATACTCTCTTTCTCTTTTTTGTTTAACAATAAAGATATTAATATTTACCTGCACTGCTGTGTGGGGTCAATGTCGGTGCCTGCTTACTTCGAAAGTAAGCAGATACTGCCTTTTGGCTTTGCAGGGCAGTGCAGCTCTATTATTCTAAATTATTCTATTATTCTGTGCTGCTTTTACACTGCTACATGGTGTGTCATCGCGCTGTATGTGGTCGGTGGCATCAGCTCTCCGTCCTCTCATGTATTACACAATATAGTTAACAAGAGCAGAAAAACCATTAAACCACAAAACAACAAATTATCAAAAATTATGGGCAGATTTACAGTGCCCTCTGTATGGCAATGGCTTCTCTCTGACATGCTGCACTACCCACCAGGATGTCACAGAGAAACCATTAAAACTATGAAATGTATGACTAAAATAATGAAAAATACAACGAATTTGAACTGAAACTGATGAAAAAGAACACAAATACAATGTGAACAACAAGTTAATTAT
Organism: Flabesymbios commensalis; assembly: GCA_964017125.1. Classification (NCBI taxonomy): domain Eukaryota; kingdom Metazoa; phylum Annelida; class Polychaeta; order Terebellida; family Flabelligeridae; genus Flabesymbios; species Flabesymbios commensalis. The sequence continues at coordinate 83,137,387 of OZ024911.1, forward strand.
ATGGCGATCATAGAAGCAAATCATATAGGAATTATGGGTAGACCTACAGTGCCCCCACAGTTGGGGATCAGGTCGGTCATCGAGAACTGGCACGACAGAGCGATCACAAACCGTGAGAACACTGCAAGTCACCACAAGCTAATTGTATGTCAATGGTCTCTCTTCGACATCCTGCACCGTCACACAGGACGCCACAGAGAAACCATTAAAACACCGAAATGAACTTGGTACAAAACACCAAACTATTGGAAACATAAAAAACACATGAGAAAGAAACTTTACGACACAAATTGCTCTGAACTCAAACATTAGAAAGTGAAGCAAAACATCAACATACATGAAGACAGTCCACACATTAGAAAAAAAATTACAAATAGAACGCAAAAAATTCAACAAATTTCTGAACATACGTCTGTCACAAGGACTGGGTGTTCTTGGCCTTCTAAGAAGTTGCCCAGGGGGGACCACGCGGAGGTGACACCCCCCCCCCCTTAATGCAGGTCTCCTGGCCCTCACAACATGTATTTTTGTCATCTTATTTAGTTACGTATACATGTATGTTTGTTTTTGTTGTGTGACAAATAAATTGTTTTGAGTTCTGATGTGGCCTGATGTAGGCTACTGATGGGCCACCGTCTGCGACGCTGGGCTAACATTATCTCAACTAAAACTCTTTAAGCTCTATGTAATCACAAATATAATCGTGAATATTATTTTTTCCTTAACACTTTTTAAAAACGTAACTGTCTGACCTAGCGACCTTAAACGTTATATTCCACATGTTCATAAGGACTGGTGTACAAAATGTCAACCGTTTCCCACACACAGCACCAGTCTTTTCCCTAAATAGGTCACAAACTGAGGCAAAATAAAATTAAGTAGTCCTAATAGGCTACTGGCTACTGGCATAAATATAGTATCTTTATTTGCTGCGCTCAAATACTTTTATGAGTTTTAATATCAAATTTGTGATTTATGCTAAAACAATTGTAGATTGTATCTATATAATCAGCTACTATTTTCATTGACTATTTTGTTTTTAAGGTTTTAGGGGTCAAAGGGTCTAAATCGAGCTTGGCATACTGTATTTTTTCAAATCAGCATATTCAAATTAGGTTAAAACAGGTTTCAAAACGCTTTTACCCCGAAATGCCTTCGGCACTTTTTTTAGGGAACATATTCCTCAATTTCGATCAAGCTGCTGGTAGCAAATCGTCCTTTGCACTTACTTTGCTACTTGTCCATAAACTTGCAGTGCGGCACCTAGTGTATGAAAGACAAGTCACTTGCGTTTTTACCCAGCATTCATGATTCCACAATCAGTTCATTTCCTCTGAAATGTCAACAAACTTGTTGCAAATCCGTATCCAATGACTCACAAATAGAATGTTTATTCATTTGTAGAAATAAACTATAGTTAATTTATTGTGCAATTATCTGATAAAACTGTACTTTTTTATAAATCCTGTGGTATGAAAGATCACAATACCAAAAGTCTGAAGATATAACGTTTTTTTCTAGATTATTTTGGTATAAATTTCGTTGAGCGATAATTGAATTTTAAAGACGTTTCGTGTTGAAAGTGCTTTGTTTGGTTTAGATATGTGTACGACGTAAGAAATACAGGAAGATTAGTAAGCATCAGTTCATGCAGTACATCGCATTTCAATGTGTCAGTGATGTCTCTTGATTCGTACAATAAATTAAGAGTGATAGGGAAAGGAAGTTATGGAGAAGTGTGGCTGGTGAAACATAAAAAAGATAGAAAACAGGTAAGCAGCCTAATTTAGACTTTAGTAGACTAATTACTCTAAGACTAAGCTCGTGAGAAATCAGAGAAACTAGGTCTAGGATTATAGATGATGCTCTTTGACCTTAAATTTAACTACACTTCATTTTAGGAAGCAAACCCTTGATCAACATTGAGAAACATTACAATTATTCTAACAATGGGTTGGTATGAATAGCGAGGGAGACCTATAAAGCGAGAAAGGATCAATAAGTATATGAGATGACAATTTATCACTAAATATACAAATATATGTTATAAACATCATAATATACATATAACTGTATCGAAACCGGCTAAAATTATTAAAACATTTGAGAAAATGAACGATAACAACAACGAGGGAAACAATTATAAGATCGCTGGCAGCCGGCCGCTATTTTGTCAGATTGCCCTGTCGGCCAACAGTAGGGCCATCTGGTGAATAGAACGAGTTGTCACAAGTGACAGGTACCAGGGTACAGTACTGAAGCAATCAGGATAGCTTTTGATAGCAGCATGGTATATTATTGGTATATTATTTTAATTAAAAAAAAACCACAATAACACATTATTGCGTAAATATATTATAATAATATTTTATTGACATACAACATTCATACAACAATCATTCAACATAGGTAACATACAATATAATACAAAATTTGAAGCCGTAGCTATAGTCCTGTGTATATATGACATATATATAATATCATCATAAGATCATACATTCATGATCCACATTCTCAATTACTGTTTGTTCACAGTTGTGGTCTTCGCCGTTCTTTTGCGTTTCTTTTGGCCAGGCTTGGTACCATTGGCGGTGGAGCTGCAGCGTCACTTGAACGATGTTGTCGGGGTTTGTGTGTTTTGAGAAATTTAAGTAGATGACAATCTCTTTGTTTTTTAGTTTTATTAATCCATGGCTGACTCAAGCTGTCGTGATCTGAGTGATGACATCAAAACGCCTTGAGTGTCACGTAGGCCTACATATATCACACATTTACCGGCGAATGCAAGAAGCTGTTGTGATCTCAGTGATGACAAGTGGACTACAATTGAAGATCAAACTCAATCAAATCACCGCTGCATAGGGTTGGCGATAATATCATTTAAAAGAAAGTAACGTTAAAAAATCAAATAATTACACTATACAATAAGGCCTATGTAGGCTATCATTTATATTAAGTTTTAGTACTGTAGATATAGTCTATACCTGTTACTAACAAATGTGTCAAGATTATTCAAAGGGTTTTCAGTAATTGATAGTTCTCTTAAATATGATCAGTTTAGGTATTTGAAGAATAAAATATATCCTTTATTGTATCAGAATCCTGAATAAACGTAAAAGTTTATGTTATCATTCTACTATGAATGTTTCTTTCAATCGCGGTAGGCCTACTCGTGTACATAGGCAACGCGGTATACGTATAGCTACCTATCTATCAGATGATAAATTAACCAAAAATATCTAGCCTATATGCATTTGTTAAATTTTATTAGTGTGACATTTATTAAATACGTATGTGAAAGTGGTCTTTAGGATGAAGACGGTTAATTGGTCTCGCCTGGGGGGATTAGGCTGATCAGTTGATCACGAACGGAGGTGTGAAATGCAGCTGGTGTTCTACCCACTGTTTTCCTCAATTGCATTTTGGACGTGTTTTATCTACTGTTGTCGTCAATTGCATTTTGGACGTTTTTTCATCTACTGTTGTTGTTAATTGCGTTTTCTACTGTTGTTGTTAATTGCGTTTTCTTTTCATTTGCATTTCACCTAGACCGACTCATATATACACAGAGAGCTTTGATGTATATATATCTGAATGACATACAAATCCAGATGCACCCAGTTTATATTGTAAGGTAACAAGGTATTGTTATAGTATAATACCATATAATATAACATAGGCTATTAACTATAGGTTAAATACAGTGTTCTTTCTTATTTTTATATTTTGGCTGATTATTAACGATTCGTGTAGATGAGCCAGTGGTAACGTTAGATACATGTATACATCTTTTATGTTCGTGTATTAGCAGGAACGCGAGCGGCCAAGTGATTACCGGGTACACACCAGGTGTCGCTCACAGCCACCTGTCAAAGCGAAAGAGACTTTCAAACGAAGCGAAGTCTCTTTCGATCACAAAACTGGACCTGTATTGTCTCCAAAATAAGAAATAATAATTGTATACGAGCAATACAGGCATATATTTTATTGTGACATCGATAAATATATCATATACATGCGTTACACTGCCATACGAAGCCTCTTATTGATCTTCTATCGCTTTATAGGTCTCCCTCGCTTTTCATATCCACCGCTAACAATTTGAATTGTAATAATATGAACTGACTCGCACACCGGCATCCTAGATAATATACTGGTACCCCAGCATACCACATTACCACTAGTAGTAGTAGTACCAGATATATAGTTGCAGTCAATTTCCACCAGCGTTGGGTGTTTTTCGCTGATTTTGCAGTCAATTCTACATCAATTCCCATGAAATTTTGCAAGCACTTTTTGCAAGTACTCCGGTGCTTACCCTGAAAATTTTGTGAAATTTGAATGAGTATTTTAAAAGTTAGACCATTTGACATGTAGTGGAATTTCGTGATTGAAGCTGATAGCGTTTAATGGGTTTATAGAGGAGCGTCATAATTCGTAAAAACTACATGTCAAATGGTCTAACTTTTAAAATACATAAAAAAATTTGGGGGCAGGCAGTAAATATTTTGATCAGTATTCAAAACAGAAGTATCGCGACGCAAATGCAAACACAGAGGCGAAATAACGCGATGCAATTCTGTCCGACGTTTAGGCCCACGCTGCACAGCCAGCACACATGCTCTGATTAATCTGGTGGCTGTTGCCTGTTGGCCTCGCTGTTATCAGGTTATTTAAAGCCAAGCTCTGATTGAAAGCAATCTGGCCTTTGCGAACCACTACCCGCACACTGACGCTTGTTGGCTGTCCTGTTTGTCAGGTTTGTTGACTGAGCCACCATCGAAACATCACCAGGTCGGCGCGTCGTGCTTGCTGGGCACGTACTGCCACACGCCGCGGAGGGCTATGTATGGGTTAACTCAGCCATCGGTCTGTCTTTTTTGTAATCTACCATTCAATATCAATAAGCCTTTCATATTAGAATAGTGTCGACATAAACATGATAGTCTAATGGGTGTAATAAATTTTGTCATGTCAAAGACTTTCATGCTACAGCTCGTTTATAACCTAGGGCCTAAGTGTGTTTTTTTAATTGAAGACGATTGATAAATATATCCGAAATTACTGTGTAACAGTCAGCCCCAGAGGGTTTGGACATCACTAATGTAAATAGCCAATTTTGAGACGGGCTTAAAAACAGGACACTGCAGTTAGTGAGTCACGCTGCATGTACAATTATTATCAACATGTGCAAATCGCTATAGCACTGGTTTGTGACGACACGCCTGGCTTCACTTTGAACCAATATTAGTTTAATGTTGGGCCAGAGTCATAGACAATAGGCCAACATTAACACAACATTGATTGAATGTGCCGTGTTCACTGGGTAGGCCTCTAATAAGCGATAATGACAATGTTGAACCAGCGCTGGTTCAATTTTGAACAGTATAAGGCTCTGCTCGAAAACGTGGCAGACCGACCATATTAAGGTAATGATGGGCCAACGTCGCCGATGGTGGCCCATAATTAACTCAACATCGGGCCAAGGCGACTTTAATCATGCTCTTGCTATGCGTGTCACAAATTATGATCTCATTGACAGACACGCCGCATCCAGAACACTGTTCTAGAGCGTGCACGTGCACGACATTCCTGGAAGCACTGAGGCTCCCTGTGAGTGAATTATTCCAACATTATTACTTTTTTCTTTTCAGTGCTTTCCTTTAAAATCTTTAATCGGAATATTGTGAACTTTATCACGTATCTATCATCTCATTTAAATTATATTTATAAGGGACAATTAGCCTATTCATTTTCTCAATTTTGATTTTGAAAAATTGTCATTGGACAACCAGTTTACTGTTGTTAAGTATGAATATATCCATGTTTTTTTTTTTATTCTGGTGTTGCATACAGTGATCGATCTTTCTGTGGGCCTGTTCAAATCAGTAAGTGTCTGTAAACATAGAATAGGGCCGGTTTAGAATTTTGGCCAGGGCCTGTTGTTAAAAAAGTTAATTTTGGACCCTATCAATTTGGTGCATGTTAATTTTGTAATGGTACATTGTTTGGCAAATCCCAATATTTGATTAATAAAATATATTTTTACATTAGTAAGATTTACATTAGTAGATTATGACCGGTACTGTTCCATAATGCAATAAACAAGTTCATCTAAACCTGTCGTTTCTAATTTTGAATCCATCTTCCATAATTGCTGTTAAATTTTAAACAATTACATGGGATAAAAAAAATTGATATACAAAATAGAATAACGCTAATCAATTCCGTAATTGAATAGCGATTATCGCTAATCAATTTTTTGCCGACAAAATTTTCCCTGGCAGGTGCCGTAAGACTAGAAACTAACCTTGTCAAATTTCATGAAAATCGGATGAAAATTGCTTGAGCAATGAGCGAAAAACATGCAACGAGAAATTGACAGGAATGAGGTGACTTTCACTTTAACGCTATATTTCTAGAACGCTAGAACACGGTACTTAATCTATAGATATTAAACTACTAGTAAAATATAATAATATTACCTAGCCCTTGAAGCAGGCTGCCTGGGCCTTTTGATTAATAACAGTGATCATGATTACAATGTCAACTGGGTGTATGAGGATATATATGTATGCATGTCGTCCATATATATGTTAAAAAAATCTCCTGTGTATATTAGTGTTGGCATACATGAAATTTCACCTATACCTACACTAAAATACACAGGAGATTTTTATGCAATTGGCAAGATTAGATGAAAAAACACCTAAAATGCAATTGACTCCACTTGTTCAACAGTAATGATAAAACATGATACAAAATGCGATTGTATCTTCACCAGTAGATAAAACATTGGTCACTGAAATGCAAATAGCTTCAATAGTGGTTAAAACACCACATAAAACACAATTAACTTCACCAGTGGATAAAGCACCGCCTAAAATGTGATTAACTTCAATAGTGAATATTACACCACATAAAACGCTAATGACTTCAACAGTGGATATAATACGGTGGCTAAATCGCCATTAATTTCTTTAGTGGATATGGCAGCACTCGAAACGCAATTAATTTCCAGCAGTGAGTATTATACCCACCTGCCTTCCACACCTGTGCTCGTAATCAACAATGATGACATGTCCTCCTGACTAGTGAGGTGTGATACTGGAAAGCACAATCAACCCTCCCCATGGTAAAGACCACATTTATATCCGTATTTGGTAACAGCATACGGGCATTCTAGAAATATACTGCTATGCACTGGTATGTACTGTACATAGTGGCATAGCCAGTATATACAAAAGCAAATATACCTTTTGATTACTTGACATTTCTTGACCAAATAAAGTTTTACCCCCGTAAGACACAACTTGCACTGTAAAGTTTGGCTTGGCATGTAAAATATTGCCGTGCATTTTTGATCTGTGGCATAGTTTAGCTGTCATACAATCATAAGGGGAAGCCAATAATTGTTTTGATGTTGTAATGCGTCATGAGAAAATATACCTTTTGATTACTTGACATTTCTTGACCAAATAAAGTTTACCCCAGTAAGACACAACTTGCACTGTAAAGTTTGGCTTGACATGTGAAATATTGCCGTGCATTTTGCACTTGACTAACAATTAGGCCGTTTGCACTGGATCACACTGACCGTGGTCCAGCACAAACTTCGTAATTGTGACACAGTCAGCAGCAGCAGGAATCAGTTCTTGTACTAAAAAGACTATCTAATAATCTTAAAATAGACTGCATGTGGAGCATGTGCTCTAAGATGACTGCAGAATTCAGCACAACGTCATGTATGTATAAGGAGAGTGGGCTTACAGCATTGTAAGAACTAGTAATGAACTAGTCTATCATCCTATCAGATTTTGTAAATTTTCAACCGTACCCAGTCATAATAGTAATGCGGCAATGCCAGACAGCTCTATTGTACAGCTATGCTATCAACATGATCAAGGCTGACTAAGGCTACAGTGCCAAATGGTTATTAAATATCTCATAGCATAGGCCTTAGTTGATAATTAAAAAAAATATTGCACACACCTATTTATAGTATTGGTCACCTGTGAAAACTGCATGCAAGGGCCATTGTCTATTTGTTCTGCAAAGTCAAAGGGCAGTATCTGCTTACTTGTGAAGTAAGCAGATACTGCCTTTTAGCTTTGCACGACAGAGGTTTCTATAAAAAGCCACAACCAGGGAGTCCTCCAGAACAATAGAACCCGGTGTGATAAATAAACATTGCATCATGTTTAGCCTGTAGACTTGGTCAACACAACAGGTGCACAAGCATAGATGTTACTATGTAGTCTTCTCAAAGAGCCTAATTACTTAAGAGCAATATCATCTTATTCTAGCTGATTGTTGTTTGAAATATCACCCATAGATGTCACTCAAGTATGTGATTTAGGAGCCAGATCTCATTGTGGCGCTTGATATGATCTTGTTTCATGACTGTTGGTCAGGGCCCTGGTCATGGCTGTGGCTTCATTGTGGACTTCCCATGGGTCACTTCGAAATGTGGGACCCCAGTGTCCCGCAAATACTCATCAATTGACTATGGCTTTAATAAAGCTTTAAGCTGAGCTATCCATGATCCAGTTTTAAAAAAATAGGCCTGACATACAGTTTACTTTGTTGCATAGATAGAAGCTTATATATAGTTAGATGGGCTAGAATATCTACTGGTAAGAAAAACTTACATTCAAATAACAGTAATTGTCACTAAGCAACCAAACAAGCGGTTAATAAGTTGAAATGTGGGTAGCGCAAGCCCTAGGTCATATTTTGTGCCTGCCATAATCAAACCGGATTGTCAGGAATGATGGCTAGCTAAGACTGTCTACATACCTAGCAAAGTATTTTGTCCTTCATACTGAGTTGCGAGAACATTTTTAGATAGACCTTTTTTTATTACAAAATAATTTTGTAGTTTAGTTTGTTATAAATTTATATAAAAAAAAATTATGTATGATTCCAGTATGTTCTCAAGAAACTAGATTTGCACAATGCATCCAAGCGAGAGCGTACAGCCGCGGAGCAGGAAGCAAAACTTTTATCCAAGCTGAAACATCCTAACATTGTGGGTTATAAGGATTCTTTTGAGACTGAATCTGGTTTCCTCTACATCGCTATGGGATATTGTGAAGGTGGGGATTTGTACAACAGACTCAAAGAACAGAAAATGGTGCCTCTAGAAGAGCCACAAGTTGTCGAGTGGTTTGTACAAATCACAATGGCATTGCAGGCAAGTAGAAAATTAACCCTAAAAACTAAAAAGCTGAATTATAGAAGTACATTTTTTTACCCATTGTTTTGCTATATCTATGATATATATATATGGTGGTAGCCCTTTAAACTCTATAGTCGTTTGTATTTTGTTTTATAACCTACGCCCGATCAAATCACTGTTATTGGGAAAGAAATGAGTGTTTAGAGCTAGACATCAAGGTTTACAAATGTTCAGTCTCAAATTATATAAATATGAGTAATTTTCACCCACTTGAAGTTATAGGTCGCAGTATCGACAACCTTAACCCTTTCAGGCCTGAGTTTACCATAGTCATCTTCATCCACTACAAGCGGCGAATTGCTGTCGCAATTCTCGACTTGTAGTGGATGAAAATGATTTCAAGTTGATGAAAAAATTCATAAAAAATTGCCATGTATTGGTAAACCAGTTTCATGGAAATTTTAATTTTAAAAACCCTAGTTGTTGGGAAATTAATTCTAATTTCAGGGATGTAAAATGATGCTTCAATGCATTGTGAGGGCTTAAAGGGTTAAGTGGTTTAAAATTTAAATTAAATAACTTAGCGGAGAAAGGGTTCAGCACTTTTTTCCAACCCAATCATTGATAAAATATTAAAATGCTTTGTTGTAGAGACTCATTTACATTTATCTGAGGTTTATCTCGACAGCAAATGATAATGTCAAGTTTGAATTATGAAATGGCAGTCAGAATTCTTCATTCCTTGTGCAGATCGTTTATATTGATCACACATGAATACGTTTGCAAAAATCAGTAAAACTTATTGTCCTAATTGTTTTTTATTTACAGTACATGCATGAGCGTAATATCCTTCACAGAGATTTAAAGACACAAAATATATTCCTCACAAAAAGTAAGATCATCAAAGTCGGAGATCTTGGAATCGCAAGGTAAAGCATTCTTTTAAACTTATTATCCCTTGTCCTGCTGAATAGTCCCTAATATTTTCATTCTTTTACACTATTCGCAGCTTCAACAGACAAAAAAGTGGTTTTTTTATTTTTATTTTTGAAAACTGTACATCTCCTGAAATGAGTTATTTTATCAACTTGGCATCTTTCTCAACAAATTTCAACAATTCCGATGCCTTTTTGGAAATGTGCTAGAAACTGTATATTAATGGGACTAGAGTTACCCTAAGCACTGAAATATTTTTTTACTAACCATGAAGACCCAAATTTTTTTTTCAATTTGAAATCATCATAAATGTCTTAGTAAGCTCTTTCCACTTCATTTGAATACCTAATATGTTGTTGGTCGACTCTATGGCCATTATAAATATATTCACTCTTTCAGCGCAGGGATCGACTTCAGACGTCAAAATCTGACGTCTACAGATGTAAGACATCAGATTCTGACTTCTAGAGTCGATCCCCGCGCTGAAAGGGTTAAATGTCTTTTGAGATGTACGCAAATTGTTATTTAACCCTTTCAAGCCTGAATTTACCATTGTCATATTCACCCGCTACAAGCCCCGAGTTGCTGTCACTGTTCTATAGCACAAATATAGTCGTTTTTAATTCATTTTTTTATCCGATCAAGTCAAAAGAAATGTGTATTTAAGCATCAAGATTGGGAAATGTTTGGACTCAAATTATATACCCGCCAAGTAGAAAGTATTAGTAAATTTTAACTTAAAAAGAAAATGTTTATCCTTGGTGGCAGCATCTGCAAAGCTGTTTTTTTTTACTTAAAATATTACATTGGCAGAGGTGCTAACACTTCTGATTTAACTGGAAGAATACTGATTTTTTGGGCCATCTACCGATCTTCCGATCGCCTGCAATAATTTACCAAATTACTGCATGAATGGTAATTTTCTCACAAACATATATTTTTTTATTTGTGAGTAAAAAAGCTTCACATTGCAAGAAAATCAATCTGAAATAAATGAAAAATTTGGTTGTGGGCATGCCCCCAAACCCATCAATTAGAACCCCGTACGCGGCTCATGCTCAGCAGCTCGCAAAGGTTTTCATATCAATCAGTAGATCTACTGCTTTCAACTTCCTCACTGTTCAGTGGCGGATCCAGCATAGGGCGTACCTGGCGTACCCTCCCCCCCTTATTGGTGAACATATTGCATTTTCATACATTTTTAGGCCTCAGCCAAAATTTTGGCAGATGCCTATTGTCGTCACCAGGCGCGTCTGTCCGTCCGTCCGTCCGTCTGTCCGCCACTTTTTAGAACTATAACTTGTTTCACATAACTGGAATGCACATTAAACTCCACATACAGGTTAATAATGACTAAAGCTTGACCAATTTCACATTTGACCTTTCTGCGTCCCCTATGACCTTGACTTTTTTCCTTGTTGACTGGGCAAATTCGGACAGAAACTAGGTCATGGCGGCCAAAATAGCCGATTATCAGCCATTATTTTTTTTAAATGCGTAATATCTGGAAAACCGGACCAGATAGCTAGACCATTACTATAGAACAAAATGTGCAGTTCCAGGTAGGGATATACCATGAAAAATTTCAACATGAAAAAATTCAAAATGGCCGACCTGCGGCCACTTTAGATCGTCAAATTTTCTCGTTAACGCGATTTACTCAACAATTTTTTATATTTTGCTCCAAAATTTATACCAGATATTCATTTTACTAATAGCTCAGATGATTTCGAAATTGGACAAGATTCGGACAGAAACTAGGTCATGGCGCCCAAAATGGCCGACTATCGGCCATTATTTTTTTATATGCGTAATACAGTGGTACCCCTGCCCAGCGTTGCCCCTCAAGAACCACTGCTCCCCTTAAACGACTGTTTTTCTGTGCACGTATGCCTTTTACACTGTTAAGGACCCCTGAAGAACGACGACCCCTCTAACACGTTATACGACGGCAAAAATTTGGCTGACGATCCGTTTTCGGCTGTGTGTGTATAAATGAGCTCCCATATATCTGGCCATTGTGTATGTGATGTTGGTTCGGCAATGATCCAGGACCAGTGTTGGCTGTAAAAGCCTACATTTTGCCATTACAACACAGCAAAGACGAGACGATCAACCTGCACTAAAACAGCGTTGGATCAGCGTCTGGAATTCGCTGAGAAGTCACGCAGAGATGCACTCTAACTGCTGAGACACTGGGGGAACGAGGGTGTTGATAAAATGATTATCGCAAAATTGACACCCTTGTGAGCCAGCGGGTGCTATAATGACAGCACTTGCATTAATTTAAAAATGGTATTACCCTATATTGCCGGTTAGTAACCGCGGTTTATAACTTGAAAAATGTTCGGTAAAATATCTAAAAAAATTGATACTTTTAAGAGGCGGTTTATAACCAGGCATTCTGAGTGAGCCATGACGATTTCTGGTTGAAATAGGGAGTGTTTGCCGGGACTGGCAACCAACTGACAGACCGGGTATCGTCACCTGCGTTACCTGCGTTGGTGTGAGCTTTGTTGCCCGATTATGAAGTCAATTAACCATCTGCATCCCAATGTGAATAATAATGTGAGCTAAATTAAAGCTCATGTGAATGGCAACATCTTTGTTGGCTGAAAGCAGAAAGAATTAGTTATGTTGATGAAATTTCACGATGGTAGATGATTTCAAACATCACTGTATATCACCGTATTGTTATTGTCTGTAGGGCTGAGATTGTCGTCATAACAGTCTTAACTAGAGCAGTAGGAGTTCAGAGCGAAGGGCGGTAATGGTGCCGTGGAAAGCTAATAGGCATTAACTGTTCACTTGTAATTACTTGTAGTTACTGCCTCTTGGCTTTGTAAGACGTTATATTACAGTTTTCTACCAGGTGTTGTCCTCTCGGTAGACACAGCCGGCCGGTATTGATTTGATGTTAGATTAATAGCTTTGGGCTAACCTTGTTTATGCGCATCTAAACCAGATGCATGAAAGCCAAACTCAAATATACTAATACATTTATTAATCATGCTAATTGAGTGTTGAATTATAACGATTAAAACAGATTTTCAATGTCACGGGAATAATATTTATGACGATATTTTGATCCCCTGTAGAACTAAAAGTGTCAGCCTAATTACCGTCACGAGAAGAACAAAGGGACTTGCAGCGATTTAACAATCAGACCAACAGCATTTCGCCAATACTGGTTTAATGTTGGTCCACCATCTCCCTCTGCGACGCTGGACCAACATTAAAATAACAGGAAGCAGACGTCTCGTGTATTTGCCAGGAAGTGCCCATCAAACACGACACATCGACCCTGTGCTTGTTTGTCTGCTGCAACGACGCTGGCCTAACATTAATCTGACACAGGATCATCCTATCGTTTTTTGCTGTGTAATCAGGTTTGGCGGGAATATGTCGCCTGCTCACAGCAATGTTGTAACAGCCGACTGCACCAATGGCCCAACATTAAGCCAACACTTTCTCAGTGCTGGCACACCATCCACAACGATGCCCCGGCATATATTGAGTCTCCCGTGAGAAACACGCTGACTGTACTAATGCCGCATGGCGTTGACTGCGATAATGATGAAATACCGCTTTAGAGCTAAGCTGTCTGGCTAAACTGCGGGAGTTACCGGGAAGAATTACGGCTGCCTGTTGTACCCAAAGTAGGGATGCGGTTTGTTAGGGGGCCACCATTCATTCTCCAGAAGTAAACAAAAAGACATTTTGCCTCTAAACCTAAATGCAATAAATAATTTGAGCTAAGTCAATGAAAAGTCACTTACTAAGTAAAAACGTTTTTTCACACAGTGAATGTGTTTTGCTCATTTTTTTCTGGTGTTCAAAATAATTCATGCCCCTGACAAACGACCACCCCTCTCATATGACCGTTTTTATGTGGCAGTAACTGGGGTCGCATAACAGGGGTACCACTGTATCTGGAAAACCGGACCAGATAGCTAGACCATTACTATAGAACAAAATGTGCAGTTCCAGGTAGGGATATACCATGAAAAATTTCAACATGATAAAATTAAAAATGGCCGACCTGCGGCCACTTCCGATCGTCAAATTTTCACGTTAACGCGATCCATTCAACATTTTTTTATGTTTCGTTTAAAAATTTATATTATATATCCATCTCCCTAATAGCTCGAATAATTTTGCAATTTGGCAAGATTCGGACAGAAACTAGGTCAAGGTGGCCAAAATGGCTGAATATCAGCAATTATTTTTTTAATATGCGTAATATCTGGAAAACCCGACCAGATAGTTAGACCATTACTATGTGCAGTTTCAGGTAGAGATATACCATGAAAAATTAAACTTGATCAAATTCAAAATGGCCGACCGACAATTTCAATAAGCGCGGCGGGCTATTGTGGAATGTGCTCTTGTTTCAAATGATTTTCACTTTTAAACGATGATTAGAGGCTGAGGCCTTTTCCCGTCGCCGACGGGCCTTGTTTGGAATAAAGTGAAGCTAACACCCCTTTTTCAGCCGAAATGTTGCTTACGCCCCTCCTCTTGCACATTCTGGATACGCCACTGCTGTGCTCTCGTTTCAAATGATTTTCACTTTTAAACAATGAATAGAGGCTGAGGCCTTTTCCTGTCGCCGACAGGCCTTGTTTGGAATAAAGTGAAGCTAACACCCCTTTTTCAGCCGAAATGTGGCTTACGCCCCCTCCTCTTGCACATTCTGGATACGCCACTGCTGTTGGCCCCTCTGCATTGGTCTGAATTAATAAGGTTATTTAAACACTAAAGTTGAATGTTGAAACCTAACCATTGATAACTTTTGTGTCATGTTTGTCATTGTAGGGTTCTTGACAGTTCTTGTGACATGGCGACAACTCTAATTGGTACTCCTTACTACATGAGTCCGGAACTTTTCTCAAACAAACCTTATAATCACAAGGTAGTCTTTAAAATATGTAGTATGTGCTTCAGTTCATATTCAAATAAACATTTTTTTGTCTTTATTTTGTACAATTTTGATAAATTACCGTTCAATTATTATTATTATATATTATTTTTGTAAACGTAAAGAGAAAATATATGTTGTATCTGTGAGTTTTCTAAATGGTGGCCCTCCATCAGCGGTCATTTACTGACCTTAAGGAGAGTCTCCCTGACAACTTTTATACCAAACACATTGTATGAAAAATGTATATAATATCTAGGTCAAATAAAACATTTCTGATTCTGATTCTGATAATTCTAATTTCCAACTTAGCTCATATCATGATTCAGGAAAATTAATCCTTGTTTAAATATGGTTTACGCTAATTATGTTTTCACCATTTGTGTCGCCTGCTATGTTTTATTTGTTGCCCATGCATTTTTTGTTTTTAGTCAGATGTGTGGGCACTAGGCTGCTGTGTTTACGAAATGACAACACTCAAACACGCTTTCAATGCCAAAGATATGAATTCTCTGGTTTACAAGATTTTGAAGGGAAGGGTAAATATTGTTAAGTGTCTAATGAAATATGAAAATCTGATGTAACAATTTATTGACATCTAGTGCATCATTTTCTTGTCCATCTTAACCCTTTCACCGCCGGTCCCGAATATATTAGGTTTTTCATTTTTTTATAACCACATTAAGTAGCACCTTTTTAACATTTTGTCAAATCTGAATAATTTTCACTCACTTGAAGTTGTGGATCGCGTCAGGGAGACACAACTTCAAGTGGGTGAAAATTTGAATTGAATAATTTGGCGGTTAAAGGGTATGCTGACGTCTGCAGACGTCAGATTTAGACGACTAAAGTTGGTACCGGCACTGTAAGAGTGAAAATATTTATAATTGCCGTAGACCTATAACATAGGTATTTAAATGAATCGGAAAAAGTTAACTAAAACAGTTATGATGATTTCAAATTGAAAAAAACCCTTTGGTCTCCAAGGTTTTCATGAAAAAATTCAGGGGCTTTAAGGGCTAAAGCGCTGAGACTATAGTCATTTTTAGCTTTTTATCAAACATGAAAACTTGAATGAGAAATTAACACTAAATTTTCTGGATTGACGTATATTTTAAATCCAATTGCACATATGCCATTGAATTTGTGGGTCGCTGCAACTTCAATTGGTTAAAAATTTATTTTTTATAATGTAGAGATTTAACCCTTTCACCACTGGAGCCCGTTTTTATGTTCTGAATGCTATGGCATTCAGCACATAAAAACGGGCTTCAGGGTTAAGGGTTAAACTAGCTGTAAAAATTAACCCTCTCAGTGCGGGAACCATATTTATATATCAGAATCTGATGTTTGTAGACGTCAGATTCTGACATATAAAGACGGTCCCCGCACTGAAAGAATTAAAATATTTGGATTGGCCGTAGACCCAAATAGGTATTCAAATGAAGCAGAAAGAGCTAACTAAGACATTTATGATTATTTCAAATTGAAAAAAACCCTTTGGTCTTCATGGTTTATATAAAAATATTTCAGAATTGTAAGGATTAAGAAAACATTTTTCTTCTCTCCTTTGAATAATAATTTTACTATTGACTGTATCCATAAATACTGTATTTACTGTATTATTGTCTCAGGCAGTCCCCCTACTCCCACTTTTTAAGACATTGTACTGTCATATACATAATGTTCCTATTATTTACATTATTATGCCACATCCTGACATTAAAGTGTCATATTCTGACATTACTGTCCCAAAATTCAACCTCCATCGGTTCAATGTCGCGTGTGTACTGGATAGGTAAGAAAAAATACTAACATTTCTCGATTTTTCTAGTAATTAAGCAGCCCTTGCCGAGGCGGGCTGCTTACTGTATTTCACACAGTCCACCGCCGCTGCAGTTATTTGTTTTCAAGATAGCTACTAATCTATCAATTTCTGCTTCCTCATACTTTACATAGCCATCACATACCACTGGGGAATTCTTTTGGTGACATTTTGATCCCCATATCATCAACCCTTCAATTACTATGGCCACTAACGAAGAAATGCTCGGTAGCGCATTTCAGGGAAAAGTTGCCCCAGATTTTCTTTTAATTTGGCAAATATGTTCAGCTATGTCAGCCGAAGACCTGATTAACTTTTGGGATCAAACGATTTTAAAATGGCCGTTTAGCGGCCATTTTGAATTTTGTAATATTTACTTAACTTAAGAAATGCAAAATGACTGGACCATGAATATAAAACAAAATGTAATGTCTCACACCAGGATAACCCATGACAAATTTCACACTAAAAAATCCAAAATAGCGGCCATTTTTATTTTTTTTATTTTTATTTTTTTCACTATTCCGGAAATCTTGCATGATAGCTGATCTATGAATTTCTGCTTCCTCAGATTTCATATAGCCATCATATACCACAATTTTAAAATAGTGGTCGAGCGATAACGGAGGGCTGCTTTCGTGTTTGTTTCCGAACAACTCTTTCTAATTATAATCATGTTTCGACCACAGGAGTATCTTTCATTTACTTTCAACATAGGCTAAATAATAGTAGTCTACCCATGACCCAATTAATGAGTGGCTCAGTCTGCTACATGAAAGGCTCAACTCATCCCAGTCATTCAGTTGCTATGTGATAATTGGCAAATCGTATGATGGCCATCTTAAATTTATGCAAATTATCTATTTTATATTATTATATATATACTTACACAGTATTGTAATTTCAATCATGATTTTTTTGACACCTCACACATGTGTTCCAAAGTTATGATACATAATACGATCATTGCGTTATGTGATGATTGGCAAATAAGTTGGCGGCCATCTTTAATTTATACAAAATAGAATTTTGCTATTGCCATATACACACACGGTTTTTAAATTTGTCAATCCTGAATATTTTGACACATTATACATGTTTCTATCTTCATGTGTTCCAAAGTTCTGATGCATAATGTGATAATCGGCAAATCACATGGTAGCCATCTTGGATTTATACAAATTAGGCCTCTTATGAAGGAGGGGTTTTTTCCCTTTGTAAAATATCACAAAGCTTATCATAAGGAGTCCCTGTGCCAAATTTTGTAGGTTTATACCAAAATTCCATGGACTGAAAGTGATGATTTCTTTAAATTTTAGGTAGGCATACTTTTGGCCTGTTTTAGCCTTTTTCAGACAACTTTAACCCTTTGAGCCCCCACGATGCATTTAAGCATCATTTTACATCCCTGAAAATATACTCAATTTTCCTACAACTTAGGGTTCTAGAACGAAAATTCCCATGAAACTGGTTCACCAATATGTGGTAGTTTTCTTTAATTTTTAAACCACATCAAGTCATCTTCATCCACTACAAGTCGAGAATTGCGACAGCAATTCGCGGCTTGTAGTGGATGAAGATGACGTTGGTGAATTCAGGATTAAAAGGGTTGAAAGAGGTACCCCGTTCTAAATATAATCTTGAGATAATAAGCTTTAATTTGGTACCAAGAAACCTAATTATTATAAAAGTTAAGCACCTTTTGAAAAATTGCCCACACAGTTAGTGTTTTTATTTGTAGACACCTCAAATGCCGAAACAATACAGCACCGAGCTTGTCACATTGATCAAAGCGATGCTGAATTATAATCCAGACAAACGCCCTGGTGTCGGACGAATATTAAGGGAACCTTACATCAAGAAAAACATTGCTTCATTTTTGGATGGAACTAAAAAAAGGTAATTTGTGTCAAATTTTTCAGTAATAGATGATTTTGCACTTGATTTTTAATACTTGTTAAAACTATGATTAACTCTCTTTGCTGGAGGTAAATTCCCTTTTTGACTAATTATACACATGATACAGGTGGCATTTATTGACTAATTATACACATGATACTGGTGGTATATATTTTTATAATACACTAGTCCCCCTCACTAATGCACCCTCTCAGCAACGTTCCCCCCTCTTATGCATGCGTCTTTTTTGGCACAAAAGCACTCATCACTAAAACATCCCTCACCCTCTATGCCGCCTTATGCGTGTGGCATAGAGGTGGCATACATAATAACTCACTGAATAAACTCCCCCCCACTTAAACCGAACACAGCGGTCCCCCCCCTTCTTGTTGTTTCAATCCATCACTTGCTACGTCAGCTAGCCAGTGGGCTCTCATGGTAATTTTCAGTCATTTAAATATGGGGATTGCAGCAGCGAGATACACATTCAATTGACCGAAAATTGAAATTTAGTCCTCAAATAAATAACACTTGGAACATATAAAGGCTCCATAAAATGTGATCCGCAATAATTTTTCTTTATCATTATTCCAGGTGTATGTACCAGTTAAAAAAGATTTATGCAAGTGTATTTTAAAAAATGAAATATCATCTGGAGTTTTTTTTAGAACAGACAACGACAAAAACATTCAATATAAGAAATTACATGGTTTGGAGACCCTCGGTAAAATTAAAAATACCCGCAATCACTAGGGCCACCCATCAACTAGTGTTGAAAACCCGGGAAAAGTAGGAACTTTGTGAACTACTATATTTACCTATATTAATGTAAGGGTTATAGGACCTATACAAATTCTGAATAAATATTTATTCTTGCAGACGTCCGAGCACTGGTGGTGGCAGTCGACCTGGAACTGCTGAATCTCGTCGCTCGAGCCAGTCAGATGAGAAGCAGGCAAATGTTGCCAAGCCGAGTGTTCTGGTTGAACCTCCATCGCAAAAATCGAAGGTAATCATTAATTGCAGCTATCAACCTCTAAAACACTGTGTTTATGCGCTTGTGTAACTAGTTCAAAAGTAAAATATGTTTTAAATGTTTGTCACTCACAATGTCACAAGATACAAACACCGTTGGTATTGGTAGGTGGGTGATTGACTGCCCCTTTCATATTGACATTTTGCGATTTTTTTGCATATTATTGGTATCCTGATATATAAAAAATGCTCATCAGCTAGATATATCTATATAGGCTTCCAATTTTTTACCAGAAAACGGAATAGGTTTGCTACCTAATTTTGCATGTCTCGACCTTTCGTATTAGGTGGGAGGGTTGTCAAATCCTGTGTTTGTATTTTGCAACATTGCAAGCTTTAGCGACGGCCCCTTACATAGGACCTACAAAGTCCAATTAACTTCATTAACTACATGTTGTAGATCACAGTACTGAACTTTATCCCATTCAGCTGCTATCCTTTTGCCCTTACAGTGCTTTAGTCGACAGAACGTCAGTCGATCCCTCGCACTGTAAGAGTAGAAATATTTCTAGTGGCCGTAGACCCATAACATGGGTATTCCAATAAATCGGGAAGAGCTAACTAAGACATTCATGATGATTTCGAATTGAATAAAACCCTTTTGTCTCCATGTTTTTTTATAAAAATATTCATCGCTTTAAGGGTTAGGCTTAATATTGCACAATAGTGCGATGTAGTCAAAGCAAATGTTAACCCTCGCACCGCTAAGCACAATCTGTTTTAATCTGTTTTATCAACCCTTAAAGCGCTTAATTTTTTCAAATAAACCATGGAGACCAAAGGGTTTTATTCAATTTGAAATCATCCTAAATGTCTTAGTTAGCTCTTTCTGGTTCATTTGAATACCTATGTTATGGGTCTAAGATTATTATAAATATTTTCACTCTTACAGTGCCGGGATCGACTTTAGTCATCACAATCTAACGTCTACAGATGTCAAAAGTCGGTCCCCGCGCTGTAAGAGTTAACATGTTAAATCAGACTCATTGGGAAAGAATTGAGTGTTCATACATCAAGATTTGCAAATGTTTAGTCCCAAACTAAACAAATACGATTATTTTTTTATTTGTCACCTACTTGAAGTTGTGGGTCACGTTAGCAAGACACAACTTCAAGTTGGTGATAATTTAAGTAGGATAATTTGAATAGGATAACTTAACGGATAAAGGAATAAAAATACTTTTTATTTTACAGTTGCTGTTTTTATTCTCACAGACACCTTATTCATCAAAATGAATGGCCAGTCATTCCAAATCATTTTTTCACTTATGATTTTTTGCATGACATGACTGTAGTCACACTTTTATTTTTAGAAGGCTCCGGACCGCATTGTGAATTTGGAACCTCTCAACATTGCACCCGAATTAGACATTATTAAGGAAGAGTTGGACAGCTCTCAAGAGGCAGCCCGTATCACGGTGAAGTCAATGTCAAGCTCGGGGGACGGATCAGAAAACGGGGCTCGTCAGGTGAGATGCTGCTCCAGTGTGAAAATGAAATGTTATTATACAACATCAAGTTGAATAAAACATGAGTTAACAGCTAGCAGGGTTCAACTCTTACAATTCTTAAACCATGGAGACCAAATGGTTTTTTCAATGTGAAGTCATCATAAATGTCTTTCCACTTCATTTGAATACCTATGTTCTGGGTCTACAGTCAATAGAAATATTTTATTATTATTACAGCGCAGGCACAGTCAGAATCTGATGTCTGTAGACGTCATAATTTATCAAACGTGACCCATCTGAAACCAGTCAGAAACATTGCACATTTTTTAGAAGCCCAGAAAACACCCCCAGGCAAACAGACTTTGTGTAGGCGGGTCACAAATATATCCAATTGTAAATCATTGCATTATTATTTTAATCAATTTAAATCTTGCAATTTTTACAGCAATGCCTGCCAGTTTCAAATTAATTAAAGAAGAGATGTAAGTTAAGACAGTAGAAAATAAAGATATTTATGTACTTTTGAAAGGGTAGTTTGACAAAAATAAATTTCCATTTGAGTGATGTTTTTCTCATCATACATACTAATACTTTTGCGGGCTGTAATTTTTCACTCTCTGTACTACAGGTCTATCAAATTATGAAGGTAATTTTCAGTGATTTCTACTGTTGTTTTTATCAATATTGAACAATTGACGACGTAAACACTCTACAGGCACCAATTGATATCTATGCGATCTTCAGTATTTTTTTCTGAACACTCTGGAGGTTGGGTGCGAAAATCGGCTAATATCCAATAAGGCCGCCATGAAAGGTTGAGAATTTTGTATTTGCCATGCAAATGTAACATCTAGTTTTACAGTGCTCTACCGCTGGTTGTAGCCTATTTCATTTAAGTCCCCTTTTCAGTCTGCCTACTTCTCACTAGTGTATTTTATTTTATTTTCGCATGCTATTTATTGCACTTTCTGCACATTTCCTCAGGAATCATCTGCTCCTGCCCCGGGTAGGAAAAAAGGACTTCTAAAGAATCTACAGAGAAGAAAAAACAATGCACAAAAAAGTGATCCTGTTATACCTAAGCCAGTGGAGATTAGTGTTGAGGACCTCACGAGTAGTGATGTTGGTGCTGGTACAGATAAAAGACATGTACATAAATCACAAAGTGACTCACAACTGTCGTCTCATAATAACGCTCGGTGCGATGAGACAGACGGAAAAAGAGAACTCAATCATTCTAGTGATTATAAAAGCTCTTCGTCGAGTGAAAAATTAGCAACGCCTTTACCTCATTTAAAACATATCAAGTCAGAAAGTGCTGTACAAGACTTAATAAAGGTAGAGAAGAAAACTGGCAGCTCACCACGTTCGCGGAGAAAAAAGTCTGAATCGTCTCTAAGTGCCAGAAGGAGTGACGATCAATCCAATGGTGACCACGCTAAACCTGCTCTCATTAAAGTGAGTTTTGTAGAAACCATTGAAAACAAAAAAAAAATTCAATTTGAAATCATCGTAAATGTTTTGGTCAGCTTTATTTATTTCCTCCCCTGCGGGGACCAACTGTAAAAGTCAGAATCTGATGTCTGTAGACGTAAGATTCTGACCTGAAGACGGTCCCAGTGCTGAAAGTGTGATTACTTTTTATTTTGTTTTCCTGCTACATTTTTTATTTTATTTTCCATTCATTCGAAGCTGCTAACGTAATTTCCAGCTTCAAATGAGGAAAAATATTTCTATTTATGTAGAAATAGATGTCTTCTTATTTTATTTGTTTTCACCACCCAATCTTGTTGTCTTTGCTCAACATAAAATTGTGAGACAGGGTAATTTAGAAACAATTTATTGATGTGCATGGAATTAATAGTATGTGCAGCTTTAGTTTGCAATATGAAACAAAACATAAAACGAAGAATGGCTACTGTGACATATTTTATATATAAAATATATAAAATATGTCACAAGCAGCATAAAAAATAACGCTGGATAAGATAATTATCTTGCGTAGATGGCAGCCAGCAGTATAACTCGTCACTTCTGTCTGCTGATCGAGACACCTGTCCGTGCATTCAGCCCTTACATCGTTGTAAAAATCATGGAAATCAAAGGGGTTTTTTTATTTGGAAATCATCATAAATTAATGTCTTAGTTAGCTCTTTCTGATTCATTTAAATACCTATGTTATGGGTCTACAGCCATTATATATATTTTTACTCTCACAGCGAGGGGATCGAATTTAGACGTCAGAATCTGACATCTATATTGATCCCCGCGCTGAAAGGGTTAAGTGCTAATTTTGTCTACAATTGTTTTAACCCCGCAGCCCCTTGGACCCTAAGGGGATAGTGTCGTCCCCTTCGTGCGCCACCATCTCCACTGCTGCCACCATTTGTTTTGGCTCCAACATGGTCTTACAGTTTGAATTCATAATTTGTACACACATTCAACACCTCCAGCATTTTTTTAATGCAGGTCAAGGTCAACGATAAAGTAAAATTGCTTGTCACGTGATAACTTAATAAATGATTTTCTTCAATGTAGCGATCTAGCGGTTAAAACATAAAACACAGATTGGCTACTGTAGTCGTCATCAGCGCTCTGGTGGTTAAAACATAAAACACAGAATGGCTACTGTAGTCATCATCAGCGCTCTGGGGGTTAAAACATAAAACACAGAATGGCTACTGTAGTCCACATCAGCGCTCTGGGGGTAAAACATAAAACACAGAATGGCTACTGTAGTCCACATCAGCGCTCTGGGGGTAAAACATATAACACAGAATGACTACTGTAGTCGTCATCAGCGCTCTGGGGGTTAAAACATAAAACACAGAATGGCTACTGTAGTCGTCATCAGCGCTCTGGGGGTAAAACATAAAACACAGAATGGCTACTGTAGTCGTCATCAGCGCTCTGGGAGTTAAAACATAAAACACAGAATGGCTACTGTAGTCGTCATCAGCGCTCTGGGGGTAAAACATAAAACACAGAATGGCTACTGTAGTCATCATCAGAGCTCTGGGGGTTAAAACATAAAACACAGAATGGCTACTGTAGTCGTCATCAGCGCTCTGGGGGTTAAAACATAAAACACAGAATGGCTACTGTAGTCATCATCAGCGCTCTGGTGGTTAAAACATAAAACACAGAATGGCTACTGTGGTCGTCATCAGCGCTCTGGGGGTAAACCTTTAAAGCGCTAAATTAGATAATTTAAATTTTTACCCATTTGAAGTTGTGTCTCACTACTGAGAACCACAACTTGCAAGTGGGTAAAAATTACTCATATTTCTTTAAGTATATGGTCCAAATATTTAATAATCTTGACTTAAACACACATTTTGTGCCCAAACACACATTTTGTGCGCAATAACTGATTTAAATGGATTAAAATTGATTAAAAAGGATTAAAACTGACTAGAATCTCGCTTATCTGTTTACTTAACTCTTTCAAGCCTGAATTTACCATTGTCATCTTCATCCACTACAAGCCCCGAATTGCTGTCGCAATTCTTGACTTGTAGTGGATGAAGATGATTTGATGTATTTTAAATATTACAGAAAATTGTCATGTATTGGTAAACCAGTTTCATGGAAATTTTCGTTCTAAAGCCCTTAGTTATAGAAAAATTAAGTCTGTTTTCAGGGATGTAAAATTATGCTTTAATGCATCGTGAGGGCTTATAGGGCTAAGGGTTAATATGTTAACTTTTCCTGTGAACACATACTCCGTCTTGGTGTAACAAGAGTGCCCCTGATAAATATTATTCTCACTTTGGTAAATTTGATTTGCAGCCCAAGAAAACGGACCATGTTCGTCCTCTTCCAGGTGCGCCCAAGTCAAGTCTGAATGTACCCACCAAGAGTAAATCATCATGTCCGAGCGACACGGGATATTCATCATCACAATCTATTCCTGAAGATACTCCGCGGGTGAGTAGATATATAATAACATGATACTCATCACAATCCATACCTGAAGATAAATCCGCGGTGGGTAGATAATGAAGCGTTATCCTGCCAGATTTGTTTTTAAATTGAAAGCAATTTGCCAGATTTCTTTTTTCATAAATTATACAAAATATTTTTTTTGGTCATTTGAACTGGCATTATGCCAGCAATTCCTGCTTCAAGTGAAAGCAATGATTAGACCACTTGACATGTAGTGTATTGCTAATTTAAACATTCCTCTATAAAACCATTCAGCTTTAATCTCGAAATCCACTACATATCAAATGATCTAGCTTTTGAAATACTCAACTAAAATTATTTAAAATTCAGGGTAGTCACCATAAAACTTGCAAAGAGTACTTGCAAAATTTCATGGAAATTGATTGATAAAAGACTGAAAAATCAGCGGAACACACACAATGCCTGGAAACTGACAGCAACTATAACTGATTAATTCAGCAGAGGTTTTAACAGTTAAGCCTATAGTGCTGAAATATATTTATATAAGCCATGGAGAACAAAGGTTTTTTTCAGTTTGAAATCATCACAAATGTCTTAGTTGGCTCTTTCTGAATCATTTGAATACCCTGTACCTATGTTATGGGTCTATGGCCATTATAAATATTTTTACTATTTCAATGTGGTCATTAATTTTGGACGTCATGATCTGTTGTCTACGTCAGATTCTGAAATCTAAAGTCAAAATCAGATTCTGACGTCTAAAGTCAGTCCCTACACTGAAAGGGTTGAGGTGCTGTGTTATACTTTTTATTTGACCTTCAAACAAGAACATTTGAAAGAGAAATTAGCATTTTGATTCGAATATGTTTTTCAGGATTAAAAATTGCATTGACAAACAACACACAGAAGGGGATTATAAAATATATCTTGACCCTTTCAGTGCGGGGACCATCTTTAGACATCAGAATCTAACATCTATAAACGTCAGATTCTGACATCTAAAGACGATCATGACACTGAAAGAATTTTTTTAAATTTAATAGCCGTAGACCAATACCACTACCAATACCACTAAGGTATTCAAATGAAGCTGATTTCAAACCCTTTGGTCTTCATGGTTTATACAAAAATATTTCAGCATTGTAAGGGTTAAGGTGTCACGTGCCTTGACTTCTCAACAGGAAATAAATACATCAGCAGAGAGCCCATCATGTCTGCTCTACATGTTATTATTATTGATATTCTAACCCTATCTTTAGTTATATGCAGGTCTACTGCAAGTTCGTTACGAAGTGCCAGCTCTTCTCTACACTTTGTAGACCAGTATTATGACTAACGTATTCAATTCTCTATTTCTGAAACATTATTTCTAATTTTGTGTTACACTCCACTGTTTCATTGTAACTTTTAAATTTATTTATTAGGGATTAAATCAGTCAGCTAGAGCACGTCGGCGAGAAAAAATAGAAACTGAAACGCCGCGGACGGCTCGCAGTGTAGGTAAGTGCAACAGACTACTCGCTGGTAAGGCATCTGGTAAGGCATCTGTGGTTCAATAAAATATAAAAAAAAATGATTTAAGGTCATTAAAAAGTCATTAAATTTTATTGATCGGTCATTAAACATGAGAAAATCATCTATTCTATGAAGGCTGATTGTATGTGATGAACTCCATGTAAGATCATAATCCCTCCGAGCCTAAGAAACACATCTGGCATGGTGCTGGTGTTCAAGTTACAGTTAATAACTGTCCATGTAGCGTGCTTCCAGGGCTAGCTATCCCAACCAAGCAAACAAAAATTAGAGCTGGTTCCTGGCGTGAATCTGTATAAATATAAAGGTTGCTGAAGGGTTATTGTTAATCATTAAAACCCTTTCAAGCCTGAATTTACCAATGTCAACTTCATCCACTACAAGCCGAGAATTGCTGTCGCAATTCCCGACTTGTAGTGGATGAAGATGACTTGATGTGATTTAAAAATTAAATAAAATTACCATGTATTAGTAAACAAGTTTCATGGCAATTTTCATTCAAAAAACCCTAGTTGTAGGAAAATTAAATCTGTTTTCAGGGATGTAAATGATGCTTTAATGCATCGTGAGGGCTTAAAGAGTTAAGGGTGAAGTGTTCAAACTGATACATGTTTTATGTCGCTAAACGTGATGTGACATGTGTTGTTCACAGACATTGATCGTGGCCGTCGATCTCTGGACCAAGCGCCTATGCCATCCAGCAGGAGATCTGATGATTATGCTTATATGAGAAGCGAAAAGAAGGCTGTAGAAATAACAAATGCATCAGAGCAACGCCGGAGAGACAACTCTGAAAGAACGCCAAGCAGCCAGTCAAAGGTACATCTACGCTTATTTGCCTATTTCACTTTTCAGAATCTGCTAATATAAACACAGAATGACTACTATTGTCGACACCAGAGCTCTAGGGGTTAATGACCTTGTGGTCATAATGGAGGTCATGGTCTACCATTTGACTACAGCAAGGCTAGGCTTCTCGGGGTCCAAGATCGAGCCTTGCTGAAGCAGTCATATAAACCAATTATTGAGGTGGGGAATAGCACAATTGCTTTCTAAAAAGATGCTCTGTCTGATCCAAGTTTGACCCCTGGCAATACAGAAGTGCATAGCACATTGATGAGTGCTGATTTAACGTTTGGCCACTGTCTATGACACTGGCCCTACACTAAATCAACATGTGTCTGTCAGTTGAGAATTTTACGCAATATTCGGCAGACAGCTCACACAGTCAGCTGTGTGTGTGGCCACATCCCAACAAACACGAGACGTGAATGTTAGATTAATATTGAGCTAACATCGCTGACAGCCGACCAACATTTTGTTTTAAAAACTAATGAATATTTTTTATTTCGATTTTCACGTCTTCTCCCAATGCGTGATTTATATTACTGCTTCAGCAAGGCTCGGTCTCCTACCTGGAGAATCCAAGCCTTGCTGTAGCGGAGATATGGTTTACAAGCAGCAATGTTTTATTACTCACAATTTTAGAATCATGTAAGAAGAGTATTAACCCTTGTCCTGCTAACACCCCGGTATATACGGTTTTAAGCATATTTTAAGCCGAATAATATGTCACTGAAATGACAATACAGTTTGTGGTAGATGTTCAGTTAGTAAAATAACTCAACTTAGAACATGTATATTTTCGAAAAAATCTATATTTTTCCTCATTTGAAGTTGGAAATTGCGTTAGCAATTC
This sequence comes from Flabesymbios commensalis, assembly GCA_964017125.1. Lineage (NCBI taxonomy): Eukaryota > Metazoa > Annelida > Polychaeta > Terebellida > Flabelligeridae > Flabesymbios > Flabesymbios commensalis. Next base: position 83,165,776 of record OZ024911.1, read on the forward strand.
CAGCTTCAAATGACGAAAAATACAATTGAAACAATTCAGCAGGACAAGGGTTAATTAATTCTGGTGTACAAAAAGTTTAGTTTTCTGAACAGATGATCACAGTGCTACAGCCTACATATGCTGTAATCAGCTGGAGACTAGAGGGTATTCACCATATACCTTAGTTAGCTTTTCCGCTTCATTTGAATACCTATTTTATAGGTCAATCATCTGTAGACGTCAGATTCTGACATAGGCCCTATAAAGGCAGTCCCCGCACTGAAAGTATTACAATATTTATTATGGCCGTAGACCCATAACATAGGTATTCAAATGAAGCTCGAAGAGCTGACTAAGACATTTTGTCCCCTTGAACATAAAAGGTTGTATCTGCCACTTCGAAAAGATACACCTTCTCATATCTAAGGGGACGATTTTTGATGATTTAAAATAGAGAAAAGACATGGTATACATGGTTTATACAGAACCTATTCAGCGTTGGGTTTCAGGGTTTACTTGAAATTATATTTGAAGTCACACAGTTTACATTTTATCCCTTGCTGTCTGCTAGTATTTAGCATTCATTTGAAGCTAGCATTGATTTCACTATTTCAAACTGAGATTTCCAATTTGAAATTTTGAAAAATCCAATGGTTTGTTCAGGAATCGCCGACACCACGAAGACAACTGCCGAGCCCACCTCAACAAAACTCGATGGATGACAGCAGCTCAGATTCAAGTGAAGAGGTTGAAGAACAGCAGAAAGAAAAAAAGAGGTCAGATTTTGCAAGAAGTTGAAGAGATTTGACTTTCAAATGACACTGATGTGGCAGTGTACAAAGTTTGAAGATTTATGTAATAGAATTAGTGACCATATTTTTTTTATCAAAGGTTGTCTCTTATGCTTTTCCTTTTACAAACTCGCTATGTATCCAATTTTATAATATTTCCACGTATGATATAATCAAATTTAAGCTCCAGATTTTTAGGGGTAATTAGTTTTGTCATTTATCGAAATTATTTGTTTTTCATAATGAAGCATCTATGACTATGAGCCACTAGCTGTTAAATTAGAAGTTGTGTCTCGCCACAGTGACCCTCAACTTCAAGTGGGTGAAAATTACCCATATTTGTTTAATCCAAGACCAAACATTTGCAAATGTTGATGTTTAAGCTATCATTTCATTGCCAATGCCATTGATTTTACCCGCTAATCACTCTAACGAGTGTTTATCTGATGTTTTTTAACTGTTTTTACAGAAACGATAGAGAAATGAATAACTTCATAAGCTTGCTAGACACAACACTACGTATGCAGAAACCAGATGATGAAGATGAGGTAGAAATGCTAGAAGCCGATGACATTATAATTCCTCTTAAAGATAACAAAAAGATTAAAGTTAACTTGGCCGGTGGTGCTACATACACTAAATATCGGCCACCAGCACCTAGACCCCCGCGTCCATCTGATCCCGTAACAGCTGTGAACGACAGGCTTTCAGAACACGCACCAAATCCAGGTTAGAATAATTGTGTGGCAAGTCAGATATGCAAACGGTGTTCATTTAAGTGTGATATGGGGAAATACTGCACTCGTCCAATGAATAAGGTGTGAGCCTTTAGGTGAATACCTTATTCATTGGACGAGTGCCGTATTTTCCCATATCGCACTAAAAAGGAACAACCTTTGTTTTTTCTCACACGATCAAGTCACAGCTGTCCAATAATAAGGTGTTCGCCTAAAGGCTCACACCTTATTCATTGGACGAGTGCTGTATTTTACCATATCACACGAAAAATGAGCAACGTTTGTATTTTCTCGCATGATCAAGTCACATAATTATGATATAACTGCCATAGATTGCAGTTCAACTACAGCTAGAGTGCGATATTGGCTGATACCGATGTATGTCTCATAGCGAAAACCACTGCACAGATTGCGAATGAACGTTATTTTCTATTTCCAGTCTTAAATGATGAAAAACATTTCTATTTGTGAAAAATTACCATTCTGCCGCCGTTGTTTGTTTTTCAAAATAGCAACTAATCTATGAACTTCTGCTTCATCATACTTCACCTAGCCATCACATACCGCTGGGAAATGTTTTTGTTGACATTTTGATCCCCTTATCATCAACCTTTAATATACTAGGCCACTAATGAAGAAATGATCATTAACGCAATTCGGAAAAAAGTTTGCATCAGATTTTCTTTTAATTTGGCAAATATGTTCACCAATGTCAGCCAATGACCTGATTAACTTTTGAGAGCGAACACTTTCAGTAATTTTGCGATGTTTATGCAACTCAAAAACAATGCAAAATACCTGGACCATGAAAATAAAACAAAATGGATAACCCATGACAATTTTTGCAGAAATAAAATCCAAAGTGGCCACTGGCGGCTATTTTTAATCGTTTTTTCTCATCATCTCGGAAATCTTGCATGATTGCTGAAGCAATAATATGAAATAAATCTTGAAAAAGTGTGCTGATCTAAATTAAATTTAAAATTTAAATTTTCACTCACTTAAAGCTACCACGATCCACAGCTTCAAGGGGTTGAACATTACTCCTATTTTTTTATTTACAACCAAAAAATTACAAATGTTATTGCACTCATTTCATTCCAATGTCTGTTATTTAACCTAATTATAAAACAGGTTAAAACGACTAACCTTAGCGTTTAAAGGGTTGATTAAATGAGCATATGTTACCAATTTCAGTGACATTTTTTGCATTGAAATTTGTTTCTGGGTCGGTAAGTCGGAAAAATTCAGCCCTGAATGTTTGATGAATATAATAATGGTCTAGCAGACCAACAGTCAGCCCCCAGATGTTTGATGAATATAATAATTATGATGTCTCTTGTTTTAGGTGCGTCTCTCTCTACGACTGGTCGACTATGGGAAAGAATCACACAACTCCGCAAGTAAGTTCAGCATAATATACCACTACTTAATAAAAATCACCCAACTGACAACTCGACAAGTAAGAACATAATAGTATACCGCTCTGCAAGGTTAATAAAGAATCACACAACTGACAACTCGACAAGTAAGAACATAATAGTATACCGCTCTGCAAGGTTAATAAAGAATCACACAACTCGACAAGTAAGAACATAATAGTATACCGCTCTGCAAGGTTAATAAAGAATCACACAACTGACAACTCGACAAGTAAGAACATAATAGTATACCGCTCTGCAAGGTTAATAAAGAATCACACAACTGACAACTCGACAAGTAAGAACATAATAGTATACCGCTCTGCAAGGTTAATAAAGAATCACACAACTCGACAAGTAAGAGCATAATAGTATACCGCTCTGCAAGGTTAATAAAGAATCACACAACTGACAACTCGACAAGTAAGAACATAATAGTATACCGCTCTGCAAGGTTAATAAAGAATCACACAACTCGACAAGTAAGAACATAATAGTATACCGCTCTGCAAGGTTAATAAAGAATCACACAACTGACAACTCGACAAGTAAGAACATAATAGTATGCCGCTCTGCAAGGTTAATAAAGAATCACACAACTGACAACTCGACAAGTAAGAACATAATAGTATACCGCTCTGCAAGGTTAATAAAGAATCACACAACTCGACAAGTAAGAACATAATAGTATACCGCTCTGCAAGGTTAATAAAGAATCACACAACTGACAACTCGACAAGTAAGAACATAATAGTATACCGCTCTGCAAGGTTAATAAAGAATCACACAACTGACAACTCGACAAGTAAGAACATAATAGTATACCGCTCTGCAAGGTTAATAAAGAATCACACAACTGACAACTCGACAAGTAAGAACATAATAGTATACCGCTCTGCAAGGTTAATAAAGAATCACACAACTGACAACTCGACAAGTAAGAACATAATAGTATGCCGCTCTGCAAGGTTAATAAAGAATCACACAACTGACAACTCGACAAGTAAGAACATAATAGTATACCGCTCTGCAAGGTTAATAAAGAATCACACAACTGACAACTCGACAAGTAAGAACATAATAGTATACCGCTCTGCAAGGTTAATAAAGAATCACACAACTCGACAAGTAAGAACATAATAGTATACTGCTCTGCAAGGTTAATAAAGAATCACACAACTGACAACTCGACAAGTAAGAACATAATAGTATACCGCTCTGCAAGGTTAATAAAGAATCACACAACTGACAACTCGACAAGTAAGAACATAATAGTATACCGCTCTGCAAGGTTAATAAAGAATCACACAACTGACAACTCGACAAGTAAGAACATAATAGTATACCGCTCTGCAAGGTTAATAAAGAATCACACAACTCGACAAGTAAGAACATAATAGTATACTGCTCTGCAAGGTTAATAAAGAATCACACAACTGACAACTCGACAAGTAAGAACATAATAGTATACCGCTCTGCAAGGTTAATAAAGAATCACACAACTGACAACTCGACAAGTAAGAACATAATAGTATACCGCTCTGCAAGGTTAATAAAGAATCACACAACTGACAACTCGACAAGTAAGAACATAATAGTATACCGCTCTGCAAGGTTAATAAAGAATCACACAACTGACAACTCGACAAGTAAGAACATAATAGTTTGACGACTAAGGATTTCATGTCAGAGGAAAGTCCTTTGAGATATTTTATCTTGTCCTTTCAGTATCAACTGGAATTAATGCTAGTCTTTTAAATATTAGTTTCCCGATTATTTACCTCGTACCAGCTGTAATTACTTCTATTATCGCCATCTCTTACTTTTGATAACTATTCTTGTTACTGAATCGGAGATCATGTTTATATGGCCCCGATCTGATCTACGGCATGTCTAGCAATTTAGTTCCGCTTCATTGATTTCACAAATTCGCGTTCTATCGCCTTTTAAACACATTTTCGGCAATAACCCAAGTTTACTTTTTCGGCCAATTAATTACGGAACGTACGAAGTAGCTTTTCATATATATTTTATGCTCAGTCAATCATGGACTGACTGGAATATCGATGTTGATAACTGAGGCAACCTGGGTCACATTTTTGCCCAGCGGCCATGACAGCATCTTCCTCTGGCCGACCTGAATGTTTCCCCACGTGAATACTTGTATTTACGAGAGGCATACATCATAATGATGTTGCCAATTTTACCTAATTAAAGTTAGTCTAGTTAAATAAATGTTTTATTAAGATTATCGCCATGTGGATAATAATTTCGGGGGTCTATAGCATTTTGCGACATCCACATGTGAGTCCACCACCCCCCGTCCTGTGGAGCCGCTATAAAAGCGCGTGGACATACATGCTTCACCAGTCAGTCGGGCTGAGGTGGTAACTCCCCTCGCCCTACTCAGGCTCAGCGGGCCGAGTTGGTGGAGCTAATACTCCCCTCTCACCCTGACCTGACTGGACTCTGCGGTCGACCCTAAGTTGACCTGCACGTTTGACTACAGTCAAACTCTTGTCGTGTGTCAGTACAGACATACAAGCTCCGCTAAGCTGAATGTCTGGAGTGTGCTATAAAGCCCCCAGACAGAAACAGCTTGCTAGTTGAGCACATATATTATTAAATTTGTTAGTTAGTAAGTTACTGTCAATGGACTACTTGTCACTTGACCTATGACTTGGACTAAGTGTGTCCAGTTGTTTTCTTGTTAATGATAAGTTTTGAGTGATTGAACATTAAGTATAAAGTTGGAATAAGTATGTTTTTTAGCCCTTTTCTGTGAGCCTTGGAGGATTTGAGTGACCAGCTGTTTGGGACAGGTGCCGAGCCTACTGACAATAGTGCCACTGGCTATCGGGGATAGTGCAGTGGGCGAGTTTGTAGTGAGGCTAGGGTAAACAGACCAACAGCTGTGGCATCAAATCGGTGCCAATGGACACATGACAGGGAGAGTCAAGTTATTGGTTTAATTCAACCACAGTCAACTGTGGTATATATCACATTTTGTTATAAGCCAACAAAGCTATAACTTGGATGATAATTCATCCAGTAAAGTGTAGCCCATTTAATAGTCCCTGTGTAACTACTTATTACATTGTGTCCATGTATCATTGAATGATTTGACATCTAGGCCTATAGCCTAATTATATAACCCAATATTTCCCTGTTCCTGATGTATTGAAATATACATGATATATGAATAAATCTGTTTTTATTGTCCTGTGATCCAATTTTCATTGTGTCATTTACAGTAAGCCAGTGGTGTTTGTGTACGCCATCTTTTCTCATTTCCCGTTAATCGATAAAGTTTCCGGCTGGATATATATTTTCTCATTTGTCCATACTTGTGTAGAGAGGATTAATTAGGTCCTTAATTATTTGTGTTTGTTTCTGGAAGCTAGATTTATCCGTATAGCTATATGCCAGGGAAATCTGGCATATTCCTGATAAGGCATTTGCTTAAGTTACAAAGAGAGCACGGTTTCCCCACGTCCAGATAATACAGTTTTTTACCGCTCGGCTGTCACTATCACTCCATCAGGGTTGGACGGGACAATCGGTTGACCGTGACATTCTTTTTCTGGTGTCAGCGAAGTGGGATTGGCAAAAATTATAATTTGCTGATCCAGTGATCAAACCCACCCTAAACAATTTTTTTTTTTTGAAAAATGTAATTATCAAATAGAAATTGTTTTATTGTCATAGTAGACTAGTTGTAGATATCAGGCTGTGGCAAAAGTATTCAGGTTTGCCATAAATGCCTTGGCAAAATTGAGGATGCTAAATAGTTAATCCAAGACTCTGATTTAGTTTTCATCTCATTTTCATTGAGATATTTAGTCCTATAATTTGTTTAGTATATTTTAATTATTGGTGAATTGCCCATTCAAACTAGGGTTCTTTGTATAATTTTTGTGGAACGATAGACCAGAATTATTGATTTTGGATATACCGTTTCGCTTTAAATGTTTTTTATTAGTGGTATTTGTTAATCCAAGTTAGATTAATAAAAGGTTGAGTTCAACACTCCCTCAAAATATTATTATGTAATTAAATTATTAATTAATTAATTAATTTCTTTTTTTAACCACAATACATTTTTTTGGAGGGGTTATTTTGTTATCACATTCATTTGTCCCATGATTTGGTAAGATAGTATTTTGGAAAAAGGTTGAGTTTGGAAAACTCCCTGAAAATTGCATTGTTAACTTTATATTTTGAGGCAATACATTATGGCATAAAATAATATTGCTGTCAAATAGTTATATTTCATATATTTTTTCAACCATAGACCATAATAGATATATTTTGACTATAAGGTTATTTTGTTATCACATTCATTTTTTTATATCCATTTGTGATAAGGTTGAGTTTAAGAAACTCCCTGAGAGTTGCATAGCTTACTTCAGTCCAAAATTTGTGGTTGGGAGTCAGAGAATTGATTTGAATAACAATTATATTCAATTAAATTTTTTGATTACCTGTCTTTTTTTTTTTTTTTTTTTTTGCTACTGGATATCCTGATATTAATAGTCCTGTTTCACTTCAAGACAAGGTTGAGTACAAAACTCCCTCTAAAGTATCATTATTGAATATATTATTATTTTTTACTGTACTTTTGGCCAATTTTTTTTTCTTTTTTTGCCCACATGTCACAAAGAGGTGAATGATATTGGCTTAAAAAAAAAAAAAATCATAGTTCAGTTACTCAAAGTAATGATTAGCAGTGGTCAGCTGGTAACCTATTATTGCTGATAGTGACCATTCATCCTATAGCAATATATACATTTTTTTTCTCCCTATACATTTTTTTTTCTCCCTTGCCCTTGTATCGAGTATTACATAGTACTTGTGTAGACCTCTGGCTCTTACCTTTGTAATTGAGACAGAATATTATATTCAAGTCTACATTAAATTTATCTAGACAAGTATTCAGGTGAGAGCTAGAATGCCGCCTAAATATAGTGATAAGAATTTAAAGGCTCCTGGCCGCCCGGTGTCCTCAGAGCGAAAGCCTAGGACACGGGCCCATGATCAGGCTGTTGTTAGCCGGTCTGAGCCAGAGTGTATATCAGTTAGTCAGGAGCAGGGGGAGAGTGAAGGTGCTTGCGCCATTATTAGTTCAGATGTTGCAACCTCTATCCGTACTAGCACTCCCCCTAGCCAAACACATACACCAAACTGGCCTTCAACTGCTTCCGTGTTTACTAACCCGGGAATATGTTCTCAGGATAGGCGCCTTTTGCAGTCTGAGGACAGCGGTGACGAGTTCTCTTCTGCTGGAGAAACTGAGGTGAAGCGTCGGGTATCTGAGGCATATGTTCCACGGCCATGTCAGCCCGTCTATTGCTGGGCACCTAGTACCTCACACAATGCAGATTTTTCACTACCAAATGAAATATTGGGACATTCCCCGGAAAACATGCAATCGCGTGCTCCCCGGCCACATAGTAGTATGAGGCCAAGGGTATCGACTCGGGAACAACTGCATGCATGTGATGGTACTGAACGCCAAGCTAGTAAAGATGACTTGGCAACCTCCGTCGCTGTTGCTGTAAACAATTTGACCTCCCAAAATGACAAGTTGACACAAACACTCTCAACACTGACATCTAATATGAGTCAACAGAATGAGAGTTTTACTAATTCTTTGACAACTTTGACAGGGGTGATGAGGGGGATGCAGGACTCATGCAAGGGTGCAGAGCAGTCTAGCCGGCAGACACAACCTGTTTCTGACCCCGCTCATGCGTCCATAGTCGATTCAATTGGACGATATGCTGCTGCCCATCCTGGACCTACCCACCTCAATAATGGTCGGGGACCTAATTCTCCTGGACATATGTATAGCAATAACCCCCCATTATGGCCACAACATGCAAATGCATCATGGCGGGATAATAACCAAAAGCATATTAGCCCTACTGCACCAAATAATCCGTCCTATCGCAGTAACCCTGTCGCTAGTAAGGCATGGCCAAATGATCAAAGGTTTGCTCACGATTATTCCACTCGAATAGTTGAGGATCCCCCCATCCAGTATGCTGAGCCGGCACGTTTGGAACGGCATCAGTCTCGGTTGGGAAGTGGACCACCTCCTATCAGACAACATGCCACAGGTAACCAATCTGCCAGACAGACCCAGTCTGGCTCAGATTACGGTGAGGATGGCAGTGACAGACCTAGGACCCGTCCGCGCCGCCGTTCCAGGCGTAACCGGAGTCCGTCCCTCTCCTCCGACGATAGCGAGGCCCGGGGGTCGAGTGCTCTACTGAGCCAAACCTCGAGTCAGAGGACAAAACGTACTAGCACCCGCAGTTATCACCCAAGGTTACCCCCTTTTACGGGACAGGAACCTTGGCGTGTCTACTATAATCGGTTTCAGGACGTGGCCTCCCTCGAGGGATGGACAGAAACTGACCGTTTAAGAGAGCTGCTGCCCAGACTCCAAGGGCAGGCGGGAGAGTTCGTGTATGAGCAGCTGGGTCATAACGTGCGGACTAATTTCCGCAGCCTTGTGCATGAACTCAAAAACCGATTCCGCAAGGTGGAGACCGCAAGAACTTTCGGTGCTAGATTTAGCAACCGCAATCAAAATGCTGGAGAAAGTGCGGAAGATTACGCCGCGGAATTAAAGCGTCTCTATGATAAGGCTCATTCCAATAGAGATGTAGAGACACGTCGCGAGGATTTGCTGCGGCGATTCCTAGATGGGGTTATTGATGACTCGGCAAGGTTCCAAGTGGAGTATGTTAAGGAACCGCGAGACATTGATGATGCCGTCTACGAAGTAGTTAACTTTACGGAGACTAAAAGACGCCCCCCCACAGACCCTGGTGATAGCCGGTCTCGCCGCCCCACTCGAATCATTCGTGATGGGAGTGCGGAAGAGACTGATAATGGTAGTGGGGAGGAAGACATGATCAGGGGTGTCGGCTACCAAAAATATGGCACGGGGAGGCACCAAGCATATGGAGGAAACTCCAACAATTGGTATGGCAGCTCGGGTAAATTCAATCGCCCTAGAGTGCCTTCCTCTCAGCCCCCTGTAGCCAGCGGCTCTGACCAGGCTGCACTGCTAAGCCAGATACACAAAATGATGACTCAGCTGCAGCAGATGCAGTCAAATGCAGTCGCTTGGGGTTGCGTGGAACCGCCAGCCTATCACACAGCTAAAGCAGAGAGAAGTCACCCAGTAATGCCACCCCAGGTGACTCCTGCTACTAGGGGTACTGTAGTCCAGTCTCCCACAAATCGCGCCCCACAAAGCCAAAATGGTGACCAGTTAAACTAGCAGGGGTTTGCCTAGAAGGCCAAACGGTAGACCCTCACCATGTAGGCCAAACTATTAATGCTAAAATTTCTGGCCCTGAGTTGTTTGTCCTGGATCCTTATGGTCTGAACATCCAGACCACTCTCACAAAACCATGTGAGATAGTCACTGGTCCTAGTGATCCACCTCAGGATACAGTTAGACCCACAATACCCGCTGTAATTAGTACGGCAGAAGTACCATCGCCTACCTGTCCGGCCGCAGTAGAAGTACCCTCATCTACTCCTTTGACTGTTGTGGCGAATAGTTCTAAGCCCGCCAGGTCAGAGGAATTTGAAACTTGTGCGTCTAGACGCCAAAAGCGAGCTGAGGGATTTTATATTGAAGGTACTGTGATGGGGATTGATGTTCTTTTCTGCGTAGACACTGGGGCACCCTACACCATTTTGTCTAGTAATGTGTACCAGAAAATTCCCCCTAATGACCGCCCTCCACTTCGACCTGCACGTCCACATTCAACCACCGATGGAAGTGCCAGGCAATGTATGGGTAGAGCAGAGTTCCCCATTCGGATGGGCAAATTAGAATTAATGCTTACCTTAAACATAGCAGACATTACAGATGATGTATTGTTAGGGGCTGACTTAATGCATGGCAAAGACCAATCCTTTGATCTCTTGCTCTCAGAACAGTGCATACGCTGGATAGGTGTTTCTATACCTCTGACCATAGCAAACAGCCCTAGCAGGACTAGACAGATTAATGCTGCTCTTCACCATGTCATTCCAGGCATGAGTGAAATGCTAGTGGATGTTTGTGTTGACATTAGTGTAGATGATAAAGGAGATGATAGTGTTGTGATTGAACCGTCTTCCCAAACAGCAGAATCTTTACCGTTGGCTATGCCCATGTGCCTTGATAATGTACAAAATAGCACCACAGAGCCTGCCCCTAAAGCTGGAATGGCAGTTTTGCCATCCGCCGTGGGGAGCAAACCTCCTGAAGTTGCTGAGTTAGACACTTTATATGCATGTGTGTCTATACAAAAGCATTTCCAGTCAGAGGAACTCTGTGACGAGCATACAGTGCTGGGAGTAGTTTTAACTTTGTTCCTATTTTTGAGCTTGTTTTGGATCAGTAGTAATTGTGATGATACTTACTGTTCCAAAAGTCAAACCGAAGGCTCTGAACGAGCAGAGGGTCAACCAGACCCTTACAATTTAAGAGATAGAAGCGAACCCAAGTTCCATTTGAAAAATAAATGGTGGGTCAGCAAATATGGTTGGGATCGCTATTGTCTTTGAGCTAATCTCTGGCACAGAGAACAGCCATATTGCAAGCCACTTAGTCTTCCCCAAGCTGCCGACTCCAGTGAACCAGTTACGATGAGGATCATCCCAATGTGTCGCAGATGAGCAGATATTCAGACCAGCAGCTACTGATGTCCCTCTTCCTCTCGAATGCAGTTCTATCTCAGGTTTACCACATTTGCTACTGTGCCCCTGGCCCACCCAGTTAGTATGGAATGTGGTAACCATCCCTTTTATGATAGAATACCAGTCGACAAGAACCACCGACAGCCAACAAGTGTTTCCTATTAAACAGACTTTGACAGATTTACAAAGGCAATAAGTAATATTATTGTATGCGACAATATGTTTTCGTACAGAAAAGCATGATACTTAAATATTTATCGTAAATTGTAAGCGTATGCATCTCTATTTCAAAAACACTGATCCAGAGAGATGGTGAAAAGGACTGTCCACATGGACTCATGATCAAGTATCTTCTTTTCAGATGTTTAGGTGTTTAATTTTAAGTGTTTATGTATTGTTTACTCTATGTAGCCGACAATATGAAGAATCCTGTAGATTGTGATAACCATATTTTGTTTTATTAGAGATATTGAACATGTATTTCTAATAATGTTTTTGGTATATTGTAATTTTTTTAGGTGACCATGTTTTATATTTTATATAAGAGATATTATATTTTCTAGAATATTTGAGGTATTCTACATATTATCTTTAGCTTTATATTGAATGTATGTCGGCATATCTCCTCTCTTAGCGAGGCTGTCCGTGACATCGTCAGCGCGGACGCTGACGCTGAGCAGAGGGTGATTTGACGACTAAGGATTTCATGTCAGAGGAAAGTCCTTTGAGATATTTTATCTTGTCCTTTCAGTATCAACTGGAATTAATGCTAGTCTTTTAAATATTAGTTTCCCGATTATTTACCTCGTACCAGCTGTAATTACTTCTATTATCGCCATCTCTTACTTTTGATAACTATTCTTGTTACTGAATCGGAGATCATGTTTATATGGCCCCGATCTGATCTACGGCATGTCTAGCAATTTAGTTCCGCTTCATTGATTTCACAAATTCGCGTTCTATCGCCTTTTAAACACATTTTCGGCAATAACCCAAGTTTACTTTTTCGGCCAATTAATTACGGAACGTACGAAGTAGCTTTTCATATATATTTTATGCTCAGTCAATCATGGACTGACTGGAATATCGATGTTGATAACTGAGGCAACCTGGGTCACATTTTTGCCCAGCGGCCATGACAGCATCTTCCTCTGGCCGACCTGAATGTTTCCCCACGTGAATACTTGTATTTACGAGAGGCATACATCATAATGATGTTGCCAATTTTACCTAATTAAAGTTAGTCTAGTTAAATAAATGTTTTATTAAGATTATCGCCATGTGGATAATAATTTCGGGGGTCTATAGCATTTTGCGACATCCACATGTGAGTCCACCACCCCCCGTCCTGTGGAGCCGCTATAAAAGCGCGTGGACATACATGCTTCACCAGTCAGTCGGGCTGAGGTGGTAACTCCCCTCGCCCTACTCAGGCTCAGCGGGCCGAGTTGGTGGAGCTAATACTCCCCTCTCACCCTGACCTGACTGGACTCTGCGGTCGACCCTAAGTTGACCTGCACGTTTGACTACAGTCAAACTCTTGTCGTGTGTCAGTACAGACATACAAGCTCCGCTAAGCTGAATGTCTGGAGTGTGCTATAAAGCCCCCAGACAGAAACAGCTTGCTAGTTGAGCACATATATTATTAAATTTGTTAGTTAGTAAGTTACTGTCAATGGACTACTTGTCACTTGACCTATGACTTGGACTAAGTGTGTCCAGTTGTTTTCTTGTTAATGATAAGTTTTGAGTGATTGAACATTAAGTATAAAGTTGGAATAAGTATGTTTTTTAGCCCTTTTCTGTGAGCCTTGGAGGATTTGAGTGACCAGCTGTTTGGGACAGGTGCCGAGCCTACTGACAATAGTGCCACTGGCTATCGGGGATAGTGCAGTGGGCGAGTTTGTAGTGAGGCTAGGGTAAACAGACCAACAGCTGTGGCATCAAATCGGTGCCAATGGACACATGACAGGGAGAGTCAAGTTATTGGTTTAATTCAACCACAGTCAACTGTGGTATATATCACATTTTGTTATAAGCCAACAAAGCTATAACTTGGATGATAATTCATCCAGTAAAGTGTAGCCCATTTAATAGTCCCTGTGTAACTACTTATTACATTGTGTCCATGTATCATTGAATGATTTGACATCTAGGCCTATAGCCTAATTATATAACCCAATATTTCCCTGTTCCTGATGTATTGAAATATACATGATATATGAATAAATCTGTTTTTATTGTCCTGTGATCCAATTTTCATTGTGTCATTTACAGTAAGCCAGTGGTGTTTGTGTACGCCATCTTTTCTCATTTCCCGTTAATCGATAAAGTTTCCGGCTGGATATATATTTTCTCATTTGTCCATACTTGTGTAGAGAGGATTAATTAGGTCCTTAATTATTTGTGTTTGTTTCTGGAAGCTAGATTTATTCGTATAGCTATATGCCAGGGAAATCTGGCATATTCCTGATAAGGCATTTGCTTAAGTTACAAAGAGAGCACGGTTTCCCCACGTCCAGATAATACAGTTTTTTACCGCTCGGCTGTCACTATCACTCCATCAGGGTTGGACGGGACAATCGGTTGACCGTGACAATAGTATGCCGCTCTGCAAGGTTAATAAAGAATCACACAACTGACAACTCGACAAGTAAGAACATAATAGTATGCCGCTCTGCAAGGTTAATAAAGAATCACACAACTGACAACTCGACAAGTAAGAACACAATAGTATACCGCTCTGCAAGGTTAATAAAGAATCACACAACTCGACAAGTAAGAACATAATAGTATACTGCTCTGCAAGGTTAATAAAGAATCACACAACTGACAACTCGACAAGTAAGAACATAATAGTATACCGCTCTGCAAGGTTAATAAAGAATCACACAACTGACAACTCGACAAGTAAGAACATAATAGTATACCGCTCTGCAAGGTTAATAAAGAATCACACAACTCGACAAGTAAGAACATAATAGTATACCGCTCTGCAAGGTTAGTAAAGAATCACACAACTCGACAAGTAAGAACATAATAGTATGCGGCTCTGCAAGGTTAATAAAGAATCACCCAACTGACAACTCGACAAGTAAGAGCATAATAGTATACCGCTCTGCAAGGTTAATAAAGAATCACACAACTGACAACTCGACAAGTAAGAACATAATAGTATACCGCTCTGCAAGGTTAATAAAGAATCACCCAACTGACAACTCGACAAGTAAGAACATAATAGTATACCGCTCTGCAAGGTTAATAAAGAATCACACAACTCGACAAGTAAGAACATAATAGTATGCCGCTCTGCAAGGTTAATAAAGAATCACACAGCTCGACAAGTAAGAACATAATAGTATACCGCTCTGCAAGGTTAATAAAGAATCACACAACTGACAACTCGACAAGTAAGAACATAATAGTATACCGCTCTGCAAGGTTAATAAAGAATCACACAACTGACAACTCGACAAGTAAGAACATAATAGTATACCGCTCTGCAAGGTTAATAAAGAATCACACAACTCGACAAGTAAGAACATAATAGTATGCGGCTCTGCAAGGTTAATAAAGAATCACCCAACTGACAACTCGACAAGTAAGAACATAATAGTATGCCGCTCTGCAAGGTTAATAAAGAATCACCCAACTGACAACTCGACAAGTAAGAACATAATAGTATACCGCACTGCAAGGGTAATAAAGAATCACACAACTGACAACTCGACAAGTAAAAACATAATAGTATACCGCTCTGCAAGGTTAATAAAGAATCACACAACTCGACAAGTAAGAACATAATAGTATGCCGCTCTGCAAGGTTAATAAAGAATCACACAACTGACAACTCGACAAGTAAGAACATAATAGTAGACCGCTCTGCAAGGTTAATAAAGAATCACACAACTGACAACTCGACAAGTAAGAACATAATAGTATACCGCTCTGCAAGGTTAATAAAGAATCACACAACTCGACAAGTAAGAACATAATAGTATACTGCTCTGCAAGGTTAATAAAGAATCACACAACTGACAACTCGACAAGTAAGAACATAATAGTATACCGCTCTGCAAGGTTAATAAAGAATCACACAACTGACAACTCGACAAGTAAGAACATAATAGTATACCGCTCTGCAAGGTTAATAAAGAATCACACAACTGACAACTCGACAAGTAAGAACATAATAGTATGCCGCTCTGCAAGGTTAATAAAGAATCACACAACTCGACAAGTAAGAACATAATAGTATACCGCTCTGCAAGGTTAATAAAGAATCACACAACTGACAACTCCACAAGTAAGAACATAATAGTATGCCGCTCTGCAAGGTTAATAAAGAATCACACAACTGACAACTCGACAAGTAAGAACATAATAGTATACCGCTCTGCAAGGTTAATAAAGAATCACACAACTGACAACTCGACAAGTGAGAACATAATAGTATACCGCTCTGCAAGGTTAATAAAGAATCACCCAACTGACAACTCGACAAGTAAGAACATAATAGTATACCGCTCTGCAAGGTTAATAAAGAATCACACAGCTCGACAAGTAAGAACATAATAGTATACCGCTCTTCAAGGTTAATAAAGAATCTCCAAACTGACAACTCGACAAGTAAGAACATAATAGTATACCGCTCTGCAAGGTTAATAAAGAATCACACAACTCGACAAGTAAGAACATAATAGTATACCGCTCTGCAAGGTTAATAAAGAATCACCCAACTGACAACTCGACAAGTAAGAACATAATAGTATACCGCTCTGCAAGGTTAATAAAGAATCACACAACTGACAACTCGACAAGTAAGAACATAATAGTATACCGCTCTGCAAGGTTAATAAAGAATCACACAACTGACAACTCGACAAGTAAGAACATAATAGTATACCGCTCTGCAAGGTTAATAAAGAATCACACAACTCGACAAGTAAGAACATAATAGTATGCGGCTCTGCAAGGTTAATAAAGAATCACCCAACTGACAACTCGACAAGTAAGAACATAATAGTATGCCGCTCTGCAAGGTTAATAAAGAATCACCCAACTGACAACTCGACAAGTAAGAACATAATAGTATACCGCATCGCAAGGGTAATAAAGAATCACACAACTGACAACTCGACAAGTAAAAACATAATAGTATACCGCTCTGCAAGGTTAATAAAGAATCACACAACTCGACAAGTAAGAACATAATAGTATGCCGCTCTGCAAGGTTAATAAAGAATCACACAACTGACAACTCGACAAGTAAAAACATAATAGTATACCGCTCTGCAAGGTTAATAAAGAATCACACAACTCGACAAGTAAGAACATAATAGTATGCCGCTCTGCAAGGTTAATAAAGAATCACACAACTGACAACTCGACAAGTAAGAACATAATAGTATGCCGCTCTGCAAGGTTAATAAAGAATCACACAACTGACAACTCGACAAGTAAGAACATAATAGTATACCGCTCTGCAAGGTTAATAAAGAATCACACAACTTGACAAGTAAGAACATAATAGTATACCGCTCTGCAAGGTTAATAAAGAATCACACAACTGACAACTCGACAAGTAAGAACATAATAGTATACCGCTCTGCAAGGTTAATAAAGAATCACACAACTGACAACTCGACAAGTAAGAACATAATAGTATGCCGCTCTGCAAGGTTAATAAAGAATCACACAACTTGACAAGTAAGAACATAATAGTATACTGCTCTGCAAGGTTAATAAAGAATCACACAACTGACAACTCGACAAGTAAGAACATAATAGTATGCCGCTCTGCAAGGTTAATAAAGAATCACACAACTGACAACTCGACAAGTAAGAACATAATAGTATACCGCTCTGCAAGGTTAATAAAGAATCACACAACTGACAACTCGACAAGTAAGAACATAATAGTATACCGCTCTGCAAGGTTAATAAAGAATCACACAACTCGACAAGTAAGAACATAATAGTATACCGCTCTGCAAGGTTAATAAAGAATCACACAACTCGACAAGTAAGAACATAATAGTATACCGCTCTGCAAGGTTAATAAAGAATCACACAACTGACAACTCGACAAGTAAGAACATAATAGTATACCGCTCTGCAAGGTTAATAAAGAATCACAGAACTCGACAAGTAAGAACATAATAGTATACTGCTCTGCAAGGTTAATAAAGAATCACCCAACTGACAACTCGACAAGTCAGAACATAATAGTATACCGCTCTGCAAGGTTAATAAAGAATCACACAACTGACAACTCGACAAGTAAGAACATAATAGTATACCGCTCTGCAAGGTTAATAAAGAATCACACAACTGACAACTCGACAAGTAAGAACATAATAGTATACCGCTCTGCAAGGTTAATAAAGAATCACACAACTCGACAAGTAAGAACATAATAGTATACCGCTCTGCAAGGTTAATAAAGAATCACACAACTGACAACTCGACAAGTAAGAACATAATAGTATACCGCTCTGCAAGGTTAATAAAGAATCACACAACTGACAACTCGACAAGTAAGAACATAATAGTATACCGCTCTGCAAGGTTAATAAAGAATCACACAACTGACAACTCGACAAGTAAGAACATAATAGTATTCCGCTCTGCAAGGTTAATAAAGAATCACACAACTCGACAAGTAAGAACATAATAGTATACTGCTCTGCAAGGTTAATAAAGAATCACCCAACTGACAACTCGACAAGTCAGAACATAATAGTATACCGCTCTGCAAGGTTAATAAAGAATCACACAACTGACAACTCGACAAGTAAGAACATAATAGTATACCGCTCTGCAAGGTTAATAAAGAATCACACAACTGACAACTCGACAAGTAAGAACATAATAGTATACCGCTCTGCAAGGTTAATAAAGAATCACACAACTCGACAAGTAAGAACATAATAGTATACCGCTCTGCAAGGTTAATAAAGAATCACACAACTGACAACTCGACAAGTAAGAACATAATAGTATACCGCTCTGCAAGGTTAATAAAGAATCACACAACTGACAACTCGACAAGTAAGAACATAATAGTATGCCGCTCTGCAAGGTTAATAAAGAATCACCCAACTGACAACTCGACAAGTAAGAACATAATAGTATACTGCTCTGCAAGGTTAATAAAGAATCACACAACTGACAACTCGACAAGTAAGAACATAATAGTATACCGCTCTGCAAGGTTAATAAAGAATCACACAACTGACAACTCGACAAGTAAGAACATAATAGTATACCGCTCTGCAAGGTTAATAAAGAATCACACAACTGACAACTCGACAAGTAAGAACATGATAGTATACCGCTCTGCAAGGTTAATAAAGAATCACACAACTGACAACTCGACAAGTAAGAACATAATAGTATACCGCTCTGCAAGGTTAATAAAGAATCACACAACTGACAACTCGACAAGTAAGAACATAATAGTATACCGCTCTGCAAGGTTAATAAAGAATCACTCAACTCGACAAGTAAGAACATAATAGTATACCGCTCTGCAAGGTTAATAAAGAATCACACAAGTGACAACTCGACAAGTAAGAACATAATAGTATACCGCTCTGCAAGGTTAATAAAGAATCACACAACTGACAACTCGACAAGTAAGAACATAATAGTATACTGCTCTGCGAGGTTAATAAAGAATCACCCAACTGACAACTCGACAAGTAAGAACATAATAGTATGCCGCTCTGCAAGGTTAATAAAGATTCACACAACTGACAACTCGACAAGTAAGAACATAATAGTATACCGCTCTGCAAGGTTAATAAAGAATCACACAACTGACAACTCGACAAGTAAGAACATAATAGTATACCGCTCTGCAAGGTTAATAAAGAATCACACAACTCGACAAGTAAGAACATAATAGTATACCGCTCTGCAAGGTTAATAAAGAATCACCCAACTGACAACTCGACAAGTAAGAACATAATAGTATACCGCTCTGCAAGGTTAATAAAGAATCACCCAACTGACAACTCGACAAGTAAGAACATAATAGTATACCGCTCTGCAAGGTTAATAAAGAATCACACAACTCGACAAGTAAGAACATAATAGTATACCGCTCTGCAAGGTTAATAAAGAATCACCCAACTGACAACTCGACAAGTAAGAACATAATAGTATACCGCTCTGCAAGGTTAATAAAGAATCACACAACTCGACAAGTAAGAACATAATAGTATACCGCTCTGCAAGGTTAATAAAGAATCACCCAACTGACAACTCGACAAGTAAGAACATAATAGTATACCGCTCTGCAAGGTTAATAAAGAATCACCCAACTGACAACTCGACAAGTAAGAACATAATAGTATACTGCTCTGCAAGGTTAATAAAGAATCACACAACTGACAACTCGACAAGTAAGAACATAATAGTATACCGCTCTGCAAGGTTAATAAAGAATCACACAACTGACAACTGGACAAGTAAGAACATAATAGTATACCGCTCTGCAAGGTTAATAAAGAATCACACAACTGACAACTCGACAAGTAAGAACATAATAGTATACCGCTCTGCAAGGTTAATAAAGAATCACACAACTCGACAAGTAAGAACATAATAGTATACTGCTCTGCAAGGTTAATAAAGAATCACCCAACTGACAACTCGACAAGTCAGAACATAATAGTATACCGCTCTGCAAGGTTAATAAAGAATCACACAACTGACAACTCGACAAGTAAGAACATAATAGTATACCGCTCTGCAAGGTTAATAAAGAATCACACAACTGACAACTCGACAAGTAAGAACATAATAGTATACCGCTCTGCAAGGTTAATAAAGAATCACACAACTCGACAAGTAAGAACATAATAGTATACCGCTCTGCAAGGTTAATAAAGAATCACACAACTGACAACTCGACAAGTAAGAACATAATAGTATACCGCTCTGCAAGGTTAATAAAGAATCACACAACTGACAACTCGACAAGTAAGAACATAATAGTATGCCGCTCTGCAAGGTTAATAAAGAATCACCCAACTGACAACTCGACAAGTAAGAACATAATAGTATACTGCTCTGCAAGGTTAATAAAGAATCACACAACTGACAACTCGACAAGTAAGAACATAATAGTATACCGCTCTGCAAGGTTAATAAAGAATCACACAACTGACAACTCGACAAGTAAGAACATAATAGTATACCGCTCTGCAAGGTTAATAAAGAATCACACAACTGACAACTCGACAAGTAAGAACATGATAGTATACCGCTCTGCAAGGTTAATAAAGAATCACACAACTGACAACTCGACAAGTAAGAACATAATAGTATACCGCTCTGCAAGGTTAATAAAGAATCACACAACTGACAACTCGACAAGTAAGAACATAATAGTATACCGCTCTGCAAGGTTAATAAAGAATCACTCAACTCGACAAGTAAGAACATAATAGTATACCGCTCTGCAAGGTTAATAAAGAATCACACAAGTGACAACTCGACAAGTAAGAACATAATAGTATACCGCTCTGCAAGGTTAATAAAGAATCACACAACTGACAACTCGACAAGTAAGAACATAATAGTATACCGCTCTGCGAGGTTAATAAAGAATCACCCAACTGACAACTCGACAAGTAAGAACATAATAGTATGCCGCTCTGCAAGGTTAATAAAGATTCACACAACTGACAACTCGACAAGTAAGAACATAATAGTATACCGCTCTGCAAGGTTAATAAAGAATCACACAACTGACAACTCGACAAGTAAGAACATAATAGTATACCGCTCTGCAAGGTTAATAAAGAATCACACAACTCGACAAGTAAGAACATAATAGTATACCGCTCTGCAAGGTTAATAAAGAATCACCCAACTGACAACTCGACAAGTAAGAACATAATAGTATACCGCTCTGCAAGGTTAATAAAGAATCACCCAACTGACAACTCGACAAGTAAGAACATAATAGTATACCGCTCTGCAAGGTTAATAAAGAATCACACAACTCGACAAGTAAGAACATAATAGTATACCGCTCTGCAAGGTTAATAAAGAATCACCCAACTGACAACTCGACAAGTAAGAACATAATAGTATACCGCTCTGCAAGGTTAATAAAGAATCACACAACTCGACAAGTAAGAACATAATAGTATACCGCTCTGCAAGGTTAATAAAGAATCACCCAACTGACAACTCGACAAGTAAGAACATAATAGTATGCCGCTCTGCAAGGTTAATAAAGAATCACCCAACTGACAACTCGACAAGTAAGAACATAATAGTATACCGCACTGCAAGGGTAATAAAGAATCACACAACTGACAACTCGACAAGTAAAAACATAATAGTATACCGCTCTGCAAGGTTAATAAAGAATCACACAACTCGACAAGTAAGAACATAATAGTATGCCGCTCTGCAAGGTTAATAAAGAATCACACAACTGACAACTCGACAAGTAAGAACATAATAGTAGACCGCTCTGCAAGGTTAATAAAGAATCACACAACTGACAACTCGACAAGTAAGAACATAATAGTATACCGCTCTGCAAGGTTAATAAAGAATCACACAACTCGACAAGTAAGAACATAATAGTATACTGCTCTGCAAGGTTAATAAAGAATCACACAACTGACAACTCGACAAGTAAGAACATAATAGTATACCGCTCTGCAAGGTTAATAAAGAATCACACAACTGACAACTCGACAAGTAAGAACATAATAGTATACCGCTCTGCAAGGTTAATAAAGAATCACACAACTGACAACTCGACAAGTAAGAACATAATAGTATGCCGCTCTGCAAGGTTAATAAAGAATCACACAACTCGACAAGTAAGAACATAATAGTATACCGCTCTGCAAGGTTAATAAAGAATCACACAACTGACAACTCCACAAGTAAGAACATAATAGTATGCCGCTCTGCAAGGTTAATAAAGAATCACACAACTGACAACTCGACAAGTAAGAACATAATAGTATACCGCTCTGCAAGGTTAATAAAGAATCACACAACTGACAACTCGACAAGTGAGAACATAATAGTATACCGCTCTGCAAGGTTAATAAAGAATCACCCAACTGACAACTCGACAAGTAAGAACATAATAGTATACCGCTCTGCAAGGTTAATAAAGAATCACACAGCTCGACAAGTAAGAACATAATAGTATACCGCTCTTCAAGGTTAATAAAGAATCTCCAAACTGACAACTCGACAAGTAAGAACATAATAGTATACCGCTCTGCAAGGTTAATAAAGAATCACACAACTCGACAAGTAAGAACATAATAGTATACCGCTCTGCAAGGTTAATAAAGAATCACCCAACTGACAACTCGACAAGTAAGAACATAATAGTATACCGCTCTGCAAGGTTAATAAAGAATCACACAACTGACAACTCGACAAGTAAGAACATAATAGTATACCGCTCTGCAAGGTTAATAAAGAATCACACAACTGACAACTCGACAAGTAAGAACATAATAGTATACCGCTCTGCAAGGTTAATAAAGAATCACACAACTCGACAAGTAAGAACATAATAGTATGCGGCTCTGCAAGGTTAATAAAGAATCACCCAACTGACAACTCGACAAGTAAGAACATAATAGTATGCCGCTCTGCAAGGTTAATAAAGAATCACCCAACTGACAACTCGACAAGTAAGAACATAATAGTATACCACATCGCAAGGGTAATAAAGAATCACACAACTGACAACTCGACAAGTAAAAACATAATAGTATACCGCTCTGCAAGGTTAATAAAGAATCACACAACTCGACAAGTAAGAACATAATAGTATGCCGCTCTGCAAGGTTAATAAAGAATCACACAACTGACAACTCGACAAGTAAAAACATAATAGTATACCGCTCTGCAAGGTTAATAAAGAATCACACAACTCGACAAGTAAGAACATAATAGTATGCCGCTCTGCAAGGTTAATAAAGAATCACACAACTGACAACTCGACAAGTAAGAACATAATAGTATGCCGCTCTGCAAGGTTAATAAAGAATCACACAACTGACAACTCGACAAGTAAGAACATAATAGTATACCGCTCTGCAAGGTTAATAAAGAATCACACAACTTGACAAGTAAGAACATAATAGTATACCGCTCTGCAAGGTTAATAAAGAATCACACAACTGACAACTCGACAAGTAAGAACATAATAGTATACCGCTCTGCAAGGTTAATAAAGAATCACACAACTGACAACTCGACAAGTAAGAACATAATAGTATGCCGCTCTGCAAGGTTAATAAAGAATCACACAACTTGACAAGTAAGAACATAATAGTATACTGCTCTGCAAGGTTAATAAAGAATCACACAACTGACAACTCGACAAGTAAGAACATAATAGTATGCCGCTCTGCAAGGTTAATAAAGAATCACACAACTGACAACTCGACAAGTAAGAACATAATAGTATACCGCTCTGCAAGGTTAATAAAGAATCACACAACTGACAACTCGACAAGTAAGAACATAATAGTATACCGCTCTGCAAGGTTAATAAAGAATCACACAACTCGACAAGTAAGAACATAATAGTATACCGCTCTGCAAGGTTAATAAAGAATCACACAACTCGACAAGTAAGAACATAATAGTATACCGCTCTGCAAGGTTAATAAAGAATCACACAACTGACAACTCGACAAGTAAGAACATAATAGTATACCGCTCTGCAAGGTTAATAAAGAATCACAGAACTCGACAAGTAAGAACATAATAGTATACTGCTCTGCAAGGTTAATAAAGAATCACCCAACTGACAACTCGACAAGTCAGAACATAATAGTATACCGCTCTGCAAGGTTAATAAAGAATCACACAACTGACAACTCGACAAGTAAGAACATAATAGTATACCGCTCTGCAAGGTTAATAAAGAATCACACAACTGACAACTCGACAAGTAAGAACATAATAGTATACCGCTCTGCAAGGTTAATAAAGAATCACACAACTCGACAAGTAAGAACATAATAGTATACCGCTCTGCAAGGTTAATAAAGAATCACACAACTGACAACTCGACAAGTAAGAACATAATAGTATACCGCTCTGCAAGGTTAATAAAGAATCACACAACTGACAACTCGACAAGTAAGAACATAATAGTATACCGCTCTGCAAGGTTAATAAAGAATCACACAACTGACAACTCGACAAGTAAGAACATAATAGTATACCGCTCTGCAAGGTTAATAAAGAATCACACAACTCGACAAGTAAGAACATAATAGTATACTGCTCTGCAAGGTTAATAAAGAATCACCCAACTGACAACTCGACAAGTCAGAACATAATAGTATACCGCTCTGCAAGGTTAATAAAGAATCACACAACTGACAACTCGACAAGTAAGAACATAATAGTATACCGCTCTGCAAGGTTAATAAAGAATCACACAACTGACAACTCGACAAGTAAGAACATAATAGTATACCGCTCTGCAAGGTTAATAAAGAATCACACAACTCGACAAGTAAGAACATAATAGTATACCGCTCTGCAAGGTTAATAAAGAATCACACAACTGACAACTCGACAAGTAAGAACATAATAGTATACCGCTCTGCAAGGTTAATAAAGAATCACACAACTGACAACTCGACAAGTAAGAACATAATAGTATGCCGCTCTGCAAGGTTAATAAAGAATCACCCAACTGACAACTCGACAAGTAAGAACATAATAGTATACTGCTCTGCAAGGTTAATAAAGAATCACACAACTGACAACTCGACAAGTAAGAACATAATAGTATACCGCTCTGCAAGGTTAATAAAGAATCACACAACTGACAACTCGACAAGTAAGAACATAATAGTATACCGCTCTGCAAGGTTAATAAAGAATCACACAACTGACAACTCGACAAGTAAGAACATGATAGTATACCGCTCTGCAAGGTTAATAAAGAATCACACAACTGACAACTCGACAAGTAAGAACATAATAGTATACCGCTCTGCAAGGTTAATAAAGAATCACACAACTGACAACTCGACAAGTAAGAACATAATAGTATACCGCTCTGCAAGGTTAATAAAGAATCACTCAACTCGACAAGTAAGAACATAATAGTATACCGCTCTGCAAGGTTAATAAAGAATCACACAAGTGACAACTCGACAAGTAAGAACATAATAGTATACCGCTCTGCAAGGTTAATAAAGAATCACACAACTGACAACTCGACAAGTAAGAACATAATAGTATACTGCTCTGCGAGGTTAATAAAGAATCACCCAACTGACAACTCGACAAGTAAGAACATAATAGTATGCCGCTCTGCAAGGTTAATAAAGATTCACACAACTGACAACTCGACAAGTAAGAACATAATAGTATACCGCTCTGCAAGGTTAATAAAGAATCACACAACTGACAACTCGACAAGTAAGAACATAATAGTATACCGCTCTGCAAGGTTAATAAAGAATCACACAACTCGACAAGTAAGAACATAATAGTATACCGCTCTGCAAGGTTAATAAAGAATCACCCAACTGACAACTCGACAAGTAAGAACATAATAGTATACCGCTCTGCAAGGTTAATAAAGAATCACCCAACTGACAACTCGACAAGTAAGAACATAATAGTATACCGCTCTGCAAGGTTAATAAAGAATCACACAACTCGACAAGTAAGAACATAATAGTATACCGCTCTGCAAGGTTAATAAAGAATCACCCAACTGACAACTCGACAAGTAAGAACATAATAGTATACCGCTCTGCAAGGTTAATAAAGAATCACACAACTCGACAAGTAAGAACATAATAGTATACCGCTCTGCAAGGTTAATAAAGAATCACCCAACTGACAACTCGACAAGTAAGAACATAATAGTATACCGCTCTGCAAGGTTAATAAAGAATCACCCAACTGACAACTCGACAAGTAAGAACATAATAGTATACTGCTCTGCAAGGTTAATAAAGAATCACACAACTGACAACTCGACAAGTAAGAACATAATAGTATACCGCTCTGCAAGGTTAATAAAGAATCACACAACTGACAACTGGACAAGTAAGAACATAATAGTATACCGCTCTGCAAGGTTAATAAAGAATCACACAACTGACAACTCGACAAGTAAGAACATAATAGTATACCGCTCTGCAAGGTTAATAAAGAATCACACAACTCGACAAGTAAGAACATAATAGTATACTGCTCTGCAAGGTTAATAAAGAATCACCCAACTGACAACTCGACAAGTCAGAACATAATAGTATACCGCTCTGCAAGGTTAATAAAGAATCACACAACTGACAACTCGACAAGTAAGAACATAATAGTATACCGCTCTGCAAGGTTAATAAAGAATCACACAACTGACAACTCGACAAGTAAGAACATAATAGTATACCGCTCTGCAAGGTTAATAAAGAATCACACAACTCGACAAGTAAGAACATAATAGTATACCGCTCTGCAAGGTTAATAAAGAATCACACAACTGACAACTCGACAAGTAAGAACATAATAGTATACCGCTCTGCAAGGTTAATAAAGAATCACACAACTGACAACTCGACAAGTAAGAACATAATAGTATGCCGCTCTGCAAGGTTAAT
Organism: Flabesymbios commensalis; assembly: GCA_964017125.1. Taxonomy (NCBI): domain Eukaryota; kingdom Metazoa; phylum Annelida; class Polychaeta; order Terebellida; family Flabelligeridae; genus Flabesymbios; species Flabesymbios commensalis. The sequence continues at coordinate 83,193,060 of OZ024911.1, forward strand.
AAAGAATCACCCAACTGACAACTCGACAAGTAAGAACATAATAGTATACCGCTCTGCAAGGTTAATAAAGAATCACACAACTGACAACTCGACAAGTAAGAACATGATAGTATACCGCTCTGCAAGGTTAATAAAGAATCACACAACTGACAACTCGACAAGTAAGAACATAATAGTATACCGCTCTGCAAGGTTAATAAAGAATCACACAACTGACAACTCGACAAGTAAGAACATAATAGTATACCGCTCTGCAAGGTTAATAAAGAATCACTCAACTCGACAAGTAAGAACATAATAGTATACCGCTCTGCAAGGTTAATAAAGAATCACACAAGTGACAACTCGACAAGTAAGAACATAATAGTATACCGCTCTGCAAGGTTAATAAAGAATCACACAACTGACAACTCGACAAGTAAGAACATAATAGTATACCGCTCTGCGAGGTTAATAAAGAATCACCCAACTGACAACTCGACAAGTAAGAACATAATAGTATGCCGCTCTGCAAGGTTAATAAAGATTCACACAACTGACAACTCGACAAGTAAGAACATAATAGTATACCGCTCTGCAAGGTTAATAAAGAATCACACAACTGACAACTCGACAAGTAAGAACATAATAGTATACCGCTCTGCAAGGTTAATAAAGAATCACACAACTCGACAAGTAAGAACATAATAGTATACCGCTCTGCAAGGTTAATAAAGAATCACCCAACTGACAACTCGACAAGTAAGAACATAATAGTATACCGCTCTGCAAGGTTAATAAAGAATCACCCAACTGACAACTCGACAAGTAAGAACATAATAGTATACCGCTCTGCAAGGTTAATAAAGAATCACACAACTCGACAAGTAAGAACATAATAGTATACCGCTCTGCAAGGTTAATAAAGAATCACCCAACTGACAACTCGACAAGTAAGAACATAATAGTATACCGCTCTGCAAGGTTAATAAAGAATCACACAACTCGACAAGTAAGAACATAATAGTATACCGCTCTGCAAGGTTAATAAAGAATCACCCAACTGACAACTCGACAAGTAAGAACATAATAGTATGCCGCTCTGCAAGGTTAATAAAGAATCACCCAACTGACAACTCGACAAGTAAGAACATAATAGTATACCGCACTGCAAGGGTAATAAAGAATCACACAACTGACAACTCGACAAGTAAAAACATAATAGTATACCGCTCTGCAAGGTTAATAAAGAATCACACAACTCGACAAGTAAGAACATAATAGTATGCCGCTCTGCAAGGTTAATAAAGAATCACACAACTGACAACTCGACAAGTAAGAACATAATAGTAGACCGCTCTGCAAGGTTAATAAAGAATCACACAACTGACAACTCGACAAGTAAGAACATAATAGTATACCGCTCTGCAAGGTTAATAAAGAATCACACAACTCGACAAGTAAGAACATAATAGTATACTGCTCTGCAAGGTTAATAAAGAATCACACAACTGACAACTCGACAAGTAAGAACATAATAGTATACCGCTCTGCAAGGTTAATAAAGAATCACACAACTGACAACTCGACAAGTAAGAACATAATAGTATACCGCTCTGCAAGGTTAATAAAGAATCACACAACTGACAACTCGACAAGTAAGAACATAATAGTATGCCGCTCTGCAAGGTTAATAAAGAATCACACAACTCGACAAGTAAGAACATAATAGTATACCGCTCTGCAAGGTTAATAAAGAATCACACAACTGACAACTCCACAAGTAAGAACATAATAGTATGCCGCTCTGCAAGGTTAATAAAGAATCACACAACTGACAACTCGACAAGTAAGAACATAATAGTATACCGCTCTGCAAGGTTAATAAAGAATCACACAACTGACAACTCGACAAGTGAGAACATAATAGTATACCGCTCTGCAAGGTTAATAAAGAATCACCCAACTGACAACTCGACAAGTAAGAACATAATAGTATACCGCTCTGCAAGGTTAATAAAGAATCACACAGCTCGACAAGTAAGAACATAATAGTATACCGCTCTTCAAGGTTAATAAAGAATCTCCAAACTGACAACTCGACAAGTAAGAACATAATAGTATACCGCTCTGCAAGGTTAATAAAGAATCACACAACTCGACAAGTAAGAACATAATAGTATACCGCTCTGCAAGGTTAATAAAGAATCACCCAACTGACAACTCGACAAGTAAGAACATAATAGTATACCGCTCTGCAAGGTTAATAAAGAATCACACAACTGACAACTCGACAAGTAAGAACATAATAGTATACCGCTCTGCAAGGTTAATAAAGAATCACACAACTGACAACTCGACAAGTAAGAACATAATAGTATACCGCTCTGCAAGGTTAATAAAGAATCACACAACTCGACAAGTAAGAACATAATAGTATGCGGCTCTGCAAGGTTAATAAAGAATCACCCAACTGACAACTCGACAAGTAAGAACATAATAGTATGCCGCTCTGCAAGGTTAATAAAGAATCACCCAACTGACAACTCGACAAGTAAGAACATAATAGTATACCACATCGCAAGGGTAATAAAGAATCACACAACTGACAACTCGACAAGTAAAAACATAATAGTATACCGCTCTGCAAGGTTAATAAAGAATCACACAACTCGACAAGTAAGAACATAATAGTATGCCGCTCTGCAAGGTTAATAAAGAATCACACAACTGACAACTCGACAAGTAAAAACATAATAGTATACCGCTCTGCAAGGTTAATAAAGAATCACACAACTCGACAAGTAAGAACATAATAGTATGCCGCTCTGCAAGGTTAATAAAGAATCACACAACTGACAACTCGACAAGTAAGAACATAATAGTATGCCGCTCTGCAAGGTTAATAAAGAATCACACAACTGACAACTCGACAAGTAAGAACATAATAGTATACCGCTCTGCAAGGTTAATAAAGAATCACACAACTTGACAAGTAAGAACATAATAGTATACCGCTCTGCAAGGTTAATAAAGAATCACACAACTGACAACTCGACAAGTAAGAACATAATAGTATACCGCTCTGCAAGGTTAATAAAGAATCACACAACTGACAACTCGACAAGTAAGAACATAATAGTATGCCGCTCTGCAAGGTTAATAAAGAATCACACAACTTGACAAGTAAGAACATAATAGTATACTGCTCTGCAAGGTTAATAAAGAATCACACAACTGACAACTCGACAAGTAAGAACATAATAGTATGCCGCTCTGCAAGGTTAATAAAGAATCACACAACTGACAACTCGACAAGTAAGAACATAATAGTATACCGCTCTGCAAGGTTAATAAAGAATCACACAACTGACAACTCGACAAGTAAGAACATAATAGTATACCGCTCTGCAAGGTTAATAAAGAATCACACAACTCGACAAGTAAGAACATAATAGTATACCGCTCTGCAAGGTTAATAAAGAATCACACAACTCGACAAGTAAGAACATAATAGTATACCGCTCTGCAAGGTTAATAAAGAATCACACAACTGACAACTCGACAAGTAAGAACATAATAGTATACCGCTCTGCAAGGTTAATAAAGAATCACAGAACTCGACAAGTAAGAACATAATAGTATACTGCTCTGCAAGGTTAATAAAGAATCACCCAACTGACAACTCGACAAGTCAGAACATAATAGTATACCGCTCTGCAAGGTTAATAAAGAATCACACAACTGACAACTCGACAAGTAAGAACATAATAGTATACCGCTCTGCAAGGTTAATAAAGAATCACACAACTGACAACTCGACAAGTAAGAACATAATAGTATACCGCTCTGCAAGGTTAATAAAGAATCACACAACTCGACAAGTAAGAACATAATAGTATACCGCTCTGCAAGGTTAATAAAGAATCACACAACTGACAACTCGACAAGTAAGAACATGATAGTATACCGCTCTGCAAGGTTAATAAAGAATCACACAACTGACAACTCGACAAGTAAGAACATAATAGTATACCGCTCTGCAAGGTTAATAAAGAATCACACAACTGACAACTCGACAAGTAAGAACATAATAGTATACCGCTCTGCAAGGTTAATAAAGAATCACTCAACTCGACAAGTAAGAACATAATAGTATACCGCTCTGCAAGGTTAATAAAGAATCACACAAGTGACAACTCGACAAGTAAGAACATAATAGTATACCGCTCTGCAAGGTTAATAAAGAATCACACAACTGACAACTCGACAAGTAAGAACATAATAGTATACTGCTCTGCGAGGTTAATAAAGAATCACCCAACTGACAACTCGACAAGTAAGAACATAATAGTATGCCGCTCTGCAAGGTTAATAAAGATTCACACAACTGACAACTCGACAAGTAAGAACATAATAGTATACCGCTCTGCAAGGTTAATAAAGAATCACACAACTGACAACTCGACAAGTAAGAACATAATAGTATACCGCTCTGCAAGGTTAATAAAGAATCACACAACTCGACAAGTAAGAACATAATAGTATACCGCTCTGCAAGGTTAATAAAGAATCACCCAACTGACAACTCGACAAGTAAGAACATAATAGTATACCGCTCTGCAAGGTTAATAAAGAATCACCCAACTGACAACTCGACAAGTAAGAACATAATAGTATACCGCTCTGCAAGGTTAATAAAGAATCACACAACTCGACAAGTAAGAACATAATAGTATACCGCTCTGCAAGGTTAATAAAGAATCACCCAACTGACAACTCGACAAGTAAGAACATAATAGTATACCGCTCTGCAAGGTTAATAAAGAATCACACAACTCGACAAGTAAGAACATAATAGTATACCGCTCTGCAAGGTTAATAAAGAATCACCCAACTGACAACTCGACAAGTAAGAACATAATAGTATACCGCTCTGCAAGGTTAATAAAGAATCACCCAACTGACAACTCGACAAGTAAGAACATAATAGTATACTGCTCTGCAAGGTTAATAAAGAATCACACAACTGACAACTCGACAAGTAAGAACATAATAGTATACCGCTCTGCAAGGTTAATAAAGAATCACACAACTGACAACTGGACAAGTAAGAACATAATAGTATACCGCTCTGCAAGGTTAATAAAGAATCACACAACTGACAACTCGACAAGTAAGAACATAATAGTATACCGCTCTGCAAGGTTAATAAAGAATCACACAACTCGACAAGTAAGAACATAATAGTATACTGCTCTGCAAGGTTAATAAAGAATCACCCAACTGACAACTCGACAAGTCAGAACATAATAGTATACCGCTCTGCAAGGTTAATAAAGAATCACACAACTGACAACTCGACAAGTAAGAACATAATAGTATACCGCTCTGCAAGGTTAATAAAGAATCACACAACTGACAACTCGACAAGTAAGAACATAATAGTATACCGCTCTGCAAGGTTAATAAAGAATCACACAACTCGACAAGTAAGAACATAATAGTATTCCGCTCTGCAAGGTTAATAAAGAATCACACAACTGACAACTCGACAAGTAAGAACATAATAGTATACCGCTCTGCAAGGTTAATAAAGAATCACACAACTGACAACTCGACAAGTAAGAACATAATAGTATGCCGCTCTGCAAGGTTAATAAAGAATCACCCAACTGACAACTCGACAAGTAAGAACATAATAGTATACTGCTCTGCAAGGTTAATAAAGAATCACACAACTGACAACTCGACAAGTAAGAACATAATAGTATACCGCTCTGCAAGGTTAATAAAGAATCACACAACTGACAACTCGACAAGTAAGAACATAATAGTATACCGCTCTGCAAGGTTAATAAAGAATCACACAACTGACAACTCGACAAGTAAGAACATGATAGTATACCGCTCTGCAAGGTTAATAAAGAATCACACAACTGACAACTCGACAAGTAAGAACATAATAGTATACCGCTCTGCAAGGTTAATAAAGAATCACACAACTGACAACTCGACAAGTAAGAACATAATAGTATACCGCTCTGCAAGGTTAATAAAGAATCACTCAACTCGACAAGTAAGAACATAATAGTATACCGCTCTGCAAGGTTAATAAAGAATCACACAAGTGACAACTCGACAAGTAAGAACATAATAGTATACCGCTCTGCAAGGTTAATAAAGAATCACACAACTGACAACTCGACAAGTAAGAACATAATAGTATACCGCTCTGCGAGGTTAATAAAGAATCACCCAACTGACAACTCGACAAGTAAGAACATAATAGTATGCCGCTCTGCAAGGTTAATAAAGATTCACACAACTGACAACTCGACAAGTAAGAACATAATAGTATACCGCTCTGCAAGGTTAATAAAGAATCACACAACTGACAACTCGACAAGTAAGAACATAATAGTATACCGCTCTGCAAGGTTAATAAAGAATCACACAACTCGACAAGTAAGAACATAATAGTATACCGCTCTGCAAGGTTAATAAAGAATCACCCAACTGACAACTCGACAAGTAAGAACATAATAGTATACCGCTCTGCAAGGTTAATAAAGAATCACCCAACTGACAACTCGACAAGTAAGAACATAATAGTATACCGCTCTGCAAGGTTAATAAAGAATCACACAACTCGACAAGTAAGAACATAATAGTATACCGCTCTGCAAGGTTAATAAAGAATCACCCAACTGACAACTCGACAAGTAAGAACATAATAGTATACCGCTCTGCAAGGTTAATAAAGAATCACACAACTCGACAAGTAAGAACATAATAGTATACCGCTCTGCAAGGTTAATAAAGAATCACCCAACTGACAACTCGACAAGTAAGAACATAATAGTATACCGCTCTGCAAGGTTAATAAAGAATCACCCAACTGACAACTCGACAAGTAAGAACATAATAGTATACTGCTCTGCAAGGTTAATAAAGAATCACACAACTGACAACTCGACAAGTAAGAACATAATAGTATACCGCTCTGCAAGGTTAATAAAGAATCACACAACTGACAACTCGACAAGTAAGAACATAATAGTATACCGCTCTGCAAGGTTAATAAAGAATCACACAACTGACAACTCGACAAGTAAGAACATAATAGTATACCGCTCTGCAAGGTTAATAAAGAATCACACAACTCGACAAGTAAGAACATAATAGTATACCGCTCTGCAAGGTTAAATAAGAATCACACAACTGACAACTCGACAAGTAAGAACATAATAGTATACCGCTCTGCAAGGTTAATAAAGAATCACTCAACTCGACAAGTAAGAACATAATAGTATACCGCTCTGCAAGGTTAATAAAGAATCACACAACTGACAACTCGATAAGTAAGAACATAATAGTATACCGCTCTGCAAGGTTAATAAAGAATCACACAACTGACAACTCGACAAGTAAGAACATAATAGTATACCGCTCTGCAAGGTTAATAAAGAATCACCCAACTGACAACTCGACAAGTAAGAACATAATAGTATGCCGCTCTGCAAGGTTAATAAAGAATCACCCAACTGACAACTCGACAAGTAAGAACATAATAGTATACCGCTCTGCAAGGTTAATAAAGAATCACCCAACTGACAACTCGACAAGTAAGAACATAATAGTATGCCGCTCTGCAAGGTTAATAAAGAATCACACAACTCCGCAACTAAATTCATCACAACTCCATAATTAAGTTCAGCAGAATATCCCAGTCTTACGGCTTATTCTTTAGCCGTGAGGAATCATTGGGTAACTTTTTTCATAAAATTAAACAAAAACTTCATACAAATAAAAAATAGAAACAAAGAATAAAAAATACTTAGTTTGACAGAAAATGTTTTTTTTTTATTCCACAGGGATTGTATTCGAGGTCTTGGTGTTCAGAAGCTGAAACAGGCCTATGATATTCTGGATGGTTTTGAGCAAGACGAAGTCGAAGTAAGTTCTATGATATTAAAAACATTAAACTGCGAGATATATACATTTGAATTTTGATGGAAGCCAATGCTGTAACTTTAATTGTGGAGGGGGAGATAATGCATTATAATGCATTTGACAGCAAATTAAATAAACATATTGTGCAGGAAGTGACAGCACGCCTGTGGGGAATATTGTCTATGGATCCTACTGTATCACAATATAATACTTTATAGCCCATTAACTTGGGGTCCCCAGGCAATTTTTATGTCTATAAAATTGCATAGTTGTCAAATTAAATCGGATGCGATTATAATGGGTTATACAGTAGATCATAATAACTATTATATTGTATATTTCCTGTTTCTCATAAATACATTTTTTCTTTGTTATAGCCCCAGCTGATATCACTTCTTGGGAGAGACCAGTTTGATGAATTTGTTGGCAAAATTTGGCAACTCAAGTTTTGTGAAGAATCCGCATTTGGCCTTGTCTAATTAGGCCTAATAAATTGACAGATCCCTGCTATGGTACTGATTTCGACTGCAGGGTTAGGGTATAAAACCCTAACCCTTACATATCTCTGCTAAAGTAATACTGATCTCGACAACAGAGGATTTCTTTGTGAAACAAAGAGTCAGATCTCCAACATGAAAAAATAACATAGACTCTAGAAGACTTAGACATAAATATTTCATGCCGCATTGACGAAATGAGATTAAACTGTACTTTATCCATCAAATCTTTCATGAGAATAAAATAATGGATAATTTAAGACTTTGTAACACAGGCTTGCACAGGGAGAGTGTCAGAGGTGTCCTAACTCCCCTATTTTTTCAAAATTTCCAGTCATCAAGCCTTAGAACCGCCCTTATTTCCTTGAATTTTATCCTGGGACTGACCCTCCACCCCCACTCTTTACCAAATAGATGTGCATGACCTTGCATACTCCATGAAACTAATACCATTCATTTTGCCTCAGATTACCAGGCCAGTATAAAAACATCACATTAAGTTATCAGGGCATTATTTCTCTCATGCTCATTTGAGATTCACCGTTATCCTTACTGTTGGCTTAGTTATCACTCACAAAATGAGACAAATTGTGTTGTTGGTTCTAATTGAACTAGTCAAATTTCACAAGGACTAGTGATTAGTAGCCTAGAATTTATTAATTGTATTCAAATAAGAGTAAGATGTGAATAATTGTGATTGTTTATTAAGTACACTTGAATAGAAATAGTGACTGTTTATTTAACACTCATAAAATGAGTTATGGTGTAAATGACTGTCAAGTTTTTGTAAATTGACATACAACATAATTACATTAGTAAAGAAGCCAGACATCCTACTGTTTCGACTGTTTTCGAGTGAACACACAAGATTCATACCGTTGGATCAGTATTGTGCGACCGTCCATGAAATCTGTCTCATGTTAACCCTTCAACAGCCGGTGCCGCATATATTCGGGTTTTCACTTTTTATTAGCACATTGAGCACCACATTTTGAATATGTTAAAAATAAAATGTGACATCAACCAGCAAGATTTGAAAAGAGTTGACTTCCATTTTGTCGAATCTGAATAATTTTCACTCACTTGAAGTTGTGGATCGCGTTACTGAGACACAACTTCAGGTGGGGTGAAAATTCAAATTGAATAATTTGGCGGTTAAAGGGTTAAACATCTCAACATCTTGTGTTTATTGATTTGGTTGGAATCAATGTGTTAAATCCGAAACTATAGGTCATACGCCAAATATAGCAAGCCACGTTTTTTGCCATTTAAAAAATATACTGCGCCTATTTCTGCTTTATTTTTGGCAAAAAATACTTTACATCTTCTGATCCTTTATTTGTCATATATGATGTCATGTATAATGACAGGTGCAAGTCTTTCATCATTAGAGTGGTGGGCGATATTAAGTGACACTCGGGAAAAACGTTATACATAACAAAAAAAAGATTTCCCAAGTTTAAATAATTTTCAAACAAAAATTATACCTGGAGATCGCCGGAGATGTTAGTGAGTTGAATTGAAATCCAAAAAAAAAATTTTAGCCAGTAAATATGTCTTAAATGGCGAAAAACGTGGTTCGCAATATTAGGCGTACGACCTATAGCTACATTAGCAGATTCAATTATATGGCTCCTAGAGATCAAATTCTACATTATTACGAGTGTACACCACATAACTGGGAAATGGCAGAACCCTGCACCAGGGTTCTGCCATTTGCCAGTCATGTAGGGATCAGTATTTACATTGGCAAACTGTCGAACTGTTTTATATTTTATCTACATATCTTTGGATGTAACAAGGTCACAATGATAATGGGCCTAATGTATGGCACGTTTTGTTATGCTATGACTTCAAGTAAATAAATTTGTTTCAAAAATTAATGATTATTCTAAAACTTCCAAAAAGTTCCCCCTCCATTGTGTATTTTATTTATGTAATTATTACAGCATCGCCAGTTAGACAACGTTGGTCTGACAAAATTGTTATTGTTAACTTAGTTAATCAAGGTTTCACTGTCTCTAACTTGATAACAGTTTGTGTCGTTATTCTCATTTGTTGTACAAATTGTTCATCCACTGTTTGTGATAACTGAAACCATAGCTGCCTATTCTCCTAGTTCCTGTGATAAAGCTATTCTCTCACATATTTTTTCAGGGCTATATATAATGCCCACTTATATCTAGACTCTCCATTAACCCTAAAGTGGTAAGGGCATCTATATATATAGCTATTTTGGACCAAGTCTGGTATTCTACCCCCCCCCCCCCCCGACTAATCGAAGAGTGGTTCAGCACATGACAAGATCGGCCAATCATCGCCGTCATTCAGTTGTTATTTAAATTAGAGTGTAGAATACCAAGGTTGGGCTACTAATCTTAGACTCTTTATTTGACCTTCAAACATAAATTTGAAGGTCAAATGAGCATTAACCCTTTAATCGCCGGTCCTGATATATTCGTTTTCTCCATTTTTTATAAGCACAATAAATACCAGCCTTTAAACATGGTATAGATAAAACGTGACATCAATCAGCACAATTTGAAAACAGTTGACCTCCATTTTGTCAAAGCTGAATAATTGTCACTCACTTGAAGTTGTGGATCGCGTCAGCGAGAAACAACTATATAAATAAATAACTTGGCGTTAAAGGGTTAACCCTTATCCTGCTGATCACGACTATTGTCCCATTTAATCTGCTTAATCAGTCAACCAAGTCACTGTTATAGGGAATGAAATGCAGGGAATAATTTGTCTGGTGTAGCGGTGCAGTTTGCTACTCAATTTTGGGCAAATACTACACAATAATATGTTGGTGTAGCAATTCTTCGTATGGAGAATAGTAGCTTGACACATGCCAGTATGCTAAACTGCTACACAATTTTTCTGAAGCAAATTATTCCCTGAAATGTGTGTCTAAAGACTTGTAAATTTCTGTGCTGAAATTAAACAAATATGAGTAATTTGCAGTCACTTGAAGTTGTAGGTCACGGTAGCGGGACACATTTCAAGTAGGTGAAAATTTAAATAAATTAACTTAGCATGGATTAGGGTTGAAGAGCTGAAATATTTTATATAGTCCATGGTAACCAAAGATTTATTTTCAATTTGATATCATCATAAAATTAATGTCTCTTTCCGCTTCATTTGAATATCTCATGTTTCGAATTACTAAAATACAAATCACATATATCTAGACCATTACTATTGAACCAAAAGTGTGGCTTCAGGGAGGTATATACCCTGACAAATTTACTCTCTGATCAAATGCAAAATGGCTGGCTTGTGGCCATTATTGACGTTAATATGCATAATATCTGGACAACCGTGCCAGATAGTTAGACCATTAGGCCTACTATAAAACAAAATATGCTCGTTCAAATTCAGAATGACTGTCATTATTTACATCTTAAGACATCTGTAAAAAATGTAAATTCTCCAGGCTCTTATTATCTGTCTGACAGGACTAATTTAAAATAAATGGTCATGAGAGTCAAAATTGTGAAAACTATAGTTAAAAGTTATAAGGTTTTTTTTGTCAGGTGATATTCACTTTTATATTATGATTAGATTCCGTCGCCGACGGGCCTTGTAAAATATGTGAATAACAAAATTAAACAATTAGTATGGAAAAGCCCTGATTTTGTGCACATGTTGTGCACATGCATACCTATTTAGCTCCCGCCGTCACCGTAGGTGAGCGAAGGGAGCTATGCATTCTACCTCCGTTTTTTTTGGCCTCTTCTTTTGCCTATAACTTTGTGAGAAAATAAGCTAGGATAACAATTTTTGGTATGTGGGTTACTTCCAGGTGGCTAATGGACGGGTTAAAATATTTTTAATCTGAATTCAATACGCAAGGTTGCAGAGGAGAAAATGATGATGTGACGGCGTTGGGCCTTTGGGCAGTTGGGCCGTCCGTAAACAATTCGTTTCCGGAGCATATCTCAGAAAGTACTTGTCCGATTGTCTTCAAATTTTACACACAACACCCCTAGGAGGTCTAGTTGTGCCTTTTGGGGTATTTGAACTTTGACCTACTTCTGGTTCAGAACTATGACCTATTTAGACGTTTTGACGCGCACTTCGTTTCCGGAGCAGATCTCGAAAAGTACTGGGCCGATGACAGTCATATTGCACATACATGTTCTCTAAGGTCCCTAGTTGTGCCTTTTCAGGTTTTTGGACCTTGACCTTGAAGTTGACCCAGCACTTTGACCTAATTTATAACATCGGTAAATCCGACTGAAAGATTTTGCGGAATATCATGAAAACCGCTCAAGATAGCTACACCATTACTATAAAACAAATTGTGAGGTTTCAGGAGAGGATGCATCTTGAAAAATTTCAAGTCGATAAAATTAAAAATGGCCGCCTATCGGCCATTATTCACCTCGACAGGCCTGATATTGCGGAATATCATGAAAACCGCTCAAGATAGCTACACCATTATATTCAAATAAATCGTAAGGTTTCAGGAGAGGATGCATCCTGAAAAATTTGAAGTTGATAAAATTCAAAATGGCCGCCTATCAGCCATTATTCACCTCGACAGGCCTGATATTGTGGAATATCATGAAAACCGCTCAAGATATCTACACCATTACTATAAAACAAATTGTAAGGCTTCAGGAGAGGATGTATTTTGAAAAAATTCATTTTGTCAAAGTTCAAAATGGCCGCCAATCGGCCATTATTCACTTTCACATGGCCGTTATTTGGTAAACCGTGCTAGATGGCTAGACCATTACTATAAAACAAAATGTGTGATTTCAGGAGAGGATGCATCTTAAAAAAATTCGACTCGATAAAATTCAAAATGGCCGCTTATCGGCCATTATTCACTTTCACATGGCCGTTATTTGGTAAACCGTGCTAGATGGCTAGACCATTACTATAAAACAAAATGTGTGATTTCAGGAGAGGATGCATCTTGAAAAAATTCGACTCGATAAAATTCAAAATGGCCGCTTATCGGCCATTATTCACTTTCACATGGCCGTTATTTGGTAAACCGTGCTAGATGGCTAGACCATTACTATAAAACAAAATGTGTGATTTCAGGAGAGGATGCATCTTGAAAAAATTAGACTCGATAAAATTCAAAATGGCCGCTTATCGGCCATTATTCACTTTCACATGACCGTTATTTGGTCAACCGTGCTAGATGGCTAGACCATTACTGTAAAACGAAATGTGAGATTTCAGATGAGGATGCATCTTGAAAAAAATTGACTTGATCAAATTTAAAATGGCCGCCTTTTCGGCCATTATTCATTTTCACATGGCTGATATTTGGTAAACCGTGCTAGATGGCTAGACCATTACCTGATTACTATAAAACAAAGTGTGAGTTTTCGGGGGAGGATGCACCCTAAAAAATTTTAACTTACGAATTCAAAATGGCCGACAATCAGCATTATTTACCTCGATAGGCCTGATATCAAGTAAACCGTGCTAGATAGCTAGACCATTACTATAAAACAAAATGTGACGTTTAGAGAGAGGATGCCTTTAAAAAACTTTCGACTCAATCGAATTCAAAATGGCCGCCTTTCGGCCACTATTTACTTTCACATTGCTGATATTTGGTAAACCGTGTTAGATAGCTGGACCATTACTATAAAACAAAATGTGAAATAACAAGAGAGGATGCATCTTGAAAAAAATTGACTCGATCAAATTCAAAATGGCCGCCTATCGGCCATTATTTACTTTCACATAGCCGGTTTTTAGTAACCGTACTAGATGGCTAGACCATTACTATAAAACAAAATGTGAGATTTCAGGAGAGGATGCATCTTGAAAAATTTTGACTTGATCAAATTTAAAATGGCCTCCTATTGGCCATTATTCACTTTCACATGGGCGATATTTGGTAAACCGTGCTAGATGGCTAGACCATTACTATAGAATGATATGTGAGATTTCAGCTGAGGATGCATCTTGGAAAATTTTGACTTGATCAAATTCAAAATGGCCCTCTATCGGCCATTATTTACTTTCACATGCCCAATATTTTGCAAACTGTGTTAGATGTTAGTCCATTACTATAAAACAAAATTTGAGGTTTCGGGGGAGAATGCACCCTAAGTTTTCAACTAATTTATATCGAATTCAAAATGACCGTAAATCAGCTATTAGTTAACTCGATTAGGATCATTAATTTCAATGGAGGTTTGCAATCTCTGACAGACTGTCTAGTTCTTATCTTACTCTTAGACTGGGCTTCTTAGACCTAGTTGTCTTGCGTCTTGATTTTTGACCTAGACTAGGACTACATTAATAACCCTATACAAAATTGCTTAAATCAAATTCTAATTCGGAGCGGGAGCTCCTGGACTTATGTAGTCTTGTTTTGATCTGTTTGGGCAGGCAGTTATGCCGTTATTTTTAAATTATTTGTTGTTATGTCAAGTATATCCTGTTAACTTTGTTACCAATAATAAGTAGGCCTATCATACACTGATTTTTTTCATACTAGGGCCTAACATAATATTACCATAAATATATTACAATTTTGTGAAACTCAATGACCTTGGCCTCCTTTGTTTTCACCGAGATGGCTAATACAATGGGGGAGGGGTATTATATAACCTTGTTTTCACCGAGTGACGTCACTGCGTTTTACAGAATAAAGTATTGGGGAGGGGGTGTTATATAACCTTGTTTTCACCGAGTGACGTCACTGCATTTCACAGAATACATATTTACTCATAAACTGTAGGCTTAATGTTATATCACCCAAAACTTAATAATAACAATATCATTCTGTCCGTGATACTGGAAATAATAAGCCAATTTCCACTATGTTCTATCTCTGGTAACATAATAAGCTAATGAATTCAGTGTGTTTATTTGTTTATTCACTGAAATCGAATGGATTTATGAACAACAGCAATCTATATAATATAACAACAAACCAGGGGCTGTATTCTCGTACAATTTACGATATATCGTAGGCTTCCGATTGGTCGAAATTGCCATCTCGACCAATCAAAAGCCTACGATATATCGTAACTTGTACGAGAATACGGGCCCTGACAAATAAGCATCAATGAAAACAGAACACAAATAAACAGATGGAGAGTTTTATATTCTGGTCCAACTTCTGTTTCTTTTTGAAAATGGATGGGTCATTGTGAGCATCATCACTTGACTGATATTAAACATGTGTGTTAATTCTGTTTGTGTAAATAGTTATGTGACAATGGTTTTTGATACACAGAGTCAATGATTTGAATTATTTGTAGAATTATTTGTTAAGTGGACATAGCACATAGTTGTATTAACTTTTCTTTTTTAATGTTTGTTATTTTTTTAAGAATATAGTGTAGATGATATACATCAATAATACTGCTATCTGCCATATTAAATATTACAAATCATTAGATTGAATTGTCTGTGATAGATTATATGTTGTCTTATTTGCTCTCTGGTGACTAAGGGGTCATATGTCACTAGGCCAGTCGACCTGTAAACCCTTTAATCACCAGGATCCTATGTCTGTACATATGTCTTTGTAATAAAATGTCTACAAAATCAAATATACCAGTAAATGTTGTTTTTTGACTTTTCATTATTTTAATAAATTAAAGAGTAAAATCATCAAAAAATCAGTGATTTTATTCTGGCCTCTTAGTATGACCATATGATGTAAACATGTCCATAGACTAGAACTGCATTTTTTTTCAAATTTCGGTGTTGCGCATTTATAGTGAGATTTCGTCTCTATATCTAGCCAGGGAACTATATATATAGTTCCCTGATCTAGCCTAATTGGTAAATGCGCAACACAAAAATTTAAAAAAACTTTTTAAAAAACTGATCTTTTTAATTGTACAACTTAAAATCGCACTTAAACATATAAAGTGGAACAGATAACAATGAAAAGACGGCAATAAATGATTAATTGTCCAAAAAAAGACTATATACAACGAAACGGCCATCTATGACTTTATGTCCTTTATGGTGTGCTTCAATGAGTATAAGTTCACTCTATACAGTGATGATGGGCATCAAAGGTGTTGGAGAGAGGATATTTTGGCTTCGTAGCAATGCCTCAGCATCTATGGTATTGACGATTTAGTGTTCATTAATAGAAATCTCAAGCAGCACTCATTTATTCACATTTATGAAGCATATTTAGTAGTATAATGGGAACATTCATTTTCCGTGTATAAATTCAGAGTCCGGAAACAAAGGCCCAATCGCAGACAGAAAAACTGCCGACACTAATCGAGTAGGTCAAACCGCCTACATTTTGTTGATATCATAAACATAAAAAGTCAAATTGTCATTAAAAATAATCATCCCAAGTACCGCCACTAAATAATTTTTTTTTTTCAAGTTTAGGGAAAATAATGAATTACAAATGAAATGAATCGGGCTTTAGGCCACCTTGTGCACATATAGGCTAAACTGGGCCAGGAGAACCTCCTGAGGATGGTGAGATGATTGAGATGACACTGTCCTCCAGACACAGGATTCGAAATTCGAGCCCTGGCGGTCTGAGGCCGAGCACGCTACCTCTTGGTCACGGAGGCTACCCACAAAACTGACTTTCACACGTGGATGGGGAAGAAACATTTTTTGTTATTTTCAAACCGCCGAGACCGGGAACCGAACCCCGAACTCTGGCGTGAAAGGCAGCGGTGCTAACCACTACCCTAGGGCCCCCGCCCTAATGAATTACAACTATTGGTGAACTGTTAACCACCATCAATATTTAAGGAACCAGACACGGGAATGTTGCAGCAGCGACAGCAACGTCAACAGTAAGCGAACCACACCGGATACAGGATCTAGACAAGTGGATCTGACGACTTTTCCGGATCATCCTCTCCCGACACTGTCAGATGTTCGACATGCAGCAAGGGACACATGGTTGCCAGCAGCGGCAGCAGCCATTACAGTATATCAATCGGATAGTGAACACAACAACGCACCAAACACAGGCAATATATTGACATAGATTGGCCCAATGACGTTCATCGGGCCGGCTCAGCTGACGTCCCCTTTGACAAGCTGACGGTCGCGGTTTACGTATGATAACTGCCCCCCACGTTCCTGTGGCTGGGAGAGATGCTCGCATTCAGCATCTGATCGATTTGGCGGACCAGTATTGTTGGGAAGATTCAATTAAGGATTTGAAAGATGAGACGCTCCGGCCTTGGGACCAGCTCAACAACAACGTCAGTATTGTGGGGAGCATCCGTGACAGAGACGTAGCGTGCTCGACCTCAGACCGCCAGGGCTTGAATTTCGAATCCTGTGTCTGGAGGACAGTGTCAGCTCAATTATCTCACCATCCTCAGGAGGTTCTCCTGGCCCAGTTTAGCCTATAGCGACATAGGACTGTGTGCATTCGCTTGGAGAGGATATCTCTTCATTGCATTCCCATTTGGAATGAGGACCGCATGTTGCCAGAGGATCGCGGACGCGATTTGCAGGATATATTCATGTAACAGTGTCGAAACAGCCCAGCCCGGGGACCATACCACCAACTCTGGCATCGTGATGCCTGAGCGCTACGCATCTAGCCAAAGAGTTGACTCGTTGGCCAGAGTAGTAATCACTCCAGTTCGCCATACACGCATCCGGCTACATTCACGTCTATATAACAAAGAACTTGTTGGCTATATTGATGACTTTGCTTCGGCACAATCTGTCGAAGATGCGAATACAGGATATGAAAGTCTAATTGCCCTAATCGACAACACTCTGGGGATTAAATTGTCTCGAAAGAAGTGTGAGCCACCAGCCACTAAACAAACATTTATTGGCATTGAAGTTGATACTGTAGCTATGGTATTACGCATTCCTCAAGACAAGCTACATAGAACATTAGTTTGCATCAAAGAGTGGCTCAATAAAGCAAAAGCAACCAAGAAACAATTACAATCGTTATTGGGACGTCACATACACGTAGCAGCAGCTGTTCAGCCAGGACGACGATTCGTCGCGAGTTTGATACAGGCCATTAACTCTTTAAGTGCTTCATTACTACTTAACATTCCCCTTTCATTTGAAGTTGGCATTGCTCACGCAATCGCCAACTTCAAATGAAAGGAAAATACCTCCTCACTTAAAAATTAAACCTGCTAAATTTCACAATGGGGGCTTTACTCAAGATTTATACATGCATATTTGTTAAATTTCTGTCAAATTTTAGTTGTGGAAAAACAGTATGAATGCGCTTAAAAGCGTCGCCCGCACTCAAAGGGTTAAACTGGACCGATTCCCTGTGAGCCCGGATTATGAGGTAAAGCTGGATCTCAGATGGTGGGATGGGTTTATGGTCCATTATACTGGCGTCTGCTTGATCCAGGAGTTTTACCTTGGCTGCTTTTTCTCAGCAATACAATTTATTGCCGGCCAATCTTCGTGTTCACTTCTCTTGTTCTACACACATATCACTCAACTTATCAGCAACACCACTTCGCCAATGATGGTTGGATGTTGGACCGGCTTCGTATGTCACCGGGCAACATTGGACCAGCAATGGGAGAACGTTGGTGTTGCAGAGGTGGGGTATTCGAGTAATTGTACAACAATCTCTGGATACCGGGATTGTGGGTAATTACTGGTGTCCCCCCTCTCCCTATCATCCGTATCTGCGTGCTAGCCCACACCCCTGTTCTATTTGCATGTACACCCCCTGGCGGTGCGCGGCGGTGATCCAGAGTTGCTGCTTACCCCCTGCCAGCCGGACTTACCTCGACTAGCACGACGCCTATTGGGTGCCGCTTTCAACCTGCACCCTAATTACTCTCTCTGCCTCGCGGATTGGTTTCTGGAACCACCCCGGTGGTGGCTCCTCCCTTAATACCACCTATATATCTAACCCCGGTTAGTCACCCCGCGTCAGTTTCTCACGGTTGCAGTCACACTTTGTAACTTTAAATCCTGCACACCACTCCTTTTTACCTAAAAGAGTTTTGATCTGGAATATCATTGATTAAATTAAAACAAACAATTTTATCTTTTGGATCACGTCGGGGTCACCATTATTGGCCTCTGGGGCGAGGGTTACCATTGACTTTGTCGAGTGTTTGACAAATCAATGGACACGACCATCGCCTCAGGCCAATCTTATCGTTAGAATCTTGCCCGGGCAGCAAGTGATGGTTCGCAGTATAAACTCAAGTCAAAATAGATGATTCCTTTTATTCGTTCTCTATTCATTCCATGATCATGCAGGCATTGTCAGATATGTGTGTGCTACTAAGTCTCGTACGACAGGGGCGACTATTCAGCCACGCGGCTGATTGCAGACAACGCGGTTACATGTCTACCTTCCGTGGAGGTCGAGCTCAGAATGAAAGAGTGCGGCCCGGCCACACGTGGCGTGAGCCGGGCGGAAGTACTAATTTGTCACTCAGTGATTCCGTCCGGCTCGAACACGGTCGCGATAAATCTGCAAGTGAGGTCGCCACAACCCTCTGCCCACTAGGCCCTATGCAAGCAAAAAAAATAGTTATTATCTTACAATTCGCTAGTGATCATATCCAGGCCTACATCTATAGGGAAGGAGAGAATAGCAATCTGTTCTGGTAACAGAGTGTGTCGGCTTGAGGTAGGGATCGGGATGGATTTATTGCAACAATATTATTTCTAATTTTGAATAGCATGGTCAGGCAGTCCGGAGGCAGCGCAATGCGAATGTAGGCCACTAAAGATGCTCCATCATGTCTGATATTATGCTACTGGTGTTGTTGTAGCGTCTAGTGACATATCTCTGCACCATCTCCAACCTCTGTACTGCAACTTTCTACACACATGGCAAAACTGTATGGAACATAATTTTTTAAACAAAATATATCTACAAATCTGAGTACAAAAAATTCAATTAAACCTGCATTTCTCGTTAGCTAGAGTTGAAAAACTTTTTAAAAACGATGTCTTGAATTTTTCCTGTCAACTTCGTAACGGACCATATTTTTCACAACCAGGCCTTGAATTTTCATTTCATTCACTAGGGGCCAAGTTGAGTCCTGGTTAATTTAAAGTGCAAAAAGGCTATATATTTCGTCATATTTTCATACATGTGAGGTATAAATGAAAAATAAACAAGAAAACGTTTGAAGATAATGGACAAAATTTTAATCAGTTAATAATGACGCTCTTTCAAAATCACATTTATTATACATATTACAAATATCAATGTGGTTAATACTAAAACAATACTTTACATATTGCACTCAAAATAACTTGACAAGAAAAGGAAATTTAGTTGTTGTTTCAAATAATGACAAACCACTCCGACACAAATTTATGTTAAGATTTAAAGGTGTGGTCAGCTGGCAAAATTCGCGGGACAAGGGTCCCCCAGAAGGCAATAGTGCCCGTGGGTAGGCCAAGGCCCTATTCCATAATAATACTAAATATGCGTTCCATACCCAAAGCCTCATTAAGAGCAAGTTCTCAAATCACAGCAAGTTCATATATACTTGAGCGACATCTATGAGTTGATAATTCAAAGCTCTTTGCCCTTACCCCTACTTGGTCCCTGGCTTGCAAACAAAAGGACTGTATTACTGTGGGGATTTGGAAACTGCTTGTATTGACTGCTTGTATTGACACTCAGTAAACACAAAACGTTTGTATGACTTCATGCAATGTTGGACCAACGTCGAAAACGTTTGGCCGACGTTGTAAAAATGTTATACAAATATCTTGTGTTTGCTGGGAGCTGCAGGAGGGACTTTCTCTCAAACATTGTACATTTATTCAATGTTGGTTCAATGTTGGGCCAGCGTCGTAGACGTTGGCCTAGCATTAAAACAGCATTGGATCAATGTCTCGTTTAAGTAGTATCTTGTAATCAGTTCAGTGGCTATATTAATGCCGTCAATCTGTACTCAATAGGCTACTGTTGGCCTACACTTGACCGTCCCAGGCATGCGCGTTTTGCAGTTGAACACTAGTTTAAGGTAAGACCATAAAGAAGGTGACTTGAAATACATGTAATATGACATCCGATGTAGAAGGGTATCCTAGGTAACAGGATGGTCAGGATAGAGAAGGAAAAGTCTATATGATGTAAAAAGATGTCTGAGCAAGTAGTGTATGCACCTTCTATAGTCACTCAACTTGATGAACTATGCATATATATGTTAACCCTTGTGCTGCTAGGTAAGTATATATGCAGTTTAACCCTTGTGGCGCTAGAACCGTATATATACAGTTTACCCTTGGTGGCCCTAGAACCGTATATATACAATTCAACCCTTGTGCTGCTAGGCCCGTATATATACGGTTTAACCCTTGTGCTGCTAGAGCCGTATATATAAGCTTTAACCCTTGTGCTGCTAGGTGCATATATATGCGCTTTAACCCTTGTGCTGCTAGGGCAGTATATATACAGATCCAATCATGTTTCCAAAAAATAAATGTCAGTGAAAATGATGACATTGTGGTGGATGCTCAGTTAATAGAATAATTCAATTAAGGAGAAGCATATTTTCACAAATGAATTTGTACCTAAGTAGGCTATGTAATTTTCACCCACTTGAAGTGGTGAAAATTTAATATTTTAGCATTTTAAGGGTTAAAACTAGAAATATGTTTCAACATTGGGTGTAAACTATAAGCATCCCTTCCAGCGCTATAATTAGAGCAGCAAACATGATAAAGGCATCCTAAAAACCCTGGAATATTGGTCTCACAAAAAATAGATTTATTTCAAAGTGGGTGTCATTTTTAATGTGATTTGTATTTTTTCAAGCTTGTCCAGCGAGTTTGTAGGGTGTGCTAAGTTACAAAACATAAAAATCCACACACCAGTTGTAATTGCAAAGAAAACAAGGCCTGTCTGCGAGAAATTAGACCTCATGACCATTTATTTCAAATTAGACTATTTCCTGATATTACGCATATTCATGTCAATAATGGCTGCATGTCGGCAATTTTAGATTTGATCGAGCATATCCCTACCTGAAGCCGCACATTTGTTTTTCAGTAATTGTCTAGCTATCTGGCATAGTTTTCCTGCTATTTTGCATATTAAAGTCAATAATGGCCGCAAATCAGCTATTTTAAATTTATCTAGTTGAAATTTTTGAGGGCATATCCCTCCCTGAAGTCGCACATTTTTTTCATAATGGTCTAGCCATCTGGAACGGTTTTCCAGATATTACCCATATAAAAGTCAATATTGGATGAAAGTCGGCCATTTTGTTCTTTAGTAATGGTCTAGCTATCTGGCAGTTTTCTAAGAACTGCTATGTGCATGTGGCGGCGCCTAGTGGTGGGAATTGGATTGAATTTCAAGAAAGAATTAAGTGTTATGTGTACCCAACCCATGACAATACATGTATCACTCAACGATTGCTCACACCAATCAATTATAATCAATCGTCGACGATTGATTATAATTGATTGTTGTAAGCAGCTGTTGAGTGATATTGTCATAAGTTAGGCACACATAAATTAATATGTTTGTACAAACTGAAATCAACAAGTATAATGTGAATTAAGTTATCAATACCCACCCAACTACACTGCAACCATTGTTGTAAGAAAATGAGCACCTCTCAGGACAGTTGAGCGCGCTACATGTAATATAATCCTGGTTCGTTCAGACATTTTTTGTGAGAAACTGAATTCAATTATCATCAATAATCGAATAATCACATTTATAATCAATTATAATAACTGGTGTACTAAACGAGAGATCATCAAATATAATCGATCATCGGGCACACCAGTAGTGGCAGACTTCCAATGCAAAAACAGCAAAGCGTTCACAAAACGGATTATCATTATGTACAGCGCCTTGATTAGTTTTCTAGGTGGTGCTATATAAGTGTAAATTTTATTGATTGACTTAAAGGAAAAAGAATGTTTTAATTTTGGTAATGATATATGAATACACGCCAAACAATGTCTTAACTTGTTTGTGTCAGTGGCGGGTGAGCAAATTCAAAAGTTCAACCATTCGCTATATACATGTAGTAGATTGTCAACCCTTACAATGCTGAATTATTTTGTTAAGGCCATGGAGACCAAAGGGTTTTTTCAATTTGAAATCATCATAAATGTGTTAGTTAGCTCTTTCCGCTTCATTTGAATACCTATGGCATGGGCCTACGACCATTATAAATATTTAAATTTTTCCAGAGAGGGGATGGTTTTTTAAGTTAGAATCTGACGTCTTTATACGTCAGAATATGATGTCTACAGAAGTCAGATTCTGACGTATAAAGACAATCCACAAGATGAAACGGTTAATTATGAGGACCCTTCATAAACCCCTTAATACAAATCTTTGTGTTAAACTCAAAACTACATTACGTATAAAATGGTCCGATTTCTGAAATAATCAATATAATTTTGGGAGTGCTGATCAGAAGATCATGTGCTACTACTTCATGTGGCATGCAGTATAGTAGCTGAAATCAAATAGCTACCCTTGACAGTTTGGTACATGCCGCAGGTGAATGTCAAATTGTCCTAAGAATAGTTATAAAGTTCGAAATTTGCAATAACAAACTTATATTCCTATTTATTTTACAGCAAAATTTTTTGTGATATTTTTAAAAAAAATTTATCAATCGTCAACAGCGTAAAACACACATTCACTTAAACAATTCAAAAACGCACTTCACTTTTAAACAAACACATGAAAAAAAAATTTAATAAACAATATTAACGAAACATTTCTTTACTCTTAGAACACTGGGGTACTACGATTTATTCAATTCAATTAAAATTTTCAGTCACTTGAAGTTGTGTTTCGCTACCGCGACACACAACTTCAAGTTACTGAAAATGACTCGGATTTGTGAAATTGAAGTCACAGAATATCATTGCGACATATTTATTACATACATGTACTTCACTATAATCCTTTCAACACGGAGACCATAAAAAGACGGTCCCCGCGCTTAAAGAATTAGGATATTTCTAATGACCATAGACACATAACATAGGTATTCAAATGAATCAGAAAAAGCTAACCAAAACATTTTTGACGATTTAAAATTGAAAAAACCCTTTGGTTCCCATGGCTTATACAAGATAATTCAGCGTTGTAAGGGTTAATAGAAAGACAGAAATATCACTGTTGTTGATATCGGTGCTCCAAGGGTTAAAACACAGAAATATCACTGTTATTGAGATCAGTGCTCTAAAGGCTAAAACACAAGAGATATCACTGTTGTTGACATGAGTGCTCTAAAGGTTAAAACACAAGAGATATCACTGTTGTTGACATGAGTGCTCTAAAGGTTAAAACACAAGAGATATCACTGTTGTTGACATGAGTGCTCTAAAGGTTAAAACACAAGAGATATCACTGTTGTTGACATGAGTGCTCTAAAGGCTAAAACACAAGAGATATCACTGTTATTGAGATCAGTGCTCTAAAGGTTAAAACACAAGAGATATCACTGTTGTTGACATGAGTGCTCTAAAGGTTAAAACACAAGAGATATCACTGTTGTTGACATGAGTGCTCTAAAGGTTAAAACACAAGAGATATCACTGTTGTTGACATGAGTGCTCTAAAGGTTAAAACACAAGAGATATCACTGTTGTTGATATCAGTGCTCTAAAGGTTAAAACACAAGAGATATCACTGTTGTTGACATGAGTGCTCTAAAGGTTAAAACACAGAGATAGCACTGTTTTTGAGATCAGTGCTCCAAGGGTTAAAACACAGAGATATTACTGTTGTTAAGCACCTATCAGTGAGATTCTACAGATACATTTGTCACACTCACACTGGCTCAGTGAGTTTCCCTGACCTACTTTTTCAAAACAACCTGGAAATGTGTAATGAGGTCAGGTCAACAATAGGAAATGTGTAATGAGGTCAGGTCAACAAGTGAATGACGACCAGTTTGTGTAATGAGGTCAGGTCAACAAGTGAATGACGACCAGTTTGTGTAATGGGGTCAGGTCAACAAGTGAATGACGACCAGTTTGTGTAATGGGGTCAGGTCAACAAGTGAATGACGACCAGTTTGTGTAATGGGGTCAGGTCAACAAGTGAGTGATGACCAGTTTGTGTAATGAGGTCAGGTCAACAAGTGAATGACGACCAGTTTGTGTAATGAGGTTAGGTCAACAAGTGAATGACGACCAGTTTGTGTAATGAGGTTAGGTCAACAAGTGAATGATGACCAGTTTGTGTAATGAGGTCAGGTCAACAAGTGAATGACGACCAGTTTGTGGTCTTACTCTGACCATTGGTCAGGCTCATCTCATCACAGATGAAAAAATGGGCAATATTATGTTTTAGTTACATCAGTAGAGTAGGTAACACAGGGAAACCTTTACCTAAGTTATCCTATTTATATTTTCACCCACTTGAAGTTGTGTCTGTAAAATAACAGGTTTGTAAATCTTTCATTCTCAATAGAGGGTGCACATGGTTTCTTCCCACCTCACTTTTTATTCATTTTTTGGCCTCACTATTCACTTTTTATAAGGGAAATTTTTTCACTTCAGTATTTATAAGAGATTGTCCTCATTTTTGATAAGATTTCCGCCTCAGTTTTTTACATTTATAATGGCTTAGGACAATTCAATAGGAAGTTTTTCATGATGGAAGTACCATTAAAACATAATAATAAAGTTTATAAAAGAGCAATGAACACAATCAGGCCTATAGTTATAATATTATACACAATTATAGTTATAATATACTGACGTCGATATTAGTTTTTTATAGCTAGTACACCTCGTTTATTACACTAGATAAAAAAACTTAGCTTCATTTTTCTACACTATTTAGAAACTGCCATCCTCGATCTTGGGACCCTAAGAACAGGGGCTTCGCCGTTCGTTCGATGCGTTTTTTAACCCATCTGCACCCTCTCAATAACAGTGATTTAACCTGCTAACAAACAGATTAAAAACGACTAATATATGCATACGGCATCGTTTGGGCTCATCTCAGCACAGTCACCGTTGGGATCAGCCCATTTTGCCCAACGAAGCATATTTTATTATATTACTATACATATTTTTATTTTAAGCATGTATTTTCGTGTACCAATATCCACCTGAAATGGCAAAATCAAACTAAGCAGTGAAGCATATAGGATTGTGTGAGATGGGCTGATCTCATCATACGTCTCGTAGTGAAAGCCAGCAGAAGTGCGAGAATTATCTTTATCACTTACAGGGTTAACATATATTTGTATATCACTGATATTTGGCATGTCAAATATGGATTACGGTTACCATTGTTGAAATTTTCTACAAGCTGCAAATTGCATGAAATTGGATAAAAATGACTGAAGTAGGAGATCAAATAAAGAAAACCATTGTTAACTCTGACTGATGCACACTGATGTCAACTACAGTAGACATTCTGTGTTTTTGTTAACACTCGTATCTAGAAACAATCTAGAAACACTTTATATGTTGGGACTTAAATTTCACAAATTTTCAGTGACTTGAAGTTGTGGATCGCGGTAGCGAGACACAACTTCAAGTGGATGAAAATTTTAATTTCTTACCTCAGTGTTCTAAGGGGTTAAAACAGTTTCTGAAATTTTTTGTTCTAAAAGTTAAGCCATTAGATGTGGGAAATAAGTTCAGTTTGATTCAGAACAACTTAATTTGATGTCACTAAAATGTGGTTACAAATATTTTTGGGCCTTTTGGAGACAAGATCTATCTATTCCTTAATATGTATATATACATGTATGTCTTTCATTTGAGTGTGGAAATTGCATCTGTAATTCTGTAAATCTGTAAGTCAAATAAAATGAGAAAATGTGATCATTAATAAAAAATAATTACAAAAACTTAACTCGTCAGTAAATTGTTATTGAAAGTCACATAAATGCAATAATGTCTGTGAAATTACTCTTCAACCTCCGTAATATAAATCTGTGGCTGTAAATTACTTTATAAAATTCAATTGTAGAGGCTTACATATGACAGCATTTAACTTTTGTAACACGCTGGCATTTCTTATCATTTTCAATAACCTAGTAATGTATTAAATTGCACGTGCAAGTAAAAGCCTAGTGAAATCACCAGAACAACTTGGTTTCCATGCGGGTTGACAGTGGAAAACTACAATAGTTCATGTAGAGTCACGCAAACACGGTAAGGGTTAATGTCTCACATTTACTGGATAAGAAAAAAACAGCTCATCAAAAAGGAGACGATGACCCAATGAGCCAGGAAAATAACAGGGCAGCAAAAATAAGGCGATGACCCAATGAGGCCGAAAACTGTGGACCAACATTGATATGACATCAGTTCATTGTCTCATGTTATGAAGTGAATCGACTCAAAGTTGCGTTGTAGACTAGAAATGGTGAAATTAGCTGTGATCTGCGCAGGAATGTCCTCAATCTAAGCTGTGCTTCAAGATTCATTCAATCTCACCCACCACTGGTGCTACATGTACTTGGAATAAAAAGTGTCCTAGAAGTAAGTTATTCCATGGTGCCCCCCAGTGACAGTTCATCCTGTATTATATCCCCAGTCACTGGCCAGCCGTGACATTAGCGCACTAATACTGTCTTTCTTCCACACTGCCACCACAAGAATAACAGCACCACAGACTCCAATCAGCAGAGGTTTTCTCCTGCGCTTCGTATGACCTCGTTTTGATCGAGCTGGTTCCAGTAAATCTGGTGGCATGTACTGACCTGATTTAGTCACCTAAAAATATAATGTGTTCATAGTTTATTGATTTAAATTATTAGATCAAATGGTCAGTAGAACATTCCATTATGTACTTTTAGCTCATAGTTCTGATAAATATCAGAACTATATCTTCAATCAACAATATGAAATAAGAGCACACTCAACAATAGACCGCCGCCATTATTGAGCTTGAAGTCATTATTGCGGCCACAATGTCAAATTGTTGACGTAAAAAGTGAAAAATTACAATAAACGGCCATTTTGAATTTTTTTCCAGCCATTATAGAACTTGTCAGAGAACTGGTTATTAGTAACATGCATAACAGATTTGAAGATGATACATGAGAAACTTTTCAAGTTATCGCGCTCACAAAGTCAAATTATTGACGTAAAATGCGAAAAAATCGCAATAAATCGGCCATTTTGAATTTTTTTTCAGCCATTATTGAACTTGTCCGAGAACTGGTCATTAGTAACAGGCATTACAAATTTGGGAAGGATACATGGAAAACTTTTCAAGTTATCGCGCCCACAAGTAAATGTTAACGCTGACACCGCCAAACTTCAATTGCAATAGCCCACCTTTTTTAATTAAAAGGCGGGCTAAAAATATATGACATCAGATTATACAAATCTAAATAAATAGACCTGAGAAACTTGTTTAAATCAAGTTATAAGACAGAAATTTAATATTTTAGGAGTTTGGTGTACAGATTCATCAGAAATGCACAAGTAGCTATAAAGCAAAATCAAATGGTCATACAGTTTTAACCTTTTCTAGCCTGAATTTACCATTGTCAGCTTCATCCGCTACAAGCTGAGAATTGTGACTTGTAGTGGATAAAGATAACTTAAAGTGGGTGGCAAATAAAAAAAAAAGTGTTATTATTCAACAGTTCCATGAACATTTTCGTTCTTTAAGTCATTTTTTAGAGATGCAAAATAATGCTTGAATGCATCCTGAGGGCTTAAAGGGTTAAAGCGCTGAAATAAACCAAGAGATCAAAGGTCTACCGCCATTATATACATTTTACTTTTTCAGTGAGGGGATCGACTTTAGATGTCAGAATCTGATGTCTATCACTGAAAGGGTTAAAAGCTATGGAAATTAATTTTTGAATAGATAAATTGCATGAGAAAGGGTCATTTTCATGCTGCCAAAAATACGTAAAAAAATAATTTCTTTATTTTTTTATATTTATAATAAATGCATGAGTCAATTCAAACACCCATACCGTATAAGTCCATAATTATGTACTCCATATTAGTATTTGTACAAAAAGACGTACTACAGTAGAACCTGCTATGAGCAGCCACCCTTGTGACACAGGAAAAGTGGCCTTTTAACCCTCACAGCGCAGGGATCAACTTTAGTCGTCAGAATCTGACATTTGTAGACGTCATATTCTGACAACTAAAGTCGATCCCTGCACAGTAAAAATATTTATGATGGCCATAGACCCATAACACAGGTATTCAAATGAATCAGAAAGAGCTAACTAAGACATTTATGATGATTTCAAATTGAAAAAAACCTTTTGGACTTCATGTTTTTTTAGAAAAATTGTCAGCGCTTCAAGGGTCAATGCAGGTGGCTGCTCATAGGTGGTTTATTTGTATAGGAAATGTCATTTTGGGGAATTGCCAAGTGGCCTCCCATAGAAGGTTGGCTGCTCATAAGAGTGGATGCTCATAGCAGGTTCTACTGTATAACAAATGTAATAATATTGATATGTTGATGCCTCTGTACACATAATGAAATGATGGATGCATTATCATATAAAAAAAAACAATAAAAATATAATGCAGTGTAATGCTGAGACATAAAATGCTGGAATAAAAACTTCCAAATGAATGGCTCCCCCAGTGTACCTACTTTAGCGAGGTGTAGACGCAGCTGTACAAGCTCCTGGTGCAGATGTCTGACATTTGTCATCGCCTCGTCTGTGTGACAGCTCAAAACATCAGCTGTATAACCATCCTAAACAAACAACAGACATTTAAATCTTCATATTTCTGCTTCATATTCATATCGTTGTGCTTCATTTGAATACCTATGTTTTGGGTCAACTGCCATTATAAATATTTACACTTTCAGCGCGGGGATAGACTTTAGACGTCAGATTCTGACGTCTAAAGTCGATCCTCGCACTGAAAGGGTTATTCCATGTGTGAATGGATTATAAGCTTCTATTTTTCATTCATTCAAAGCTAGAATTGCTAACGCAATTTCCAGTCTTAAAATACAATTTTTTTTTGTATTTATGAAAATAATCATCATGAGATTATTTTATTATCATCTGCACATCTATCATAAACTGTTTTATCAATTTCATTAGCATTTTATTTAGAATTGAAATTTAATCTATATATTTTAAGATATATCCTATAGACTATATATATCTTTATCCTATCTATATATCATATATATATATCTATATAAAACCATTAATAAATTAAAACTGATCGTTTTAACAGATATTATTTCAATTTGAGATGTGATTTGCTTCCGCAATCAATGTGAATGAAACTGTTCTCAAATTCAAGAAAATTACTAAATCAAAACCTTATCATCATGAGGCCGGGCAGATGCGTGCCTACATACATGAATATTTAGATTAATGTTTCTTGAAATACCCTGATCACAAATTCTCTCACGAGCAGTGATGGCCCCTATCTGAGCAGAGATGACGGCCATCTAATGAACACTAATCAATAACTAATAATAATGCTTACGGCTGCATTACACAGTATGTTATCGTTGGCCTGTAGTTGATCAGAGATGTATCCTATGCTGCTACCAATATATGCTGAGTGCTTCTTTATGTTGATCAACATTCCAACAGCTTCAGTTGCACTAAAAAAAAAGGTTATATATTCAATATCTAAACTTATATTCAGGGAATGTTAGTCATTTTAACCACATAATGTGGGGGTCATATCAGTGGGACACAAATTAAAGTGGGTATTTCTTTTTTAAATTGTAGCTCCAAGGGTTGACCGTTTCAGCTCGGGGATCGACTTTAGACATCAGAAACTGACATATGTAGACATCAGATTCTGACGTCTAAACGCGCTGAAGTAGTCAAATATTTATAATGGCGAAAGACTTCATTTGAATACCCGAGACATTCATGGTGATTTGCAATTGAAAATAACCCTTTGGTTTATTACCAATTTTCAGTAATTTAACCCTTACAGGGCGGGGATAGACTTTAAGTCGGTCAGAATCTGACGTCTATAGACGTCAGATACGTCTACAGACGTCAGATTCTGACGTCTAAAGTCGATCCCGGCGCTGTAAGAGTACAAATATTTCAGTACATATAATGGCATAAGACCCATGACATGATAGGTATTCAAATGAATCAGAAAGAGCTGGTGAAGACTTATGTGATGATTTCAAATTGTGAACAATCATTTGGTTGTGATACTTTTTACAAATTAATTTAGCGCTTGGTTAACATTAAATTGTGATCAATATGAATGAATAGTTGTCACAATTCTCACGTCAACTTGAATCACATAGTCATTACAAAAAATTAGATATGTGAGTGCGTAATATTGTAAGTAAGTAAGTAAAATATCTTTATAACGTCATTTTTCGGCCAGTATGGCCATTTAAATGAAAATTCAAACTAGAATATTATGATATCTTGAACAGTAAAAGTGACAGACCTGTCAACCCTCCCGTTTTCGGCGGGAGCCTCCCGTTTTGGAAGGCCATCTCCCGACCTCCCGTTTCACGTCATTTTCTCCCGTTTTAAAATTATTTCGACCTCTTGAAAATAAATATGCTTTGTTTACCAAAGAAACTTTGTTTACGATTGTACCATTCAGGACTTCATGACTATCCCGGGAGCGAGATATATAATTATATATAGGCCTATATCATGTATAGGGCCTATAGACCCAATAGGCCCCTATATATGTAGCCTATATCTGGCCCCTGGGATAAGCATACATTATCAGGCTTTAGCATGTACGTCGTGTAGGCCTAGTCTATGTACACATTACATGTAGGCTAGATCCCGGCAGCGAGATATATACATGATGTCATATAGTCTATAACCCATCCAGGGATCCATCCTGCCTACATGCAAATCCGTATGTGTAGGCCATATCCCACATGCGAAGTTGTGGTGTAGTTGGGCTGCTCAGTAGACACCTTGTCCTACTGGCTTGCAGTTAGCCTACGTATCACTCAATAAAATTATTTCTGTGAATAATGGCATCAAACAAGAGGACGCGCGACTGTTCTCCCGCAAAATCCGGTAGACCTAGCCAAAAACAAAAATATAAGTCCAAATTTCAGCCCGAGTGGAAGGCAGAATTTCCGTGGGTGAAGGAAAGTCCACATGGTATTCATGCAGCCACATGTACCACGTGCAACCTGGAGTTCCAAGTGTCGGCAGGTGGGTATAACATGGAGCTTGATTTCATAGAAGAATTTAGCCAGAAAATTATATTATTGAGGGCCTACAGGCGAACAAAGATCGTTATGAGCCATTATTTATAAACTCGTGATCCCAAGATAAGAGATTTAAAATTATAAAATATCTCAGAACTACAAAATTAAGATTTCATCTTATATACCGTTTAAGGATACAGAAAACTGATTGGCAGTTTTCAATTGCATAATTATCGCAATTTGACTGAGACAACCTCCTAGAAAATGAATAAATTAGCCTTTGTCAACACAGTAACAAACAGTTATGACATGTTTACTTAGCAAAACATATTTGGCGTTTTCCTGTTTAAATGTTTAACATTCTCAGCATACATCTCTGGGGATGAATATGAGTGGCCAACATAGACTCTAATTTGTTATTTTATTTCAATTTGATACTGAATTATTTTAAAATCCGACATTACCTGATTACCAGAGTCAATTATTATATCACAGGGTACAATAACTTTACAAACATGTTCAGTTATGATCCATTGTACATCAGAATTATATTCATAAGCGTGGTATAGTGAAATTATACAATTGGGGAAGGAATTGATGTTTAAAGCCGATGAGAATTGTTTCATTCTAACAGTTTTAAAATATGTCAGATCTGAATGGCACTGTTCAATGTGTAAAATTGTTACTGTGTGTTGTAAAATAAACATTAATCTAAAACCAATTGAGTGGTGGGTATTGGTAATTGTTTGATATATGAATTATGGCCTTGTCACTGTGTTGACATTTGACACATTTAAAGGACACACCATTAGATATCTGGGGGGGGGGGCTAGAGTTTTTGTGGGTACCAAACTTTTTTTTTTACCTCCGCAAGAAAACAATCTTTTTTTTTGCGATGAACGACCGACAGTTTATTAATGAAAATGAAATATATTTTTTTTGTCGTGTGCCTCCCCTATTATGTAGGCCTACGTTACCATTTGGTGGTTTTTCTTGTCAACATATTTTTCATCAATTTCAACAACAAACTTATTTTTTTGTGCCCACATTTTCAACAAATTTTTTTTCTGACATTTGTGGCGACAAACTCTTTTTTTCATTTTTTTTCTAGTCCCCCCCCCCCAGATATCAGATGGTGCGTCCCTAAGTCACAAATGCGCAACCTCAGAAAATAAATCAGATTTTTTATTTAACCTGAAATGTAGTTCATATAGGTTGTCGTCACATAGAAATAGTTTAAATTTTTTTTTTTAAATATGCATATAAATTTTAATGATGGACAGGTAATTTTACATTTTCTGTAGAATGGCTCTTATAACAAGACCCTTGGGGTCAAATAACTCAAGTCGTGTTGTAGGCCTAAGTGAATTGTAGCCTAACTATACAAGACGGTATCGATCAAATAACGATAAAAAATTATCATAATGCCAAATGGTCATATTTGCATGTTTCCAAGACCTACAGTAGTTATTCGTTATAACACGATCGGTGGGGTCAATAAGTACGAATCGTTTTATAAGCCGATCGTGTTATACGAAATGGCCCGATTTTATCTAGTACTACTAGATACAATATGACTGGAGATACACGGGATGCGGTAATATAAATAACTGACACGGGACAATATAGTAGCTTGTAGCATAACGTTGTTTCCAGGCTTTATTTACTGTACAAATATCGGAGTTTTAAAAGTTATATTAATTATTATTTGTAAATAATAAAAATGTGAATTGGTTGAATGTGTCTAATATAAACAGTAAAAGTAAAATTAGTTGAATCAGGAATACAGGACTCGTGAACAAATTGACGCTGCGTATACAAGTCCGTGTCATGTACAGTGTTTAATGACGTCATCGTTTTGAGAGTAGAGGTGTCAAAATCTCGTGAAATATCACTCAGTCTCTCAACGTGAGATCATACGAGACTGTCAATCATCCTGACACGGCCCGGTGCGATGGGAGGCGGGTGTTGACCAATCAGCGTTTGAACACAACAAACACGATGTCTTTGCATTTTTTGTATCGTGCAATCAATTACTACAACACGAATATTATGTTTTTTCCAAATCGTGTAATAAAACAGCATATCACTGATGTTATATTATTCATAGGATAACTACCAAGCCTGTAGGCTTGAAATGGTTTGACACGCTCACGTTTACTTGCGGCGTCGATCATCGCGTAACTGCCCGCAAATAAACCAATCAGCGTTAGGACTCGCTTGTCAATCAAAGTTGTCGGTGAGCTGTCCATACTGACAGTGATTTATGACTGATCATATCGGCATAAAAATATATTTATGCAACACCATTAAATCTAATATATTAACTTACTTTATAAATTATTTAACAACATGACTTGTTCATCGCGAACATAACACCTTGCAATACAAACGAGAACGCTGCTCGACATTGCACAATGTGAGTTGTGAAGAAGTGGCATTCATCAAACGATCGGCGTGTCATCACCTCTGGCTACCTATTTTATTACGTGATTTAAAATAACCATTTTTCCGGTTGAACCTGCTATATTAAGTTAATTGTATTTAATAGGATTACTGACATGAAATCGTGCACGTCATATTCGTGTTATAATATTTTATAACACGATATAAAAAGCACCATATTAGTGTTATAATATTTTATAACACGATATAAAACACATCTTATTCGTGGTATAATATTTCATTACACGCGATTTTAAAAACTTGCAGAATCACCATATTCGTGTTATAATATTTTAATACAGATTAAAAAACATGTAAAAACATTATTATTCGTGTTATAGTATTTTTATTACACGATTTAAATAAACATGTTATTTTGCTGAACACGCCACATTAAGTTAATTTGATTAAGTAAATACATTTTCTGAGATCAAATCGTGCACGTCATATTCGTTTTATATTATCTATTACACGATTCGTGTTTGAATTGAATTTAAGCTCAAATACGAAATGAGATACTCTTGTTCTATAAGGGTGCCGTTATGTGCTGTGAAATACCACTTGCCGGCGACTTTGCGTGAGCGTCATGCGGAAGGATTAGGCCTACCGCTACTGCACGATTAACATGTGACGTTGGCGGACAATTCATGCTTAATTGGATGTTCAAATATTTATAACACGATTTTTCCAGAAAAATGGTAAAAAAGATAGTGTAAAATTTTGGGATCCATGGTTGCATCGTGTTATATCCGATTCGTGTAGTAAAGATTCGTGCTATAACGGATAATTACTGTATTACAATTATATTGATCAATTATTGACCGCACTACGACGTTCCAACAATCGTTACACTGGGTCAATGCACGACATTAAGCACGTGGTGTTATATCGGTGGTGTGCCGACATTGAAAACTGTTGGCCAAAAACCATATGTGGGCCACGGCGGCCCCGTGGAAGCTAGTGGACAATTATATAATAATATGCAGGCTAATAGGTGATTCCTGCAAATATATTATTGCATTATATCATATTTAAAGTATTTCACTTTACTACACTTACACAATAAAACTATTGTCAACAGGTGGAAAAAATGATGTAAGCCGACATTCCAAATGTGAAAGCCACAAGGCTGCGGCCAGGGCGTCGACAAGCAGTGCCTCAATGACACAATTTTTTGTGAAAAAGGGGACATCTGAGGCAACATCAGTCATCCAATCTGAAACAATGTTTGCTGACTTTATTGTGCAGCATAACCTTTCTTTTGCCACAGCGGATCACTTTTGCAAGAACGTGAGCAAGATGTTCCCAGATTCCACTATTGCAAAGAAATTTTCTTGTGGCAAAAGGAAGACCACCCAGATCGTCAAGGGTATGTAAATCAGAGGTGGATTTTAGGCAATTCTAGACGTTCAATAAACAACACTTTTGAAAACGGAACAGTTGTTTTGACCAGCAACGTTCTGTAATGAGGGGCAGTCTAGATTCTAGATCCAGTATCGTTCAGCGTATCGAGCCGTTTACGGTTACTTTGTTACGGATTGATATGTATTGGTTCGGGGTTAGCTTATTTCATATTCTATTCCCCCCTTATTATCAGAAGGGCTTTACAATTTTACGGCATGATAAAGAAAAAAACGGCCGAGATATCGCTCTCTACAAAGCGATGATAGGCTGATTAATTGACATTTAATCTGCAATTGCTATGGGTTCGTGGTTGGCTCGTTTCTTATTATATCTTTGTAAGTTTTCTGTACGGAACATCATTTCTGGGTACGGAACGCCGGATTATTTTGGTGGTGCTCCGTATGAACACCATTATTATTATTTTTTTAATCTCCCCCTGTAAATGAACTATAATCCTGCGCTTTCCATTCTTGGTGTATAAACCTCTTAATAATATTTGTAGTATTCAGTTTCGATTTGCTTTTAATTATGTATGTCAATCTGGATAACTTTATGTTCTCCATTTGATTTCAACAGGAGCCCTTGCTCCTCGTGCCATCGCTCAAGTTGTCAAGCAGTGTCAGTCATCTCCATTCAGTCTCATGTGTGACGAAAGTAATGACACCAACTCCAACAAGCAATTTGTTCTGCTTGTTCGCGTCTATAGCGAGGAATGCCTGAAGGTGCAGACCAAATTTATTGACATGCCAGTCTGCAATATTGGAACTGCTAATAACTTGTTTAAGTGCATCGAAGAAACTTTCAGGTAATTCCTTTTGAATAAACTAAATATATTTATACCTACAAAATTGAAAACAAAAATCAAAACATGATGATTGTGAATCGTTATTTTGAATTGCAGAACTCTCCACATTCCATATGCAAATTTATTGGCATATAATTCAGACAACTGCAACACAATGAAGGGGAAGAATAACTCACTCCTGACAAGGCTGCAAGACGCTCAACCACACCTTGTAGACATGGGATGTATTTGTCACTTAGTCAACTTGGCTACTGGCCAAGGGGTTAAAAAACTCCCCTTCTCACCGGATGACCTTCTAGTGGACATTTATTACCACTTCCTCCACAGGTTGGCTTCATGTCCATTCCTCTAGCTAAACTACCTTTCCTATGCAGCGTATGCATCTACAATACTAGTAGGCATACATATGGTTTAATTATTAAACTCTTAAATTGTAACTTATAATAGTTTCATTGATTGTCTGTTTCATTTAAACAGTTCCAAGCGCAGGGAGGTGTATGCCGAATTTCAGAACTTCTGTGATGTAGATCCAGCGAAAATCCTGAAGCACTGCACCACAAGATGGCTCAGTTTACTTCGTTGTGTCGAAAGGACCATCCACCAATGGGATGCACTTCAGGCGTATTTTGAGAGCCATGAAGATGTTGAAAAGAAGGGACGGGTGCAGAGGGTCAGCAAGCAGCTTAGTTCGAAGTCAACTAAGTTGTACTTCTATTTCCTACAGTTTGCTCTCAAGCCACTAGCGGACTTCAACACTCTATTTCAGGTCCTACAGCTCTTATCGGTATTTTGCTCTATGAAACGTAAATGACTCGTAATTTTGTTCATATATATAGGTTTTGTACCTGATTCATGGACCGCATTCTTTTTCAGTCAGAGGATGTTATGATCCACTTAATCTTTCCGGAGATGGAGCGGCTGCTGAAGAGGATTCTAGGGTGCATCCTTCCAATTTCCACCATCCGTGAAGCCTCTCAAGATCTCAGCAAACTGAAGGTCAATTCATCCCCAATGCTGGATGATGAGGATATAAACCTTGGCGCCCAGGTCCGATCATTTATTGAGATAAACTTGGAGGATGGTAGCCTAGCAGATGATACTGTAAATATTTTCTACAGGTTAGTTGATTTGAAACAAACAGTGCTCTTTCCTGTAATCGTCTGATCAAGTATTTGTTACTGGTAATAATGATTACAAACAATAACTTTCAGTTCTGCCAGGAACTTCTTCTCAGCTGTAGCTGAAAAGATGATCAAATCATTTCCGCTGAAGAACATACTGCTAAAACAAATGTCTATCCTCAAGCCTGAAACCCGAGATCAGCACAAGGCCAACACGGGTGAGATTTTTATAGTCTTCATGGAATTGTAGGAATATAAAAAAATATTAAAGATCATCAGCATCTAAATACATATGCTCATCATATCTAACTTCAATTATGTACTCCTAATTATGTGTTTATAGTTGTGCAACTGGCACGACAACTTCCTCAAGTAGTGCAGTGTGAGCATCTCGAAAATCTTGGGCAGGAGTGGCTTGACTATCAGCTAATGGAGGATGCTGAGCTACCTACGCAGGAACCACTAGACCACTTCTGGGGTACTGTCAGCAAGCTAAAGCTTGCAGATGGGACCACCAGGTTTCCAACTCTGGGAAAGCTGATGAAGGCCCTTATGTGCATTCCACACAGCAATGCAAGCAGCGAAAGAGCCTTCTCCATGATGAAGAAAGTGACAACAGAATTCCGTTCTGAGTTGGGCCAGGACACTTTATGTGCCATCATGGCTCTCAAGTACAACGGACATGAGTGCTGCCATCCAAATTTGTTTAAGGATGAAGATTTGCTGAAAAAGGCCAAGAGTGCAACATATTTGTATAATAAGGAACACAAGTCAACTTAAATAAAAGTGTAATATTTGTATTCGTTGTTTTCAGTTATATTCTTCACTTATACATATCAAACATTACCTAAGAACATAAAAAAGATTGGCTAATACAGACACAATGATTGATAATTCATAAATATCTGCCAATGATAAAAAAGATTTTTTTTCTTCACGAGATCAGACAAGTCCAAATTTGATGTTCAATCTTGGCCTTGATAATAAGAAAAAAAAATAAGAAGAAAATTAAAATAAATAACTTTGGAATTCATTAGCAAAAGGTGTCAGGAAACAGCAGGAATGTCTTTAGAAAAGACTTAGAACCCCTGAGCTTCCGGGGGCCTGGGCGGCCCCCGGACCCCTCGCCTAAATGAGTGTACGCAAAACCAGATAAAATCTCCCTGTTTCGTATTTCTTAATGTTGACAGGTATGAA
The DNA here is from genome assembly GCA_964017125.1 of Flabesymbios commensalis. NCBI lineage: Eukaryota > Metazoa > Annelida > Polychaeta > Terebellida > Flabelligeridae > Flabesymbios > Flabesymbios commensalis. The sequence continues at coordinate 83,232,495 of OZ024911.1, forward strand.
GTGATAAGGTGAAAAAGACCAAACTGATAACTGTATGGCCGCACTAAGGCATTGAGATAAAAACGATTGATGATAACATGATTCGTATTGAGTATATATACATTCTAAGAACCTGATACAAAATATAAATTAACACAAAAAGATGACAAAAATAATTAGAATTGAAAGTCACAAAACAGTGTCTGTTTCAAAACAAAAATAGAATAATAGGAATAAATAATGCTCAAGATATTTTTGAGTTAAAGTATTTTGATGAATAGGTGCAATGCCGGCCCAGTTGCGTAATATTGTCCCCTTGGAGTTGCTAAACTTGGAGGTGCTAAACTGCCACTTGACAAAGTTCAGTTTAGCACCTTCTAGCTCCAAGGGGACAATATTCGAAGTGTTTTTGGACAGATACTAAGGACAAGAACACGGACAGACAACCCAACTGCATAATGCCTTGGACTGTACTCTGGCAGGAGCATAAAATATGAAAAAAAAAAAATTTTGTTTCCTGCTTCTCGATGATTTTTTAATGACTAATTTATTCAACATATACCATTTATATACATATTTGCAAAACGGTTAGGACAGAATGTTTATCTGTTGAATTATCATGGTAACACACCTGATTTGTTTGTCATAATGTAGAGTCGGCACAGAGCTGGTCTCCCAGTCTTTGCGGTGAGTTTGGTGGATTCCTTCCAGCAGTTTCTTTCTGACGCCCAGCTCCAGAATTCCCATCTACAACAAACAAAAAGTGATATTGCAACTTCACTTCGTAGCTTCCTCTTTTTTTTAAATAGGTGTTTAGCTAACAATATTAACCCTTTAACATCAGATGATTACCCATTGTAGGGACGCGAAAAACAGGGACAACCCTTGAAACGCTGCATTTTTCAATAAAAACCATCGCAACCAAATGGGTTTTTTTTCGATTTGAAGTCATCATAAATGTCTTAGTTAGCTCTTTCTGATTCATTTTAATAGCCATGTTATGGGTCTATACAGCCATTAAAAATATTTTTACACTTACAGCGCGGGGATCGACTTTAGACGTCAGAATCAGACGTCAGATTCTGACGACTAAAGTTGATCCCAACGCTGTAAGGGTTAACCCTTTAAGCGCAAAAAAATTACACACTTGAAGTTGTATCTCGTTATCGCAATCAATACATTAAAGTCCCTAAAATTTAGATAGATATCTTCAATTTAAACATGCAAATCCTGCGAATTCAAAATTTTCTTGTTGGAAAGAAGAATGAAAAATTCAAAAGTGGCTGTAGACTCGTAGTCATTCTCGCTTATTTATTCACATGTGAGTAGGGGTGCAGCGATACATCCATACTATCAATGTATCATTACACCCTACTCCCATGTGTGAGTGTGAATTGCTACTTAAATTCCCAAGAAGAACAAAAATGTGGGGTGACTTTATGAAAGAGTCAAGTATTATGTGTATAACACATGATGTCGACTACAGTAGACATTCTGCGTTTCTCTTGGCACCTGTATAACCAGTTGTTAAAAGTGAAATGTGCTTTCAATTTTGAAACACTACTATATGTTGGGACTTAAATTGCGCAAATAGCACAAATTTTCACTCGCTTGAAGTTGTGGATTGCGGTAACGAGACACAACTTCAAGTGGCTTAAAATTGAATAGGTCAGTGTTCTAACCGTTAAAGCTCACAATCTTCTTATTATTAGTTATAGTACATAATTTGATGAATTTTAGTTCAAATATGCAATGGGGTGCACAAATGCAACAAGAGAAAGGTTGAATGCTCTTGTTATTAGTACAAACTGGTTACAATTATTACGGCGTACTACCCACGCACTTTGTAATAAATGGCAATAATAGTACAGTAGATCCTGTCATCAACGACCCTGCCATCAACGACCTTTTGTCTCCAACGACTTTTTTTCTTGCACGGAACATTTTTCTACAGTTAACGACCTGCGATCAACGACTTTCTGTCTAACGCGACTTGCGACCTAAAATATCTGGCAGAAGGTCATTATATTACTTGTGTCGAACGACCTCAAATTTTTTTGTCATATAGGCTTTTGGAAACATTCATGAGCAAAACCACTGCATGTCAGATCTGACTGTGTGGATGTCATGGTTTAACAGAGAGGTATAAAGCTGGAAGATCAGGGTGTTGTCCCAAGTCTCAGCCTATCGACCTCAGACCGTGATGTTACTGCACAGCAATATCACCTCGCGCCGGGAGGAAATCATCCAACCCTTCATGTCTAATGATCAACTAAAGATATGCCCTATGAACATAATGAATCAATTGGGGTATTAGTCAAAAAGTATATAAAAAAAATCATTTTGCATAGCGCTAATTAAACATGTTTTAAAATAAAATCGTATTAAATTGTTCAGGGAATGTAATAAAAAGAAACGCCATGATCAATTATACAAATAATATTGTCTATAGCACACTAAATTTCAAGTGCTATTCAGTTGTGTGTTGGCTGGTACACAGAGCGGCGCAGTCATAATTAGGCTATACACAGACGTACACCCCTCTCCAGACATGAGACGTGCCGTCACCAGCAAACACAAGACGTTGACCCAATGTTGTTTTAACATTGGCCCACTGTCTTCAAGTCGGCCCGCATTAAAACAACATTGGGTCAATGGCTCAATTTACTGGGTGACTATACAGCTGGCACGAGATGTTGATGCAGGGTATGCCAACAATAGAACAACATTGCGTCGGGACATAACTAATCCCCCAGTCACTTTAATACACTTTAATACACTTAATGAGTCGTCCACTGTGTTTATTTACACCACAGAACTGAAAGTACAGTTCTGTGTTCACACGTAGCAAGCGTCTTATATGAGCGTGGTCCGGCCACATATACCCAGCAGACACAAGACGTTGATTCAATGGTGAATTAACGTTGATTCAATGGTGAATTACCGTTGGTCCAGCGTCGTAGACGGTGGACCAACATTGATTCAACGTAGGCCCCATTGTATCTGCTGGGACGGGGATGGTACAAACATCCTAGTGTGGGCATAATCCTCCTGTTAGTGTAAACACACATGTGTATTATTCATCAGTAATGAATAACTGTTCCCTTTTTATTTCACCAGTTATTTTTTTGTTTCACCAGGGCTACATCATCTGTCCTATAGTGACACATTTATTGTGAATGTACAACGCCTCATATATCTGTAAAGGGTCAGAAGCTACCTGGGCTTATATAACGTGTGCTCTGTTAGCTTGATTAGCGTAGCTAGTGGCCATTCTGAAAAACACCGTCATAATTAGTGATATTAGAACAGGTATTGAAATGTTGCCGCAACCGCGTGCTTTGATCCACAATGACTACCAGTCAATGGTGGGTGAATGTTACCGTCATTAGCCCGACATTGAACCAGCTGCCGCACCCGCAAATTTTACAGCAAAAACTCATTACTGTGACCAGCGACTTTCTGTCACCAACGACTTTTTTTGTCTGGCAGAAGCAAGGTCGCTGGTGACAGGATCTACTGTAGTTCCATATCACAGAAAAAATGTGTTGCTTAGGTCGGATAATTCCAGTCCTTAAACATGTTAAGTGTCTGTGCATACCCGGTCCAATCCCTGACCTGTGTAGGAGAATTGCATGCCACAGGTGACCGACGGGCGATGTTCTGAGAACTGGGGAGATGTTGGTGCAATGATATAGGCAGGGCCGGCTCCTGTATACACAGTGTTTTCTCACGATCGACACGGTGGGCTGCGGTTGGGGTGTTCGGTCAATGGTACCTTGGGTAGTGGTTTACAGGCTCTTGGTTGTGTGTCAAATTATAAGTGTGATTCATTAGAATGCTGTGAGCTGTTGGTCAGTAGATCTCACGGTGGCTGGCGTTTTCCCAATTGGCCAACAGTTTCTAGTTAATTTCGTGTGTATGTAGATGCTGGGATGAAAGGAATTAAACATCACTGTACCTGAAGAGGTTTAAAGTGCTAATTAAAAGGTTACCAGGCGTTTATCTGTACTTTCATTTCTATCACCTTTGTTAGGTCGACGTCAGTCATTCTGAGGAATGTTGGTAGAGATATCTGATGTTGTTGGAATGTCGGGATGAGATGTCCGGCCTCCATCCCCAGCAACCATAGCTCCAGATCCCCGTACTGTGTACACACCCTGTACAAACAAACAACATAATGTGTACACACCCTGTACAAACAAAACATATTGTGTACACACTGTACAACAAACATACTGTGTATACACCCTGTACAATACCAACATACAGTGTACACACCCTGTGCAAAGAAAACATACTGGTGTGTACAAAGACAATATACTGTGTACACACACATACAATATACTATGTATATACACCCTGTACAAAGACAACATCTGGTGTACACACCCTTTACAAAGACATATCATATGGTCACAAAAAAGGAATTTACTCCAACTCTGATACTGCATACACATCCTGTACAAACAAAGACTGATATGGGCAGTTTCATGATATGTTATTCCAGAAATGATTTCTTTGTATTCTTTGACCAGAAAAGCCCTGGTATAGAGCTCATCTATATGGTTGTGTCAATTCAAATGTGTAAGTTTTTAAATTTCTGTGATGCAGGCCTTTTTAGGCTCACGAAAGGGGTTTCCCCAGAATTTATTGTGGTTGATATTTTTTTACATGACCTGAAGGAAGTCCCTAAACCATAAACTTGTTTGGGTTTGTATCAATCCCTACTGGATTAATAGATTTTTATTTTGCAGGACCTTTTTTCATTTTAAATTATTTTCTATGAGCATGGGAGCATGCCCTCCTTCTCTACTTACTGAGCCTTGCTGACCAGCTGTGACTCCTTGGACTCGGCTGAACCCGCCTCCTCTGCTTCACATTTCACCAGAGCTTGTTGTCCCAGCAGACACAGCTTCTCCTGATCAGCGTTAGAGTATTCCTTCAGAAGCTCCTTCAGCTGAAAACACATACATCTACCTACACTCTGTCTGACGGTGGCATCTGGTCTAAAATGGAAGTTACCTATTCGGGTATCACTCAGTCAATTGTCAAATGATTTTCACAAAAATATGTGACCATTTTTATGGGTCATTTGGAAACAACCCAGAAAATTTTATGAAATTCTGGTCAATATTTCAAAAGTCAGATCATGTTAATACAACTCTGAGAATCAGCTGAAATGAAGTTATTGGGTTTATAGAGGGCTGTCAAAATTAGAAATTTACTACATGTCAAATGGTCTAACTTTTGAACTATACAATATTTTATTAAAATTTTCAGGACAGATACTAAATGACTAGTACACACCACTGTGTACACACCATGTACAAAGACAACATACTGTGTACACAGCCTGTACAAACAAAACATACTGTGTACACACAGCTCACAAAATTTTCTGTAACTCACATGAGAATTGACTGAGCAATCAGCTTTCATTTTGGACAATCCTACACTGTTGGACAGACTATAATATTGGTTCAATGTAGGAATAGCATAGCACATGATGGATAGCATTAAACCACTATTAGGTGGGCATCAGTAATAGCAGTGAAAAATATGCATGGTCGTGCAATGTGCAACATTCCATGATTGAAATTGTGTGCAGGTGATGCTTGAAAATAGAATACAAAATATAATTATAACCAGCAGGTCTACTTTTCAAACTCGATGTGCCTAGGTTTTAGACAATGGGGTATTTTTTTTCACTTCAAGCTGTCAATTGTGCCAGCAATGCAAGCATGAAATTATTATTTGCTACTTATTTTTGCTGGCAATGTATAGCTTTATATCAAGTGATCTGTTGTCTACCTCGGGTTGGCCACGTAGAATGGCCAAGTCAGACGCTGTGGATCCGTTCAGGGTACGTTTTGATGTGTCTGCTCCGTTCGTTAGAAGTAGCTGTACAATCCGGACATGGCCGCGGGAGACTGCCCACAATAACGCCTGAAAAAACAAATGGCTTAATTTTAGATCGATAACTTTAAAGTTTTGCTGCTGAATTGTTTCTATTGTGTTTTTCATTCATTTCAAGCTGGAATTGTTAACGCAATGTCCAGCTTGAAATGACGAAAAACACATAGATAGTAAGGGTATTCCCTCTGGCCAGACCAGGGGGACTACCCTTACTATGTACTCTCCTATCTATGCGTTTTTCGTCATTTCAAGCTGGAATTGTTAACGCAATGTCCAGCTTTAAATGACAACAAATATTCATATTTTTTTAAATATACATTTTCTAAATTGAATTATCTGACTAAAGTTGTGAGCACCTACCACAAACTATATTATCCTTTTCAGCGACATATTATTTGGTTTAAAATCGTCTTGAAATCATCTATATATGGGCCTAGCAGGGTCAACAAGGGTTAACAATTTTTTTATTCACTTTGAGGTGTGAATTGTCAATGCAATTACCGGCAAACTCAAGATGTTTATAAAATTTGTCATAGTGATGCTTTCATGTTGTCCCACAATCTTTTGGCATTGGTCCAACATTAGTTTCTGTTGTCAAATTAGGCTTCGATAGCATCCTCAAACTATTATTTTGAGCAATAAAAATAATAAATATTTCCCTGTGTTTTTGTAACCTTACTGTATATCCTCTGTTGTCCTGTTTGTCCAGGTTGGGTTTTAACTCCACGAGTCGGTTGACGATCTGAGATTTCCCTTCTCGTGACGCATACATTATTGCAGACATGTGATATCTGATAAGGAAAGAAGAGGTTTAAGTAATGTAATCTACACCAGAGACTAACCAACTTCTTTAAAATCCCATGATATTCCATATTTAACATGCAATTTATACATTTTCCTTCTTTGATAATGATGCTATAATTATCTCAACTATATCCATCTACAATAAAAATTGTGTGTATCTATTATGTAAGCCTCTGTTAGTGTCTGAAAAATAATTCACGTATAGTGACTGCTCGGACATGAATTATCGACACTTGTGATAAAATCTGCCCAAATCACAGTCCATCTTAGTCATTAACCCTTAAAACTTGAAACGCTAACATATGTTTGTATAAACCATGGAGACCAAAGGGTTGTTTCAATTCAAAGTCATCTTTCTGATTCATTGGAATACCAGTGCAGAGACTAAATTGAGAATTGACATCTACAGATGCCAGATTCTGACGGCTAAAGATGGTCCCCAGACATTCATCAACTCTTCACATACCATGGTATTTTTGTGAGAAATTACAGGGTAACTTTATAGACTAGTTGTATATTTCGAAAGAAAGCCTAGAAAAAAAATTGGATGCATGTTTTCGTAGAAGCGATCGCAAAACGGTTCTAGCATAATTAGGGTGTGCTGAATCTGAAAATGCCTGTTACCAAGTTGAAATTTTAGTATTTCATAGTGAATTTAACAATTTAAAAAAAATCCAGTCGATAATGATTAAATTACTCATGGTAAACATACTGATAGCGGCCATTTTGGAAATAGGCTAAATTGGACCATATGGGACTATTTTTTCTGAAAATCCGCCTTGTTTATTGGCTCTTTTCCCATGTCTGAGCTCGGATCTATTTGGGTGTGTAGTGTGAAGAGCTAAAAATATGCCTAGAATAAAAAAGAGGCAAATTTATCATGTGAATATCAATTTTCTAATTTCAATGACAAGTCTCAATTTCCATGATTATCCAAGCACGAACAAGTTAGTTACAAATTCTGTGACTTTCAGCACACCCAGGAACCATGCATGACGATTTCTTAACAAGTACATTATATCAGACGTGAAATCTGATAAGGATTAAGATTCATACTACAATGAATTTATATTTTTCTGATCAGTACAATTGTGCCTAAGATAGATATTTTAGGTCAACTCATTAGTCCCCTTAGATATGAAAGGGCGTATCTGCCACTTTTGAAAGTGGCAGATACACCCTTTCATATCTAAGTGGACGTATTGTTTTTCACCTGTCAAAGGCGTTGACATCAGCCCCACTGTCCAGCAGCAGGTTCACACACTCCAGGGTGCCGTCATCGTTAGACTGAGTGGATGCGCACGCCGCCATCAGCGTGGTGTACATGTCTGAAACAATAATATGACAAGCAGTCATCGTTAGACTGAGTGGAAGCGCACGCAGCCATCAGCGTGGTGTACATGTCTGAAACAATAATATGACAAGCCGTCATCGTTAGACTGAGCGGTCGCACACGCTGCCATCAGCGTGGTGTACATGTCTGAAACAATAATATGACAAGCAGTCATCGTTAGACTGAGTGGACGCGCACGCAGCCATCAGCGTGGAGTACATGTCTGAAACAATAATATGACAAGCAGTCATCGTTAGACTGAGTGGACGCGCATGTCGCCATCAGCGTGGAGTACATGTCTGAAACAATAATATGACAAGCAGTCATCGTTAGACTGAGTGGACGCGTACGCCGCCATCAGCGTGGTGTACATGTCTGAAACAATAATATCAGCCACTTCGCCAAATGCTAAAATATGTAAAATATTATAAAATATAAAAATGAAAAAAAATATTCCCCTTGTGGCTAAACTTATTAGGATCTTTTCTCGCCAAAAACAGAGACCAGAGACGTGAAATTATGTCCCTTCAGCCACAGCCAGAGATTGTGGCTAATTTCATGGCCACTATAGCGCCCACCCAGAGCGTGGTGTACATGTCTGAAACAACAATATCAGCGTCCATGACCGCTATTGGTTTACTGCCATTAGAAATGTTCTAAATATTTTACTCTTTCAGTGCGGAGATCGACTCCAGATTCTGAAGTCTAAAGTCCGTCCCGCGCCAAAAGGTTAATGGGTTAAAGGTTAATGGGTTAAATGTTAATCGAAAGGGTAAAGGTTAATGGGTTAAAGGTTAATGGGTTAAAGGTTAATGGGTTAAAGGTCAACAGGTTAAAGGTTAATGGGTTAAAAGTTAATGGGTTAAAAATTAATGGGTTAAACTTTAATGGGTTAAAGGATAATGCGTTATTAAAGGTTAATGGGTTAAAGGTTAATGGGTAAAGGTTAATGGGTCAAAGGTTAATCGGTTAAAGGGTAAAGGTTAATGGGTTAAAGGTTAATGGGTTAAAGGTTAAAGGGTTAAAAGTTAATGGGTTAAAAATTAATGGGTTAAAATTTGATGGGTTAAAGAATAATGTGTTATTAAAGGTTAATGGGCTAAAGGTTAATGGGTAAAGGTTAAAGGTTAATGGGTTAAAGATTAATGGGTTAAAGATTAATGGGTTAAAGGTTAATGGGTAAAGGTTAATGGGTAAAGGTTAATGAGTTAAAAGTTAATGGGTTAAAGGTTAATGGGTTAAAGGGTTAAAGTTAATGGGTAAAGGTTTATGGGTAAATGTTAATGGGTAAAGGTTAATGGGTTAAAGGTTAATGGGTTAAAGGTTAATGGGTTAAAAGTTAATGGGTTAAAGGTTAATGGGTTAAAGGATAGTGCAATTTTATATTGAGTTACTTGATCCAATATATGTTAGACGCATACAAGTGACTGGTAAAAAAACAAGGCTAGTGACTAATCACCTTTGTGAAATGCAACATTAGCGCCTCTTTCCAGCAGCAATTTGACTATTCCCGGGTGGCCACTGCTGGCTGCGTACATCAGAGCCGTCCATCCTGTGTTAAAAATAGTGTCAACCTCCATACCTGCAAAAATAGAAATAAACATTAATAACTAGATGCTATATTTGCATGGAAAACATGAAAATAACCACATTCTACAAATATAACTTGAATGTCAATGAGATGGGATATATATTTGAGGCAGTGTCGTTCCAGCAGCTCTGAATATATTCCGTTGATTTAGTGACGAGTAAATAAGTTGACCCTTAACCCTTTCAGGCCTGAGTTTACCATTGTCATCTTTATCCACTACAAGCCGCGAATTGCTGTTGCAATTCTCGACTTGTAGTGGATGAAGATGATTTGATGTGGTGTAGAAATTATAGAAAATTGCCATTTATTGGTAAACCAGTTTTATGAAATTTTCGTTCTGAAACCCTTAGTTGTAGGAAAATTAAGTCTGTTTTCAGGGATGTAAAATGATGCTTTAATGCATCGTGAGGACTTAAAGGGTTAAAGCGCTGAAATATTTTTGTGTAAACCATGGAGACCAAAGGGTTTTTTTTAAATTTGAAATAATCATAAATGTATAACTGTTTGTTAAGCCCATTATAAATATTTCAATTCTTTTAATGCGGGACTGTTTTTATGCATCAGAATCTGACGTTTACAGAATCTGACGTCTACAGACATCAGATTCTGACGTATAAAGACGGTTCCGGCACTGAATGGGTTAAGGACCAGTAAGTAAGTTGGCTATATCTTTTTAACGTCACTTTTCCGAAACAAAATATATATTTTTTATCAATTTGTGTTTGGCTTCAGATACAAAAATATTATCTTTTCAGATCTTGTGAAAATAGTTCAGATCGCAGATGCTTTACAACTGCAAGAATAGAATGTTTTGTTCCATACACGAAGAACTTTATCAATACAACTCTCGTGGTTGATAACAGCTGTGGGAGTATGATAATATAATAATATCAGGTAAATGACCCTGTGTTTCCCGAGATAAAAATGGGCCTAGCATGAAAAGGGATAAGAAAGAAAAGCTGAATAAAGCCGAGAACCAGATCCCAAAGATGAATGGCAAAGTATGAGTGATTGATGACTATCTGAAGGCCTGGGCAGCCTGCTTCCACGGCTAGTTATCCCCAAATAAAATAACCAACAAAAACGCAAAAGAATGAAGGAATGATTTGAAATCAGCAGCAGGCGTACACATGAACCATTAAACAATCAGACAAATAAATGGACAAGTAAATTAAAGCGACAGAATCAGGCTAAAATCATCAAAAAATCAGTATTTTTATTTTGGCTCCTTGATATGTCCATATTATGTGAACATGTTTATAGACTAGAAACAAATTTTGTGTTGGGCATTTGCCAGTTAAGCAAGAAATAAGGAGGAAATTTAATTTCAGACATGCATGTCCAAAATAAGAAATACGGGAATAACTGATAAATGGGGCTTTCGGCACAATTGCTTTGTTGCCACAGCAACCCAAAATTTAAGTGATTTCCGTAACCATGGTAACTCTAGTCTATTGATATGTTCACATCTTATGAACATATTAACCTTTACAGTGCGGGGATCGACATTAGTCGTCAGAATCTGACGTCCACGTTCTGACGACTAAAGTCAATCCACACACTGTAAGAATTAAAATATTTCTAATGGCCATAGACCCATACATAACATAGGTATTCAAATGAATAGGATAGAGCCAACTAAGACAGTTACGATGATTTCAAATTGAAAAACCCCTTGGTCTCCAAGGTTTTTATAAAATATTTCAGCGCTTTAAGGGTTAAGAAGCCAAAACAAAAATACATAGTTTTTGACAATTTTCGCTTCGTTGTGTGGCTTTATTTTAACCACACTGCTGCATAAAATTTGCAGCATGTGTGGTTTCCCAATAAGTAATATCTGGCACGTTTTTTTTTCAAAAAAACATCTGATGAACAACTGATATTAAAAGCCATTATACTACAAAATCAGTCAGTTAGCTATCTTTAAAGCGTAAATAGAAAGACACCACAAAACGAAAGTTAGGGTTAATGAAGGAACGTAGTAGTAGTAGTAAATCATTGTTTTACGTCACTTTTCGGCACAAAAGGTCTTTTAAGTGACATTTTAATATGATAAAACGTTGTAGTCAATTGATGAAATGAATGATGTACAGATGATGATGTGGAGGTGGGGGAGATAGGGCATGGTGGGTTATTTAGAGCGTTTTCCTTCGCTCGCTGATAAGGGGTTCTGGGCATGTCTAGGGGATCTACCCCCGGAAGGCCGGCGATTTGGGTTTTGAAGGAACGATGGATGAAAAAAACACTCATGTACTAACTGAACAAGAAGGCGAGTAAGTAAGTAAAATATTTGCTTTACTTCACTTTTCGGCCAGTATGGCCATTTAAGTGAAAATTCCAGGTATTACAATATCCCACATTGCATAGCTAAAGTAGTAAAGGAAAGACAAAGCTAATAAAAGCATGTTCGTACTAAAATATTCAGTTTAAAATGTGCTCCTGGCACCTATATGTAACAAGGCTGATGACATGTTGAAGCGCCTGCACTACCAACACAGTTTAATGAGAATAAAAATATCAGTATAAATAATGTAAAATATGAAGTGATTATAAAATGAAAGACTTTTCAAGTCACTATATCTCTATGAAATTGGAGTGATTGTGTAAAAACTACAAGTCTAAGTCAAAACAGTGTCATTGTCAAAACAAATATATAATATATACTATAATACTATATACTATAATCAAAGAAGTAAACCCATTTAGACATAAATATGAATGACATAAACAATGAACAGAGAAACCATTAAGTAGGTAAGTAAATGTCTTCTTTACTCCACTTTTCAGCCAGTACGGCCGGAGACATCATGAAACCACAAAAAATTCTCAAAAATTGAAGACTTACAGTGCCCCCACAGTTGGTAATAAGGTCTGTGATATTGGAGGACATCACAGAGCGATCACAAACCGTGAGGACACCGTAAGTCACCACAGGCTAATTGTACGGCAATGGCTTCTCTATGACATGCTGCATTATCCGCCAGGATGCCACAGAGAAACCTTTAAAACAATAAAGTGAAAAAATAATTATATGGCACTGATTTCTTTCGGACATCCCGTCCATCGCCAGGATGCCAAAGAGAAACCACTGCAAACACACAAAAAACAAATCATAGAGGAACTATGAGTAGACCTACAATGCCCCCACAGCTGGGGATCGGGTCTGTCATCGAGAACTAGCACGACAGAGCGATCATAATCCGTGAGAGCACTGTAAGGCACCACAAGTACAATGAAAAAATATATAAAATATATAAATATGAATATATAAAGAATATATAAAGAATTTAAACTGAAAACTATTCGAAAATAACAACCTCAGTGAAAAACCACCGGAAAGCAAACACAAAAAACTTCACGTCAAAAAAAATAACAAAACCTGGTTTGATGAAAGGTTTGGGTGTGCTTGGCCTTCTAAGAAGTTGCCCAGGGGGGACCACGCGGAGGTGACACCCTTCCCCCCCGAACAAGAAGGCGAATATGCCACTAAATGATCGAACAAACTAATAATAAAAGGGTAGAGAATGAATTGAAGAGTAAACAAACGAACGAATGAACAAACAAATAAACGAAACAAAGAAACGAGCGAACAATGAATGACAGAACGTTTAAACAAACACTACTCAGCAAACATGAGACGTTGGCCCAACGTTGGTTTACTGTTGGCCAACCGTCTATGACGTTGGCCCAACATTGAACCAACGTTGGTTTACTGTTGGCTCACCGTCTATGACGTTGGTCCAACAGTAAACCAACGTTGGGCCAATGTCTCATATTTGCTGGGTATGACCCACCTTGATCCAGCAGGGTTGTGACGGCCTGACAGTTATTTTTAATCACAGCCAATCTGAGATCATCAACGGGTACGACTTGTTTGTCAGCCTCTCCTCCGCCATCGCCGCCGCCACCCTGTAAGTCTGCCCCCGCCCTCGTCTGTCTCTGAGCCTCTCGTCTGCAAGAAGGCATGCTGGTTTTCTGGACTAGTTTCCGAGGGGGTCCTCTTGGCTTGGGGGGCTGTGCCGGTCTCTCCGGGCTGCTGATTGACCAGCCGTTTGATTTTGATGATGACCTAGGCCTGCCAAATCCTCCCTGAAAAAAACAACACCAGTCAATCAGTGAGAGAAGCACAGCTAAAGTGTGTGGAACAGAGCAAACAACACAAAGATCCAACAGCTTTTTTTTGCTGCACACAATTAAGGGGTCAAGGTAAAAAAATCAGAGAAAAACTCGGATTGGTCAGACCCCACCTACCCACCCCCCATCTACCCACTTCCGAGTTTTTCTCGTATTTTTGGACAAAACCCCTAAAGCAGTAAGTAACTAAAATGTCTTCTTTACTTCACTTTTCGGCCAGTATGCCCATTTAAGTGAAAATTCCTAGTATTACAATATCCTATATTGCATAGTAAAAGTGGTAAAGAAAAGATTAAACTAATAACAGCATGTTCTTACTATAAAATTCAGTTTTAAAAGTTTGATATGATAATATGATGGTAGTAGTAGTAGTAGTAAATCATTACTTTACGTCACTTTTCACCACAAAGATCTTTTAAGTGACATTGTAATACGATAAAAACGTTGTAGTCAATTGATGAGATAAAATGATGTAAAGATGATGATGTGAGGGTGGGGGTGATGGCATGGTGGGTTATTGAGAGCGTTTTCCTTCGCTTGCCCAATAAGGGGTTCTGGGCATGTCTAGAGGATCTGATGGTGCTCCTGGCAATTATATGTAACGAGTTTGATGACATGCTGTAGCTCCTGCACTACAACACAGTTTAATGAGTATAACAATGTCTATAACAGCATAAATATTGTGAAGTAAGTAAGTAAGTAAAATATTTGCTTTACTTCACTTTTCGGCCAGTATGGCATAAATATTGTGAAATATGAAGTGATTATAAAAAGAACGACTTATCAAGTCACTATATCTCCATGAAATTAAAGCGTAATTCTTGAGCTAAAAAATTATAATTTGAAAACTTAACCCTTACAGCGCGGGGATCAACTTTAGACATTACAATAACGTCAGATTCTGATGTCGATCCGAGATCAATTTATCAGACAACTAGATGTGGCTGTTTTCGGCATGAAAACATTCTAAGCATCCCCGTTAGATCGTTAGATAGGCCTATTTTCTAGACTCAAAACCAGCCTTTTCACTGAGCTTAAGGACTGGAAAGGTTAGGGTCTCCTGTGGATAATGGCAGCTTGCCAACTCGAGGTGTTGGCAGGTTGCCAGGACCACTCAGCGACGAGCTAGTAGTAGTAGTAAATCATTGCTTTACGTCACTTTTCGACACAAAAGGTCTTTTAAGTGACTTTATAATACGATAAAAACGTTGTAGTCAAGTAAGTAAGTAAGTAAAATATTTGCTTTACTTCACTTTTCCAGGTATTACAATATCCCCTATTGTATAGTTAAAGTAGTAAAGGAAAGACAAAGCTAATAAAAGCATGTTCGTACTAAAATATTCAGTTTAAAGTGTTTGATATGATAAGATGACGATGCTCCTGGCACCTATATGTAACGAGTCTGATGACATGTTGAAGCGCCTGCACTACAACACAGTTTGATGGGTATAAAAATATCAGTATAAATAATGTAAAATATGAAGTGATTATAAAATGAACGACTTTTCAAGTCACTATATCTCCATGAAATTGTCTCAGTTATGTCGCTCAATAAACGTGTTGACAAATTGTGTTATTTTTCCTGAAGATTACACTCCCTGGTGCATAATACCACTTTGTGAGCAACTTCAGCATTCTTCTGATATCTGGTATTTATACTAGCCTATGGGCTGTCCATCATTATCATCTTTTCAAGGTTTTGTATGGATTACGAAGTGTGAGGTCAAATTTAGTTTACGACTTTCGCAAAGCATATATAAATGATGATATTTTTGAAGAAAACAATGAATGAATAATGGACGCCCCTTAATGTGATAGAACAGGTTCTTTCAAACGTCTTGGCTGTCGGCTACAATATGCCCACATAAATAAATAAATAAAATAAAATGCTTTACTTCACTTTTCGGCCAGTATGGCCATTTAAGTGAAAATTCCAGGTATTACAATATCCCATATTGTATAGTTAAAGTAGTAAAGGAAAGACAAAGCCAATAAAAGCATGATCGTACTAAAATATTCAGTTTAAAATGTTTGATATGATAAGATGGCGGTGCTCCTGGCACCTATATGTAACGAGTCTGATGACATGTTGTAGCGCCTGCACTATAACACAGTTTAATGAGTATAAAAATATCAGTATAAATTATGTAAAATATGAAGTGATTATAAAATGAACGACTTATCAAGTCACTATATCTCCATGAAATTGGAGTGATTGTGTAAAAACAACAAGTCTGAGTCTAATAATTAAAACATATAATATAGGTTACATTCCCGAAGGAACTGAATAATAAAACCAGCAGGGGTGTCCCTGAATAGCTCAAATAAGGAATTAAATGCAAAATACTTCCTTCTGATGTGCGCATATTTCGCACAACTGAGAAGGACATGTCTTACAGTGAGACGAGTATTGCAGCACATAGGTCGCAATTCTCCTCTCAATAAATAGCCGTTTGTGAAATAGGCATGGCCAATTCTGGCCCTGCATAAGACAATGTCATCTCTTCGGCGTTCCATTGGTGTAAAAGATCGCTTAATGATTGGTTGTACCTCGAACAATTTGCTGGTGACATTGATGTTCCATTCACCTTGCAAAATGTCATCAAGGTAGACAGAGATGTTGTACTTGAAATCAGTATATGGTATATAATAAAACTGTTTCGTCTTATCCAGGGCAGCCTTGGCCAAAACATCAGCCCGTTCATTGCCCTGTATTCCAATATGGCTGGGTACCCAGCAAAAAATAATGTCCTTGTGCCCAGACAAGTAGTGACACATATGCAAAATATTGGAAACAATTGGGTTGTCGAGTTTTTGACTCTTAAGAGCCTGCAATGAAGATAGCGAGTCTGTGATGATCATGAACTCCTCGTCATTACTATCCCATATGTATTCGATGGCAGCTTCAATAGCTAACAGCTCTGCTGTGCAAATTGAAGCCTCATCGTTAATGCGGCAGCTAAATTCATGATCATCACAGACAAAGGACATAGCTGTCCTCTTGTCTTCCTTTGATCCGTCAGTATACACCTTCCGGTGCCTCGGAAATCTACAAAATAACTCAAGCAACATGCTCTGGAAGACAAGGGGACAGGTGTCTCCTTTCCTGAGATCTGAGAGGTTAAAAAGTATATTAGGCTGTTGGAGAAGCCAGGGTGGACATTCTGGTGGGCGCACAACGCTAATTGCGTCGAGCTCCACCTCCATGTCCTCCAGATGGGGTTGAAGCCTTATACCCAAAGTAGGTATAGTCCCTGGCTTGTTATTAAACAGTCTCTTGTACTCTGGGTTGACAACACATGAGTATGCCGGGTTCTCAGGATTTGCTTTCATCTTCATATAGTATTGCAGGCTCAGCTTCAACCGGCGAGTCTCTAAAGAGGGCTCACCGGTCTCCACCTGAAGACTTTCGATTGGTGATGTTCGAAATGCCCCTGAGCATAATCTCAAACCTTGGTTCGCGATTGGATCAAGTACTGCTAAGTACGATCGTCTCGCTGAACCATAAACAATACAACCATAATCCAGTTTGGATCTGATGTGAGACCGGTAAATCCTCAGTAAGGTTGTCCGGTCACCACCCCAATCCTTGCTGGATATAACTCGTAGTAATTGTAATGCTTTCCTACACTTATCTTTCATATATTTGATGTGTGGAATAAAACTGAGCTTCTTGTCGAAAAACAGACCAAGAAATTTGACCTGCTCTTCAACAGGAAGCTGTTGTCCATATAGTTTGAGATTAGGCTCAGGCTGTAAGCCATTTTTTTTGCAAAAATGTACACATAAAGTTTTTGTGGGAGAAAATTTAAAGCCGTTCTCATCCGCACAAGTCACCAACTTATCCAGGCAGCCTTGCAGGCGCCGCTCAATTATTGCCATATTGCTTGACTGGCAGTAAACAGCCAGATCATCAACATATAATGATTTTTCAATATCTTGTGGTAAAGAATCAATTATACTGTTTATTTTAACGGTAAATAGAGTTGGTGAAAGGATACTACCTTGTGGGACACCCTCCTCCTGTGGATTTAGTGAAGAGTGGGTGTTGTCCAAGCGGACTTTAAATTTTCTCCCCTTTAAAAAATTATCAATGAATAAGGGTAATCTACCCTTCAGGCCCATTTCATGAAGATCTTTCATGATACCACCCTTCCATGTGGTATCATAGGCCTTTTCTAAATCAAAAAATACTCCAACTGTATGTTGATTTTTAACAAAACCTTGACGGATATAAGTCTCAAGTCTGACCAAATGGTCTGTGGTGCTCTTTCCTTTTTGAAAACCACATTGATATTTAGTTATTATGTGATTGTCTTGTAAAAACCATGTGAGACGATGATTGATCATGCGCTCCATGATTTTGCAAAGACAACTTGTCAATGCTATTGGCCTATAATTATTAGGATCTGTTCGATCTTTTCCAGGTTTAGGGATCGGGATCACTGTTGCTTCTCTCCATCCATCTGGGAAATCCTGAGATTGCCACAGATCATTCAAGAGTAGAAGCAACAGATCAAGTGATACATCAGGCAAATGTTTCAGAAACTGGTAGTGAATTTCATCAGGGCCAGTTGCCGAATCAGTTGCCTGAGCGATAGATTTAATTAATTCTCGTTTAGAGAAATCAACATTGTACTTTTCGTCATTATCTGACTCAAAGTCCAATGTGTTCTCCTTCTCCTTGTCCCTAATCTTTCGAAATTTTTCCTGATAATGATCTGGCGATGATTTAGCAGCGAAGGATGTCGCCAGTGTTTCTGCAATATCCGTTTTATTGGTTATTGTGTCAGAATCAGTGACAAGGTATTTGATGGTTTTATCTTTCCTCTTGCCACTGATTCTGCGCAGCATTTGCCAAGTATGTTTTGCCGATGTATTATTATTTAGTGTGGAGACATATGCTCTCCAAGATTGCCGCTTGGCTTCACTGATTGTGCGGCGAGCTTTAGCGTAATCTTTCTTATATCCGTCAAGGTTTTGTCTAGTTGGATGTTTTTTAAATTTTTGCAAGGATTTTTTCCTTTTGTCTATTGCCTTTCGGCAACCTTCGTCAAACCAGGGTTTGTCGAGTTTTTTGGGAACTGTCGAGGTTTTGGGTATGCTTTTATCTGCTATATTGTGTAATTTGGCTGTAAAAAGGGCTATAGGGTCATCAACCCCCTCTTCATTCTCAAATTGAGAGATTGTGAGGCTCTCCCCACAAGACTGTTGGAAGGCCTCCCAATCTGCTCTGTGCAGCCTCCAATGCTGCACTCTTTCTTCAACAATAGAGTTGTTGCTCTCTATAAATATAGGATAATGATCACTGCTACAGAGATCCTCGTTGACCCTCCAAGTGTAATCCAAATATAAATCGGGATCACACAAGGATAGGTCAATGGCTGTTGCAGATCCTGAAGCAGGGTGTAAATAGGTGGTGGTATCATCATTAAAAATGCAGAGGTTTTCCTCTGAGAGGAAGTAAGTAAGTAAGTAAGTAAAATGCTTTACTTCACTTTTCGGCCAGTATGGCCATTTAAGTGAAAATTCCAGGTATTACAATATCCCATATTGTATAGTTAAAGTAGTAAAGGAAAGACAAAGCCAATAAAAGCATGATCGTACTAAAATATTCAGTTTAAAATGTTTGATATGATAAGATGACGATGCTCCTGGCACCTATATATAACAAGTCTGATGACATGTTGTAGCGCCTGCACTATAACACAGTTTAATGAGTATAAAAATATCAGTATAAATAATGTAAAATATGAAGTGATTATAAAATGAACGACTTATCAAGTCACCATATCTCCATGAAATTGGAGTGATTGTGTAAAAAGTCTATGTCTAATAATTAAAACATGTAATATAGGTTACATTCCCGAAGGAACTGAATAATAAAACCAGCAGGGGTGTCCCTGAATAACTCAAATAAGGAATTAAATGCAAAATACTTCCTTCTGATGTGCGCATATTTCGCACAACTGAGAAGGACATGTCTTACAGTAAGACGAGTATTGCAGCACATAGGTCGCAATTCTCCTCTCAATAAATAGCCGTTTGTGAAATAGGCATGGCCAATTCTGGCCCTGCATAAGACAATGTCATCTCTTCGGCGTTCCATTGGTGTAAAAGATCGCTTAATGATTGGTTGTACCTCGAACAATTTGCTGGTGACATTGATGTTCCATTCACCTTGCAAAATGTCATCAAGGTAGACAGAGATGTTATACTTGAAATCAGTATATGGTATATAATAAAACTGTTTTGTCTTATCCAGGGCAGCCTTGGCCAAAACATCAGCCCGTTCATTACCCTGTATTCCAATATGGCTGGGTACCCAGCAGAAAACAATGTCCTTGTGCCCAGACAAGTAGTGACACATATGCAAAATATTGGAAACAATTGGGTTGTTGAGTTTTTGACTCTTAAGAGCCTGCAATGAAGATAGCGAGTCTGTGATGATCATGAACTCCTCGTCACTACTATCCCAGATGTATTCTATGGCAGCTTCAATAGCTAACAGCTCTGCTGTGCAAATTGAAGCCTCATCGTTGATACGACAACTAAATTCATGATCATCACAGACAAAGGACATAGCTGTCCTCTTGTCTTCCTTTGATCCGTCAGTATACACCTTCCGGTGCCTCGGAAATCTACAAAATAACTCAAGCAACATGCTCTGGAAGACAAGGGGACAGGTGTCTCCTTTCCTGAGATCTGAGAGGTTAAAAAGTATATTAGGCTGTTGGAGAAGCCAGGGTGGACATTCTGGTGGGCGCACAACGCTAATTGCGTCGAGCTCCACCTCCATGTCCTCCAGATGGGGTTGAAGCCTTATACCCAAAGTAGGTATAGTCCCTGGCTTGTTGTTAAACAGTCTCTTGTACTCTGGGTTGATAACACACGTGTATGCCGGGTTCTCAGGATTTGCTTTCATCTTCATATAGTATTGCAGGCTCAGCTTCAACCGGCGAGTCTCTAAAGAGGGCTCACCGGTCTCCACCTGAAGACTTTCGATGGGTGATGTTCGAAATGCCCCTGAGCATAATCTCAAACCTTGGTTCGCGATTGGATCAAGTACTGCTAAGTACGATCGTCTCGCTGAACCATAAACAATACAACCATAATCCAGTTTGGATCTGATGTGAGACCGGTAAATCCTCAGTAAGGTTGTCCGATCACCACCCCAATCCTTGCTGGATATAACTCGTAGTAATTGTAATGCTTTCCTACACTTATCTTTCATATATTTGATGTGTGGAATAAAACTGAGCTTCTTGTCGAAAAACAGACCAAGAAATTTGACCTGCTCTTCAACAGGAAGCTGTTGTCCATATAGTTTGAGATTAGGCTCAGGCTGTAAGCCATTTTTTTTGCAAAAATGTACACATAAAGTTTTTGTGGGAGAAAATTTAAAGCCGTTCTCATCCGCACAAGTCACCAACTTATCCAGGCAGCCTTGCAGGCGCCGCTCAATTATTGCCATATTGCTTGACTGGCAGTAAACAGCCAGATCATCAACATATAATGATTTTTCAATATCTTGTGGTAAAGAATCAATTATACTGTTTATTTTAACGGTAAATAGAGTTGGTGAAAGGATACTACCTTGTGGGACACCCTCCTCCTGTGGATTTAGTGAAGAGTGGGTGTTGTCCAAGCGGACTTTAAATTTTCTCCCCTTTAAAAAATTATCAATGAATAAGGGTAATCTACCCTTCAGGCCCATTTCATGAAGATCTTTCATGATACCACCCTTCCATGTGGTATCATAGGCCTTTTCTAAATCAAAAAATACTCCAACTGTATGTTGATTTTTAACAAAACCTTGACGGATATAAGTCTCAAGTCTGACCAAATGGTCTGTGGTGCTCTTTCCTTTTTGAAAACCACATTGATATTTAGTTATTATGTGATTGTCTTGTAAAAACCATGTGAGACGATGATTGATCATGCGCTCCATGATTTTGCAAAGACAACTTGTCAATGCTATTGGCCTATAATTATTAGGATCTGTTCGATCTTTTCCAGGTTTAGGGATCGGGATCACTGTTGCTTCTCTCCATCCATCTGGGAAATCCTGAGATTGCCACAGATCATTCAAGAGTAGAAGCAACAGATCAAGTGATACATCAGGCAAATGTTTCAGAAACTGGTAGTGAATTTCATCAGGGCCAGTTGCCGAATCAGTTGCCTGAGCGATAGATTTAATTAATTCTCGTTTAGAGAAATCAACATTGTACTTTTCGTCATTATCTGACTCAAAGTCCAATGTGTTCTCCTTCTCCTTGTCCCTAATCTTTCGAAATTTTTCCTGATAATGATCTGGCGATGATTTAGCAGCGAAGGATGTCGCCAGTGTTTCTGCAATATCCGTTTTATTGGTTATTGTGTCAGAATCAGTGACAAGGTATTTGATGGTTTTATCTTTCCTCTTGCCACTGATTCTGCGCAGCATTTGCCAAGTATGTTTTGCCGATGTATTATTATTTAGTGTGGAGACATATGCTCTCCAAGATTGCCGCTTGGCTTCACTGATTGTGCGGCGAGCTTTAGCGTAATCTTTCTTATATCCGTCAAGGTTTTGTCTAGTTGGATGTTTTTTAAATTTTTGCAAGGATTTTTTCCTTTTGTCTATTGCCTTTCGGCAACCTTCGTCAAACCAGGGTTTGTCGAGTTTTTTGGGAACTGTCGAGGTTTTGGGTATGCTTTTATCTGCTATATTGTGTAATTTGGCTGTAAAAAGGGCTATAGGGTCATCAACCCCCTCTTCATTCTCAAATTGAGAGATTGTGAGGCTCTCCCCACAAGACTGTTGGAAGGCCTCCCAATCTGCTCTGTGCAGCCTCCAATGCTGCACTCTTTCTTCAACAATAGAGTTGTTGCTCTCTATAAATATAGGATAATGATCACTGCTACAGAGATCCTCGTTGACCCTCCAAGTGTAATCCAAATATAAATCGGGATCACACAAGGATAGGTCAATGGCTGTTGCAGATCCTGAAGCAGGGTGTAAATAGGTGGTGGTATCATCATTAAAAATGCAGAGGTTTTCCTCTGAGAGGAAGTCTTCTATTATTCTGCCCCGTGGGTTGATGTCTCTACAGCCCCACATTGTGTGGTGCCCGTTAAAATCTCCCAGTAGCATAAAGGGTTTGGGCAATTGTTTTACCAGCTGCCTCAATTCCACAACATCTACTGAGCGGTTTGGCGGTAAATAAACAGAGCATATCGTCATTGGTCTGTGACAGTTTATGTTAACCGCCACAGCCTGTAAATTAGTTTTTAATGTTATATGTTGATGTGGTGTTCCGTCCTTCACAAGGATAGAGACACCCCAGCAGGCCCTTTCATTATTGGCAGGGCCAAAACAATTGACCATTGTATAGTTTTTAAAACTTATGTTAGTGTTAGGTTTTAAGTTAGTCTCCTGCAGGCACACAGCCGATGGGCTGTGTTCCTGCAGAAGAATAGCCAGGTCATTGTAATTAGATCTTAAACCTCGACAATTCCATTGTATAATTTTGTGGGCCATTATGAATTTTTATGCCTCCCTGGTTTTATCTTTGCTTGGAGTGCAGCGACGGTGTCGGGAGATACAAATACCTCGCTATCGCTGCTTTCATCACCGTCTACACAATCCATGGATTCGTATCTGTTGTACGTAGCGATCGGGTCATCGGTGCCCTTGGGCATTCGACCACTACCTTTATTTGTGTTTTTCTTGTTAATTTGTTTTGTTAGTTCAGCTACTGGTGGTTTATTTACCATTTCTTTGTTCTTATCTTTATTATTTGTTTTGCCATTTTTTGTTTGTTTTGCATCCCTATTTGCCAGTGGCTTTGGGGCAGTAGGGGTAGCTGTTGTTGTTGTAGCGACATTTGTTTTTTTATTGATCACAGGTTGTTTTTTGGTAGGAGAGGTACTTGTGTTAGTTTTTGCTGAAGAGGTTCCAGGTGTTGCGGAAGCATTTGTTGCACCAGTCGCAGATCTGATCTCTACTGCATCAGTCTGGCAACCAACCGACACAACCTGCTTTGCGACAACACTGGCATATGATGGTTGTTTGTTAACCCCTTCAACAATTTTCCGAGCTTCAGGGAAGGAAATCTTTTGTTCTGTTCTAACACGTTGGATTTCCTTCTCTGTTATCCATCGAGGGCAATCCTTCGAAAAGGCCGGATGGTTCCCATTGCAATTGGCACATTTAGCTTTGGTTGTGCAGCCGGTGTCCTGGTGGTCAGGCTGGGCACACCGTCCACACACTTTCTCTCTTTTACAGCTGTCTTGATGGTGTCCAAATTGCTGACATTTGAAGCACCTCAAAGGGCTAGGCACGTATGGTTGTACATTACATCTCTCAAATCCAACCTTTATGGTGGCCGGTGGAGTTGGCCGGTTGAAAGTGAGGATTGCAGTATTGACTTTTATTATTACGTCGTTCTTTTTAATCGTAACCATACGTGCATCAGTGACTCCTTGCTGTTTGAGTTGGTCAATGAGCTCCTCTCTTGTTGTATTTTTGAGCTCAGGAGTCCTGAGTACACCCTTTGAGGTGTTCAATGTTCTGTGTGGTGACACCTTCACAGGAACATTGGCCAATTCTGTGATTTTCAGGAGCTTGGTGGAGTGCGACTCTCTGTCGACCTCTATTAAGAGGTCTCCAGATCGCAGCCTTTTGATGGTCTTAGGCTCTCCTACCAAGCCCTGTATCCCTTTCTGGATCGCAAATGTAGAGAGTCTGGAGAGAGATTTCTCATCATCTCCAGACATCATCATTAAAAATCTCGGAAATATAATTTTGCTTTTGTTTATTTGATCTCTGGTTTTCCTGCATCTTTCCTGGTATTCTATATCGTCGCTGTTATCGTCGTCATCTTTTTTCCGCTTTATCGGTAGGGATTTACCGTTATTATCCATGGTGTGTTGTGTTGTTTTTCATCACCCTGGCTCTCCACCCACCACGGAGCCCTACCAGGGGGGCAACCTGCCCGCGGTAACCAGCAGGAAGTATTGTCAGAGCTACCAGGGTGATATACTCATAGCAAAAGAACAGCAGTTGCAATAACCGCAGTACACATCCTTTCACCAGATTAGCCCATGGGCCATCGCCATCTAGTGTCCACAATCGTGTATATAAAAATGCAAGTGGCGCTACCTATCACTAAGTCCTGGATGATTGAAAATGAGATGAGACGATAATAGACAAAAATGGACACTAGATCAACGAGACCAGCCGATTGATCTGGTCGGGCCCACCAGACCACCCGTCTCAATGAGATAAGGGCCAAAGTGGTGTGTTGGGAGTATAGAGTCCGCAGGCTCCTACGCCCTCAACCACCAGGATCCCTTCTCCCACCTATACGGGATGCAACCCACGGCAAACAGGTTGAGGGTGTGTTTAGCCTTCTAAAAGAAGTTACCAGGGGGACCACGTGGAGGTAACACCCTCCCCCCCACAATATGCCCACAACTTGTGCAGATGTGTAACGTTGGAGGTGCCTGCTTTTTGGAACAAGAAATTCGATGGATTTTTTTTCTAAATGCCATAAATATACAGTATCGGAGCATTTAGTCCAGCGTTACACATTCAAGAAAATACATAAAAGTTACCAAACAAACGAGTGTTGTCGTCATGAAACAGTTAAAAAAATAAAACTGCTGCAATATGATTAACTCCGTAGCGAAAGCACAACTTCTCCTACTACCGCTTTGATATTTAAACGGGCTATTGTCAGTGTTAACAAATATGCTTCGTGTTTGAAATGTGTGTAAGTAAATAAGTAAAATGTCTTCTTTACTTCACTTTTCGGCCAGTATGGCCATTTAAGGAAAAATTCCAAGTATTACAGTATCCTATATTGTATAGTAAAAGTGTTAAAGAGAAGATCAAACTAATAACAGCATGTTCGTACTAAAATATTCATTTTAAAAAGTTTGATATGATAATATGATGATGCTCCTGGCACCTATATGTAATGAGTTTGATGACATGTTGTAGCGCCTGCACTACAACACAGTTTAATGAGTATAAATGTCGGTATAAATAATGTAAAATATGAAAATATTATAAAATGAACACTATATCTCCATGAGTGGCAAAGTGGCAAAGTGACTACAAGTTGGC
Source organism: Flabesymbios commensalis (assembly GCA_964017125.1). Classification (NCBI taxonomy): domain Eukaryota; kingdom Metazoa; phylum Annelida; class Polychaeta; order Terebellida; family Flabelligeridae; genus Flabesymbios; species Flabesymbios commensalis. Next base: position 83,258,370 of record OZ024911.1, read on the forward strand.
CATTTTGAATTTTTTTTCATCCATTATTGAACTTGTCCGAGAACTGGTCATTAGTAACATGCATAAAAAATTTGGGAAGGATACATGAAAAACTTTTCAAGTTATCGTACCCACAAGTAAATGTTAACGCCGACGCCGAACTTCGATTGCAATAGCCCACCTTTTTAAAAAAAAATTGAAAGGCGGGCTAAAAATGTGTCTTTTATTATATCAATTTATTCCCATACATCCACCTATCATTTGTAGACCCCGAGCCAGAGCCAGCCAAAATAAAATAAATATCACTAGTCCACTTATCTCAAAAAGTGATATTTAAATTTACTCAATCAATGATAGTCAGTTCAACATGAATGTATACTTGGCACAAAATCAAATTTCACTACTCCACTCGACTCGAAACATCGTTAGGTTAACATGAATATATTTGTGGCGCGAAAACAAATTTCACTACTAGTCTGCCTAACTCGAAACAATATATTTAAAATTACTTAAACAATGACAACATGAATGTTTCTGTGGCATCAAAGCAAATTTCACTAGTCCGTTTAACTCAAACAATGATATTCAGGTCAACGTGAATGTAGATGTAGCACGAAAACGAATTTCATAAGTCCACTTAACTCTAAAAATGTTATTAATTGTTCAACTCAAAATTTTCTGTGCAACAAAATTTACTTTATTTTTTTTAGTTGACCCAACTAATCGGGGTTTACAGTGCATGTTAACTGTCAAAACGCTGAAATATTTATATGAACCATGGAGATCAAAGGGTTTTCTTCAATTTGAAATCATCATAAATGTCTTAGTCAGCTCTTTCTGATTCATTTGAATACCTATGTTATGGGTCTATGACCATTATAAATATTTTAATTCTTACAGCACAGGGATCAGCTTTAGTCGCCAGAATCTGACGTCTACAGACGTACTAAAGTTGGTCCTCGCGCTGTAAAAATTAATTAATGCTGTCATGTGAACTGTAAAAGCGGTGAAATATTTTAATATAAACCATGGAGATCAAGGGGTTTTCTTCATCTTGAAATCATGATAAATGCCATAGTTAGGTAAAACCTATGTTATGTCTTTTACTCTGGGATCGACTTTAGGCAACATATTCTGACATCTAAAGTCGATCCATGTGAAGAAACGGTTCATGTTGGACTATCGTCTGTCACGCTGGCCAACAATAAAACAACATCGGGTCATCGTCTGGTGTTTACTGGGAAGCAGTCATAATAGTATATTTACTCATGGGTCGCGCCCGACAGAAAAATAAGTATCTTCACTCACTTTAAGTAAGTAAGTAAGTAAAATATCTTTTTAACGTCATTTTTTGGCCAGTATGGCCATTTAAATGACAATTCAGACTAAAATAATATGATATCTTGAACAGTAAAATTGATAAGGTAAAAAGACAAAACTGATAACAGTATGTAAGTAAGTAAGTAAGTAAAATATTTGCTTTACTTCTCTTTTCGGCCAGTATGGCCATTTAAGTGAAAATTCCAGGTATTACAATATCCCACATTGTATAGTTAAAGTAGTAAAGGAAAGACAAAGCTAATAAAAGCATGTTCGTACTAAAATATTCAGTTTGAAGTGTTTGATATGATAAGATGACGATGCTCCTGGCACCTATATGTAACGAGTCTGATAACATGTTGAAGCGCCTGCACTACAACACAGTTTAATGGGTATAAAAATATCAGTATAAATAATGTAAAATATGAAGTGATTATAAAATGAACGACTTTTCAAGTCACTATATCTCCATGAAATTGGAGTGATTGTGTAAAAACTACAAGTCTAAGTCAAAACAGTGTCATTGTCAAAACAAATATATAATATATACTATAATACTATATACTATAATCAAAAAAAGTAAACCCATTTAGACATAAATATGAATGACATAAACAATGAACAAAGAAACCATTAAGTAAGTAAGTAAATGTCTTCTTTACTTCACTTTTTGGCCAGTATGGCCAGAGAAATCATGAAACCACAAAAAATTCTCAAAAATTAAAGACTTACAGTGCCCCCACAGTTGGTAATAAGGTCTGTGATATTGCAGGACATCACAGAGCGATCACGAACCGTGAGGACACCGTAAGTCACCACAGGCTAATTGTACGGCAATGGCTTCTCTATGACATGCTGCATTATCCGCCAGGATGCCACAGAGAAACCATTAAAACAATGAAGTGAAAAAATAATTATATGGCAATGGTTTCTTCGGACATACCGTCCAACACTAGGATGCCAAAGAGAAACCACTGCAAACACACAAAAAAAACAAATCGTACAGGAATTATGAGTAGATCTACAATGAGTACAATGAAAAAATATATAAAATATATAAATATGAATATATAAAGAATATATAAAGAACTCGAACTGAAAACTATTCGAAAATAAACATAACAACCTCAGCGAAAAACCCTTAACCACCGGAAAGCAAACACAAAAAAACTTCACGTCAAAAAAATAGAAAAACCTGGTTCGATGAAAGGTTTGGGTGTGCTTGGCCTTCTAAGAAGTTGCCCAGGGGGGACCACGCGGAGGTGACACCCTTCCCCCCCCCCCCCCCCGATAACAGTATGTCCGCACTAAGGCATTGAGATAAAAACGATTGATGATAACATGATGCGTATTGATATATACATTCTAAGAACCTGAGACGGCGCCAGCGCCGATACACAATATAAATTAATACAAAAAGATGACAAAAATATTATTATAATTGAAAGTCACAAAACAGTGTCTGCGTCAAAACAAAAATAGAATAATAGAAATAAATACACTGTAATGCTTAATATATTTCTGTGTAAAAATATTTTAAGAATAGGTCCAATGCCGATAATAATTTGTTGTTTTGTGGTTTAATGGTTATTCTGTTCTTGTTAATTATATTGTGTATATACATACATACAGTACATACATACATACAGTATTTTTATTTTGAGTGGATACAGTGCTGGTTTGGTGTTGATCGTCATCCAGATTATGTAATCGATGGCAGCTTCAATGGCCTCAGAGGCTCAGATTAAGTTGAACCACAATTTTACTCTCCCACTCCGGATATGATTGGCACTGGGCACTCACTTTAAGACTTAGTGAGCATTATATACTTCATTGAGGTTTTAAACCCTTGTCCTGCTACATCCCCGCATAGATACATACAGTAATTATCCGTTATAGCAGGAATCGTCACTACACGAACCGGATATAACACGATGCAGCCATGGATCCGAAAATTTTACACTATCTTTTTTATCATTTTTCTGGAAAAATCGTCATATAAATATTTGAACATCCAATTAAGCATTAAATTGTCCGCCAACGTCAATCGTGCAGTAGCGGTAGGCCTAATCCTTCACGCATGACGCTCACGCAAAGTCGCCGTCAAGTGGACCAGGTATTGCACAGCACATAACGGCACCCTTTTAGAACAAGAGTATCTCATTTCGTATTTGAGCTTAAATTCAATTCAAACACGAATCGTGTAACAGATAATATAAAACGAATATGACGTGCACGATTTGATCTCAGAAAATGTATTTCCTTAATCAAATTAACTTAATGTGGCGTGTTTAGCAAAAGAACATGTTTATTTAAATCTTGTAATAAAAATATTATAACACGAATAATAATGTTTTTACATGTTTTTTTAATCTGTATTAAAATATTGTAACACGAATATGGTGATTCTGCAAGTTTTTAAAATCGCGTGTAATGAAATATTATAACACGAATATGATGTGTTTTATATAACGTGTTTTATATCGTGTTATAAAATATTATAACACGAATATGCTGCTTTTTATAGCGTGTTATAAAATATTATAACACGAATAAGACGTGCACGATTCGATGTCAGTAATCCTAGCTATTAAATAAAATTATCTTAATTTAGCAGGCTCAACCGAGAAAATGGTTATTTTAAAATCACGTAATAAAATAGGTAGCCAGAGGTGATGACACGCCAATCGTTTGATGAATGCCACTTCTTCACAACTCACATTGTGCAATGTCGAGCAGCGTTCTCGTTTGTATTGCAAGGTGTTATGTTCGCGATAAACAAGTCATTTTGTTAAAAAATTTAAAAATTAAGTTAATATATCATGTATATTAGATTTAATGGTGTTGCATATATATATTTTTATGCCTATATGATCAGTCATAAATCACTGTCAGTATGGAGAGCTCACCGACAAGTTTGATTGACAAGCGTGCTCTAACGCTGATTGGTCAATATCTCCCTCCCATCTCACCTGACCACGACGCTTGCCCAGCATTAAATCAGCACTGGTTCATTTGCGGGCAGTTACGTGATGTCAGTTATTTATATTACCGCATCCCGTGTATTTCCAGTCATATCGTATCTAGTAGTACTAGATAAAATCGGGCCATTTCGTATAACACGATCGGCTTATAACACGATTCGTACTTATTGACCCCACCGATCGTGTTATAACGAATAACTACTGTATATTATACATGCGATATAACCCTTGTACTGCTGGACACGTATATATATACATGTATACAAATATATATACATATGTTATATTAGTAGTAAAATATTGTTTAATGTCATTTTTCGGCACTAAGGCCACTATGTTTAATTTCTCTGTTATAGATCAGAAAAAATCCAAAATCTAATGAGGGAGGGCGTTAAAAAAACATTTGAGAGAAAAAAACATTGAACCTATTTTTGGAAAATTAATGAGGGTGACGAAATGAAAAAAAACATTGGACAAATTTCTAGAAAAGTTAATGAGGACGGCGAAATAAAAAAACTTTTTTTGGAATTTATCTCCCGAAATTAACTGGGGTTTTTTCCAGAAATCAGCAACAATCCTATGCGCGTGCTGGGCAGAAAAAAATGCACGTTTTTTTTGGTAATGCGCGGCCTAAATCTAATGAGCGCGCTCATATAAAACAGAGAAAAAAACTATAGTGGCCTAATGGTCATTGACGTTTTACGCTAAAAACAGTGCAGATGAGATGAATGATGTAGAGATGATGACGTGAGGGTGCGGTGATAGGGCATGGTGGGTTATTTAGAGTATTTTCCTTCACTTGCCTGAATGATCTATCGTCACTGGTGAATGATATTACAGCCTTCATTCACAATCTTCTTGTACAGTCTCCATGTACAGTCTTCTTGTACACATCTACTTTCACAGATTAGTGGCCTAAAAATTGTTTAAGTCAGTAAAATTACTTTTTAACGTCACTTTTCGGCCAGTATGGCCAGTTAAGTGACAATTCATAGTGGAACAATCTCCTATTTTGCATAGTACAAGAGGTAAAGTAAAAAAACAAATCAATAACAACATGCTTGCACTAAAATATTCAGTTCAAAGAGATGATAATATGATGATGCTCCTGGCACCCATATGTAGAGAGTTGGATGACATGTTGCAGTGCCTGCACTACACCAGAGTATAAAATTGAGATGTCTATAACAGCATAAATAATGTGAAAAATGAAGTGATTATAAAATGATCGCTTATGAAGTCCATATATATCTCCATGAAATTGGAGTGACTGTGTAAGTAAGTAAAATGTCTTTTTCACCTTACTTTACGGCCAGTATGGTCATTTAAGTGAAAATTCCTAGTATTACAATATCCCATTTTGTATAGTAAAAGTGATAAAGAAAAGACAAAGCTAATAACAGCATGTTCGCACTAAAATATTCAGTTTAAAAGTTTGATATGATAATATGATTATGCTCCTGGCACCTATATGTAACGAGTTTGATAAGATGTTGTAGCGCCTGCACAACAATACAGTTTAATGAGCATAAAAATGTCAGCATAAATAATGTAAAATATAAAGTGATTATAAAAAGTCTAAGTACCCGTTAAGTTAGATTTATGACGTCACGTATGACCATTTAAATGACAATTCCTAGTAGAACAATATCCTATTTTGTATAGTAAAGATGGTAAAGTAAAAATACCAAACTAATAACAGCATGTTTGCACTAGTAAGTAGTTACTGGTCACAGGTGAGAAGGACATGTCTTACAGTGAGACGAGTATTGCAGCACATAGGTCGCAATTCTTCTCTCAAAAAATATCCATTTGTGAAATAGGTATGGCTAATTCTGGCCCTGCTTAATAAGATAAATATATTAAATAACAATTCAACCAGGTAAAATTAGTGTTATTTGAAAAGCTGACTTCTGGAGGTAAGTAAGTAAAATATCTTTTTTTTACGTCATTTTACGGGCAGTATGGCCATTTAAATGACATTTCAGACTAAAATATTATAATATCTTGAACAGTAAAAGTGTAGAGTAAAAAGACCAAACTGATAACATTATGTCGCACTAAGGCCTTCAGATAAAGATGATTGATGATAGCACCTATGTGTAGCAAGTGTTGTATTGAATACATATACATTCTAAAAACCTGAGACAGTGCCAGCGCAGATACACAATGTAAATTAACACAAAAAATGGCGAAACAATCACTATAATGAAAATCACAAAACAGTGTCAAAACAAATATATAACAATAGAAATAGAGAAGGAGAAACAACGGATGAAAACCTGTGTACTCATCCGAGATCTTCTGGGAACATGAAATGTGAGTCACGTCGCTGTCAACATGAATACGGAGGAAGAAAGAACTTGCTTCACTCAGGCGAGTCATCTGACCTGTGTACTCACTGAAGCGAGTCATCTGACCTGTGTACTCACTCAGGCGAGTCATCTGACCTGTGTACTCACTCAGGCGAGTCATCTGACCTGTGTACTCACTCAGGTGAGTCATCTGACCTGTGTACTCACTCAGGCGAGTCATCTGACCTGTGTACTCACCTCAAGACTTTCCGGGAACATGCTATCTTACAAGAAATTCATTCCGGTAAAGATTTGCACAACTCGTCACAACATCTGTACCGGTTGGAATCTGCCACACTGACAGTATTTAAAGAAGGAGCTCCCCCAGTGATTTTACTGACACCACAAGATGAAGAATGTTTGAAATACTCGTGAGAACACATGCCAATTTGTTCACGTGTTTCCACATGCATCTAGATCTAGGTATGAAATAAGACAGGAGAGTGTACTAAAACATTGAGTAAATAATAGACAATGGCATACATAAATATAAAAGTTTTTTTACCAGTTTAATCCAGTGAACAGTTTTTATAATGGTTATATAATGGTTTGCTGCTTTTAAGCTTAAGTGTTACCCGGTATTATCAACTTTTAAGCATGACAACTGACAACCATGATATTCTCGACATATATTTAGATACATGATCAAATGTGAGTCCCGTCGCTATCAACATGAAAATGGAGGAAGGAAGAACTTGCTTCACTTAGGGGAATCAACCGACCTATGTACTCATTTCAAGTGGTTCCGGGAACATGCTACCTAACCAGAAATCAGTGACAGTGGTGATAACCCTCCAGGAACATGCTATCTTACCAGAAATCAGTGACAGTGGTGATACCCCTCCGGGAACATGCTATCTTACCAGAAATCAGTGACAGTGGTGATAACCTTCCAGGAACATGCTATCTTACCAGAAATCAGTGACAGTGGTGATACCCCTCCGGGAACATGCTATCTTACCAGAAATCAGTGACAGTGGTGATACCCCTCCGGGGGAACATGCTATCTTACCAGAAATCAGTGACAGTGGTGATACCCCTCCGGGAACATGCTATCTTACCAGAAATCAGTGACAGTGGTGATACCCCTCCGGGAACATGCTATCTTACCAGAAATCAGTGACAGTGGTGATACCCCTCCGGGGGAACATGCTATCTTACCAGAAATCAGTGACAGTGGTGATACCCCTCCGGGAACATGCTATCTTACCAGAAATCAGTGACAGTGGTGATACCCCTCCGGGAACATGCTATCTTACCAGAAATCAGTGACAGTGATGATACCCCTGAACATACCCCTCAACATGATGAATTACTTTTATGAAGAGATTATGTTGGAGGAGAACATAGAAAACCAGGGTCCCTTCCAAAAATCAAGGCATGTAATTTTTTTTTAATTATTTGAAAAATACAGCGTTCAATTAAGAAATCAGGTGAGAAGGTTTTGAAATCAACACAAATGTTCAGTAGGCAAGATATCATATTGTAAACACAATCAAAATTGAAAGAAATGTTTATGCTATATATGCTATATATGCACAATTTAACCCTTGTATAATTATGTAGTTTTCCAACCAGCTTTGCCGCTGCTAGGTAAGTAAGTAAGTAAAATGCTTTACTTCACTTTTCGGCCAGTATGGCCATTTAAGTGAAAATTCCAGGTATTACAATATCCCATATTGTATAGTTAAAGTAGTAAAGGAAAGACAAAGCTAATAAAAGCATGATCGTACTAAAATATTCAGTTTAAAATGTTTGATATGATAAGATGACGATGCTCCTGGCACCTATATGTAACGAGTCTGATGACATGTTGTAGCGCCTGCACTATAACACAGTTTAATGAGTATAAAAATATCAGTATAGATAATGTAAAATATGAAGTGATTATAAAATGAACGACTTATCAAGTCATTATATCTCCATGAAATTGGAATGATTGTGTAAAAAGTCTATGTCTAATAATTAAAACATGTAATATAAGTTACATTCCCGAAGGAACTGAATAATAAAACCAGCAGGGGTGTCCCTGAATAGCTCAAACAAGGAATTAAATGCAAAATACTTCCTTCTGATGTGCGCATTCTGATGTGTGATTTGCCGCTGCTGTTCTGAACCCCCGAACAATTCATAGTGGACCAATCTACTATTTTGCATACTAAAAGTGGTAATGAACAGCATGTTTGTACTAAAATATTTAGGTAAAAACTGATCAAGCTGTTATGCGACTGATGTCCATTTGTCAAAGCAAAAAAAAAATAATTGCATGAGATGTCTTTCATTATGGAATATTACACATTGGGACAGCCATTCAATGCAATAGTGTAACCTCCCAATGTCATTTCTAATAATTCCATTTACCAGATGCATATTCTCGAAATATTTTACAATTGCTAACTTTGTTTTGGTAAAGATAATTGGTTTGAACCAGGGAAATACCCGGTAATCTATTTTTCTCTTGCCAAATATTCACACTACTTCTCTTATTTCCTGAAAAATGTGCAATGCGGCAGATTTTGAACACATATGTTAATGTTACTCTTCTGACAGAATCTTCCTACACTTGACGATACACTAGTACCAGGAAAGGATCACGATTATGGTTTTCATTCAGGTAAAGATTTGCACAACTCATCACAACATCTGAACCGGTTGGAATCTGCCACTCTGACAGCGATTAAAGAAGGAGCTCCCCCAGTGATTTTACTGACACCACAAGATGAGGAATGTCTGAAGTATTCAGTGTGTTGTGAGAACACATGCCAATTTGTTCACGTGTTCCCACATGCATCTAGATCTAGGTATGAAATAAGACAGGAGAGTGTAGTAAAACATTGAGTAAATAATAGACAATGACATACATAAATATAAAAGTTTTTTTACCAGTTTAATCCAGTGAACAGTTTTTATAATGTTAATATAATGGTTTGCTGCTTTTAAGCTCAAGTGTTACCTGGTATTATCAACTTTTAAGCATGACAACTGACAACCATGATATTCTCGACTTATATTTTGATACATGATCAAATGTGAGTCCTGTCGCTATCAACATGAATATGGAGGAAGGAAGAACCTGCTTCACTTAGGGGAATCAGCTGACCTGTCTACTAGTACTCATCTCATTTCAAGACGTTCCGGGAAGATGCTATCTCACCAGAAATCAGTGACAGTGATGACAACCCTCCGGGAACATGCTACCTTACCAGAAATCAGTGACAGTGGTGATACCCCTCCGGGAACATGCTACCTTACCAGAAATCAGTGACAGTGATGACAACCCTCCCGGAACATGCTACCTTACCAGAAATCAGTGACAGTGGTGATAACCAACCGGGAACATGCTATCTTACCAGAAATCAGTGACAGTGGTGATAACCCTGAACATACCCCTCAACATGATGAATTACTTTTAGGAAGAGATTATGTTGGAGAAGAACATAGAAAACCAGGGTCCCTTCCAAACAGCATGGCATGTTATTTTTTTATTATTATAATCATTCATTTGAATGTTATGAACTAAAGACTTTGAATGTTGAAGAAGTGATGATAAGCAGCCAAGGATCACTCACTTATATAAAAATTCTGATGTTCTTTTACAATCTGACATTTGATTTGTTTTCATTGGTGAAGTTGAATGAAAAAATCTGTGTATCATTTCTAATGTGACGATTATCATTGCGTATTAAATGTTAAAAATATCTGATTTTTTAAAATTATTTGAAACATACAGTGTCCAATTGATAAGAAATTAGGCGAGAAGGTTGTAATATAATAATACCCAAATCAACACAAATGTTCAGTGGGTGAGATATCATATTGTAAACACATTCAAAATAAATATTTTTATACAATAAAAAACAAGACGAAGACAACTAGGTCTGAGAAGCCCAGTCTAAGAGTAAGATAAGAACTAGACAGTCTGTCAGAGATTGCAAACCTCCATTGAAATTAATGATCCTAATCAGTATCCCAGTAATGGTCTACCTATCTGGCACGGTTTACCCGATATCAGGCCAATCGAGTTAACTAATAGCTGATTTACGATCATTTCAAATTTGATATAAATTAGTTGAAAACTTAGGGTGCATTCTTCCCCGAAACCTCAAATTTTGTTTTATAGTAATGGACTAGCATCTAACACAGTTTGCAAAATATTCGGCATGTGAAAATAAATAATGGCCGATAGGGGGCCATTTTAAATTTGATCGAGTCAGAATTTTTCAAGATGCATCCTCAGCTGAAGTAGTAGTAAATCATTGCTTTACGTCACTTTTCGGCACAAAAGGTCTTTTAAGTGACATTATAATACGATAAAAACGTTGTAGTCAATTGATGAGATGAATGATGTACAGATGATGATGTGAGGGTGGGGGTGATAGGGCATGGTGGGTTATTGAGAGCGTTTTCCTTCGCTCGCCCGATAAGGGGTTCTGGGCATGTCTAGGGGATATACCCCCAGACATGCCCAGATGGCCGGAGACTTGAGTTTCGCTGTACAATTTAATGATGAAACTCTGTGGCATTTCGCGCAGCTTCGCTATCCTCGGGTCGGATAGTCCCCAGAGTAACAATAGGAAGGATCACTCCCTCTGGGTAACTCCATTCATCCCACGTGAGAGACCTAATTTCAAACACGCTATTGCCGGTTATTTAAGGCTACCACGGCCTACATCAGCGCTGGCACTGATGCGGGTGCTGCATTGGCTCCGCTGTTGAGCGGAGGAACCAGGGTACGCCACTGGCAATCCGCCCGAAGATTATAGCCAGATACGAGGAGGCTGCAGCTGCCCTTGGATGATTGCTGTAGACTAGTGCTTCCGTACAATGCCGTAACAGCATCCAACAGACGAAACAGATCCCTAATGACCCTCCCCGGATGGGGGCGAAAAGTACTACTACTAGCAATCATCCCAGTACCCCATCCTCAGCTGAAATCTCACATTTCATTCTATAGTAATCGTCTAGCTATCTAGCACGGTTTACCAAATATCGGCCATGTGAAAGTGAATAATGGCCTAAAGGCGGCCATTTTGAATTTGATCAAGTCAAAATTTTCCAAGATGCATCCTCAGCTGAAATCTCACATTTCATTCTATAGTAATGGTCTAGCCATCGAGCACGGTTTACCAAATATCGCCCATGTGAAAGTGAATAATGGCCGATAGGAGGCCATTTTGAATTTGATCAAGTCAAAAATTTTCAAGATGCATCCTCTCCAGAAATCTCACATTTTGTTTTATAGTAATGGTCTAGCCATCTAGTACGGTTACCAAAAACCGGCTATGTGAAAGTGAATAATGGCCGATAGGCGGCCATTTTGAATTTGATCGAGTCAATTTTTTTCAAGATGCATCCTCTCTTGTAATCTCACATTTTGTTTTATAGTAATGGTCCAGCTATCTAACACGGTTTACCAAATATCAGCAATGTGAAAGTAAATAGTGGCTGATAGGCGGCCATTTTGAATTCGATTGAGTCGAAAGTTTTTAAAAGGCATCCTCTCTCGAAACGTCACATTTTGTTTTATAGTAATGGTCTAGCTATCTAGCACGGTTTACCTGATATCAGGCCTATCGAGGTAAATAATGCTGATTGTCGGCCATTTTGAATTCGTAAGTTAAAAATTTTCAGGGTGCATCCTCCCCCGAAAACTCACACTTCGTTTTATAGTAATCAGGTAATGGTCTAGCCATCTAGCACGTTTACCAAATATCAGCCATGTGAAAATGAATAATGGCCGAAAAGGCGGCCATTTTAAATTTGATCAAGTCAAATTTTTTCAAGATGCATCCTCATCTGAAATCTCACATTTTGTTTTACAGTAATGGTCTAGCCATCTAGCACGGTTGACCAAATAACGGCCATGTGAAAGTGAATAATGGCCGATAAGCGGCCATTTTGAATTTTATCAAGTCAAATTTTTTCAAGATGCATCCTCTCCTGAAATCACACATTTTGTTTTATAGTAATGGTCTAGCCATCTAGCACGGCCATTTTGAACTTGGACGAGTTGAATTTTTTCAAAATGCATCCTCTCCTGAAGCCTTACAATTTGTTTTATAGTAATGGTGTAGATATCTTGAACGGTTTTCATGATATTCAACAATATCAGGCCTGTCGAGGTGAATAATGGCTGATAGGCGGCCATTTTGAATTTTATCAACTTCAAATTTTTCAGGATGCATCCTCTCCTGAAACCTTACAATTTATTTGATATTAATGGTGTAGCTATCTTGAGCGGTTTTCATGATATTCCGCAATATCAGACCTGTCTAGGTGAATAATGGCCTATAGGCGGCCATTTTTAATTTTATCGACTTGAAATTTTTCAAGATGCATCCTCTCCTGAAACCTCACAATTTGTTTTATAGTAATGGTGTAGCTATCTTGAGCGGTTTTCATGATATTCCGCAAAATCTTTCAGTCGGATTTACCGATGTTATAAATTAGGTCAAAGTGCTGGGTCAACTTCAAGGTCAAGGTCCAAAAACCTGAAAAGGCACAACTAGGGACCTTAGAGAACATGTATGTGCAATATGACTGTCATCGGCCCAGTACTTTTCGAGATCTGCTCCGGAAGCGAAGTGCGCGTCAAAACGTCTAAATAGGTCATAGTTCTGAACCAGAAGTAGGTCAAAGTTCAAATACCACAAAAGGCACAACTAGACCCCCTAGGGGTGTTGTGTGTAAAATTTGAAGACAATCGGACAAGTACTTTCAGAGATATGCTCCGGAAACGAATTGTTTACGGACGGCCCAACGCCGTAACATCATCATTTTCTCCTCTGCAACCTTGCGTATTGAATTCAGATTAAAAATATTTTAACCTGTCCATTAGCCACCTGGAAGTAACCCACATACCAAAAATTGTTATCCTAGCTTATTTTCTTACAAAGTTATAGGCAAAAGAAGAGGCAAAAAAAAAACGGAGGTAGAATCCATAGCTCCCTTTGTCTCACCTACGGTGACGGCGGGAGCTAAAAATGTTTATGCTATATTGGCTCATTTTATTGTTGCTGTTATGTTCTGAACTTTCTGAAAGAAGTAGGAAATGTGATTGATATCCAAAGAGAAAGAAGGTAAATATGAAATGTGATCACTGTTGTCAATATATCTTAAGTACTAGTAAGCAAAAAAGGTTTTGCATGACATATTGTTATTGTGTAATACAGTATTACACTTTATGACATTGTGTATTATTACACTTTGGTACATTGTGTTTATAACCGCTCAATGCCATTTCTAATAACTGATTTATTACCAGTCCGGTTGGAAGGATCAAGAATTCATACAAGTAGTATTAAATCTTTGCTTTACGTCACTTTTCGGGACAAAAGGTCTTTTAAGTGACAATTGTAATACGACAAAAACGTTGCAGTCAATTGATTCATACAAGATGGTAATGTAACAGCATACACAATGTATGGACCAGTATCTCACAAGAAAGTAAAACAGTTTGCTACTCAGGAAAGTGTAAGTTATATTGGAGTGGACAGGAGCAGTGCATATTCCGTGTAACTCATGCTACAGCTGCTGATTTTGAAATTGGATGGCATTTTGTGGATCTGGTTATTCGTTCCAGATGGAGCTTCGAGTTATTTTGTGACATCATAGTAAGTAAGCAAAACGTCTTTTTGTAGGTCCCGTTTCGGCCAGTATGTCCATCTAACTTACAATTCCTAGTATTACAATATCCTATATTGTATAGTAAAAGTAGTAAAGTAAAGACCAAACTAATAACAGCATGGTCGCACTAAAATATTCATTTTGAAAAGGTTGATGATATTATGATGGTGCTCCTGGCACCTATATGTAACGAGTTTGATGACATGTTGCAGAGCCTGCACTACAGCACAATACAATGAGTATAATTTTTTTTAAATGTCTATAACAGCATAAAAAATGTAAAAAATGAGGTGATAATAAAATGATTGACTTATGAAGTAAATATATCTCTATGAAATTGGACTGACTTTGCAAAAAAAACATGACATGATAGATTCGATAAGTCAAAATCTAATAATTAAAACATATAATAGAGGTTACATTCCCATAGGAACTGAATAATAATACACGCTGCAGGGGCGTCCCCAAATAGTTCAAATAGGGAGTTAAATGAAAAATATTTCCTTCTGATGTGCGCATATTTTACACACCTGAGATGTCTTACAGTGAGACGAGTATTGCAGCACATAGGTCGCAATTCTCATCTCAATAAATATCTGTTTGTGAAATAGTCACGGCCAGTTCTGGCCCTGCAAAAGACAATCTCATCTCTTTTGCATTCCATTGGTGTAAAAGATCGCTTAATAGGTACCTCGAACAACTTGCTGGTGACATTGTTGTTTCAATAATATGGCTGGACACCCAGCAAAAAACAATGTCTTGTGTGTAGACATGTAATGACACATATGTAAACTATTGGAAACAATTGGATTGTTGAGCTTTACCACACTGGTTGGAACCCCCAGCACAATGATGAAAAGGAGGAAAATGTACACCAGTGGGTACCACACTGGTTGGAACCCCCAGCACAATGATGAAAAGGAGGAAAATGTACACCAGTGGGTACTACACTGGTAGGAATCCCCAGCACAATGATAAAAAGAAGGAAAATGTACACCAGTGGGTACCACACTGGTTGGAACCCCCAGCACAACGATGAAAAGGAGGGAAATGTACACCAGTCGGTACCATACTGGTTGAAACCCCCAGCACAACGATGAAAAGGAGGAAAATGTACACCAGTGGGTACCACACTGGTTGGAACCCCCAGCACAATGATGAAAAGGAGGAAAATGTACACCAGTGGGTACCACACTGGTTGGAACCCCCAGCACAACGATGAAAAGGAGGAAAATGTACACCAGTGGGTACCATACAGGTTGGAACCCCCAGCACAATGATGAAAAGGAGGAAAATGTACACCAGTGGGTACCACACTGGCTGGAACCCCAGCACAACGACGGAAAGGAGGAAAAGGTACACCAGTGGGTACCACACTGGTTGGGACCCCCTGCTCAACGATGAAAAGGAGGAAAATGTACACCAGTGGGTACCACACTGGTTAGAACCCCTAGCACAACGACAAAAACACATCATATCATACAAGAATTGGCGGTTTGAGGACTTGAATATGTTTTTAACGAAAGTGAATGCAAATGCGAATGACACCGACTATATTTGCAGTGAACCTGAAATGGCTATAATGTAAGTAATCAGGGCAATGTTGACTGTTTAGTTGATATACATTTCAGTACACTGCTTACATTTACAGTACACATTTAAATAAACATCAACATGGAAATGGGAATATAATATACGTCGAGTTTAATTTCAACTCGGTCACAAACTGACCTTGAGCAATTTAGTTTTGGAGAGTTAGCTCTTTCTGATTAATTTCAATATCTAGGTTATGGGTCTACGGCCAGTACAAATGTTTTTACTCTTTCAGCGCGGGGATCAACTTTAGAGTCGATCCCGTACACTGTAAGGGTTAACAAGATTCATATTGTATTGAGTGTACTTGTCTTTGGCTCTCCATAATAAACATCTTTCATGTGATAAATATTTGACAAATACATGTCAAGTTTACTAACAAGTCGACACAGACCATTTTATCTTGGATGAAGTCATCCTTCACTTCCAACAGCTGATGAGAAATGATTTCTTGGCGCTTAGAGCAGTTGATGTGGAAGAAATAAATAAGAACCGGAGACACGTTGCCTATGGACAATATATCAAAAGCTGACAAAAAGGTGGCAGAGAGATAAGGCCATAAGAAACGTGTAAGTAAATAAATAATGTAAATAAATAGTGTTTTTAAAGTCACTTTTCAGCCAATTAGACCATTTAAGTGATTTTGAAATTTAACAAAGGTTATCAGTTAATTTATTTCACCCACATGGAGTTGTGTGTTGGTCCCGCGACCCACGAAGCGACCCACAACTTCAAGTGGCCGAAAATTACTGATATTTATTTAATTTGACACTATATAAACATTGGCATATCTTTATTTTTGAACACTCATTTCATTCCCAATAACTGTGATTTAATCGACAAAAAAAAAAGACGGAAACAACTATAGACGTTATCAACAGAAAAAGAGTTAAAAACTAAGAATTTGTCATTTTATAAAAGTCTAACTAATAATCGATTTAAACCTATCAATGATGGTGCCTCAGACACATAACGGCTTTGAATATACCATTACCTTAGGCTTTAAAAACCTGAGACGGCGTCTGCACCGATACACAAATATCCTATGAGTATGATAAAGTTACTGAGACAGATTTGTGTTCTAACATTATCCCCTGGTGGGAAAAGGGTCAACTACTTATTTTGTTGTTTTTGGCAAAACCATAAACATATTGCTATGGCTTCCAAATTATTGATGGCAGTGAAGGAAGGAAAGATGTGGCTCATTCAATATACAGTTACAAGAAGACCGCACCAGTATGGATGAATATTGCCTGTTTAAAAAAAACAGCATTTATTCATTACATTTTCCATTGCTACAAACACAAAAATTCATTAGAATTTAAATGCACATGTTTGCAAACACGTCGTTCTATGCGTTCTAAAGGTTACACTCACTCAGGAACTGTATAAAAGGAATTCTGCATAAGTGTCGGGAAATTTCCAGGAAAATTTTACCAAGGTTTGAGGTGAATTCAAGAAGTTAATTTGGGTAGTAGTAGTAATAAATCATTGCTTTACGTCACTTTTCGGCACAAAAGGTCTTTTAAGTGACATTGTAATACGATAAAAACGTTGTAGTCAATTGATGAGATGAAATGATGTACAGATGATGATGTGAGGGTGGGGATGATAGGGCAAGGTGGGTTATTGAGAGCGTTTTCCTTCGCTCGCCCGATAAGGGGTTCTGGGCATGTCTAGGGGATCTACCCCCAGACATGCCCAGAAAGGCCGGAGACTTGGGTTGCGCTGTGCAATTTAATGCTGAAACTCCGTGGCATTTCGCAGTTAATTTGGAGCCAGATTTACATGTAGTAAATCTTTGCTTTACGTCACTTTTCGGCACAAAAGGTCTTTTAAGTGACATTGTAATACGATAAAAACGTTGTAGTCAATTGATGAGATGAATGATGTACAGATGATGATGTGAGGGTGATAGGGCATGGTGGGTTATTGAGAGCGTTTTCCTTCGCTTGCCCGATAAGGGGCTCTGGGCATGTCTAGGGGATATACCCCCAGACATGCCCAGACGGCCGGAGACTTGAGTTTCACTGTACAATTTAATGATGAAACTCTGTGGCATTTTGCGCAGCTCCGCTATCCTCTGGTCGGATAGTCCCCAGAGAAACAATAGGAAGGATCACTCCCTCTGGGTAACTCAATTCATCCCACGTGAGAGACCTAATGTCAAACACGCTATTGCTGGTTACTTAAGGCTACCACAGCCTACATCAGCGCCAGCACTGATGCGGGTGCTGCATTGGCTCCACTGTTGAGAGATTTACATGTAATTTTGGCTGTTCAGTATGGTGTGATTCCAATGAGGTGCCGTCAGGAGTAGTTCATCAGATGGCATTCAAGTGTTCAGGAAGCCTCAGAACATTACACCCCATTATGATGCCAAAAACACATCATACAAGAATTGGCGGTTTGAGGACTTGAATATGGATTTACCGAAAGTAAATGTCAATGCCAATGACACCGACTATATTTGCAGTGAACCTGAAATGGCTATAATGAAGTATGTTGACTGTTTAGTTAATATATATTTTAGTACACTGCTATTCAAACAAACACCACCAACATGGAAATGGGAATAAAATATAAGTCAGTTTAATTTCAACTCTGTCACTAACTTTAGCAATTTAGTTTTGGAGAATTGCATGAAAATTAAAGCATTAATAATCAATCTTGGATGAAGTCATCCTACACCTCCAACAGCTGATGAAGAATGACGTCTTGGCGCTTAGAGCAGTTGATGTGGAAGACATAAATAAGAACCGGAGACACGCTGCCTATAGACAATATATCAAAAGATGACAAAAAGGTGGCAGAGAGATAAGGCCATAAGAAACATCGATGTGATCGTCAGCCAAGAGGATCTCATGGTAAAGGTAAACCAGCGGGTACTACACTGGTTAGGACCCCTCGCACAACTGAAAAAAGGGGCTGTCAAAACAGTGTGTCAGCCACACCCGTTTGTTACAGCGTGTCAGTTCAAAGCAATGATAAGGATGGGTTGCAAAGCTAAAGAGGAACAAACATTGGAAAAGGTGGACTTCATTGTTGGAGAGAATTAAATGGGTTCAGGTAATGGAAATCTTGCAACAAGATTTGAAAACAACACAGCTGTTATACCATCCACCGAGCTTATCCTGGGAGTGACCTTGGCCCCGCCATCACAAGCACATGCGGGCCTTTGGTAGCTAATCATCCCCAATGGGTCATACCTCTGAGTAAATAAGTAAAATGTCTTTTCTACTTCACTTTTCGGCCAGTATAGCCATTTAAGTGAAAATTCCTAGTATTACAATATCCCATATTGTATAGTAAAAGTGGTAAAGAAACCAATATGGCCTAACTCCACTCATTTTTAATCTCAGAATTACATTTTAAACGATAGATCCTCTAAATTCCATGAAATTTATGACTGATAAGAGCACTAAATATTTTGGGTTTATGCAATCCCCCCCCCCCCCCCCCACCTCCTGTTTATAGGCGTATCAGATATATGAAGACACGATGACACCGACTATATTTGCAGTGAACCTGAAGTAATTATAATGCAAGTATTGTTGACAGTTTAGTTAATACATATTCCAGAACACTGCAATTTAAATAAAACTTTAAAAAATCACTAATATATCCACCAAATGACTTTATTATTCTTAGCCTTGTATGAGGAGACCACACGAAAATGACACCCATCCCCCCGGGATAATGACGCACAGCCATCTGAGCCTACAATCCTCCACAAACAGGACGTGCCTATTGTTTTCATCATGATGAAAGACAAATCAGAGTACCTAGATCATTACCTGATGAGAAAGTCACAAAAACAAATTCTTATCAGTATGTAAGTAAATGGGGTTCTCAAAGACACTTTTCAGCCAATTAGACCATTTAAGTGATTTTGAAATTTAACAAAGGTTATCAGTTAATTTATTTACATTTTCACCCACATGGGAGTTGTGTGTTGGTTCTGGGACTCCCGAAGCCACCCACAACTTGGAGTGGTCGAAAATTACTGATATTTATTTAATTTGACACAATATAAACATTGGCATATCTTTTATGCTTGAACACTCATTTCATTCCCAATAACTGTGATTAAATCGACAAAAAAAAACAACTATAGTCGTTATCAGCGGAAAAAGAGGTAAAAACTAAGAATTTGTCATTTTATAAAAGTCTAACTGATAATGGGTTTAAAACTATCAATGATGGTGCCTACGACACATAACGGCTTTGAATATACATTTAAAAACCTGAGACAGCGTCTGCACCGATACACAAATATCCTGAGTATGATAATGTTGCTGAGACATATTTGTGCTCTAACATTATCCGCTGGTGGGAAAAGGGTCAACCTACTTATTTTGTTGTTTTTCGCAAAACCATGAACAAATTGCTATGGCTTCCAAATTATTGATGGCAGTGAAGGAAGGAAAGATGTGGCTCATTCAATATACAGTTACAAGAAGACCGCACCAGTATAGAGGAATATTGCCAGAGACAACCTGTTGTGTGTTTCATTACATTTTCCATGGCTACAAACACAAAAATTCATTAGAATTTAAATGCACATGTTTCAACAGGTCAAATCAAAATTTAATAATTACAAGACTACATAAGTCCAGGAGCTCCCGCGACGAATTAGAATTTGATTTAAGCAATTTTGTGTAGGGTTTTTAATGTAGTACTAGGCTAGGTCAAAAATCAAGACGCAAGACAACTAGGTCTAAGAAGCTCAGTCTAAGAGTAAGATAAGAACTAGACAGTTTTTGTCAGAGATTGCAAACCTCCATTAAAATTAATGATCCTAATCAGTATCCCAGTAATGGTCTACCTATCTGGCATGGCTTACCCGATATCAGGCCAATCGAGGTAACTAATAGCTGATTTACGGTCATTTTGAATTCGATATAAACTAGTTAAAAACTTAGGGTGCATCCCTCCCCCGAAACCTCATATTTTGTTTTATAGTAATAGACTAACATCTAACACAGTTTGCAAAATATTGGGCATGTGAAAGTAAATAATGGCCGATAGGGGGCCATTTTGAATTTGATCGAGTCGGAATTTTTCAAGATGCATCCTCAGCTGAAATGTCACATTTCATTCTATAGTAATGGTCTAGCCATCTAGCACGGTTTACCAAATATCGCCCATGTGAAAGTGAATAATGGCCGATAGGAGGCCATTTTGAATTTGATCAAGTCAAAATTTTTCAAGATGCATCCTCTCCTGAAATCTCACATTTTGTTTTATAGTAATGGTCTAGCCATCTAGTACGGTTACTAAAAACCGGCTATGTGAAAGTAAATAATGGCCGATAGGCGGCCATTTTGAATTTGATCGAGTCAATTTTTTTCAAGATGCAACCTCTCTTGTAATCTCACATTTTGTTTTATAGTAATGGCCCAGCTATCTAACACGGTTTACCAAATATCAGCAATGTGAAAGTAAATAGTGGCCGATAGGCGGCCATTTTGAATTCGATTGAGTCGAAAGGTTTTTTAAAGGCATCCTCTCTCTAAACGTCACATTTTGTTTTATAGTAATGGTCTAGCTATCTAGCACGGTTTACCTGATATCAGGCCTATCGAGGTAAATAATGCTGATTGTCGGCCATTTTGAATTCGTAAATTAAAACTTTTCAGGGTGCATCCTCCCCCGAAAACTCACACTTTGTTTTATAGTAATCAGGTAATGGTCTAGCCATCTAGCACGGTTGACCAAATAACGGCCATGTGAAAGTGAATAATGACCGATAAGCGGCCATTTTGAATTTTATCGAGTCTAATTTTTTCAAGATGCATCCTCTCCTGAAATCACACATTTTGTTTTATAGTAATGGTCTAGCCATCTAGCACGGTTTACCAAATAACGGCCATGTGAAAGTGAATAATGGCCGATTGGCGGCCATTTTGAACTTTGACAAAATGAATTTTTTCAAAATACATTCTCCTGAAGCCTTACAATTTGTTTTATAGTAATGGTTTAGATATCTTGAGCGGTTTTCATGATATTCCACAATATCAGGCCTGTCGAGGTGAATAATGGCTGATGGGCGGCCATTTTGAATTTTATCAACTTCAAATTTTTCAGGATGCATCCTCTCCTGAAACCTTACAATTTATTTGATATTAATGGTGTAGCTATCTTGAGCGGTTTTCATGATATTCCGCAATATCAGGCCGGTCAAGGTGAATAATGGCCGATAGGCGGCCATTTTTAATTTTATCGACTTAAAATTTTTCAAGATCCATCCTCTCCTGAAACCTCACAATTTGTTTTATAGTAATGGTCTAGCCATCTAGCACGGTTTACCAAATAACGGCCATGTGAAAGTGAATAATGGCCGATAAGCGGCCATTTTGAATTTTATAGAGTCGAATTTTTTCAAGATGCATCCTCTCCTGAAATCACACATTTTGTTTTATAGTAATGGTCTAGCCATCTAGCACGGTTTACCAAATAACGGCCATGTGAAAGTGAATAATGGCCGATAAGCGGCCATTTTGAATTTTATCGAGTCAAATTTTTTCAAGATGCATCCTCTCCTGAAATCACACATTTTGTTTTATAGTAATGGTCTAGCCATCTAGCACGGTTTACCAAATAACGGCCATGTGAAAGTGAATAATGGCCGATTGGCGGCCATTTTGAACTTTGACAAAATGAATTTTTTCAAAATACATCCTCTCCTGAAGCCTTACAATTTGTTTTATAGTAATGGTTTAGATATCTTGAGCGGTTTTCATGATATTCCACAATATCAGGCCTGTCGAGGTGAATAATGGCTGATAGGCGGCCATTTTGAATTTTATCAACTTCAAATTTTTCAGGATGCATCCTCTCCTGAAACCTTACAATTTATTTGATATTAATGTTGTAGCTATCTTGAGCAGTTTTCATGATATTCCGCAATATCAGGCCTGTCAAGGTGAATAATGGCCGATAGGCGGCCATTTTTAATTTTATCGACTTAAAATTTTTCAAGATGCATCCTCTCCTGAAACCTCACAATTTGTTTTATAGTAATGGTGTAGCTATCTTGAGCGGTTTTCATGATATTCCGCAAAATCTTTCAGTCGGATTTACCGATGTTATAAATTAGGTCAAAGTGCTGGGTCAACTTCAAGGTCAAGGTCCAAAAACCTGAAAAGGCACAACTAGGGACCTTAGAGAACATGTATGTGCAATATGACTGTCATCGGCCCAGTACTTTTCGAGATCTGCTCCGGAAACGAAGTGCGCGTCAAAACGTCTAAATAGGTCATAGTTCTGAACCATAAGTAGGTCAAAGTTCAAATACCCCAAAAGGCACAACTAGACCCCCTAGGGGTGTTGTGTGTAAAATTTGAAGACAATCGGACAAGTACTTTCAGAGATATGCTCCGGAAACGAATTGTTTACGGACGGCCCAACGGCCCAACGGCCCAACGGCCCAACGGCCCAACGGCCCAACGCCGTCACATCATCATTTTCTCCTCTGCAACCTTGCGTATTGAATTCAGATTAAAAATATTTTAACACGTCCATTAGCCACCTGGAAGTAACCCACATACCAAAAATTGTTATCCTAGCTTATTTTCTCACAAAGTTATAGGCAAAAGAAGAGGCCAAAAAAAAACGGAGGTAGAATCCATAGCTCCCTTCGCTCACCTACGGTGACGGCGGGAGCTAAAAATGTGTTCTAAAGGTTACACTCACTCAGGAACTGTATAAAAGGAATTCTGCATGGTGTTGGGAAATTTACCAAATTTTACCCAAGGTTTGGGTGAAATTCACAAAGTTAATTTGGGAGCCAGATTTACATGTAATTTTGGCTGTTCAGTATGGTTTGATTTTAATGAGGTGCCATCAGGAGTAGTTCATCAGATGGCGTTCAAGTGTTCACGAAGCCTCAGAATATTACACCCGGGTATTGATATCTAAATACAACATGATTAAATTCACAACTAAACAGCACACCTGTTCATGCTTTTTTGTCAGTCTATCTCACTATCACTCATTATGATGCTAGAAAACACATCATACAAGAATTGGCGGTTTGAGGACTTGAATATGGATTTAACGAAAGTAAATGGCAATGCCAATGACACCGACTATATTTGCAGTGAACCTGAAATGGCTATAATGTAAGTAATATATATGTAAGTAATATATATTTCAGTACACTGCTATTTAAATAAACACCAACATGGAAATGGGAATATAATATAGTAAGTAAAATATTTGCTTTACTTCACTTTTCGGCCAGTATGGCCATTTAAGTGAAAATTCCGGGTATTACAATATCCCATATTATATAGTTAAAGTAGTAAAAAAAAGACAAAGCTAATAAAAGCATGTTCGTACTAAAATATTCAGTTTAAAGTGTTTGATATGATAAGATGACGATGCTCTTGGCACCTATATGTAACGAGTCTGATGACATGTTGTAGCGCCTGCACTACAACACAGTTTAATGGGTATAAAATATCAGTATAAATAATGTAAAATATGAAGTGATTATAAAATGAACGACTTTTCAAGTCACTATATCTCCATGAAATTTGAGTGATTGTGTAAAAATTACAAGTCTAAGTCAAAACAGTGTCATTGTCAAAACAAATATATAATATATACTATAATACTATATACTATATACTATAATCAAAAAAGTAAACCCATTTAGACATAAATATGAATGACATAAACAATGAAGAGAGAAACCATTAAGTAAGTAAGTAAAATGTCTTCTTTACTTCACTTTTCGGCCAGTATGGCCAGAGAAATCATCAAACCACAAAAAAATTCTCAAAAATCAAAGACTTACAGTGCCCCCACAGTTTGTAATAAGGTCTGTGATATTGAAGAACATCAGAGAGCGATCACAAACCGTGAGGACACCATAAGTCACCACAGGCTAATTGTACGGCAATGGCTTCTCTATGACATGCTGCATTATCCGCCAGGATGCCACAGAGAAACCTTTAAAACAATGAAGTGAAAAAATAATTATATGGCAATGGTTTCTTTCGGACATCCCGTCCATCGCCAGGATGCCAAAGAGAAACCACTGCAAACACAAAAAAACAAATCATAGAGGAATTATGAGTAGACCTACAATGCCCCCACAGCCTCAGAATATTACACCTGGGTATTGATATCTAACTACAACATGATTAAATTCACAACTAAACAGCACACCTGTTCATGCTTTTTTTCAGTCTATCTCACTATCACTCATTATGATGCTAGAAAACACATCATACAAGAATTGGCGGTTTGAGGACTTGAATATGGATTTAACGAAAGTAAATGGCAATGCCAATGACACCGACTATATTTGCAGTGAACCTGAAATGGCTATAATGTAAGTAATATATATGTAAGTAATATATATTTCAGTACACTGCTATTTAAATAAACACCAACATGGAAATGGGAATATAATATAAATCAGTTTGATTTCAACTTGGTCACAAGCTGACCTTGAGCAATTTAGTTTTGGAGAATTGTATAAAAATTAAAGCATTAATAATCAATTTTGCCAATATTCCACATAAAGATTTGAAGCAAGACATTTTTTTTCAATTTGAAATCATCATAAATTTCTGAGTTAGCTCTTTCTAGAGCTAGCTAAATATCTCGGTTATGGGTCAATAGCCAATACAAATATTTGTACTCTTTCAGCATGAGGATCGACTTTAGAGTCCACTTTAGAATAGATCCCCGCACACTGTAAGGGGTAACAAGATTCAGTATTGAGTGTACTTGTCTTTGGCTCTCCATAATAAACATCTTTCATGTGATAAATATTTGACAAATACATGTCAAATTTACTTACAAGACATGGACCATTTTATCTTGGATGAAGTCATCCTTCACCTCCAACAGCTGATGAGGAATGACTTCTTGGCGCTTAGAGCAGTTGATGTGGAAGACATAAATAAGACACGCTGCCTATAGACAATATATCAAAAGCATAATTGAGTCATCAAACTCACTCATGCCACTGGACGAAACAGCCATAAGTCCATAAGTTCTGAAAACTGATCATTTCATTTTCATTTTTTTGACAGGTGCATGAGGGTTTGTTTTCAAGAAAGTGAGTAAAGGTCTGTGGTCCATACTGGATATGCAGGACTTTGTTTCGACAGAGGATTTAGATGGCGCAACAGCCATCCCTGCCCTGGATCTAGATATGGCTGGTTTTAGAATAATGTACAGGTATGTTTTGTAAATTTCAAGTGCAGGGCTCTCTCTAAAGCGCAGAGGCGCGGCGCAACGCCGCGTTGTTTTATCAAATATGATTTTTTATATTAATTATAGACCCGTGGAAGGTTTCTGATTTTTCGACTCGGGTTTACCCAGTTGCCATATTCTAAGACAGTAGCCGAAAATTGAGTTGTCCCTTGATACAGTCTAAACCGCTTGTTTATTCTCAAAACCCTAACCCTGGAGGCCCAAAGCATTGATTGTCTTTGTCCATATCTGATGATGCGTTGTGTCTGTAATTGAACCTTAAAAACTGATGGATTCAGTTGTGTTAAAATACAGTCTGAACGATTTAATGGATTTGTTTTGAGGGAGGTCAAATAAAAACTTAGATAGAGGCCCCGCTTTGATTGGTTAGTTTTGGTGCACATCAGCCTATAAGCTGATAACAGGAAGTGTTCAAAACTGAAAAATTGATTGTGCCAAAAGAAAGATTGGAGGTTTACCACAGCGGACAATGGGGAACAGTGTGTAATGACGACAGCTTTAACAATGTAGATGCATTGTCTGGAAGTAAGATTTGGGCTTTATAATAACTTGGGGTGGTTCAATTATGGTACAATAAAATCACATTGTCACCCGCTTACCGGTATTTTAAGGGGATTACCAGAAATCTGGATACGTCTTGATGGTAGATGGAGCCTCCAAAGGAAGAATGGAGGTTCACCACAAAGGACAATGAGGGGCGGTGTGCGACGATAGCTTTGACAATGTAGATGCATTGTCTGCAAGTCTGGAAGTAAATTAGGGGCTTTATAATACACTCATATTATCTCAAGGGTCGTTCCATTATGGTACAATAAACTCCTCTATTGTCATCCTATTACAGGGACCCTAGGTAAATTACATGGAAAGAAATTACATTCTAAAATTTGAAAGTGGAAGATCTCCGGAACGGTGCATCTAAGGAAAAAAAAGAGTGAATATATTATCGGCCAGCCAGGTTCTCTAATCCTACTGTCCAAATGAATTCTCAGGCCATCTAGTCTCTCTATGCACTTTAATTAAATTTTAATTCTGTCACCAGAAAGCCACATATAACTTAAAGGTAGAATGGACGCCTCCAAAGGAAGAATGGAGATTCACCACAGAGGACAATGGGGAACAGTATGCCACGATAGCTTTGACAATGTAGATGCATTGTCTGGAAGTTGTAAGTAAATTTAAGGCTTATAAACTCGGGGTAGCTCGTTATGGTACAATAAAATGTTGAAATAACTGATAATAGTAGTACATGTATTGCTTAATACAATTCGGCACTTTTCGTCATGGAGGTACAATGGACGCCTGCAAAGGAAGAATGGAGGTTAACCACAGAGGACAATGTGGATCGGTGTGTGATGATAGCTTTGATGACTTAGATGCAGGCATAGATTTATATAAATATGGGAATTTAGTCATAATAATTTTTATTATAATTATGTGATAATCCGAATTGGGACCCTCCATAATCATAATAATATATAGCTACAATCAGACTGCTGAAATTCAGTGCTGTAAAGTAAAGTAAAGTAAAATGTCTGCTTTACTTCACTTTTCGTATGGCCATTTGAGTGAAAATTCCTAGTACAGTAGTCCCCCTCTGATACGACTTTCATACTGCCAGAGAACCAAAGTCGCATCCAAGGGGTTGTCGTATCTGGAAGGGGTGAAAAAACTCTAAAAAAACGTAAAATGGGCCGAATTTGATGTTTAGGACAGCCCCTTTAAACACCTCCATTTTCGTTGTGACACGATCAGCGCAGTTGACAGTCTGTGTTAATTGCCTGTTCTAACGGAAACACGTAATTCAGAAGTACTGGAAGTGGCTTGTGTTTTCATAAGCATTGAGGCAGTGTTTTTTCCACATTTCAATATAGGCTTATGCCTTACAGTACAAAACATGTGACACTGACTGTGACGGCTACTTTCAATTGATGTCAACGTCAAAAGTTAAGACTACAGGTTGAATACTGAGTCATAGTGTTCCATTCTGGCCCAGCATTAAAACAATGTACCCTATTATCCCTAATAAACGTGCCAGGTAGGGAGACACAGTTGGGTCTTGTTTATTATATATGTGCATCGATATGTGATCAATATTACATTACCAAATAAAAATTTGAAAACAAATGTTATGGATGATGCCAGGATGTAGACTGTAATTCTCATTGAAATATTCAATGGCAAACAGGCGAGGCAGGCGCCTTCTATGTTGACTAAGATGTGAAGTTAAACAGACAATACCGACAACCGCAATACTAGCACAGATATTATCTTCACGTGTATACACTCTCGTAATGCACGTGGTTGTGAATATGGTCGGCGCGAGACGTTGGTGCAGTGTTGTTATAATGCTGGGCCATCATCGTTAATGGAGGTATGTGTTTGGCGTCTCGTGGCGGCGTACCGCATTCACGTCTATTCCCCATGATGATGACTGTTAGTTGCTTGGTTAGTTTTGGTGCACATCAGCCTATAAGCTGATAACAGGAAGTGTTCAAAACTGAAAAATTGATTGTGCCAAAAGAAAGATTGGAGGTTTACTACAGCGGACAATGGGGAACAGTGTGTCATGACGACAGCTTTAACAATGTAGATGCATTGTCTGGAAGTAAGATTTGGGCTTTATAATAACTTGGGGTGGTTCAATTATGGTACAATAAAATCGCATTGTCACCCGCTTACCGGTATTTTAAGGGGATTACCAGAAATCTGGATACGTCTTGATGGTAGATGGAGCCTCCAAAGGAAGAATGGAGGTTCACCACAAAGGACAATGAGGGGCGGTGTGCGACGATAGCTTTGACAATGTAGATGCATTGTCTGGAAGTCTGTAAGTAAAGTAGGGGCTTTATAATACACTCATATTATCTCAAGGGTCGTTCCATTATGGTACAATAAACTCCTCTATTGTCATCCTATTACAGGGACCCTAGGTAAATTACATGGAAAGAAATTACATTCTAAAATTTGAAAGTGGAAGATCTCCGGAACGGTGCATCTAAGGAAAAAAAAAGAGTGAATATATTATCGGCCAGCTAGGTTCTCTAATCCTACTGTCCAAATGAATTCTCAGGCCATCTAGTCTCTCTATGCACTTTAATTAAATTTTAATTCTGTCACCAGAAAGCCACATATAACTTAAAGGTAGCATGGACGCCTCCAAAGGAACAATGGAGATTCACCACAGAGGACAATGGGGAACAGTATGCCACGATAGCTTTGACAATGTAGATGCATTGTCTGGAAGTTGTAAGTAAATTTAAGGCTTATAAACTCGGGGTAGCTCGTTATGGTACAATAAAATGTTGAAATAACTGATAATAATAGTACATGTATTGCTTAATACAATTCGGCACTTTTCGTCATGGAGGTACAATGGACGCCTGCAAAGGAAGAATGGAGGTTAACCACAGAGGACAATGTGGATCGGCGTGTGATGATAGCTTTGATGACTTAGATGCAGGCATAGATTTATATAAATATGGGAATTTAGTCATAATAATTTTTATTCTAATTATGTGATAATCCGAATTGGGACCCTCCATAATCATAATAATATATAGCTACAATCAGACTGCTGAAATTCAGTGCTGTAAAGTAAAGTAAAGTAAAATGTCTGCTTTACTTCACTTTTCGGCCAGTATGGCCATTTGAGTGAAAATTCCTAGTATTACAATACCCCATATTGTATAGTTAAAGTGGAAAAGGAAAGACAAAGCTAATAAAAGCATGTTCGCACTAAAATATCCAGTTTAAAATGTTTGATATGCTAATATGACGATGGTTCTGGCAGTGCTGTAGACATGGTCTTGTGGAATTTGATAAAGGTTATGACACTATTTTTAACCAATTCAATGATATTCTTTTCCCAGCAAACTATGCCTAAAATATCAAAATATATTTATTACATCACTTAATTCTATTTCACCCAGGAAGAAGATAGTGAAGAAGATAAACAGTATTCGGATGATGACGATCTAACTTATAACCAACCTGAGAATGTGAAAGATCAATCTGAGGATGAAACATCCAACAAAGACCAGATCAACATACAAAAAACAAGAAGACCCCGACGAGAGCAAAAAAGACTGCGATCAATGTGGAGTAATGGTGTACAATGTACAGAGACATGTTGAACAAGTTCACCATAAGACACAAAACACTCTCAAAACTTCTAAACGTCGCCACAAAAAGAGACAATGTGAAGTGTGCAAAAAGGTCTTATATATGCAAAGGCACATGAGACAGGCTCATGGCTAAAGCCAAATAGAGTCTATGAAAATAACTGTGAAAGAGGAAAGCAGGGGTAGAGAGATAACGGCATGTCCACTATGTAAGAGAAAAACTCAGAGATTGGATCATCATCTGCGAAATGTCTACAAGTACAAAGTGGAAAAATGCAGAATATCGAGAATTACTAAGCACAGCAGCAGAAAAAAAAGCGCCACACCAATGTGACAACAGGATCATCATCAAGTGAAGTAAATAACTGCATAGAAATATTCAAGAAGTGGCTATGTAGTATCGAAGGTTGGAGGAAGGAACGAAAAGGACGCCAAACAAATAGCTGCTCAAGTATATAGTGTCACAAAGAGCATCAACTTGGTGAAGCTTGCAGACATCACCACATGCGACGAACTAGTTAATATAAACTTTCTGCAGTACAATATCTCAATAAAACAATTAGCTGCATCAATAATGAAAAACTATCTACTTTCCTTTTCAAAATTTATCAATTTCCTGAACATAGATAGCAGCAAAATTATAACTCAAAGTAACATATATGGCCTGCAAAAGCAGATATCTATCTGGAACCGTGGGCTGACCAAACAAATTTACCAGAGAAGATTAGAAAACAAAAATTTAATTTATACTCGATTAAAAATGTACTTTTTCATGATGTTAATCACCATCATGCAGCGAAACTGAAAAGACTTTTCTATGTACATGATGTAGGTACACTTGTGCAAGAAAATATCATCACCAATTATATTGCTCCGCATGTAGAGTACTGTATCAAAGTTGATTTTATTATATTTCTTTTGATTTTATATCAGTAATCATGGTTCCCAAATATCAGTTTAGCAAATCGTTTAGATTTCTGCTTATCAGTTTCTTTTCATACTAACATATATTTTTTGTGATTTACAGGTCACATTATCAGCCCAGACATAATCAAAGCTTACCAGCGTAGCCCAAACGAGTGGAAAGCGTTGGAGCCGATTTATTAAAGCACTTTACACAATTATTTAGTGATAATTGAATCCGAGCAAACAACTAATATCAATGGCTTAAAATGTAATTATTATCATTTCTTAATTTAATCAACAAAGTTCAAGTCTTTGTACTTTGCTGTTTACATCTGTCCTTATGGAAACGTCCTATCCAGCATTCTAGGTTAATATAATTACATCAATGGGAGCGATTTCATAAGACGCACTGAAACGTTTATGTAAAATTTTGTTAAGATAATGAGCTTACGACAACTTTCAACTCTTTTCAGGGGCTTATATTTATTCGCAGACATGCCCAGATGGCTGGATACCCAGGTTTCGCTGTACTTTGCTTGTGTCTCGCATGCTCGATAAACACAAGATCATTGACATTCTCAACCACCAACTCATTTATACTCATGTAGACAATGCATTGAAGAGGTTGTATTTACTATTACTTTAACCCTTAAAGCGCTGAATTATTTTTGTAAAAATCATGGAGACCAAAAGGACATTTTCAATTTAAAATCAACATAAATGCCCTAGTTAGGTATTTCTGATTCATTTGAATACCTATGTTATGGGTCTAAGGCCATTGGAAATATATTCATTTTTACAGTGCAGGGATCGACTTAGTCTACAGATGACTAAAGTCGATCCCCGCACTGTGAGGGTTAATGGTGTGTGTACTCCACTCCTTCGTGGTCCACTAACTTTGGAAAAAGCCTGGCTAGACATATTTCTAAATCCAAAAATGATCATTAAATTCATACAGTAAGTAAGTAAAATGATTTTTTAACGTCAATTTTAGGCCGGTATGGCCATTTAAGTGACAATTCATAGTATAACAATCTCTCCCATTTTGATTATTAAATGTTGCATGTTGTTGTATAATGAGTATAAAAATGTCTATACCATCAAAAATAATATAAACAAGAGCACACTCGACAATAGCCTGTCACCATTATTGAGCTTGGCAGTTATTGTGCCCACAAGGTCACGTGATTGACGTAAAATGCAAACAAACGAATAAATAATAAATCAGCCATTTTGAATTTTTTTCAGCTATTATTGAACTTGTCCGAGAACTGGTTATTAGTACCATGCATAACAAATTTAATTAGGATACATGGAAAACTTTTCATGTTATTACGCCCACAAGGTCAAATTATTGACGTAAAATGTGAAAAATCACAATAAATTGGCCATTTTGAATTTTTTCTTTCAGACATATTTCAACTTGTCCGAAAACTGCTGATTGGTAACATGAATAACAAATTTGAAGAGGATACATGAAAAACTTTTCAAGGTCAAATTATTGACGTAAAATGCGAAAATTGCAATAAATCAGCCATTTTGAATTTTTTTCAGCCATTATTGAACTTGTCCGAGAACGGGTCATTTAATGAACATGCATAACAAATTTGGGAAGGATACATGAAAAACTTATCAAGTTATCGTGCCCACAAGTAAATGTTACCCTTAGCACACTGATGTCGACTAAAGTAGACTTTCTGTGTTTTAGCCTTAGAGCACTGATGTCGACTACAGTAGACATTCTGTGTTTTAACCCTTAGCACACTGATGTCGACTACAGTAGGCATTCTGTGTTTAACCCTTAGAGCACTGATGTCGACTACAGTAGACATTCTGTGTTTAACCCTTAGCACACTGATGTCGACTACAGTAGACATTCTGTGTTCAACCCTTAGCACACTGATGTCGACTACAGTAGACATTCTGTGTTTAACCCTTAGCGCACTGATGTCGACTACAGTAGACATTCTGTGTTTTAACCCTTAGCACACTGATGTCGAGTACAGTAGACATTCTGTGTTTAACCCTTAGCACACTGATGTCGACTACAGTAGACATTCTGTGTTTAACCCTTAGCACACTGATGTCGACTACAGTAGACATTCTGTGTTTTAACCCTTAGCACACTGATGTCGACTACAGTAGACATTCTGTGTTTAGCCCTTAGCACACTGATGTCGACTACAGTAGACATTCTGTGTTTAACCCTTAGCGCACTGATGTCGACTAGAGTAGACATTCTGTGTTTAACCCTTAGCACACTGATGTCGACTACAGTAGACATTCTGTGTTTAACCCTTAGCGCACTGATGTCGACTACAGTAGACATTCTGTGTTTAACCCTTAGCGCACTGATGTCGACTACAGTAGACATTCTGTGTTTAACCCTTAGCACACTGATGTCGACTACAGTAGACATTCTGTGTTTAACCCTTAGCGCACTGATGTCGACTACAGTAGACATTCTGTGTTTAACCCTCAGCACACTGATGTCGACTACAGTAGACATTCTGTGTTTTAACCCTTAGCACACTGATGTCGACTACAGTAGACATTCTGTGTTTTAACCCTTAGCGCACTGATGTCGACTACAGTAGACATTCTGTGTTTTAACCCTTAGCACACTGATGTCGACTACAGTAGACATTCTGTGTTTAACCCTTAGCGCACTGATGTCGACTACAGTAGACATTCTGTGTTTTAACCCTTAGCACACTGATGTCGACTACAGTAGACATTCTGTGTTTTAACCCTTAGCTCACTGATGTCGACTACAGTAGACATTCTGTGTTTTAACATCAATTGTTGATTGAGAGAGTAATCTCGGTGACTTTGTAATACGCTAGAAGATCAATGAAGCGAGGGTGATTGATAATGGTGTGTTAACTTCATTGTTGAGTGTTTTTCTGTATCCACCCCATTTGTGAAGATATTCATCAAATACCCTGGTAGGTATGAAGAAATGTACTGAAAAGATTTTCTTCACAATTGCGTTGGAGAAAGATATCTCAAAGCGATAGGTCGATGAAAGGTATAAAACATTTGAGAGATTTTTATATCTTATCTTTTCAAATATGATGAAAAAGAAATCTTCAATGATGCAGCCTCTACAAATGATGGTTTGTAAAACAAGCAATGGAGAAGATGAGTAAGTAAAACTGTGTCTTAACCGTTACACAACGATAGAATATTTTTTTATTAACCATGGAAACAAAGGATTTTTAATTTTGAAAACCTTCGAGGTAAAAGAGATGAACCCTTTTTTATTGATTATTTTATTCTTTATCAATTATTTTATTTTTATTATTTCACTTATAGTTCTTAAGACTTTTGACTTATAGTTATAACTAGTTTGACGGAATAGGGCAGGACCATTGACACTGTCCTGTGTCCTCTGAGTATCTACCTCCTGACGGAGCTACCCAAATGTATTTCTCCCAGCTGTAACTGTAAGACCATGAAAACAATATTTAAATCTATTTTTGAAAATATTTGGCTAAGTATAGTAGTAGTAAATCATTGCTTTACGTCACTTTTCAGCACAAATGGTCTTTTAATGACATTGTAATATGATAAAAACGTTGTAGTCAATTGATGAGATGAATGATGTACAAATGATGACTATGCAATTCAACGAGAAATGAAACAAAAGTGGAAAGTAGAACAACATGACAGACTGAAACCTTATGAAGGCGAAAACAAATTTAAATGGTCAAAAGCAGCCTTGGAGATAGCCAAGTGGGAGCCTGTGACGGTTGTAGCAGAGCAGGCAACCTGATTATTTCAAATATGGGACTTCAAGAAAATTGATTACTTGTTTTATTTTTTCATCGCTCAGTCCCTTTATATAATTTTTTTCATATGTTTCATTTCTATTTTATTTGTGCTCTCCTGATATTTTGGTACATATTGGGTTTGCGGGGATAAATATCTTATATGTACTTTTCAGGGAGGGGTTTCTCTTGTTTTTTTGTTGTTGTTTGTAATATAATTATTGCAAACAATTAGACCTGGGTAGGTGGGAAGGGTTGTGATGTTATGTGACGGTCCTGACGTTCACTGACCATGCTGTGGCCTCAGTATGAACCAGTGATACTGTGATGTATCCAACATCTGCTGATCAAGTTATGTACTTGGTGATGATGTGATGATATGTGATGTATTCTACCCCAGTATTTTAACATCAAGAAAGTTTTCAAAGGATGATTTTATCTCTATGTCATGCTATGCTCATGTTCTCCTCTTCTATTACCTCTACTCGCAGAGAGACATGAGTGAACATCAAGCAGTGCTGGATACACCTCAGGAAACAAGGGAGTATCTTGATACGCCATTGACACCAGGCCGCACCCCATCCCACAGACGGGAAGATGGCAAACCAGCCAAGCGGTTGAAGACAACAAGGGTGGCAGAGAGCCAAGGCGACAGAGGGGAAATGGCGAGGCTACGTGGGCAGTCGATAACAATGCCTACTTTCTTAATCTGCGGCAGACCTCACCCAAGCAGTGACCAGCACAGCCACAGCTGTTCAAGTGGGCGAATGGTATGACTGAGATACAGACGTCTATCCAAGATCACAGCCGTCTGGTGACCGGTCAGCCGACCGCAATGGACAACCTAGTCACTAGGAGAAGACAGCGTCGGCATTGGTGACGGCCCTTGAAACCAGCGCCAGGGTTGTCAGTCCAGATAGAGGAGGCCGAGCAAAAACTGTGCGCGGCCAACCGCAGAGCCTCCCAGGGATGGCGGGAATGATCCCGCAGCCAGCGCCAAGATTATGTGTCTCCGACATATGAAGATTATATTTTTAATTTCAATCTATTTCTAGCATAATATTTTAATTCTTTCGTTTTTTCAAGAAATGACATGTCCACAATACTGGGCATGGGCGGGGACGCTCAATGCTAAGGGGAGGGGAGTTGGACGGGATAGGGCAGGACCTTTGAACCTGTTCTGGGTCGCCGGAGTATCTTTCCGCTGGACCCCGGCCGGCGCCGCTGTCATCCGTGCAGCGAGGCGGCCCTCAGGAGGGAAGCGTGTCGCTTGTCCGTCACACTATTTACTCGATCTATTATTGTAACATAGATAGCCTTGCTTAGCTGGGATAGCTACTCAGACTGCACAGGATGTAGTTATTCAACCAGAGACTACAGGCTATGATAGATTATGCAAACATTTTTTATGATATATGTCTATTATTTCTTTGTGATTAATGTTGTTGATCTTACATTAACAAATTGTAAAGCACATCAATATTATATTCTTTGTGAGATAATAACCTATGTTACTATGTTCATTTTATGAGCGATTACAGGCTATTTATGCTATAAATTCGAATTTGTAGATTATGCTAACATTTTTGTATTCGACTGACCATGAAAGCTCATCGGTGGATGAAGCTGGAATATTCATCCGTGGATGAAAGTTCATCCATGGATGGGTAGTGCGTATTCTTCCGTGGATGAAAGTTCATCCATGGATGGGTAGTGCGTATTCATCCGTGGATGAAAGTTCATCCGTGGATGGAGAGTGCGTATTCATCCGTGGATTAGTCCTAATCCGTGGATTGGATGACCTCACTCATCCGTGGATGATATTTCATCCGTGGATAGGAAGTCCTCATTCATCCGTGGATGTTCAACATCCGTGGATGCTGACTGGTTTTATTTACGGATATCACTGCTTTTAAGTGTAAATATCTCCTGTAATAATGTTCATAATATAACTAGAATAAATCTTCGGAGTCGTGGTATTAGCTCGATGAAGTAGATATATCAAGAGTTATGATCTGTGCCATAGCAGCTTTGTAATGGGGTACCCAAATATGGCCAGTCTTAGAGTCTGTAATTAATCTGGAGGCTGTTACTAGCTGTTGAGGGTGTAGATGCCTTGTAACAGCATAGTATGGACCCACTACTTAGACAATGGTTCCGCTCCTTGTTGGTGGCACCACAAGGGGGACGCTAGAAGTGTACAACCGTGGAGAATGAATAACCGTGTGGACTCATCAATCAGACGATGTACCCATTGGGAGAATGGGTAACCGTGTTGACTCATCAATAAGACGATGGACCCATTACTTGGTGATGAACCCACTCCATACAACTTTTTCTTGGCACCTCAAGGGGTAGGTTAGAGGTGTATGTCTGGGAAGAGCGGTGTGTGATGATGTCTTTGATGATACAGATGCAGGTGTTCATCAATAATCACCAGCAGTGTTTATTTATTTCGTGAATGCGCTCAGCTAACTGACAATAACAAGGAATATGATAATTCTGTGAAACTCAATGACAACGCTAAATTATTTTTGCATAAACAATGGAGACTAAAGGGTTTTTTCATTTTGAAATCATCATAAATGTCTTATTTAGCTCTTTCTGCTTCATTTGAATACCTATGTCTCGGGTCTACGGCCATTAGAAATATTTGAATTCTTACAGTGCGGAGATCGATTTTAGACGTCAGAATCTGACGACTAAAGCTGTTCCCCACACTGTAAGGGTTAAGTCCCCATTATCCTTAGTAACATTCATAGTAACATTCATACCACGTCAGAGACCAAATGTCAAGCTTTTTATCGCTGGTATTTTGATAAAAAGAGCTGTTGTCCACAGCCTTTGATACCTTGGACCATAGTATATAGTATCATTGACCTCTTGTGTGAACTGCTCTAAATTGGGCCCATTCTTATCTATCGAGTCAAGTGCAAAGGGTTAAACTTTAGATCAACTTGGGAACCGTTCAGGATGGATTACGGTGTCCCACAAAGGTCGCCTAAAAACATTCATTCTGTACCCACATTTTAAACCCTTGAAGCGCTGAATTAATTTCTAAATTTTTTTTTAGGGTTTTTTCATCTTAAAATCATCATAAATGTCTTCGTTAGCTCTTTCTGCTTCATTTGAATACCTATGTTATGGGTCTACCGCCATTATATATATTTTTACTCTTACAACGCGGGGACCGACTTTAGTCGTCAGAATCTGACGTCTACAGACGTCAGATTCTGACGTCTAAAGTCGATCCCCGCGCTGTGAGGGTTAACCCATTTATCCTATTCAGGTTTCAAAGAAACAAAATCTTTCTTCCCTGCGCACCAATTGTTCGCCTTAGAGAAGAACGAGACGAGGAACGGGATAGACTAATTAACACCATGTACAACAAAATTAACGCCATTCACCGTAATCAACCCGGTACCGGTAAGTATGTTACCCATATTAACTTATTAATTACCGAGGTAAGTATCTCTTATAATCGCGCTGTGAGGGTTAACCCAATTATCCTATTCAGGTTTCAAAGAAACAAAATCTTTCTTCCCTGCGCACCAATTGTTCGCCTTAGAGAAGAACGAGACGAGGAACGGGATAGACTAATTAACACCATGTACAACAAAATTAACGCCATTCACCGTAATCAACCCGGTACCGGTAAGTATGTTACCGATATTAACTTGTTAATTACCGAGGTAAGTATCTCTTATAAATACTCACTTATAACAGGTATATAATTATATATCAGCTTTCTAAGCTTACCTGAATCAAAAGACGATGAGCATAAAACAAGGTAATATATTTTACCGTATTATCCCTAATAAATGCACCGGGCGCGGAGACAAAGTTGGGGGCACGTTTATTATGTGCACAAAAATGTTAATATGTATTTCACGGATGTATTCGGCCGCGGCTCCGTCATTAAGCCACGCCACATTGGTGAGAACTCAATGCACGTGCAAGCCCCCATCCACTCACGCGCCGCCACTCGTGAATGCCAGCTCGCGGTTACCATCGCATTTCATCTTGGAAAGTTCTTATTTGGGCACGACGATATCTAAATATGGTATTTGTTTTTAGATACATTAGAATAATAGGAATACGTCGGCTTATGAATGCTTTAAAAAGACGTCGGCCTAACTTATTAAATTTACGTTTAAGTTCACAGTGTTTGTAGGCCTCAGAATGTCTGCCTAGAAGCAGACCATCCCGATGACGTCATCTACTCTTGCCGCCCTCAGCCAGCCATTGATCAAATGACGGTATATCATCTCTGCAGGGACATCTCTGCAGGGACATGTATGCTAACATTAGTTCAATGCTGCAACAGCTCGTCTGGGGTTAAGCACGTGTCAAGTCCTGTGTCTCGGCGCTACTATGTAGTTGAACAAGATCCATACCTCACATATTTGGATGACCAGTGGATGCCAACTGCTAACGGCCAAAACATGAGCTAGCACAATAAACAGAGGCTTCAAATCTTACTTAGCATTAAGCCTATACATTGGTGTCGCATTACACGCAGGGAATTTAACAGGGGCGCTTGTAAATCTGTAAATCAATGATCACTGAGCTAGTGCAATGAACAGTCATTACTTTTGAAATGAGCAAAACTGACAAGATGTTGTCACTCTGACTCAACTCAACGATGAATTACCCAACACCCAGGTGTTATTCAATGCTGGTCCACCTGTACCATGTTGGCCCACTGTTAAAACAACATGTACAACAACTAGGCTACATGTATTAGGAGCATACCGCGTTTACACCCACGCTCACAACACTCTGACCGTGGCTCAACCATGTCGACACGGCTGCACGCAGCAGGCTGGTGTCTGGTAATTTTTTTCAAGCCAGCTGACTTTCTGGTAATACAGGGTACAAGAAAAACGGGGAGGGTAGCTCGTTTATTAGGGAGGGGGGAGGGGGGTGTTTATTAGGGATAAAATTTTACCAGAAACTTTGGCCATTGTGCACTTTGCACATATGAGCACATAATTATAATTATGTTTAAGCCATGGATATCTGTACAGAACGGGTGGTAGGAATATTTGTGTCCCGTGTTGATGCTAAAAAAGGACTAAAACGTCAGCAGGTGAGGATGACTGGGAAGACAAGAAAAAAAATGTCATTCAAGATTGGGGACGTTATAACTGTGAAAATACTGAAGATTGACAGACCAACAACAGGAGCAACCAGAATTATTGGTAGCATATTAGCAGTAAAAGGCACTAAGGTAAAAGTGTTATTATTGTACATAAAAGCATATAACATTATAAGGTTTGCAACCGTTTTCTCGATGCAGAGCACAGTTGTCCAAGTTCCAAAATAGAATTGCCACAATAATTTAATAGGTTCATCTGGCATTGTCTTACTCTATCAATCATACATTTTGGAAACATGTTTTGCACATCTATTATATCGTTGAAATTATTTCCTTGCACTGTTGATTATATAATTTAATCTTCCTTCTGTTTCACATCAAAACATGGGATACTGAAAAAATGGCAGACAGGAGGGTCAATACAGAATATTATTGACTACATCAATATCGAGAGTTGGGAGAAAGAGGAAGAAATAAGTCTTAGAACAGCATCTCACAGAGATGATGTTATTCAATTGAGCACACATTAAAAATCCGCAGTCGATGAAGTAAAAAATTAGGTGGGTTCAGTGAATATCATAGATTTAACAAGACTACATAAGTCCAGGAGCTCCCGCTCCGAATTAGAATTTGATTTAAGCAATTTTGTGTAGGGGTATTAATGTAGTCCTAGGCTAGGTCAAAAATCAAGACGCAAGACAACTAGGTCTAAGAGACTCAGTCTAAGAGGAAGATAAGAACTAGACAGTCTGTCAGAGATTGCAAACCTCCATTGAAATTAATGATCCTAATCAGTATCCCAGTAATGGCTACCTATCTGGCACGGTTTACCCGATATCAGGCCAATCGAGGTAAATAATGGCTGATTTACGGTGATTTTGAATTCGATAGAGACTAGTTAAAAAATTTCATGGTGCATCGTCCCCCGAAACCTCACATTTTGTTTTATAGTAATGGACCAGCATCTAACAGTTTGCAAAATATTGGGCATGTAAAAGTAAATAATGGCCGATAGGCGGCTATTTTGAGTTTGATTGAGGCTAAATTTTTTAAGATGCATCCTTTCCTGAAATCTCACATTTTGTTTTATAGTAATGGACTAGCCATCTAGCACGGTTTACCAAACAACGGCCATGTGAAAGTGAATGATGGCCTAAAGGCAGCCATTTTGAATTTGATCAAGTCGAAATTTTTCAAGATGCATCCTCTCCTGAAATCTCACATTTTGTTTTATAGTAATGATCTAGCAATCTAGTACGGTTTACCAAATAATGGCCATGTGAAAGTGAACAAGACTACATAAGTCCAGGAGCTCCCGCGACAAATTAGAATTTGATTTAAGCAATTTTGTATAGGGTTATTAATGTAGTCCTAGTCTAGGTCAAAAATCAAGACGCAAGACAACTAGGTCTAAGTAGCCCAGTCTAAGAGTAAGATAAGAACTAGACAGTCTGTCAGAGATTGCAAACCTCAATTGAAATGAATGATCCTAATCAGTATCCCAGTAATGGTCTACCTATCTGGCATGGTTTACCTGATATCAGGCCAATCGAGTTAACTAATAGCTGATATACGGTCATTTTGAATTCGATATAAATTAGCTAAAAACTCGGGGTGCATTCTCCCCCGAAACCTCAAATTTTGTTTTATAGTAATGGACTAACATCTAACACAGTTTGCAAAATATTGGGCATGTGAAAGTAAATAATGGCCGATAGGGGGCCATTTTGAATTTGATCGAGTCAGAATTTTTCAAGATGCATCCTCAGCTGAAATCTCACATTTCATTCTATAGTAATCATCTAGCTATCTAGCACAGTTTACCAAATATCGGCCATGTGAAAGTGAATAATGGCCTAAAGGCGGCCATTTTGAATTTGATCAAGTCAAAATTTTCCAAGATGCATCCTCAGCTGAAATCTCACATTTCATTCTATAGTAATGGTCTAGCCATCTAGCACGGTTTACCAAATATCGCCCTTGTGAAAGTGAATAATGGCCGATAGGAGGCCATTTTGAATTTGATCAAGTCAAAATTTTTCAAGATGCATCCTCTCCTGAAATCTCACATTTTGTTTTATAGTAATGGTCCAGCCATCTAGTACGGTTACCAAAAACCGGCTATGTGAAAGTGAATAATGGCCGATAGGCGGCCATTTTGAATTTGATCGAGTCAATTTTTTTCAAGATGCATCCTCTCTTGTAGTCTCACATTTTGTTTTATAGTAATGGTCCAGCTATCTAACACGGTTTACCAAATATCAGCAATGTGAAAGTAAATAGTGGCCGATAGGCGGCCATTTTGAATTCGATTGAGTCGAAAGTTTTTAAAAGGCATCCTCTCTCGAAACGTCACATTTTGTTTTATAGTAATGGTCTAGCTATCTAGCACGGTTTACCTGATATCAGGCCTATCGAGGTAAATAATGCTGATTGTCGGCCATTTTGAATTCGTAAGTTGAAAATTTTCAGGGTGCATCCTCCCCCGAAAACTCACACTTTGTTTTATAGTAATCAGGTAATGGTCTAGCCATCTAGCACGGTTTACCAAATATCAGCCATGTGAAAATGAATAATGGCCGAAAAGGCGGCCATTTTAAATTTGATCAAGTCAAATTTTTTCAAGATGCATCCTCATCTGAAATCTCACATTTTGTTTTACAGTAATGGTCTAGCCATCTAGCACGGTTGACCAAATAACGGCCATGTGAAAGTGAATAATAGCTGATAAGCGGCCATTTTGAATTTTATCGAGTCGAATTTTTTCAAGATGCATCCTCTCCTGAAATCACACATTTTGTTTTATAGTAATGGTCTAGCCATCTAGCACGGTTTACCAAATAACGGCCATGTGAAAGTGAATAATGGCAGATTGGCGGCCATTTTGAACTTGGACGAGTTGAATTTTTTCAAAATGCATCCTCTCCTGAAGCCTTACAATTTGTTTTATAGTAATGGTGTAGATATCTTGAGCGGTTTTCATGATATTTCACAATATCAGGCCTGCCGAGGTGAATAATGGCTGATAGGCGGCCATTTTGAATTTTATCAACTTCATATTTTTCAAGATGCATCCTCTCCTGAAACCTTACAATTTATTTGATATTAATGGTGTAGCTATCTTGAGCGGTTTTCATGATATTCCGCGATATCAGGCCTGTCGAGGTGAATAATGGCCGATAGGCGGCCATTTTTAATTTTATCGACTTTAAATTTTTCAAGATGCATCCTCTCCTGAAACCTCACAATTTGTTTTATAGTAATGGTGTAGCTATCTTGAGTGGTTTTCATGATATTCCGTAAAATCTTTCAGTCGGATTTACTGATGTTATAAATTAGGTCAAAGTGCTGGGTCAACTTCAAGGTCAAGGTCCAAAAAACTGAAAAGGCACAACTAGGGACCTTAGAGAACATGCATGTGCAATATGACTGTCATCGGCCCAGTACTTTTCGAGATCTGCTCCGGAAACGAAGTGCGCGTCAAAACATCTAAATAGGTCATAGTTCTGAACCAAAAGTAGGTCAAAGTTCAAATACCCCAAAAGGCACAACTAGACCCCCTAGGGGTGTTGTGTGTAAAATTCGAAGACAATCGGACAAGTACTTTCAGAGATATGCTCCGGAAACGAATTGTTTACGGACGGCCCAACGGCCCAACGCCGTCACATCATCATTTTCTCCTCTGTAACCTTTCGTATTGAATTCAGATTAAAAATATTTTAACCTGTCCATTAGCCACCTGGAAGTAACCCACATACCAAAAATTGTTATCCTAGCTTATTTTCTTACAAAGTTATAGGCAAAAGAAGAGGCAAAAAAAAAACGGAGGTAGAATCCATAGCTCCCTTCGCTCACCTACGGTGACGGCGGGAGCTAATAATGCCAGTAGGCGGCCATTTTCAATTTGAACGAGCCAAATTTTTGCAAGATA
The DNA here is from genome assembly GCA_964017125.1 of Flabesymbios commensalis. Taxonomy (NCBI): domain Eukaryota; kingdom Metazoa; phylum Annelida; class Polychaeta; order Terebellida; family Flabelligeridae; genus Flabesymbios; species Flabesymbios commensalis. The sequence continues at coordinate 83,302,297 of OZ024911.1, forward strand.
CATCCTCTCCTGAAATCTCACATTTTGTTTTATAGTAATGGTCTAGCTATCTAACACCGTTTACCAAATATCAGCAATGTGAAAGTAAATACTGGCCGATAGGCGGCCATTTTGAATTTTTCGATTGAGTCAAAAGTTTTTAAAAGGCAGCCTCTTCGGAAACGTCAAATTTGTTTTATAGTAATGGTTTAGCTATCTAGCACGGTTTACCTGATATCAGGCCTATCGAGGTAAATAAGGCTGATTGTCGGCCATTTTGATTTCATAAGTTAAAAAATTTCAGGGTCCATCCTCCCCCGAAAACTAAAATTTTGCTTTATAGTAATGGTCTAGCCATCTAGTACAGTTTACCAAATATCGGCCATGTGAAAATGAATAATGGCCGAAATGGCGGCCATTTTGAATTTGATCAAGTCAACATTTTTCAAGATGCATCCTCTCCTGAAATGTCACATTATGTTTTATAGTAATGGTCTAGCCATCTAGCACGGTTTACCAAATAACGGTCATGTGAAAGTGAATAATGGCCGAAAGGCGGCCTTTTTAAATTTGTTCAAGTCAAATTTTTTCAAGACGCATCCTCTCCTGAAATCTCACATTTTGTTTTATAGTAATGGTTTAGCTATCTAGTACGGTTACCAAAAACCGGCTATGTGAAAGTGAATAATGGCCGAAAGGCGGCCTTTTTAAATTTGTTCAAGTCAAATTTTTTCAAGACGCATCCTCTCCTGAAATCTCACATTTTGCTTTATAGTAATGGTGTAGCTATCTTGAGCGGTTCTCATGATATTCCGCAATACGAGGCCTGTCGAGGAGAACAATGGTCGATAGGCGGCCATTTTGAATTTTATCGACCTGAAATTTTCGAAGATGCATCCTCTCCTGAAACCTTACAATTTGTTCTATAGTAATGGTGTAGCTATCTTGAGCGGTTTTCATGATATTCCGCAATATCAGGCCTGTCGAGGTGAATAATGGCCGATGGGCGGCCATTTTGAATTTTATCGACTTGAAATTTTTCAAGATGCATCCTCTCCTGTAACCTTACAATTTGTTTTATAGTAATGGTGTGGCTATCTTGAGCGGTTTTCATGATATTCCGCAAAATATTTCAGTCAGATTTTCCGATGTTATAAATTAGGTCAAAGTGCTGGATTAACTTTAAGGCCAAGGTCCAAAAACCTGAAAAGGCCATCTAGGGACCTTAGAGAACATGTAGTGCAATATGCCTGTAATCCAGTACTTTTCGAGATCTGCTCCGGAAACGAAGTGTGTGTCAAAACGTCTAAATAGGTCATGGTTCTGAACCAAAAGTAGGTCAAGTTCATATACCCCAAAAGGCACAACTAGACCCCCTAAAGGTGTTGTGTGTGAAATTTGAAGACAATCGGACAAGTACTTTCAGATATATGCTCTGGAAACGAAATGTTAATGTTCACGGACGGCCCAACACCGTAACATCATCATTATCTCCTCTGCGACCTTGCATATTGAATTTCGATTAAAAATATTTTAACCTGTCTATTATCCACCTGGAAGTAGCCCACATACCAAAAATTGTTATCCTAGTTATTTTCTTGCAAAGTTATAGGCAAAAGAAGAGGCAAAAAAAAAACGGAGGCGGAATCCATAGCTCCCTCCGTCTCACCTACGGTGACGGCGGGAGCTAACAATAGTATGTATCTATGTTTAATACTAGCCGAGAATTATATTCCCTTCTCGGAGCAATAAAAGTCTAAATTTAAATAGTCTGTAAGCATTGTATTAGTATATATATTTTTTAACTATATTAGTGAATACAATTCAGACAATTTAAAATCCAAAACAGCGTCAATGTCAAGTCCAATGTCAAGTCCCATAACTTGTATTTCAACAATACACTAAAAGACGTTTCTGAGGAATCATCAACTATGTTGATGGAATTAATGGAAAAATGCACTTTTGAACAAACTGGGAGGATAGCAACAAACATTGATGTTTTTTGTAACTTTTTGACAACAGAATGTCGAATTGCCTGCAGATCAGGAAACATCTTCGACTCCAGTGCCAAAAAGGAGATCCCGACCCACAAAAAATTAACTTGCTTTAACACAGAAACGAAGAGCAAAGCACCACACATCATGTAGACAAATGTCCAGAGTTATTTTTTCACATCAAGTCATTTTTCGTCTTTTCTTCACGGATGGGGTGTGTGTTTAATAAACCAAAATGTTGAGAAAAACAATTCTTAAGTAATGTTTTATCATTTTTTTTCTGTGGGATGGGGGGGTTGTGTGTTTGCCTAAGTTTATGACATAACCTAATGGACAATATTTTATGTGATAGTAAGAAGACTAAGAGCATAAATAAAAATGTGAAAGGATGCAATACTAGTTAATTTATAAAAAAAAAGTGACGAAATTAGCCTGCATATTAGACATTAGTTTATGTATCAACATTTGTACATATTTAAACACGAGTTTTTCTAGAATATTTTTTGTTACACTTGCAGTTTTATCATGACAGGGAATGTTTCAACAAAAACCCTAATTGTCACATCACATATTCTGGAAGGGAAGACGGTATTCACATACTCTCAAGTAAAGTGGCTGCTGGTGATGAGCTTGGTTGGGATTATATTAATATGGTGACCCAGGCACAGATGTCCCTGACATCCTTCTGTACCATAACGGACGGCAGGTATTACAGAAGTAAAATCAAATTAATGAGCAGACACACTTTCACTAATTGGATTTTCTCTTGGTTATCAAATTTCAAAATTGACTTCCGTAAACCCTGTCTTCAGTGCAAACATAACCCCCAAGATTTTGGCTTGCGATGGCACCAAATTGGGTACGTTTTTTAAAAACTCAACCGTAACACCCATTGAACTACCAACCTGCTCTACTGGAACATTAGGCCGGCATAACAGGACACAAAGGCGATTCTTTGCATATATGTACCGACAAAGACACTGATTCTGTGAAAGAGGCAAAACGGAATGCGAGGGAGGATTTGATCTATTTTGTGGCCCAAAAAACCTACAACACTAAACAATGGAGTAGGCCCAAAAAACCAACAACACTAAACAATGGAGTAGGCCCAAAAAACCAACAACACTAAACAATGGAGTAAAGTACAAGACAATCTGAAAAAAAGACATGCATACAAAACAGGAAAAGGCAGGGGACTAGATATCCCAGAAAATGAAAGGAAGAGTAATTTAGGGGCAAACACTCCTGAGGAATGTCAAGAAGTAATGTGTCTTTTTATTGATGGTGCGCTTCACCATGATGTAACAAACAACTGTGCTCTAATTGTGTGATCTGTGAAATTCAAGTCCCAACATATATCAGTGTTTCAAGATTTGGAGCATATTTTACTTTTATTTTTATAACAACTGATTATACAGGTGTTAATAAAACACACAATGTCTACTGTAGTCCTAAGGGTTAAACCTATTTCAGTCAAATGCATTGAAAACAAAAAGGAAAAAATCTTATGATTTTATGTAGCGAAAACTGGCATTGCAGTTTTAGGAAAGAAAGCATGTGAACAGCTGGGACTGGTTAAACGTGTTGATAATAGTAGTCAGCCAGCCATTGAAGGCTATTGTGTCACCATGGTGCAAATCTTTGTCACAAGCAATCTATCTATCCAGATATGTTCTATAGATACCAGAGATGAGCGCTAGGGCGGATACCATTTTTTTACAGCCCTGGAAAGTGTTTAAAACTGAAAAACTAAATGGCCGCCAATCTCACAATGAAATGTACTATTATTCCATATATCCCGAAACACTATCGTCAATAACACTTGTATATCTACATTTTCAGGGCGGTAATCTATCCAAAGGCAATTCATTGTGTTTTTTTAAAGCGATTTAATCATTTGCAGCTATTTTATTATTAGTTATTGCAAAAATAGCTAGCGATTATCGGTGAAAATCTAAATTTCATCAAATATTCACGCTGTTGTTACCATTCTCATGTTTTAGCCATGTTTTCATGGTCAGTAATATATTTAAGTATGATTTTAATACGATTTCATGGATATTTTGTAGCATATTACATCATGTTAAGCAAGTATTACCATAATATTTATTATATTAAAAGCCACCAGTCACCTATAATCAGTAATGTTGACGTCTCGAATTCCCAGATTAAGTAGAAAACAATAGCAATAAAAAAACTGATTGGGCAATATGAGTTTTATGTTGCTTTGACACGAACATCAATCGGTATGCGGCTGCAAAAATAAGATTTGGTGTTAGGGTTTTTACCCACAGGAGTGTTGCCATAAACGAACGCATAAACAATAAATCGCCTTCAAAAGCCCTCTGAGGCACGACGGTAGGCATTCGCTCTTTGTTGTGTATAGGATTTTAAATTGCTGTTGATATTTTAGTGGCATGTGAGCAGATCTCCTTGATAGTACACATGTGGCAGCTACAACATGTCAGTGATCGAAAGGTTTCCTTTCTTACACAGTCGTATTGGTGAAGTAATCATATTTGATAAAAATGAATTTGTCAGAGATTTCAGAGATTCATAATTATAGCGCTGAACATTGATGAATTCTTCATTTGAAGTGGTTACAAGCTGGGGTAGATACAGATCACTCATGAATTTTCTGTCTGAGTCTGAGTTATACGGCAGCAGCGTGGGTCAGCTCCATCACAGACTGATGTCCCATTGACCAATGGCAAATCCAGAAACTTGCTATTGGCAGGAGAAAACGTTGTTCTCAGAGGAATTGCTCATTATGAGTGGGTGACTATTGCTTTACATCGCCTTGTGTGCATTATCACAATATGATATATTATGTCAATATCTCGACAGAAGAAATTATGGATTTCATTTTAAGCAATACTGCACACTTCATGTTTTTCAAAACGTTGATATCGCTCTAATGCACAACCACGATAACAAACATCCGGCATGGTCGGAATCAGAAATCAGTATCACTTGACTCAGGTGTAAATGAATACCTGGTAGGACAGAGATGGCTAAGTGTGCGACTAGTTCCTAGCGCCGAAATGGCTGCAAGTGCTGTATGCTCAAAAAAGGGAGTTGAAATGGTACATGAATGAACAGGTCCAGTGACCAGGGGTAATATGTGTGAGGCGCACAGAGCATTGTATGTGCGCTATATAAGAACTCACCATTATTATTATTATTATTATCTCAGTTTTAATCCACAGGCGACTTTTTGTCTCGAGGAGAAATGGTGTTTAAAGGCCGATGCAAGTGAATAATCATCTTCGTTGTATTATGTTTGCATCTCGATTCAGCTTTCAATGGGGAATGCAGTACTGTTGAAAACAACTATGGAAATAGTGCCCTTATTAAATGTAGTGACTGGTACAACACATCAATCATGAATTGCTTGGTCAAAATAAACTGATCTTTGATGACCAACCTGCTTATGACAAAGCCAAAGATCGAGTTGCAGACTTGTAGTGGCCTCTTCTTAAAAAGTATTACAGTGTTATTGTTGTGATATGTGACCTCCATGTAGTTTGTGAGAGTTATCAAATAACACATGGAACGATACCATGCGTGTTAAATCCAGTATGTTTACCAAAGCAACACAAGCAAGCATCCATGAAAAGTCTGACTACAAAGTCCTGATTTGGCATATTAGGCTAACCAATAAAGCATTCTAGTGTCATATTGGTTTCAACCACTATATTATACAACATTCGATGAACAATACATTGATTAGGGGCCCACACAAACTATGTGATTTGTCATCACTAACATGATATAGCTTACATCAGTCTGTATCCTAACTGGTAGTAATGCTTATTGGAATCTGGACACATGATGAAAGATACTGGCATGGCTCTACGTACATACATACAATATAAACTTCATCCTAGTGAGTATCTACATGTGTATAAATGAGCGCATTTTCAAAATACTACTCTTGTAGTGCTATGGTATGCTTGGCTCCCTTAATAACACGCGAAATGTGTACTTCACTGATCTAACAACTTGTGATTATAGCCCATGCAATAAAAGACTTGATACACGTATTGATATACATTTAGTGCACAACTTTTGTTTAGGCAAAAAAAAAGAGTATCAAATATCTTAATGATAAGAGCACATCAGTCTCAAAGCTGTATGATATATATCAGCGATACTTACACATGAACTTGTGTGTGTGCTTTTGTCATTAGCTAAAAGTGGAGCAATCATGAATCATCCAAAGCAACGTTCATTATCACTGAAGATATTGACCACGTCCAAAATGTTCCTGACCCTGTGTCAGTGTCTGTATCTTCATCGATGGACATGCACTGTTACGGAGTATGGATAAACCAACTTTTTTATGAAAGATCCACAAGAGTAAATTCTGTGCGACAGGAGGTAATATGGAGAGACTGAGCTAATGTATTGAGATAGGCTTATAAGCGAAACTGCAGCTAGACTAGTATGCCACTGTTGAGTTACCAATAATTGCCTTGTCTTGTACAGATGTTATGTTACTTCTCATCAACTTATTTGATGAGAAAGATATGAATATGTAGACTTTTAGGGAAATATTTCATGTACCGTATATCCCCGCGTATAGTGCGACGCCATGTATAATACGAGTTAAGATTTCAGGCCTCGGATGACCTGAAAAACGTCTACCCCTCTGTATAATACGACCTCAAATTTTGGATGTCGGCAGCGTCACAGTCGGTAGCGTTCCGGGCCATCTAAATGTGAGGCATGGATATTATCTTATTTTACTACATAGCGCCGTGACACCTGCATAGACGGTGCTTAATGACGTGAACAGCGGCAACAGTACAGCTGCTTACTTGTAAAGTAAGCAGATACAGTTTCTTCATTTTCCACGGCAGAGTGGATGTCATCGGGACTGTCTCATGGGCAGATATTCTGAGGCCTGCATAGGCTACATACACACAGATTTTAAAATACCCGTATTTATATTACGCCAACAAATTTATATTATTTTAATTTATTTATTACAAAGACCATATTTTAATATCGTTGTGCTCAAATAAGAACATTTCAAGATGAAATGTGATTGTAAAACATTTGCAGACTAGCCGCATTGTCCAGACACAAGAGGTGTTTGGTTGTATAAGGTGTCAGGGTGTATTAACACAGCAGCGCTCCATGTACTACAGCTAACAGATACCACCATTAGCTCAATACTGTATCAGCCGCGGCAACAGCGGTAGGCGTTAATGGTATCCCAGCAATATGGACATTCTGAGGCCTACATGTATACAATTTGCGATAGGAGATATAATCAGTGATACCTTGTTATATTTCGTCAACGCATTCTCTCATCCCAATAGGAAAATATCATGTTCAGATTTGTCGTACACAATAGAACACTCCCATATGAAAGGCGATCTTACATTAAATCACTATTAATATAAATGAACAGGTCAGGAGTGTGAATGGGTTGCAGACTAACGGCGTCATTTATCTGCCCATGGTTGTCAAAGGTGCCACGCTCGTCGGCGGGAATGTGAGACGGGGGTTCCCAGCAAACACGACACATTCACCCAATGCTGGTACAATGTTGTGTCAGCGTTGCAGACGGTGGCCCAACAATGTACCAGCATTGGGTGAACGTCTGTTGTTTGCTACTGGCCTAGTTGGAAAGGCACAGTATCGTGTGTATAGGCCTGCTTACCAAACACGCTGACTGGCCTAAGTTTAAAGATACGTTCTACCGCTAGAGAACTTAACCGCTGAAATTACCGCTAGAGAGCTAAAAAATTGTATTGAATTCTACATCTATGTATAATACGAGGTGCCTTTTTGTGACATGAATAGCTAAGAAAAAACATCGCATTATACACGGGGATATACGGTATGTTGATACAGCCATGATATTAGGTTTCATGATATTCCAGACAGACTAGTTCAAGGTAAGAAAAATACAGAGTTTTAATAAAATGAAAGCTCCATTTATCAAACACAAAATGGACTATTAATTCCAAGATTTGCAATTTGTGTTTGGTCCGGTTTTTGTTTGGTTTTTAGCTACCTCTTTTCAGGAACTCTAATCTGACTGAGCTGTCCCAGCCATTTACCGGTAGTCCGATAGAAATATAAATTTATATACCAGATTCAATGTCTATCAAGAAAATCCCACCTCCTCTCGCTTCCATCCACAGCAAGTTTTTTGTTTATTGTTCATTTTTCTTATGACCGTTTTCATACCCTCCTCAACAACAGATAATCTTGTTTAATAATGGTATTAATAGATTTTGTCAATATTATGTAATTTGTATGTAATGATACAAGAGTCAAAGTTCACTTTAATATATTAATGTGAACAATTAGTAGATTGTTATTTATAGGTTTTGTTTTGTGTGAACAATTACTAGATTGTTATTTATAGGTTTTGTTTTGTGTGAACAATTACTAGATTGGTATTGGTAGTTTTTGTTAATAATATTTTATGTAATTTGTTTGTAATGATACAAGAGTCAAAGTTCACATTTAAATAGTAGATTAGATCAATTACAGACATGTATAAATATTCATAGTAGATTTGATCAATTAGAGACAGTAGATTAGATCAACTAGAGACATGTATAAATATTCACTGGTTAATCCTGTTAACCGACTGTCAAGTAAATTTATACCTATTTTGGTATTAGGGCTTCACTCTGTTACAACCACGTTTACATTAACAACATTTGAAGTGTAGCCCTTTCTATTTGTAGTTGTTTATTTTGATGTTTATTTTTATAAACAATTTTTCCCCATTTTATGTGTCTGTTTTTTGTATGATAAATAATCGTCTTGGTGTGCTAATTTTATGTAAGCTAAGTACTGGCAGATTGTGAGAGCACATCCTCTTCCAAAAGATTTGGAAATCAATCAGCCTGAACTATCTTTAAACAGAGTCAATGTGACTATAATATCACACTAATGGTTCTGATCAGCTGGTTTATCCATGTTGATTTCGTGTAAGGCCATGCGCTGTGTGCTTTTTCACATATCAGTGTGTGGTCTGCATGACCGTTTGCATCCGCACTGTTGAATCAGTGAGTAATCTAATGAATCATTCTACCAACATAATAGGACCTTGTGTGCTCATATTCATATACAAAGACCATATTAACCTGCTACTTCACCACAATCCATTGTAGATAAATCTTTAGCTATAGTGTTCGATGTACAGGTCTTCTCGTTTAAGGCTCAATGCATTAGAAAATCTATGAAAAAAATATATATTATGGTCTTTTGACAAATTCACAGTAGCTTTTTGTTTATTTTCTTTGCAAATTCGGAATCTATGACCTCTAAAATGTGTAAAATAAAAAAAAGATTGTGAAGTTTGGTCAGGTATCGCCAAAGCTATACACAATTTATATTTTCCTATTGTTTCTTTGGCGGCCATTTTTAATGACGTCATAATCATGATAATATGCTTTTAAGCGCAGTGAGAGTTTGTCATCCGGCCAGACGGGGTCTCCAGGAGCCTACTGGACATGCCTGATGTGTCAGATTGCTTGTAACAAAGAAATGCCATCTAGTCATTTTTTCATCACTTTAGCAGCCCTTGGCTGGCTGACTATAGTCAGCATGAAGACAATGTGATTAGTCGAAAAATGATAAAAAGAGTGGTAACTGTAAAAAGCAAATGTTATAAAGTCACTTGAACTTCAGGTGACTGAAAATTTGTGTGATTTGTGAAATTCAAGTCCAAACATATATCAGTGTTTCAAGATTTGAAGCATATTTTACTTTTATCAAATGATTATACAGGTGCTAATAAAACACACAATGTCTACTGTAGTCGACATCAGTGTCCTAAGGGTTAAACTTCGCCAGTAGACAGACTAAACAGGTTGTTTACATAACACAGGAACCACTATAATCCCCATGTTTATCTTGTTTATGGCCAAGTTTAATAGACAGGCTGTGATCAAGCATGCAGGGGCAATCAGTCATGTCGCCGTCAGACATCAGGATTGCACTTCTGAGCCAATACTATGCTTACTACCTGTCATGCTTGCTCACTACAGCCTGATAAAGACGGCGCACATTGTTCAAAGGAAGCGATGAACGGGCGGCGACGATGACACTGATCGTCATGCCCCCCCCCCCCCCTCGTGCTGACCTAGGCGGGTAGGTGGGTCTACGGCGGCGATGACACCGACGGTCATCGTCACCTGACCCCCCGTCTGCTGGGCCAGGAAGCACTGGTTATTGTCACCTACCCGCGCTGCCTGCTGGACCAGGGGATGAGCAGTGCCAATACCCTGGCCAATGAAATATAACCACGTATTCTAAAGATTTAATAAAAGAGCGGGCACTAGTGATTTAGGGATGATTTTTGGCACAAAGTAAAAGAGAGCTAAACGTGGAGCTACTGAACAGCTGCAACTGGAAGTCACCAGTCATGTCAAGTAATCATATATAGTTGTTGGACTTATTTCTTTCACTGCATGTCAATGCCATGGCATTGAGTTCCTGGATACTGACAACAAGTCAGATGCGTTGATAAGAGGCGGGGTGAAACCCGATCTTACGAAGTGCCATTCGAAACAAATATATCGTTTTTTCTTGTCTTAGGTGAGAAATAAATCGGCATTAAAGTCACAACAATGCACACTTAATTAACACCATCCAACCCAAACAAACTTAGGTGGGCCTATAATATAATTTATGGGGGTGACAGAATCCAAAACATCACCCAGCAGCTGAAGAAAACTATTGAGATGATATGCACATAAAAATGTGGGCATAGCCTCCGGCCTCCGAGGGGGTCATGGAAGAAGAAAAATGTAGATGGTTTCTCATCCTTATGGCTATGAAACTTCCATTTTCACCCTCGTTGGGCCCCATGAGGAAGCGTAGGGCAGGCAAACAAAACTTCACCCAGGTTTTACCCTGAGTAAACTAGTGCAGCCTTCCCCAGGTATCTTATTTCTTTGAGATTCCCACATTGTTTTGTCCAAACGGTCTTAATGATGTCCTCCAGAACTTCCTCATAGGGGAGTGGACATAGTCTATTTTCATTTTTTGCATTTTTTCACAAATTTTTTTTAAATTGCACCTGCGTAAAAAAACTATTATCAGAACGGGCCACAGCATGCCTGTTCCACTTACCTAGTCAAGCATTTGTTGCAGCTATCATGAAATTAAAGGCGAGAGCCTTCACCATTTTTCGTAATTGCAAGAAATCTAATGATGGGGACCCCCAGAACAGGTGACGCGATAGTATTGCAGAAGTTAGACCATTTGACATACATTAGTAAATAAATTAAAATGTTGCCCTCTATAAACCCACTAGCTTCGTCTCAGAATTTTATTACATGTCGAATGGTCTAACTTTTAAAATACTTATCAAAACTTTGCGAAATTTTCAGGGTATTCACGACATGAATGGAAAATAGTTTTGTGTAAAATTTCATGAAAATAAGGTGAAAATTGACTGAGAAATCCGCGAAATTCAATAATCCTGGTTGATGAATTTAAAGTGAATCTGACTATAATTCTATAATTATGATGGCTTCATTTCTCAGGTGGGGGCCGACTGCAGATTAAAGTAGTACGTACTTCCATTGAGGTGTGCCGTACGTCGATCGAAGTACGCCTACAGCCTCATTTTGGCTTGATAGGGCACTCACTTGTTGTGTCCCCATTCATTTGCAACACATTATTTCATTGGTCCAATAGTCAGAGTCTATCCAATGATAATCAGGCTACTAAATTTACAGGAGTTCTGACTTTGTTAGAGGCCATGCTTTCAACTGTGAAGCTGAGAGTGCAACAAGAGGTAAACATTTATCAATTTGAAGTAGATAATATCTATTGCCAACTGAAAGAAATAATGGACTTTTGAAAAGATAGTTCGAAATATTAAATCACCACTTTATAGAGCAGCCGTGTGTCTGGAAAATTAGGAATGTGCTAATAAAGTTTCGTTATATAGTCACATGCCCCATGGTCTGTACTTCCATTAAAGTACGTACTTCCTTTAAAGTACACCCTGTACTTCAATCAAAGTACGCCCTCAGTAGTACAGATATAAAGTTAAATATATAATTTTCCAAACATGAAAAACAGTTTAAAAAAATCTTTTGTTGTAAAATAAAATGTCCTCTTAACCTCTTTCAACTAAACTATTTCTGGTAGCTGGCAAATGCTCAACAGTTCCAGGGAAAAGGGATGAAAAAATTCAGCCTGTTGCAAAAGTCTTGGCTATATTCAGGTGATCAGAAAAAAATTGGAACTTCCTCTTATGAATAATTTGTCACTGTCTGCAATATTTACTTGCCCCCACCTAAAAACAGTTGCCCCGGGCAATCGGGCAACCGTTAGTGTCGAGCCCTGAAAGGAGTAATAAAATACCAAATGAGTGTACTCATTTGTAAAAGTGATGCTCAGGGTGTACTTAGAATTAGATCGAAGTACGGACATACCTTCATCTAAGTACGTACTTCAAAGGAAGTACGTACTTTAATCTGCGGTCAGCCCCCACCTGTTTCTACCAGTAGGCCTAATAGTGAGCAAAAAGAACAAACAAACAAAGAAATATGTCTTTAAGTTTTATTGCGGATATCCTGGACCCTGCTATATCCTAGGCTACACTAGTCCGAGGGAATCTGACTTGCTGGTGTTCAGTACCCCTGAGGCTGTTATGGCAACAGCCATTTATCAGGGTCTGACCACGGACTAAGGCTATAGGGGAAACCGGGGCACAATGGCATACCGGGGCACAATGGAATAGTGCTGTGTCTGATTAGCGGGGACACCTGGTGAGTGTGTTTTATATTGAGGTTGTGTCTTCTACATGCTACACCTTCTGCATTTCAAATTTTTAACTGAAAGAAAGAAAAAGGCTGAGTGGTGAGTAATTTTTACTTTTTAGCTATTTTGATGTAAAAACATGCACTTGTATTTTAGGCTACTGTTGGGTGAATAATGATAGCTTCTTTTTAACTTTCAGATGGCACATCTAAAAGTGTTTAATTAACAAGATGACCAGATTGAATTGAACACATTTCACCATGTGGGTGGTAATGGAGGATTTTAGGCTAAAAATCCATCCGGGGCACAATGGAATACCTGCTATTCCATTGTGCCCCGGTATGCCATTGTGCCCCACTTACACAATAGCATGATGTAATTGTTACTATTTATTCAGCTATCACAGGGTTCCCGCCAGGAATGTTTGTGTGTGTGTGGGGGGGGGAGTGTCCAAGGGGGGGGGGGGGGGTAGGTAAAACAATCATTTTTAAAACAAGTTTTAAAGTGCTTAAATGACTAAAATAACAGCAAAATGGCAGAAACCATGTATCAATCACGGACTTATTAATAAATAAATATATATTCATTCATGGGCGATTCCACATGAATGACAAATCTGAAACTCGCCATATTATCAAAATGGCTTGAGCTTAATCTACTTTAGTGAATTTTGTTGAAAAGTGAGAGAGCTGCATGCATTTAAAAAAATGTATAAAAATTATTTCGAAAACTTCAAATTTACAATTTGTTATGTCAATATGAGCAAATACAAATTCCTGACAAACAATTATTTAGGGTTAAAAATTAACCCTTTGCCTGCTAGTCAATTTGTTTGTTTGTGTTACTATGTTTAAGCCGGTTAAATCATTGTTATTGGGAATGAAATGAAGGCTTAATTTATATTAGGTCTCAAATTAAGCAAATATGAGTCATTTTCAACCACTTGAGGTTGTGGATTGCGCTAGCCTCAAGTGGTTGAAAATTTAAATAAAATAACTTAGCAGGATAAGGGTTAAATACCTTTTACTTTTATTCCAGAAACGTTATTTTTTCAATATAAAAGTTTTTTTCAGGGTGTTTTGTTAGGGAAGGTTATATGTTTACATGGATACTGTTAATATACTTACAACTTTTGAAATTTTATCAGAACTACAATCAAAACATATTGTCCCATACTATTTTACGGTTTCCCTGAGTGAATACAGTCTTTAGAATGAAATATTCAAATTTATCACTGTATTTAAATACAAATATTTTATTTCATCACTCTATTTCATCATTTATAGACCAGAAAAGTATAAATACTGATCAATTATTTTTCCCCACGACACATTTTTGGGGGTCCCGTATGACACATCATCAATGATCATGGAGTATATAAAACTCTCATAAATTAACCAATATTTATTTTGCAATGCCAGTAGTATTTTGTTTTGCTGAGGTTTCATAAAAACATTGTAAAATTTGTTCTGTACTTTATTTGCTAATGAATAACAATACTGTTTTTTTTAATTTTGACAGGTAAAGATGGTTAGAAATTACCAAAGATAAACGACACGACAAGACTGGGAAGAGATTCAGATGCAAAGAGCAATAGATGCTGTGAATAATGGCCCGATGGGGTACCTTAAAGCAGCTCATACGTTTAAGGTGCCAAGATCAACTCTTTTTCGGCGCGCAAACAACAAGAACAGCAAAATCACTGGTTGTGGCAAAGGCTTTACAGGCTTTACAACTGTATTTACCAGCGAGCAGGAAAATGACCTTTGTGAATATCTTTTAAACATGGAGGAAATGTTCATGGGTCTGACCCCAACTGATGTTCGTGATATTGCTTATCAGATGGCCATCAGGAATAATTTGCCAAATCCCTTTTCTGATCGCAACACCACTGCAGGAGATGACTGGTACCTTGGTTTTATGTCCCGACACCCTGAGTTGTCGCTGCATAGCCATCATGTGACCCATCATGTGATCCTCACATGGGTCACATGATAGCCAATCACCCCATATAAAGAAACAATTGTGCCCCATCTTGTGGCAACTTTGATTTATTTGTCACAAAATTATTCATACTATATAATGGGTGATAGGTCACCTTTAAGTGACTCATTAAAGTGTCAAATATTGAACATGTTGAATTTTAGAGAGAATATTAGAATTTATTTTTTTAAATTAAGAGTCAGGACCCCTTGATCCCCCTCCTTTCATTCTTAGCCAGGTCAAGGTACTTCGATAATAAATAAAATAATTATGAAAATTTCTCGTATTTTCATGGAAATTACCGGGGCACAATGGAATACTGGTATTCCATTGTGCCCCAACACCTGGGGCACAATGGAATACCTGGCCATTATATATTTTTTTAATATATCTTGTTATGGCGAATAGAACTTAGTATAATCTTTTACTGTATTAATCTGTGGCAGATTGTGGTAAACTAACATAACAGAAAAGTTGGAATTTGTCACAATCACATGTGTGGGGGGCAGTTTCATGTTAGCTATCCCGTTGTGCCCCGGTCTCCCCTAGTCTGTCAGACGGTGGAGGATGGTCCAAAATGAAAGTTAGCTTTTCGGTATCCTTACGTTACATTGCCTTATAGGCAAACCTACTGTGTTATAGCCTAGCCCTAGGCTAGCCTATGTCATTACATGATGATGAGCCCCTACTTTAGTTCATAATTTCCGCTCGCTTTCTAGGCATGCCTATTTTTTGTATAAACATATTTTATTTTGCAATCGAAACAAATACAAAAATGTAATACAGTAGATCCTGTCATCAACGACCCTGCCATCAACGACCTTTTGTCTCCAACGACTTTTTTTTCTTGCACGGAACATTTTTCTATAGTTAACGACCTGTGATCAACAACTTTCTGTCTAACGTGACTTGCGACCTCAAATATGTGGCAGAAGGTCATTATATTACCTGTGTCCAACGACCTCAACTTTTTTCGTCATACGACTTTAGGAAACATTGATGAGCAAACCACTGCATGTCAGATCTGACTGTGTAATTATCATGGTTAACAGCGAGGTATAACGCTGGAAGATCAGGCTGTTGTCGCAAGAGGTCTATCTACCTCAGAACCGGCGATGTTACTGCACAGCAATATCACCTGGCGCCGGTAGGAAATCATCCAACCCTTCATGTCCAATGATCAACTAAAGATATGCCCTATGAATCAATGTAATGCTCGCATTGGTCGAAAAGTATATAAAATTGTTTATTTTGCATAGCGCTAATTAAACATGTTTTAAAATACAATCGTAATAAATTGTTCAGGGAATGTAGTAAGAAGATACGCCATGGTTAATTATACAAATAATATTGTCTATAGCACACTATGTCAGCTGCTATTCAGTTTTGTATTTGGCTTGTAGATAGAGTGGCGTTGTCATAATTACGTTATACACAGTACACCCCTCTCCAGACATCGTCTTCACTGACCAGCAAACACAAGACGTTGACCCAAAGTTGTTTTAATGTTGGACCACTGCTTTCGACGTCGGCTCGCATTAAAACAACTTTGGGTCAATGCTTCATGTTTACTGGGTGACTATACAGCTGGCACGAGACGTTGATGCAGGGTTGGCCAACATTAGAAAAACATCGCGTCGGGACATAGCATGACAACTAATCCCCCAGTCACTTTAATACAATACACTGCCTTAATGAGCCGTCCACGCGTGTTTATTCACACGTACATGTACCGAACGTCCTATATCAGCATGGTCCGGTCACATATACCCAGCAGACACAAGACGTTGAATCAATGGTGGTTTAACGTTGGTCCAGCGTCGTAGACGGTGAACCAACGTTAAACCAACATTGATGGTGGTTTAACGTTAGTCTAGCGTGGACCAATGTGAAACCAACATTTATTCAACGTCTTGTCTGTTGTGAACGGTGTACGTCCGACCTAGTGTGACCAATTAACATAGCTGTAATACTTCTTAGTAACATACACATATGACCACTATGATAATTTTTGATCGATATATGATCAATTCTGTTATGTATAGGGGCCTAACACGATTCAATTATATCACGATTTGACTTATTTGACCCCCAACGATCATGTAAAAACGATTTCAATCTATTAGACCAAGTAGGCAGGTGTAACATGACCACAACTGTAGCGCTCATAGGGCTACATTACCTGTCCTATAGTGACACATTTAATGTGAATATATACAACGCCTCATGTCTGTAAAGGGTCAGAAGCTACCTGGGCTTATATAGCGTGTGCTCTGTTAACGTGATTAGCGTAGCTAGTGGCCATTCTGAAAAACACCGTCATAATCATCCAGTGATATTAGAACAGGCATTAAAATGTTATGATACACAATGACTACCAGTCAATGGTGGGTGAATGTCGGCGTCATTAGCCCCACATTTAGCCAGGCGCCGCACCCGAAAATTTTACAGCAAAAACCTATTCTTGTGACCAGCGACTTTCTGCCACCAACGACTTTTTTGTCTGGCAGAAGCAAGGTCGTTGGTGACAGGATCTACTGTACAAGGTTTCTCTTGCATGCCTATTCATATTAGAATAGAATTAGAAGGCATTCTCCTGGTTTAGGCCCACCAGTTTTATGGCGTCTCATGACGGTGTCGTCACCTGGTGACTAATGTAAAACTATTCATATATCTAGATTAATTACAGATTCTTTCTTATATTATACTCCTGCTTTAGGCCCATTACAATGGACGATTAACATTGAAATGGGCCTAAAGCAGGAGTATATATGGAGTATATATATATATACGCCTGCTTTAGGCCCATTTGAATGGACGTTTAACATGGTCATAGACATGGTCCTAAACTTTTAAGCCTATTAAGACATGCGTGAAAAATGCTAATTAGGCTATAGACGGGCCCAAAGTAACTTTAGGCCCACTGCAAAGCTAAATTTTCAATGTTAAACGTCCATTCAAATGGGCCTAAAACAGGAGTATACTCCTGGAGTATATATATACTCCTGCTTTAGGCCCATTTGAATGGATGTTTAACATTGAAGTGGGCCTGAAGCAGGAGTATATATAGACAGTATATAGACCTATATACTCCTGCTTTAGGCCCATTTCAATGTTAAGCGTCCATTCAAATGGGCCTAAAGTAGGAGTATATATATATACTCCTGCTTTAGGCCCATTTCAATGTTAAACGTCCATTAAAATGGGCCTAAAGCAGGAGTATATATATACTCCTGCTTTAGGCCCACTTTAATGTTAAGCGTCCATTCAAATGGGTCTAAAACAGGAGTAGTCTAGTATATAAAGAACGAATTTGCATTATGGACACATAGTAGTTCTAGATTAGTCACCAGGTGACAACACAAGTCATGAGACGCCATAAAAATGGTGGGCCTAAACCAGGAGAATGCCGAATAGAATATATTGAGCAAGTTCAAGTTCAATGAAGCAACTCCCAGGGGAGTGCCCGGTCCCATCTTCAAAAAGATTCCCGAAAGACCGGGGTTCACCAAAAATGAACCTTCCCTGTCTCCCTGCAGGCGTGAGGAGCCTCTGCACGTCCACTTCACCGGCACTTCACAGCAAGGTGTGTCAAATAGACATTCATTCCTTAGGCAATGTAAATGAAATTTATATTTATTATAAATGAGTATTTATTAGAAATACTTACCTCGTGAATAAATAATATGGGTAACTCAACAATTGTTATCCCAGACACGACAATGCATTAAACTAAAATTAATGCCGATCAAACCTGAGTGTATCAAGGTCGGTGACGTTACATAACCCAATTACTTAAAAATTGAAAAAGACGATCCTTGATACACATTCAAATAAGTTTGAAATCGCTCTAATTACTTTATGCTCCACCTGCCAAACAGAAAGAACACGATAAACACAACATGTAGATCAGCATATTATATAATATAATCATGTATAAACTCACCTACATCTCTCCACTGGCGTAGGCTCTGGACTGAACAACACCAAAGAGAATTCCAGATTTTGCATATATAAAGAACAAAATCCTATTATACAATCTATACATATGTACAAAGTTATAATCAATCAAAAAATAGTTAGGGCTTAGTGAGCTGCTGAGCCGCCACTAGAGGTCCTAACTTAAAAAGTCCATCGGCACAGTGTGAGAGATCCTTCAAGTAAAATGATATAAAGGTTGAATCTGATTTCCACTGTGCCGATTCGAGAATGTTTTTCATAGCTACGTTCCTTAAAGCAGCCAGAGAGGCACTCATAGCTCTGACATCATGAGCCTTGACGTTAGAGGGCGGAATATTAACGCCCGCAACTGAATAAGCCTCTCTGACTGCTTTAACCAACCAGTTAGAAATGGTAGTCATGTTAATGGTTGCATTATATCCCTGCTTGTAAGATATAAACAACTGGTCCGAGTTAGGTGGGACCAGCTGGTTAGTTCTCCTTAAATATGTATTTAAAATTCTGACCGGACAGAGGCGCCTATCGTCATCATCTGGTGCAAGAATTGTAGTTAAAGCCGGTATACGAATAGGCTTGAAAGGTTCAGTTGATCTATGGAGCTGAGTCTTAGAAATAAATCCCAATTTAGTCCTAAACTGGATCCACTCACCCTGTGGGTGGTGGGTGACAGAAGATCTAGAAAGAGCATGGAGCTCGCTCCTCCTAAGCCCTGTAGCCAAAGCGGTGAGAAAGATTGTCTTCAGAGTTAGAAATTTTAAATGTACTTGGCTACAAGGCTCAAAAGGAGCTGATCTTAAAGTTTCCAAGACCAGCCCCAAATCCCAAGCTGGAACCACCTTCCTAAAAGAAGGTTTCCTATGATACATTCCCTCTATTAGTTGGTTAAGGTGGGGGTTATGACCAATGTCTAAGCCTGAACAAAACTTAACGACCTGACCTATGGCAGATCGGTAAACCTCCACCGACTTAGGTACTAAATTTCTCTCCTTAAACAGATATACCAAAAAATCTGCCACTTGAGGAATAGTAGGAGTTAAATAAGAAACATTATTTGCTTCACACCAGGAAACGAAGAGCTTCCATCTGGACTCGTATTGTTTGATGGTAGACTCCTTAAGGGAATCCGCCATCAAAGAACACGCATCCAGAGAGAAGCCCTCCTTCACGTTAGCTTGTGATATAACGGCCAGACGTGAAGCCTCAGAAACCATAGGTTCTGGTGGAAAACATCTGACCCTGGCAGTTTTAGCAGTTTCTGATGGTAAGGGAGCTCCCAGGGCTGCGCATACAGCAGGTTCAGGATTTCCGCAAACCAAGCCTGCTTCGGCCACCTGGGGGCTATTAAAAGGATACGGCAATTGTGTCTTTGTATCTTCGCTAAGACAAGAGTTAGTAGTTTTGTGGGGGGGAAGGCATAAGCATCCAAACCCTCCCACGATATGTTTAGAGCATCTACCTCCCATGCCAGATGGTGCTGGAAGGGGGATACAAACACATCTAGCTTGTTGTTGAGATGGGTTGCGAACAGGTCCACCAGGGGACGATGGTATCTGTCCCAAACGATTTGTGCTATCTCTGGGTGAAGAGACCATTCTGTCGAGGAATGGGATGTCCCCCTCGACAGCTGGTCTGCTACCGTGTTTAGGATCCCGGCTATGTGACGAGACCTCACTCTCACCTTGTGGTTGAACAGGAAAAAGTGAAGAAACTCTGCAACACGGGATGTGGGGTTGGACCGAGTACCTCCCTGGTGGTTGATGTACGCCACCACAGTGGTGCTGTCTGACAATACCAGGAGGTCTCGGTCCCGGATGTGAGCAATGAAGGACTGGCAAGCCCGCAGCACCGCAGTCATTTCCAGAATATTGATGTGCCTCGATTCGCTCACACCCCAGGTGCCCTGAACGGATAGTGAGTTCAGACAAGCACCCCACCCCTGAGTTGAAGCATCTGTAAACATCTGCACTTGGTGTTGAAATGGGCGGAGGGACATCCCCAGTAGGAGGTTCTGTTCCTCCGACCACCACTGCAGAGCTGATGAGGCCTCTTCTGAGGCCGCTACCTTGTGATATGGAGTCATAGACACCGGGCACCATTGGGAACTCAGGCTTCTTTGAATCGGCCTGAGCATCGTGGCTCCTAAAGGAACAATCTTCGTGAGAGATACTAGGTGGCCTATCAATCTCTGCCAGTACAATGCCGGCTGCAGAGGTTTCGTTAAAAACATTTGCAACACCCCTCGGCAGCGCTGGATGCGGTCCTGGGAGGGCCGAGCCTGGTATCTGACAAGATCGAACACTATTCCTAGGAATATCTTCTGTTGCTCTGGGTTCATGTCTGATTTTTTGAAATTGACTTTGAAACCCAGAGCAATCAGCCACGACAGGAGCCACGCTGTTATCTCCTTTGACATAGAATGGGTGTGTGCTCTGAGGAGCCAGTCGTCGAGGTATTGGTGGACTAAAACTCTGTGAGTATGAGCAAATGCCGCCACAGACCTGACCAGTCTCGAGAAGGCATATGGAGCCGTCGACAGTCCGAACGGGAGAGCGATGAACTGATAAACCTGACCCTTCACCACAAAGCGAAGAAACTTCCTGTGTGTCGGGAAGATGGGTACGTGAAAGTACACATCGGTCAGGTCCAACGAGGTCAGCCACTCTCCCGGACGGACGGCACTCATGATCTGCTCTGACGTCTCCATACGAAAGGAGGGGATTATGAGGGCTCTGTTGAGAGCGGACAGGTCTATGACGGGTCTCCAGGAGCCTCCCCTCTTCGGTACCAGGAAAAGCCGGTTGTAGAACCCCGGTGAACTTGTTTGCAACACTGGTTCTACAACCTTCTTTTCTATCATCTCCAACACCAAACCCTCCAATATCCCTTGCTTCTCCGGATCTCCATATTGGGAGTAAATCTGAGGAGCATTGGATAGTGGAGGGGGCGTGTGAAACGAAAGGGAGAGACCCCTGGTGATGAGGTCTAACGTCCAGGTGTCCGCCTGAATCTTCCGCCAAGCCGGAAGGCAGGCACCTAGACGCGACCCCACCGGGAGCTGATCTAGCGAAGGTGGAGGGTCGGGTGCACGTGGGAGGTTCTCTGGTGAAAGAGGGTAGTCACTTCTTAGAAGGGACGGTAAATCTCTTCCCTCTGAAGCCACTCCTTCCTCTGAAATTGCTTCCCCTTCCTCTCGAGGATTTACCTCTGGCAAATCCACGAAAGGAATGGGAAGTAGAGGAAGGAGTTGAAAACGAGCTTTGGAAAGAAGAGGAAGGCCTTGTGAAGCGGCTCTTATTACCGAAGGATGAAGGTCCCATCCTAAGAGTCCTATCTGTGGACTCTTGGACCTCCTTCACCAGAGAATCCTCAAACATTTTACCAGATAATAAGGTTGAAGATCTCAGCAAGCTTACACCAGAGCTAGTCACCTTCTTATTAACTTTAGCTAGCACTGAGTCTCTACGAAATAATTCAATATTTGCGAGTGACTTAGTCTGAATCGTCAAAGCCTTTCCGAAATCCCTTTTAGATTCTCTTAAGAGAACGCGCGAAGTTTCAAAAAGATTAGAAAATTCTTCGGGAAGCTTCAAAGCATCCAGCATACCGAACATTTCATCTAATAATTTTTCTCTAGTCGCCGACATCAGCAAGGCATTGTTCAATAGAGCAATCGCCCACCGAGCGTCTTGGGACATGTCCGACATCGATTTAAAATCGATAATGGGTTGCGGTTTAGCCCTAGAAATAAGTAAATCCTCCGCCGAAACTTGAACTTTTTGCGGCAGCAAGGGAAAGTTAACGTCAGAAAACGCGATTTTTTCCAATTTTACTTTTCTCTGTAACATTTTACCTTTAGGTAAAGAACCAGTATTATTATTATTACCCTTAATATCAGCATCCAAATCCTTCCACAACAAGGAAAGCCAGGAGGAAAGGGGAAGTTTATTCTCCTCTTGATTTAAATCCTGATCCGATCCCATACAGGCCAAAGGCGTCTTACTAGGTTTTTTCGAAATTGAGGTAAGAGTGATACCTAAGGTGTCCGCCACACCTTGGACAATCTCCTGAAAAGGGATTTCCGACTCAGCATGAGGATCGTTAGAAGATTTATTCCTTTTACTCTGATTAATTTCTGACTCAGAAGAAGAAGGAGACAATGCTCTTCTCTTCCTCGAAACCTTTCTCTGGATATCGTCCTCTTCTGACGAGAGAAAGTCTTTCCTAGGGCGCTCGAAAGAAGGGTGTTGAAAACCCCGATTATCCTCTATCTCAGAATCAGATGAGAATTCTAAAAATTCAGTATCTAACTGATTACACTTGTGACGTTTTGTCAGTGGGTGTTTAAGTCTGGGAGGTTCAGCTGCTATACTGTCAAAATCATCTCTAAGCGGAAATCTGACATTCAAATCTCTATAAGACTGAGTATGGTCAGCATTTCTGCCAAAGGCGGACTGATGCCGGTCAAACCCTTGATGGTTCCTACGGTGCCGGACATCCTGAAAAGACACAGAGTCATCTGCTCTGTTTTCACCCCACAGAGGTTCAGATTCCCCGGAACGACCAACCGGTCTGCCGGTGTCCCGGTATACCTGTCTTCCGGTGTCCCGGTCTCCCGGTCTGCCGGTGTCCCGGTGTCCCGGTCTCCCGGTCTGCCGGTGTCCCGGTCTCCCGGTGTCCCGGTATACCGGTGTCCCGGTGTACACCGGTTTCTGACCCTCTATGCTGACCGGTCTTCTCAGGAGGTCCGCAACCCTCCTCGGGTCTCGCGGCCTCGCCCCAAACATGGGGTCTAGGTCCTCATAAGAAACATGCCTAGTGCTACATCGAGCACAGCCCATACTCAAAGTAGCACTAGCCACTTTGTCTAACAAGTCCTCGGTCTGGCCGAGACTTTGGGCATCTGCCTGTACTACAGGCGTAGTCAAATTCAATGACTTAGGCTGTTGGACCACCGGTTCTGATGTGCTTTTATTGTTGTTCTGCAAGAAGGAAAGAAAATTATTAAACATTTGCACATTATTATCATTCAAAACCAAAGGAGAAGGGGAGGGTTGGTTCACCACCACCGGAGCTAATTCGGGAACTAAGGTGGGTTGTACCACCTCTTCAATAACATAAAATTGCTCAGAATGTGTTTGCGTGTGAGGAGCACCAGGAGAAGAAGGGGAAGATGATACTTCTTCAAAGGCACTTGGCTGGGGAGGTGCAGTGCCAGGAAGAAATTTGCCACCTTTGCTTAATTGAGCTTCTTTCTCTTTCTTCCTTCTATGTGCTAAACCCGCCTGTCTCTTCTCTATCGAGTCCCACTCTGGACCGGAGACAGCTGAACAGTGCATACAGGGATGTGATCGACCACAAGTGCGATGATTAAAACACTGGTCGTGCGGGTCCGTCTTAATTAACGCCACCCCGCAAGATGGGTTAGCACATGTTTTCTTCATGTTACAGTTAGTGGGGATCGTTAAACAGATAGCTATGAATCAAAATAATTTCAAATAAAATAGATTTAGATCTAAACTAAAATAATTTAGCTTCAGTCCCCGTAGTATATGGTGACCTGGAGGTTGGATCGATATTCAGTAGAACTTGAATATGGGTTTCAAGACAGTCACGTTGTGTAGCGTTGCTGTAACAAACAACAAAATTTTTTTACTGAGTTAGGTACAAATTCAAATAAATACTTAAAATAGTCTATCTAAATTTAAATGATTTAAAATCAGCGATGCCGAAAGCAATCGCTAACACCTGTAACCAGCATGGGAGACGAAAAGTGCGACAAACTACCAATGCTGCAAATGAAATAGGCCGACGTCGTACATCGCCGTGACACGTGAGCGATAATACAGTGATCTCTAGTAGACGTAGCTTACCGAATCGATAGAGTTCAAAAAACTCCAAGAAAGTTTAATTTTTAATAAAAAAAGTACGCTAATCTATCCTAAAGGTTTGTGAAGCTTACTATAATCAATGGAAATGAAGAAATAACTTCAAAATTCCGCTAAAACACTAAACAAACCTTACAAAAGCGAGAGCGAAAAAATAACCTGCCGTGTCTTGAACGACAAAGTTAAGAAGACCGAGTTGGGGTTTTCAGGTGCTATTGCAGGGGGACGTCAGGACGTGACGTCACCGACCTTGATACACTCAGGTTTGATCGGCATTAATTTTAGTTTAATGCATTGTCGTGTCTGGGATAACAATTGTTGAGTTACCCATATTATTTATTCACGAGGTAATGTATTTCGATATAAATACAAAGACTACGAGACATTCAAAATTGGTCGGAGTTGATAAATTTTAAATCAAGTTGTTTACTCTATAAAAATTTCCATGTCGATTTTAAACTGTCTAAATATTTGATTCTTGTAAATGTGAAGAAGCATCGACTCGCACTCACCAAATTTAGACTCAAAAACCATAAATTACCAAATAGTGTTAAGGGAAGGGGGCAGGCCATTTACCATATAACGAAAGGCTATGTGACACATGTGATACATTAGGCGATGAATATCACTGTATATTTGAATGTATAAAGACTGAACATATTAGACACATTCTACCTGAGTATTATATACAAAATCCATGCATGTACAAATTCATACAACTTTTAGCAAGCGAAAATCAAGCAGTCATTAGAAAATTAGCTAAATTTGTTTACCTGATGAATATTTAAATGTGGCGATATGTTTAGATATGTATTGTAACAATATTGTGATACCATGTCAGCGTTCACAACTGATGGTGGTCCGGTGGTCTGAGACCACCAGAAATTATGTCAGACCACCAGAACATTCATATTCAGTGGTCCTGTGGACCACCAAGATATCTAGCCCTAATTCAGTGTTTCCCCCAAAGCGTCCAAGCGTCACGGCACCATGACGCTTTAATTTTTTACCCTGACGCTTCAGTAAGTGCTGTGACGCTTCAGTAAGTGCCGTGACGCTTCAGGAAATACCGTACAACATTGGCATCGAGTTGCGATTTCCAGCGATACAGATCAACGTTAGATCTTACAGCATTACATTGGCCTAATGTATTGCCGCAGCATGCCGCATGGCAGTGCGTGGCTCGTCTGTGCGCATGCCCAGTGGTCATATGATGTCACGTGGTCAGGCACTGTTGGCGGGTCTATCAGCGTGTAGCTGGCTGCATTCGCACAGCAAACACGATAGTTACAGTATAGTACGTGTAGTACGTTGATATAATGTTGACTTAATGTTGGTAAATCGTCTGCAACGCTAGCTCAACATTAAAGCGCGTTGTTCCACCTGACGTGTTTGCCGCGATAACAGAGCATACGCCTGGCGTGTCACAACGAACCCAACGTCAACACAGCGTTGTTTAGGCAATGAAGCTCGCTGGCTGAGATCAGTTGGGGTGTAAATTATGATATTCTCAGAAAGCAAAACAACTGATGCCAACCTTGTTTGTGTTCATTAAAGGCTGGGCCAATGTCACCAGATGCTTGTATTTAAACCAACTTGTTTTCTGGTTTTAGTAAGTCCTGATGATAATCCATGGGTGTGGCACTGATCTATTAACTTGGCCTAATGAATTTATTTCTCAACCACGAACAAACAGCATGCTATTGAACAGATCTTGTATTGACAAATTTTGAATCATCACGTTATGCCTAGTGTCTAATGGTCTAAAGATTTTTTCGAATTCATTTTTGTGAATAAAAAGTGTAGGCTAGTCTATTGTTTTTAATTTTTCACAATGCGATTTAATCCAATAGTCTTGTCAGACAAGAATCATCTCAGGCCCCCATCTCATGGTATTTCTCTGTTATCATAGTGTGATACAGGGGCATAACTAGACAAAGTAGGCCTAGACACAACATATTTCATTCGTCACTTCATAGGCCTCTAATCCTATTTAAAAATGATTTGCTGTGTACATATATGAGAAAATTGGTGGTCTATATCACAAGGGTTTTAAATGTAAAACTGACACTCAGTTTCTATATATCAGTCTACATGCAGGATCAATGTTTATTTTTTTACCAGCACAAACAGTGGATACAAATTACCGCTATAAGCCACCAAAATGCAAATAACGAGGTTTTCTGATTAAAATTTCAAGGGGGAGCATACCCCCCCGACTGTGCGCTCCATTAATTGTGCGCCGCGCGCTTATTGTGCGCAGCGCGCAAATTGTACGCCGCGCGCAAATTGTGCGCCGCGCTGAAACCGAACGCCAAGTACCATGATGCTTTCTCATTTTTCTGGGGAAAACCCTGCTAATTAGAATAGTAACAAGCCCCAAAGATATAAACAATCGTCGCCACTGGATGGTGATAATACCAGAAACACTCACTAGTACCCTCTCTCACTCTTTTGACGAAACAAAACATGTGTTCATAATCATGAGGATCATACATTATTGACATTGAGATCGATCATCATCCTTGAACTGTCTCCTGTCATGCCTTTTGTGGCTTTACAAAATTAACGATGTGGAAACACATTGCAAGCTTTGCGTTTAAAAAATTTGATTCAAGATTTACAAGTGTTGTCACGTTAGTTGTCCTCAGGACCACAAAACAAATTGTAGAACCACCAGATCCTCTGTCTCTGAGCTGGTGGTCCTGTGGTCCACTGGCACTGCTCATAAAAGTTTGTGTCAAACCCTGCAACTTATAATATGTTCATTCACTACACTTTGCTTTTTGTTTTGTTTTGTATGCACACAGCCACAGGCTGTCTAGCCTATTGCTAATAAACTATTACTATTACTTCACAACCAATGCCAAAGGCTTAGGCTGTAAAATAGCAACAATATCATGTTTCGTAAATTTTGAATCCTGAAAACTATTTCCCCAATTATCGCTCACCTTGCCATTTTGTTCTGATGATGTCACGGGAGTTTGGGGTGTTTCAAGTGTTTTTGATTTGGTGGCTGGTTTTCTGACGTTTTGTTCTTGTTCGTAGTCCCAGTCATCGAATGATGGATCCAAGTCGTCATCACCAAAATCATCATTGAAGTCTTCGTAACCGGCAGGGCGGCAATTGACTTTCGCCATCCTTCCTCAAACAATCACTCGATCAGCTGGAAATCATTTTAGTACATTTTCATTTCCACACCTGAAAAATAAAAATAGACTAATATTCTTTTCAGCAACAAAGACTAAATAATTTTACAAATCAAGAAAGAGTGAAGTTCAAGGAACATGAATATCTCACTAGGCCGTAGGAGCCCTGCTCCCGGATTTGTCTGGTGCTATACGGACTCTTGGTTTAACTGGGGGTAACAAGCACTCGCCAGGCCGTGGGAGTCCTGTACCCAGATTTATCCGGTGCTCCAATATCTGAAGAAATGGTACTGTAGTTGAACAGCACTCGCCAGGCCGTGGGAGCCCTGTACCCAGATTTATCTGGTGCTATGCGGACTCTCAGGTTAACTGGGGGTTAGAAACACTGATAGATGCGCTGAACACCAGAAAAAGAGCTCCAATATCTGAAGAAATGCTACGGTAGTTGAACAAGCACTCGCCATGCCGTGGGAGTCCTGTACCCAGATTTATCTGGTGCTATGCGGACTCTCAGGTTAACTTGGGGTAGCAAACACTGATAAGACGTGCTGAACACCAGAAGAAGAGAGAAAAAGAGCTCCAATATTTGAAGAAATGCTACTGTAGTTGAACAAGCACTCGCCAGGCTGTGGGAGCCCTGTACCCAGATTTATCTGGTGCTATGCGGACTCTCAGGTTAACTGGGGGTACAACTCATGATCAGAGAAGAAACAAAGAAGAGGGAGAGGGACTGACCCAAGGGTGTGGACCCCATTAAAGCAAAATAGGCGGGGGGAGTAAAGTAGATATAAAAATTAGAAGGTGGGAGGGGGTACGGGAATGGGGAAATTAGGTGGATGCTCGCTTCTCCAGGCCCATGGAGGTTTGGAGTCGCTGTAGCCCTGCGGAGCAGGTCACCACAGACAGCTGCGTAATTAGCTCGCAGCGGGTCAATAAGATTCTATTCTATTCTATTCTATTCAGGTCAACCCCCCCTTTCTGAGGTCAGAATGTACATTTTGTAATTCAAAAAATGGCCTGTTAATAACTAAATTTTCATATTCTGTTCTTTTTTTTAACTTTTATTTATTATTAAAACATTTTACTGAAATTATGACACTGTTTGAAAAAGGTTTTTAAAATATGATTTTACAAATGTTTGACCATTTGACTAAACTAGCCTACTCCCCACTACAAATTTCTTAGCTTCTCTAAATTAGGCCTACTACCAACCTGATTGTATCCTCGGCACTGAATCTTGGCTTGACAAGGATAGGGCATGGTGGGTTATTGAGAGCGTTTTCCTTTGCTCGCCCGATAAGGGGTTCTGGGCATGTCTAGGGGATATACCAGGCATGCCCAGACGGCCGGAGACTTGAGTTTTCCCTGTGCAATTTAATGCCGAAAATGGCATTTTGCGCAGCTCCGCTATCCTCGGGTCGGATAGTCCCCAGAGTAACAATAGGAAGGATAACTCCCTCTGGGTAACTCCATTCATCCCACGTGAGAGACCTAATGTCAAACACGCTATTGCCGGTTATTTAAGGCTACCACAGCCTACATCAGCGCCAGCACTGATGGGGGTGCTGCATTGGCTCCGCTGTTGAGCGGAGGAACCAGGGTACACAGCATCCAACAGACGAAACAGATCCCTAATGACCCTCCCCGGATGGGGGCGAAAAGTACTACTACTAGCAATCATCCCAGTACCCCGATTTACATATATAGAGCATATTGTATTTAAATATTTCACATATTGATCATCACTAGATCTGCGACAATGTTTCATAAATTTTAATATTTTAATTAGGAGGCCGAACAGGTAAACAAGAGTGTGCCAGACAGCTTAGCGCACTTACATACAGGGCTGGACTGAGGGGCGAACAGGCTATCGCTGATGGGGGCAGAACAGGTCATCTCACTTACAAGAGGCTAGAGCGTGCTGGACAGCTTATGTATTACTATTAGCGCACTTGTAAACTCACACTCACAGGGCTGGGCAGGTGATCGTTGGTGGGGGCCGAACAGGTCAACATGCCATGTCACCCACGACACCTCTGACCTGATGACTTATGTACACTAGGGGGCCGAACGGGTAAGAGGCCGAACGGAAAGGGGCCGAACAGGAAAGGGGCCGAAACGACAGGCATTCCCAATACCAGTGAAATTTTCCCTCCTGAACTCCAAGTTTTCTATGATAAAATCTTCTCATATAGTGTAACTGGAATCTCGGATCACTGTGCTGTTGTGACCGATTGGGGGTAGCTATAAATCAGGCAACAAATTAGGATCTAGCTGCTAGAGCTCTTTTTCAGAAAACAGTCCTAGCCGTTCTGTTAATGAAAATTGGTTGAAACTTAAATCCATCTTGAATCAATTGCCTGGACAAATTTATACCAA
Source organism: Flabesymbios commensalis (assembly GCA_964017125.1). Taxonomy (NCBI): domain Eukaryota; kingdom Metazoa; phylum Annelida; class Polychaeta; order Terebellida; family Flabelligeridae; genus Flabesymbios; species Flabesymbios commensalis. The sequence goes on from OZ024911.1 coordinate 83,332,381, forward strand.
CTAAAATGACTTCCAATTGGGAAAATCTACCTTGGCTATCCAAATCACTCCTCGCATCTATTCGGAAAAACATCTCTATAGCAAAGCCAAGCGTACGAATAAAGCTGACCTTTGGGCAAAGTATACATTATGTAAACGGCAGACCCAGCGTGCCATCAGGTCTGCCAGATGGTCTTTTTTGAAAAACAAACTTTCTGAATCTTTAAAACAAAAAAAATCAAAACCACTCTGGCGTTATATTAAATCTAAACGTCAGGATGGAAATGGTGTCTCTCCCTTGAAGGAAAACGGCCAGCTGCATTCAGATAGCAGGCGTAAGGCCAATATACAAAACAACAAATTTTGCTCAGTTTTTACCTCGCAAGATACCACAAATATACCTAAATTACCAGGACCACTGAATACTGAAATGCCTAAATTCGAAATTACTGTTCAAGGTGTAACTAAATTACTTGAGGGTTTAAACGGAGGAAAGGCATCCGGACAGGACGAGCTCCTGAACTTGATTGTGAAGAATGCTGCCAACGAAATATCTCCCTTTCTTAAAATTATTTTCGACCAATCTCTACAGACGGGCAAATTACCAGATGACTGGGTAGAGGCTAATGTTGCCCCAGTCTTCAAAAAAGGTGATCGGTACTCTCCGGCAAACTACAGGCCGATATCCCTCACATGTGTTTGTGCCAAATTACTTGAACACATCATTTGTAAACAAATTATGTCCCATTTTTCGAAAAACAAAATTTAAACACCTGTTCAGCATGCCTTTCGATCAAAACACTCATGCAAAAGCCAGCTTTTGATTACAACTGTGAATTTATTCAAAATTTTGAAAGCAAGACGCAAACAGATGTTGTTGTCTTAGATTTTAGTAGGGCCTTTGACGTTGTCCCCCACCAACGCCTCTTGCACAAACTTGACCTCTACGAAATTCGGGGAACAACTCTTAATTGAATTCAACATTTTCTGACCAATAGAACCCAAAAAGTAGTAGTCGATGGCAGCTCTTCAGAATCAGGAGGTCCGGTGTGCCCCACCAGGGTAGGCTACTGTTCTTGGACCCCCACTCTTATTTACCTATATTAATGATCTCCCTTCCACGGTCTCCTCACAGGTTCATCTCTTTGCAAATGACTGCCTCCTGTATCGCCTGATAAAATGTCAAGCAGATCAGATCGAGCAGCTGCAGAGAGAACTATCTGCGTTACAAGACTGGGCAGATCGATGGGGGATGTGTTTCAACCCCTCGAAATACTCAGTGCTGAGGGAGTCCAGGCCGAAATAAAAAAAACTGGAATTTGAGTACACCCTTAATGGCGAAACACTAGCGAGCGTTTTATCACAACCATATCTTGGTGTTTGCCTTAGCGAGACCCTGGAATGGGAGGCCCACATCAACAAAATTACAAGTAAAACAAATTCCACTCTGGGCTTCCTTCAAAAGAACCTGAAGGCATGTCCCCCTAAACTAAGGGAAACTGCCTATTTCTTCCTGGTCAGATTGTGGATGTTTGGAGTTAGTCACCAATGGGGATTAGTGATACCAGTCCCATCATCTCATCTTCACTCCCGTCTGGACGACGCTACACAAATAACTCGACAATGACTCCATAAATGAGGTTCTTGATGCTTTATTGATTAAACAGTTTAACTTCGCTGTGCACTGTCTTAGATGGATCCCAGGATAGTAATAGAATATTGAACGCGGTGGCAGCCTCGTAGCAAGCTGAGCGGGGCTAGGACGCGACGTCTGCCTAGCCCGCTGGTTAAGTTGCAAGTGAAAGTGGAGCAGGCTTAGCCTCGTGGCTCAGCGTCGTCGGTAGCGCCCTGGCAAACAAAACCGAAGCAGTCCCGACAAGATCATCCTTAGAATACTCTTCAGCAGTTTGTGACCCCTTTAGACAAACAGATATTGATAATCTAGAAAAAAATCAAAGATTAGCAGCAAGATATGTCACCCAAAATTATAGACAAATGGCCAGTGCATCTGAGGTGTGATGAAATCTCGCTATATAAGATCCACTATCCAAATGTAAATCATTCAGTTCTCATGGTACTATGACCGACG